>JBBGZY010000029.1:710000-1310000 GCA_037952925.1 Lithobates clamitans | reverse complement strand
GCAAATTTTGCAGACCTCTGGATTTTTTGCTAAAGATGTGTGCACGCACATTGCCATGGGGAATGTGGATCGTTAGTTCACATTCTTGTTCGGTCTATTCCTCTTAATGGCTTCTCTAAGCTTCCTAAGTGTCTCCTGCTGGTCATAGTAAGGCCATGTTCCAGAAAATCAAAGAGAATTATGCCCTTTTAATTCCAAAAAAAACAGTCAACATGACTTTCTATGCTGATTGCTGGTTCTTGAACATCTTAGGCCTTGTTGACGAGGCATGACGCCACTCCAAGGCCTGACTCTTCATTTCCAAATCATACAAATACCCCAAGTTTCATCCCCTGTCACCAGTGAAAAAAGAGTCTTCCAGCAGATCAATGCAGACTTCCACTCTTCTCCTTTAAATGTAGTGTCAACTGCTGAGGTACCCGCTTCGCACACATATTCTGACACCCTAAGTTCTCCAATGTTTGGCATTGTGAGCACAGTCCAGTTGTGCAGAAAGCTCATGGATTGTGACTTGTTGGAGCACATAAGTTCATCCACTCGTTGAACATTTGTTTCAGCTATTGGAGTTGATGGTCTACTACTAGTCTACTACTGCTGGTTCCCCTTCTTTAAACTTTAAACATCCATTTGTGCATCTTGTTCCTATCAGTGGTGTCATCTTTGTAAAGATTCTGTAGCCTTCTATGGATGTCAGACAGCTTGATTGAAAAGGAAAGGTAATTTTAGTATCATTAAATTATAATATGGCTTATGTAGAAATTGCATATCTTATATATTATTTTTTTTCCATGTAAGTGGAGTTACCCTTTAGGCCCAAATGAACATTGGAGTTTTTTTTTCTGCATTTTAGTAAATACCAGGGTCCGTGCACTTGTTTTGTTTGAAACCGATAAACTCTGGTCCTATTCTTCACCATCTCTGAGGCCATCCCTGGCTTGGTTGATTGTAAATAAACATCTTATTTTTGTGGTTGCATGCCTTATTATAAATGACAAACAGAGCACCATGTATTTGCAGGAAACACAGGCTCGGTCCTCCGCCGGGTTGGCTGGAGCCCTTTAGCTGCTTGTATAATCAGTGTGTAAAATATCAACCTGCCGTCAGACATAATTACCGGCTTTGTACAACACGCGGGGGTACATTCTGTTCCCCTATGAGTTGGGAAGTGACAGGTTGTCTTCATATAGTCTGTGGTTTTTCTAGCAGGGCTCTCCCCTAAGAAGTGGTTGCACACAGCATGACAATCACATACAGGCCGTGCTGTTCAGGGTGACAGCGATGGTACAGCAGCCTCTAACCACAGAGATCTGATACATTTCGTGGTTGCTCTCCATCTCTCTACGCTCACACTAAATAATGTTTATAGGGGACGTCGGCTAAACTGGAGGTTCGTTTGCAAGTGTTATTTATTTTTCCAAAAATGCCCATGCTGCTGGCCCAGAACTTGAATTTGCTCAAAGGACTCAAATATTCCCATAACAGCAAAAAGGAGGTTGTATGGCTTAATTAAATGGAAAATGTATTTAAAAAACGCTTACAAAAAATAACACAATAATAACACAAGACTCCCGTTACTCATAAAAATACTTTAAATACTCCAAATATGTCAGGGAGCCCTACATAAAACATACATACAATATTCATTAATAATTGGGCATACACAGTCTTGTAGCATCCTGAACAATTATTGTCCATAATGGTGTAAAAAATTATTTTTAGGAAAAGATAGTGTAGATGATTTTGATGAGATATGTAGATTGCGGGTAAGATTAGCTCAAGTGAAATACTTTTTTTTTTTTCATTTTAACTTAAACATTGCTTATCACTATGTTCAATAAAAAAGTATACCATTTCTGGAGTTAGTGTTGTATATACAGTGTTAATATATATATTAGACATTTTTTTGCATGGTAAATTTTTTTGACATATATATATATATATATATATAAACAGTATATATATATATATATATATATATATATATATATTTATATTCGGTATCTCACAAGTGAGTATAACCCTCACATATTTGTAAATATTTTATTCTATCTTTTCATGTGACAACACTGAAGAAATGACACTTTGCTACAATGTAAAGTAGTGAGTGTACAGCTTGTACAACAGTGTAAATTTGCTGTCCCCTCAAAATAACTCAACACACAGCCATTGATACCTAAACCGATGGGAACAAAAGTGAGTACACCCCAAAGTGAAAATGTCCAAATTGGGCCCAATTAGCCATTTTCCTTCCCCGATGTCATGTGACTCATTAGTGTTACAAGGTCTCAGGTGTGAACGGGGAGCAGTGTTTATGACTAAGGCCTTATAGACTGAAACGTGTCAACTGACTTAATCTGCATTTGTTCACTGTGGCTATTTGATAAAATGAAGACATTTTAAGAGCAACAACCCGGAGTGCGGATCATTTTTTTCAATATTACTCTACTCAGCAAGCGACTGTGGATCGAGAATCTGGGAGCTCTGCTATCTATGTGGTGTATGGATAGTAGCACTGACTACTATTTGGTGTTATCACTCTCACTATCTCATACTGGTCACTGGAAGTTCAACATGGCACCTCATGGCAAAGAACTCTCTGAGGATCTGAAAAAAAGAATTGTTACTCTACATAAAGATGGCCTAGGCTTTAAGAAGATTGCCAAGACCCTAAAACTTTGCTGCAGCACGGTGGCCAAGACCATACAGCGGTTTAACAGGACAGGTTCCACTCAGAACAGGACTCTCCATGGTCTACCAAAGAGGTTGAGTGCACATGCTCAGCATCATATCCAGAGGTTATCTTTGGGAAATAGACGTATGAGTGCTGCCAGACTTGCTGCAGAGGTTGAAGGGGTGGGGGGTCAGCCTGTCAGTGCTCAGACCATACGTCACACACTGCATCAAATTGGTCTGCATGGCTGTCGTACCAGAAGGAAGCCTCTTTTAAAGAAGATGCACAAGAAATCCTGCAAACAGTTTGCTGAAGACAAGCAGACCAAGGACATGAATTACTGGAACCATGTCCTGTGGTCTGATGAGACCAAGATAAACTTATTTGGTTCAGATGGTGTCAGGCGTGTGTGGAGGCAACCAGGTGAGGAGTGCAAAGACAAGTGTGTCTTGCCTACAGTCAAGCATGGTGGTGGGAGTGTCATGGTCTGGGGCTGCAGGAGTGCTGCTGGAACTGGGGAGCTACAGTTCATTGAGGGAACCATGAATGCCAACATGTACTGTGACATACTGAAGCAGAGCATGATCCCCTCCCTTCGGAGACTGGGCCGCAGGGCAGTATTCTAACATGATAACAACAACAAACACACCTCCAAGACGACCACTGCCTTGCTAAAGAAGCTGAGGGTAAACGTGATGGACTGGTCAAGCATGTCTCCAGACCTAAACCCTATTGAGCATCTGTGGGGCATACTCAAACGGAAGGTGGAGGAACGCAAGGTCTCTAACATCCACCAGCTCTGTGATGTCGTCATGGAGGAGTGGAAAAGGACTCCTGTGGCAACCTGTGAAGCTCTGGTGAACTCCATGCCCAAGAGGGTTAAGGCAGTGCTGGAAAATAATGGTGGCCACACAAAATATTGACACTTTGGGCCCAATTTGGACATTTTCACTTAGGGGTGTACTCACTTTTGTTGCCAGCGGTTTAGACATTAATGGCTGTGTGTTGAGTTATTTTTAGGGGACAGCAAATTTACACTGTTATACAAGCTGTACACTCACTACTTTACATTGTAGCAAAGTGTCATTTCTTCAGTGTTGTCACATGAAAAGATATAATAAAATATTTACAAAAATGTGAGGGGTGTACTCACTTTTGTGAGATACTGTATCTGTGTGTGTATATATATCTATATATATATATATATAGATATGTATATCTATATATATATATATATATATATATATATATATATATATATATATATATATATATATACCGTATTTATCGGCATATAACACACACTTTTTTCCCCTGAAAATCAGGGGAAAATCGTGGGTGCGTGTTATAGGCCGATACCCCCCCCCAATTGTGTGTGATCGGAGCGATCGCGGCAATTGCCGCGATCGCCGCCGACATACACAGCCGTGTGGAAATTCAAATACGGCGCCGAGACTGCAGTGTCTCGGCGGAGCGGAGCTACACATAGCCGAGAGTCTTCGGGTTTTCTCGGCGCCGCTTACAGTCCCGCCCATAGGGCGGAACTGGGCGGGACTGTAAGCGGCGCCGAGAAAACCCGAAGACTCTCGGCTATGTGTATCAGCGCTCCGCCGAGACACTGCAGTCTCGGCGCCATATTTAAATTTACACAGGGCTGTGTATGACGGCAGGGATCGCGGCGATCCCACAAAGCTGGACGGGGGCAAGGCTGCACGGGGGGGCAAGGCTGCATGGAGGCAAAGCTGCACTGGGGCAAAGCTGCACTGGAGCAAGGCTGCACTGGGGCAAAGCTGCACTGGAGAAAAGCTGCACTGACATGGCTGCACTGACATGGCTGCACTGACATGGCTGCACTGACATGGCTGCACTGACATTGCTGCACTGACATGGCTGCACTGACAAGGCTGCACTGACATTGCTGCACTGACATGGCTGCACTGGGGCAAAGCTGCACTGACAAGGCTGCACTGGACACTGGGGCAAGGCTGCACTGACACTGACAAGGCTGCAGATGGACACCGATAACGCTGCATTGATGGGCATTTTAATGTAAGTCTTTCTTCCTTAAACTTTACTCCTAAAAGTTTTTTTCCTTAAAATTCCCTCCTTAACTTGGGTGCGTGTTATACGCCGGCGCGTGTTATACGCTGATAAATACGGTATATATATATATCTATCTATCTATCTATCTATCTATCTATATATATCTATATATCTATATATCTATATATCTATATATATATATATATATATATATATATATATATATATATATATATATATATATGTATATATACACAGCGGGTAAAATAAGCATTGAACACGGCGTTAGTTTTCTAGGTAATTATATTTCTAAAGGTGCTTCTCACATGAAATTTTCATCACATGTCGGTATCAACCCATGAAATCCATACATACAAAGAAATCAAAACAAATAAGTTCAGAAAATATGATATATGTAATAAAATGGAATGACACATGAAAAAAGGGAGGTGCAAAAAGGCATGGAAAACCAAGACACAATCAGTATTTAGAAAGCAATCCTGCCACTTGTCAGCACAATTTAATATCAGCTGGTTCAATCTCAACTAATAGTCTGTGAAAAGGTGTCTCATTACCAAGGTGTCACAAAAGAAACATCTCATGATTGTTGCAAATCATACTGATGGCATTGGTTACAGAAGGATTTCTGAACTTCTAAATAGTGAGCACTGTTGGGGCCATAATCTGGAAGTGGAAGGAACATCATTTCATCATAAACCAGCCACGGCCAGGTGCTCCGCGCAAGATTCCTGACAGAGGAGTGAAAAGAATTATCAGAAGAGTTGTCCAAGAGCCAATGGCCAATGGTCTCTCTCTCTCTCCTTCTCTCTCAGATATCTAAAAGTATGGGTGGTGTTAGTGGGAACTTATCTGAGAGCAAGGAATTTCTCATTGCTCAAGCAACCTCTGAAGGAACCCTAGGGTTCAACGGAACCCTGGTTCAGACACCCTTGGTTAGGGTTAGCTTCAGGGTTTAGACCATTGGTGCCCAACCTGTGGCTCTTTGGCACTTTTTGAGCAGCCCTTGGGGCCCCTGTAGACACTAATCTGTGTTTTTCCTCTTATAGTAGTAATTTCTAGCTGCCTCGTGCAATATGTCTCCAGTCTATGACTGGCTCCTGAAACATGTCCCTAGTCTCCAACAACTCCTATAGCATGTCCGCAGTATCTGATCATCTCCTGCAGCATGTCTGCAGTCTCTGACCATCTCTTGTATCATGTCTGCAGTCTCTGACCATCTCTTGTATTATGTCTGCAGTCTCTGACCATCTCTTGTATTATGTCTGCAGTCTCTGACTATCTCTTGTATTATATTGTTAAAATTAGGAGCAAGAGGGTGGGACTTTGAACAAAGCACGTGGTTGAAATTAATACAATGGTGGAAATTTAGATATTTAATATTCCATAAACAACAAGATTACACACGTAATTTCCATATACATACAAATAGGAATACACTTTAAATGTGGCGCCAATTTCTAAAACAGCAGTAACTGGTAATAACATGGTTAAAAATGAGTAACATAATAGAATTACAGAGTCCACCCTATGTCACAGTTGTTTACAAAACTGTTGCAAGGTAACATCTGCATGGCGTATGACCTTACTAGTCCCTGTCACATAATATGATGGTACGAGTATATAAACATTAGAAACTATTAGAGCTGTAGTATACTGGTACACGGAAATTGTTAACTGACGCGTTTCGTGGCTTGACGCCACTCATCAGGAGAAAGCATTTGGTGTATCTGCAAATGGGAGATGAACAACTAGTAATAGTAATAGTAACTAGTAATAATCTTGTATCAATAGAGGGGAGGAGATCTATTAATTGGTTGTAATTAGCTGGTCTTATTTTTAACTCATTCTGGGTCTCAGTGGCCCTTTGTTACCCTTCCCTGCTTTACCCCTTTATATTTTGTATCAGCTATCATATTGTTCTCTATTCCCTTGGTGATCTATCTCTGCAATTATTAGGCATTACATTTTGTGGTTGTGCAGCTGGTGGCGTGTGTTGTGGGATTTCGTCTTGGAGCTGAGATGCGCACTGCGGGGCGTCCTTCCCTCCGCCCCTTGTGATGCTGGGGGGGCAGAGGCCCAGTCACTGCGCATCGACGTCACGCACTGCGCGCCGAATGTGCAGTACCCCTGTGGCGCTGCTTCCCCGGCGGGCATTTTACATACCGGCTGAAAATGGTTGTGAGGGCGCCGGGTCTTGACGCCTCCTCCTGTTCATGGCGCTCGTGCGTGTGATGTTAGGGGCGATCAGGTGGCGGCACGCGTTTATTTATATATAGGCAGCTGCTCTGGTCGGACCTGGTCACACGGGGCTCCTGCACATGCTAGATCTCATGTTCCTCCTGGACCAGGGCTCTTCTCTCCCCCTTCTCCAGCACCAAGTAGTCTTTGTACAGTTTGCAGTCACCTTGTTTGGTTTGTCGCTCATACACACTCCTATTCTCAGGCGTCTTGGTGGCAACCTTTTGCCATGGCTGTCTACCCTCACTCCTGTTCATTCACCCCCACCGGTCCTTTTTTCCCCTTTCCCTATATACATTAGTCCCACCACACGACATAGATCTCACTGTCATCACACCCCCTTTCACACCAGATTGCACTACATTTATTTGGCCTAATCACCTCCTACTCTTATTGTCACATGTTCACCTTAGGTATGCCCTGTGTGCCCGAGTTTGCCCGGGTTGCACTGATACCTTTGGGTGGTCCATGTTCCTTTGCATTACGCCTCCAGCTGCATATATACTTGTAAATGATCTATTGGGGTTTATCTCCATTCTCCTCCCCTCTATTGATATAAGATTATTTATCTAGTTTTTCATCACCCATTTGCAGATACACCACGTGCTTGCTCCTGATGAGCGGCCTCAAGCTGTGAAATGCGTCGAGCTACCAATTGCCGTGTACCAGTATACTACAACTCTAATAGTTTCTAATGTTTATATATTCATACCATCACATTATGTGACAGGGACCAGTAAGGTCATAGGCCATGCAGATGTTACCTTGCAACATTTTTGTACCCAACTGTGAAATATGGTGGACTCTGTAATTCTATCATGTTACCCATTTTCAACCATGTTATTACCAGTTACCGCTGTTTTAGGAATTGACGCCATGTTTAATGTGTATTCCTATTTGTATGTATATGGAAATTATGTGTGTAATCTTGTTATTTATGTAATATTAAATATCTTGATTTCCACCATTGTATTCATTTCAAACACGTGCTTCGTTCAAAGTCCCACCCCCTTGCTCCTAATTTTAACAATATATTGTCAGGGATGGAGGCGCATGACCTTACCAGGCCATGGCCTCATTTAAAGTCCCAATGTTTCCCCTTCCCCTTTCCCCCCAATTTTTGCATCTCTTGTATTATGTCTGATTTTTTTGACCATCTCTTGTATCGTGTCTACACTCTCTGACCATCTCTTGTATTAGGTCCACATTCTCTGACCATCTTTTGTATCATGTCCACAAGGTTTAGGAGTGTGTCTATGGGAACGTTTGACCATTCTTCAAGAAGCACATTTGTGAGGTCAGGCACTGATGTTGGACGAGAAGGCTCACAGTCAAAGAATAAAACCGACAAAAAAATGAAAAATGTAAATTTATTTCTAAATACAACTACAGACAATTTCTGAATGTGTCTTTGTATAAGCATTTCCTGTAATACCTACACAACAGAATTTAGCAAAGGGAAGGTCATCACCAGCAGGAGGCATCAGGCCCGAATGTATTTCATGCTGCTATCCAACAGTGCCTACAAGGGGGGGGGGGGGGAGCACAGGAATAACTCATCAGTGAGCTGCTGCTTCATCATTGTCCAATCGGACGTTCTTAGGTCAAGCTGAACAGCCCCTGCAGAGGCCATTGAGAACCTGGATCATAAACTGGTTCATACATATGGAATGTTCTTTGAAGCTCCTTTAACTCGGTACACAAGAACACCAGGCATAGGGGTAGATGGGTAGTAAAATGGGTATGAAAATACAGATAAAACAGATGCAGACTTCAATGTGATTTCCTAAAATACTCCATCCTGAGTCAAGTGTTAAGAGCCTTTCCATCGGATCTCCTGACCAATACTCTCCTATATCCACTTACAGTATAATTCATTATTCATTGGTTATTTGAGAAGCTTGTCTTCTTTTTTAGGTTCAATTAGCAGAAGCACCAGTCCTGTCAACTGCCACATCGGTCATATTTCTCTAATGTAAAACTGGATTTATGTTAATAATTCCGAGGGGCTGCGAGAAGCCCCCTTGCCTTCTATGCACAATTCTTCTCATGATTGCGTCCCCTGGGGAGGCCCAGTCACACAGCTGTCTTAGGCTGAAATCATTGAAATTGTGCCATTCTGTATACGGAGTCCATGTTTATTTGTGAGGATACACACATCTTCTTTACATTGACACTTCATTCATTAGCAGTTATCCCATGCCTTGTTTCCTCTGGGTTCTCCTTTATTTGTGTTCTGGGATCCTCAATGAACTGAACCTCCGATAATGCTCAGACTTAAAAATATAGTGTATTTGTATTAAATAAATACATTTGCACTATCACTATAACTAGATATGGGTACCCCTCTCCACCAATCCCTACACTGGCTTTCAATTGCCAAGTGAATTAAATTCAAAATACTAACAACAACATACAAAGCCATTCACAACTCTTGGCCGAGCTACATCACCAACCTTGTCTCCAAATATCACCTAAACCATCCACTCTGATCCTTTCAAGACCTTATGCTCTCACGCTCCCTTGTCTCCTTCTCCCATGCTCGTCTTCAGGACTTCTGTAGAGCCTCTCCCATTCTCTGGAACTCTCTACCTCAGTCTGTCCTGCTATCTCCTACTCTGGCTGCCTCTAGGCGATGCCTGAAAACTCATCTCTAAATGGAAGCCTATCACGCCTCCAACTAATCTTTTATCACTTCCATCAGCTCATCCCCCGCAGTTATAACACTTTGTACCACTTGCCCCACCCTATTAGATTGTAATGAGCAGGGCCCTCTTAACCCTCTTAGCCCTCTTAGCCCTCTTGTATTTTATTGTATTGTAACTGCACTGTCTCCCTTTTTTTATTGTAAATGGCTGCGTAAACTGTTGGTGCTATACAGGGCTTTTTTTCAGTAGGAACGCGGCACCTCCAGAACTGAATGTATGCAAGGGGTGCTGGGGTGTGCTGAAAGGTCAGCTGATGCTGGCTGCTTGGGATTCTATTGTAGCTGGAGGGGATCTATTTTTGCATGTGCGTCTATTGTTTCTGAGGAAGTCTGTTGTTACTAGTGGGAGATCTATTGTTGGTGGGGGTAGGTCTTATTTTGCTGGCGGGGGGGGGGGGGCAGTTGTTGCTGGGAGAGATCTACTGTTGAGGAAAGGGGTCTGTTGTTACTGGCTGCTGGAGTGTCAATTGATGCTGCCTGTGCGGATATCTGTTGTTGCTGCCAGGAGTCTATAGTTGCTGAAAAGTCTATTTTTGCTGGGAGATATTTTGCTGCCGGTGGTCCATTATTGTTGGAGGGGGATCTATTGTTGCTGGAGGTTCTATTGTTGATGCTGGCTGCAAGGGATCTATTTTACTGCTTTTCTTGTTATTTTTAACAAATCCCATACAAATTACTTGGCACCAAAAAATGATACTTGGTTTAGTTTTCTCTATAAAGGGCAGTACTGGAAGGTGGGCAGGGGGTGGAGCCAAGGAATGGTCCTCGGAGGTGGGTATGGGGTGACTCAGAAAGGGGGAGTTCCTGTACCTATTCTTTGAGAAAAAAGCCCTGGCGCTATATAAACCCTGTATAATAATAATAATATAGGTACAAACCTGTTCATGGTGTCAGGTACTAGACTTTCTATGAGCTTCTTCCCCATTGCAATGAAAGTAGGCATGCTTGTAACATGCAGTGGTGAGTTGAACGCATGCTATAATTTTATGCAACACAAACCAGTAAGGTTTGAATAAGGTGCAAAGAAATAAAAAAAGTTTTGCGTTCAGCTTTCAAATGTTGAATGCTGATTAATGCAGCTCAATGCACCTGGTGTGCACAGGCTCAGTTCCATACCCACATCCACATTTATAAGGTTTATTAAACTGCTTTGTTCACATCCGTGAGCTCAGGTATTATTTTATCTTTTACACCATAAACCACAGCGCAAAAAACAGTGACATAATAAAGTGCAAAATCAAAAGTGAAAGTAACAAAATATTAACCAATCTTTTTTTAAATTGATGACATGAACTCTTTTCAAAGTCCAATATCAGCCAATAAACATGTGCCTAGTGAAAGTCCATTAGGTGATAGAAATCTTAGTCCCAAAATTTCAAGCATATGTGAAGACTTAGCGGAAGTATCATCTCCCTGCTCACCAGCTTAAGCATGATTGACCCACATGCAATATTGCCAAGGGGTCCATGCCATCTGGTGAGTGAATACCCACAGGGGGTGTATGGAGCACAGATCACTGTGTTGTGTTGGAGCACTACTGCACTTTAATTATCTGTTTGCACAGGCGCACTTTTGGAAGAAATTTTGGGACTAAGATTTATATCACCTTATGGACTTTCACTAGCCACATGTTTATTGGCTGATATTGGACTTTTAAAAGAGTCCATGTCATCAATTTAAAAGAAAGATTGGTTAATATTTTGTTATTTGCACTTTATTATGTCACTGTTTGTGTTGTGGTTTATGGTGTAATATTTTAACTTTGTTAATGAACAGCAGCAACAGAAAGAGTATATAGGCACTAATATCTAGCGCGGATGAATTGTATTTAGATTTTATTTTATTTTTGTCCACTTTAATGCAATGCATTTTAAAGTGGAGTTCCAGCTTTTTTTTTTTTTTTAAAACCTCCATGTGATGGTTGCACCTAATCATATACATATTGGTATGATTATTAAATGCATATGTTATTATTCTTGTTGTTTTTAAAATACTTACTCAGCTCTCCCCAGGGAGTGCGCTCCCATCTTCAGTGCTGGCATGTGAAGCCGACTCATCTTTTCTTCCGGGATACGGCGCTGCTGGGTACCCAGCATCTTGATCTTGCGCATGCGCATATCTTCAAAAGCGTGGTGCACGAACAAACGGAGGAGGGCCACTGACTCCTGGGATTGATGAAACTCATATCCCAGGAGCCAGTGCGCACCCAGAAATGACATACTGTACGTCGCCATGGCAAGGTACTGCTGAAGTGCAGCATTCGCCGTGAAAATAAGGTACCGTATTTATCGGCGTATAACACACACTTTTTCAACCTGAAAATTGAGGGAAAAAGGGAAAATCATGTGTGCAGGTTATATACCGATATTTTACCTGGGCTGCCTCGGAGGGGAAGGGGGGCGAGCGCAGCCGGATTACACAGAGCGAGGATCTCCTGTTAACTCGGCGGCCACTGTAATAAGGAAGTCCCGCCTCCTGGATCATCTCCTATGATAGACCACACATCCCGGCATTGGACCAATGATTCTGTCTATCATAGGAGCCGGTACAGGAGGCGGGACTTCATATTACAGAGGCTGCCGAATAAACTGAAGATCCTCGCTCCGTGTAATCCGGCGTCTCTAATCTCCATGCACTGATCAGGCTGCATTGATGGTGCACTGGTGAGGCTGCAGATTGGCACCATTAAGGCTGCATTGATGGCCACTGACCCTTATTTTGCTTCAAAGTTCTTTATTTTTACGCATAGAGGGTATTTTACAGCCATGCGCCTACACAAAATATACCCATCTATTTCAGATTCCTGCTGGAGGTGTGCCACGCCTGCGGCAGACTTTATACATATTTTTTGGAGCTGTTCCCTGGTCGAGATATTTTGGAATGAGGTTACCACATTCATTCGGACAGTCACTACGATTCAGATGCCATTAAGGGTAGAAATATGTTTGCTGGGGCTGGTAGATCCACTGGTTTCTAGCCGAGCATTTAGAACTCTTTTGGGGATACTACTTTATTATGCACGCAAGGCTATCATCATGCGATGGAAATCCTCCTCCGCACCATCATTTAACTGGAAATGCCTGGTCAATTCAGCCCTGCCATTATACAAACCACCTATCTGTCTAGAGGTTGTATCAAGAAATTTCATAAAGTGTGGAACATTTGGGTGGAATCCGCTTATACTAATTCTGATTCTTCAGATGACTAGTTAACACTTGGACAGGTAATTAACAGTATATATTGTTGTACAACTCTACATTTATGCTTCATTAGAGGGAGTCTTTCCTGACACATAAGATATGGGAGAGTGCGTATTTTTATAAATTCCCGAGTTAGCTCTGTAGGATGTTTGAGAGGGAGAGTGGCCAAGAAGAATCCTAATATTACAGCCTGAGCGGGTGGTTAGAGCATACCAACTTTTCGATAGTTTAGAGGTAATTGATTTTAGCTAGGTTGTTTTTATTTTGTTTTTTTACTGTGCTTTTGTTTCTGTTTGTTTTGTTTTTTTTTGCTATGCAATTGAGCCTGGGTATGCCCAATAGGCTCTGTTATGTACTGTTAACTTCGAAACTTGCAATAAAAGTAATTTTAAAAAAAGTTCTTTATTTAACCACTTGCCGATATACGTTGGCGGTGGGCAAATGGGCGTACCTGTACGTCCCCTTTAAATGGTGGGGCTAGCGGATGCGCGCCCACCACGTACAGCGTGACCGTGTCCACAGGACCCGCTGACTCAATGTCCGCCGGTCTCCTGGCGATCGTGTTACGAAGCCGCAGAATGGGGAAGTGCCTATGTAAACAAGGCATTTCCCCGTTCTGCCTAGTGACATCACAATGATCACTGCTCTCTGTCATCGGGAGCAGTGATCGCTATCATGTGAGTGGAAGCCCACCCCCCCCCCCCACAGTTAGAATCACTCCCTAGGACACACTTAACCCCTTCATTGCCCCCTAGTGTTTAACCCCTTCCCTGCCAGTGTCATTTACACAGCAATCAGTGCATTTTTATAGCACTGATCGCTGTTTAAATGACAATGGTCCCAAAATAGTGTCAAAAGTGTCCGATGTGTCCGCCATAGTGTCGCAGTCCCGATAAAAATCGCAGATCGCTGCCATTACTAATAAAAAAAAAAATTACTAATAAAAATGCCATAAATCTATCCCCTATTTTGTAGACGCTATAACCAATCAATATACGCTTATTGCAATTTTTTTTACCAAAAAAAATGTAGAAGAATGCATATCTGAGGAAAAAATTTGTTTTTTTTATATATTATTGGGGGATATTTATTATAGTAAAAACTAAAAAATATTGTTTTTTTTTTCAAAATTGTCTCTCTTTTTTTGTTTATAGCGCAAAAAATAAAAACCGAAGAGGTGATCAAATACCACCAAAAGAAAGCACTATTTATGGGAAAAAAAGTACGTCAATTTTGTTTGGGTGCAACGTCGCACAACCGCGCAATTGTCAGTTAAAGCGACGCAGTGCCGAATCGCAAAAAGTGCTCTGGTCAGGAAGGGAGTAAAATCTTCCAGGGCTAAAAGCGGTAAAATTTGAGTTTTTTTCCCCTGAAAAATTCCCTCTTAGAATTTAATTGCGTGTTATACACCTGTGCGTGTTATACGCCAAGATTTGGATTACTCACAAAAAGAAAAAAAACGTCCAATGAGAGAATAGAATGCTTAAACATGTGGGTTGAACTCCGCTTTAAGGCCCATAGAAGTCAATGGTAATGGATATATGATGTGTTTTGCAAGCAGTTTATGATTTTTTAGCCTCTCATACCAAATCCCAGTTTTTTTATTGGCCAACATGACAAAAAATTATGGTGCATCAAAATGCATAATGAGCATCAACGCTCATTGAAAAACAAATTAAAAATACACAAAAATAAAATAGCAAAGGTGTGGACCTAATGATTTCATCAACTCTTTTCTATAAGGTTCTTTGCTGAAAGGTTGCCTCTGGTAGTCACTGAAGACTTTCCTCCAGTTTTTCCCCATGTAATAGAGATATGTGCAGTATGATCCATGGACCGCATCTCAGCGCGAGGATTTCAGCTTCACGTAGGACGAGCGAGAGAGAGAACGAACGAGAGAGATGAGCCTAGGATAGCGATACCACACTCAACACATCTCTTATTGATCTCTTCTAACCTTGCAGAGAAGCAGTCTTGCATTAACTAACTTTTACATCATCAGCCACCCCCAGATGGGACCGCAGATGTGAATGGTGAGGTTAAATATCACTGGAGGTCAGCAGACATGCTAGAGGGGTCAACGGGAGATCATCGCCCATCATTGTAAACCACAACACTTTCACCAGACACCATCTAGAGGAGGCAATCATTGAGTAGCTGTCCTGATGCCGTAATTCTCTGCTACCCCAAGGTTAAGAGTCATACAATACTGCATACTGAATCTATTTATCTACCTGTATCAAATAAAACATCTATCTATCTATCTATCTATCTATCTATCTATCTATCTATCTATCTATCTATCTATCTATCTATCTATCTATCTATCTATCTATCTATCTATCTATCTATCTATCTATCTATCTATCTATCTATCTATAGCAATAACTCTCGGTGGAGCTGCTGGTTTAAAGCGGGCTCTTACCGTCACCTTCGTTACCTCCATTTCACCAGAACCGGGTCTAGGGTCCCGTTGAGTTTAATACCAGACAATGTAGGCACCGGACACTGGAGTATCTTTTCCAACGCTTTATTTAAACGTAACTGAAGGTAGTAGCAGGAAAGAGGTAGGAGAAAAGTTGCAGGGAAGTTCAAATACCTTTTCTTAGTGTAGTATTAGAAATTGGAATTGTAGATGAATGTACTTTCCTCTTAGAGTTGAATCTTTGCCCGCCTGGATAGGTTTCTCTCACTAACCTAGCAGCCGGTACGTAGCACGAACAAAAGTCTCTGCCACAGACTTGAATGGAATAGAAACCCGTACGATCCTCTGCCACAGGATGTAAAGGTTTATGATGGATAGCACACACAGCACTAGAACCTTTAAGCCGACCCGGCAGTACTATGCGGTAGGTTAACTTTAGGATGCGTCCTCCAACTGAGTCACCAGGCCCCTCTCCAGACCAGCACTCTGCATGATCCTTCCATGACGGGTCCTCCCCTGGGATCTTCTCAGTTGTCCAGCTTCTTCCCGTAGGACAGCACAGGACCATTCCCCTGCCCCTATGGTAGGTCCCAGACAGGCTTTTGGGCCCACCCACACGCTGCAGCAGCGTGAGCCTCCCGGTCGGAGGATTACGAGGTAGTACTCCTAACACATACCTGTCGGCCAGGAGGGCCAGCAGGTGGAGCGAAAAGAACCCCAAAACATGGCGTCTGTCCCATAAATACCCTCTCCCAGAATGCAACTCGGAGGACCACCTCCACCGAGGTAAACCAGGAGAGAGATCTATCTATCTATCTATCTATCTATCTATCTATCTATCTATCTATCTATCTATCTATCTATCTATCTATCTATCTATCTATCTATCTATCTATCTATCTATCTATCTATCTATCTATCTAAAGGGGTCTTCAGCACACTTTCAAGCCAGTCAGCAACAAAAAAGCCAAAACTGTCTAAACTATTCCTAGGCTTTTGTTGCATGCATTTGCAAATACACGTTGAAGCCACACTGTCTCATCAAGGAACCTCTGTAAAGTGCATTCCCTAACCGGCCACTTTATTAGATACACCTTGCTAGTACCGGGTTGGACCCCCCCCCCCCTCCTTTGCCTTCAGAACGGCCTTCATTCTTCGTGGCATAGATTCTACAATGTGTTGGAAACATTCCTCAGAGATTTTGGTCCATAGTGACATGATAGCATCACGCAGTTGCTGCAGATTTGCCGGCTGCACACCCATGATGTGAATCTCCTGTTCCATCGCATATCTAAGGTGCTCTATTGGATTGAGATCTGATGACTGTGGAGGCCATTGGAGTACAGTGACCTCATTGAGATGAGTTGATCTTTGTGACATGGTGCATTATCCTGCTGGAAGGAGCCATCAGAAGATGGGTACACTGTAGTCATAAAGGGATGGACATGGTCAGCAACAATACTCAGGTAGGTCGTGGTGTATAAACGATGCTCAATTGGTACTAAGGGGCCCAAAGTGTGCCAAGAAAATATCCCCCCCCCCACCATTACACCACCAGCCTGAACTGTTGATACAAGGCAGGATGGATCCATGCTTTCATGTTGTTTACACCAAATTCTGACCCCACCATCTGATTGTCGCAGCTGAAATGGAGACTCATCAGACCAAACAACATTTTTCCAAACAACAATTTTGCCTGTGTGAATTGTAGCCTCAGTTTCCTGTTCTTAGCTAACAGAAGTGTTCTTCTGCTGCTGTAGCCCATCTGCTTCAAGGTTCGATGTGTTGTGTGTTCAGAGATGGCATTCTGCATACCTTGGTTGTATTGAGTGGTTATTTGAGTTACTGTTGCCTTTCTATCATCTAGAAAAAACAGTCTGCCCATTCTCCTCTGACCTCTGACATCAACAAGTTATTTTCATCCACACAACTGGATATTTTCTCTTTTTAGGACCATTCTCTGTAAACCCGAGAGATCGCTGTGCGTTCAAATCCCAGTACATCAGCAGTTTTTGAAATACTCAGACCGTTTGGCACCAACAACCATGCCACGTTCAAAGTCACTTAAATCCCCTTTTCTTCCACATTCTGATGCTTAGTTTGAACTTCAGCAAGTCGTCTACACCACATCTAGATGCCTAAATGCATTGAGTTGCTGCCATGTGATTGGTTGATTAGCAATTTGTGTTACCAAACAATTGAACAGGTGTACCTAATAAAGTGGCCAGTTAGTGTAACATACAGGCAGTGTAGAAACTAAGAGCAGGCTCCAAATCCAGAGGATACGATCATTGAATAGCTGTCCTGATGCTTTAATTCTCTACTTCCTCAAGGTTAAGAGCCATACAATACTGCATGTGTTAAATCGATTTGTAGGGGTGCCTACAATTGGCACCAAATTGTATAAGTCTCCACCCTGCTTCTTCTTGGATAGGACAACTAACTTGCTCTTGTTGATGGAACCCTCCACCATATTGTGTCATGGACATAGACCTGATCTTGACATCCCTGGCCATAGGCCTTAATATTTGATAATAAAGGAATGTCCAGACGTAAAGTGCACCTTCCGCACTTTACTGAACGTCACAAGGATTTCCATGACATCTGACATCACATTTGACACACTATTAGAATTCTGTGGTGTGGAACGCTACACACAGGAGTAGACATTCTGTAACTGTCATTTTTGCGCAGAACGCAAGCACATACTGTATCCTTTAAGCCATCTTCCCTTTACACCTCCTATCCTCCTTGGGAGCACCATAGTGTTAACTATACTTCCCTGAGTATACCAAGTCCCTAGCATTAAACTTCCTTCAAGTCACAGGACTCGCAGCGGAGGGTCAAGAGGGGTCAGGGTGCTCTCATTAGTATAGCATTGCCTTCCCAATGTCCCTTTCCTAGCTCTGCCCAGCCAGGCATGTTCCCAGATGGAATACTCATACCCAGGCTTCACCATCTCACACATCAGAGAACTCTGACCTGGCCTCCAGGACCTGCAAAAGAAGGTCAGGGGAGACAGAGTGACTACAGCCATTCCTACTGTGTTCTGTACCACCTTGTCTGGGTCTTCAGTCCTGCTGATTAGAATTAGCACTGCGGGAGAGTACATCTTAGCAGCTCTGGGCCATCTACACTGGGCTCCTCCCACCATTGGCATGTATGTGGGCAGTAATCCCACCTATGATATCACTAGAGGAGTTTTTCATAAAAAGGGGCTAACACCCAGTTACAACTTTCCCTTTACTATACCATAATAACAACATAATGAATTATCTATGCATATCAAATAAATCTTTATATATATATGAAGATTGATAGGTGTCTATTTGTCTGTCTGTCCATCTGTGTATCTCACACATATTTATGTGTGTCTTCTACTTTCTGACCTCATTCTTCTTCTCCATCTCTCTCTCACTCTCTCATTCCTCTCCTATGTCTCCTCCTTATCCCATCTCTCTCTCATTTTCCACTATCACATTCTCATTCTCCTCCTTTTCTCTCTATTTCTCATCCTCTTCTTTTAATCTCGTTCTCCTCTGCCCCCCCCCCCCCGCTCTCTCTCTCCTCCTCTCTCTCTCCCTCTCATTCCTTCTCTCTCTCCCTCTCATTCCTTCTCTCTCTCCCTCTCATTCCTTCTCTCTCCCTCTCATTCCTTCTCTCTCCCTCTCATTCCTTCTCTCTCTCCCTCTCATTCCTTCTCTCTCCCTCTCATTCCTTCTCTCTCCCTCTCATTCCTTCTCTCTCCCTCTCATTCCTTCTCTCTCCCTCTCATTCCTTCTCTCTCCCTCTCATTCCTTCTCTCTCCCTCTCATTCCTTCTCTCTCTCCCTCTCATTCCTTCTCTCTCCCTCTCATTCCTTCTCTCTCCCTCTCATTCCTTCTCTCTCTCCCTCTCATTCCTTCTCTCTCCCTCTCATTCCTTCTCTCTCCCTCTCATTCCTTCTCTCTCTCCCTCTCATTCCTTCTCTCTCTCCCTCTCATTCCTTCTCTCTCCCTCTCATTCCTTCTCTCTCTCCCTCTCATTCCTTCTCTCTCCCTCTCATTCCTTCTCTCTCTCCCTCTCATTCCTTCTCTCTCTCCCTCTCATTCCTTCTCTCTCCCTCTCATTCCTTCTCTCTCCCTCTCATTCCTTCTCTCTCCCTCTCATTCCTTCTCTCTCCCTCTCATTCCTTCTCTCTCTCCCTCTCATTCCTTCTCTCTCTCCCTCTCATTCCTTCTCTCTCCCTCTCATTCCTTCTCTCTCCCTCTCATTCCTTCTCTCTCCCTCTCATTCCTTCTCTCTCCCTCTCATTCCTTCTCTCTCCCTCTCATTCCTTCTCTCTCTCCCTCTCATTCCTTCTCTCTCTCCCTCTCATTCCTTCTCTCTCTCCCTCTCATTCCTTCTCTCTCTCCCTCTCATTCCTTCTCTCTCCCTCTCATTCCTTCTCTCTCTCCCTCTCATTCCTTCTCTCTCCCTCTCATTCCTTCTCTCTCTCCCTCTCTCTCTCCCTCTCATTCCTTCTCTCTCTCCCTCTCTCTCTCCCTCTCATTCCTTCTCTCTCCCTCTCTCTCTCTCTCTCTCTCTCTCTCTCTCTCTCTCTCTCTCTCCCTCTCTCTCTCTCCATCTTTCCCCTCTCTCATTCCTTCTCTCTTTATCTCATTCTCATCTCTCTCATTCTCACCCCCTTCAACAAAAGTCTATGTAGGTACTTCAAGGAAAACTTTCCAGAGAAAATCATGCCGGTTGCTCATGTTGACTTCTCATTATCGAAATGTTAGTTGCCTTACTGTCATGCTGACCCCCCGTGCTTTAATACTTTAAGTCACTAACCCAAAAAAGTTATACAAGGACCTCTGACTTTCCTGATAGCATACCTTTTGCAGGTCAGTGACTCAAAAAGTATAAATAGCAGAGGGTCAGCATAAGAGCCAGGCGATTAGCAATTTCTCAAGATAGTCAGCAATGACAGTTCTCATATTTCTCTTAGAAAAAGTGTACTAAAAAGTTTATGCAAAGCCAGTCACTAAAGTCTTATATAAGCTTTAACATGGTAATGTAATTGCAAAAGTCATTTTTAGTATTTTTAAATATGCAGTTATCATTAAATGAATGCCTGTTAATCCTGCAATGAACATCCTTGTTCTGTTTTTTTTTTTCTTATAGGGTGACAACGCTCTGTCTTTGTCTCCCAATTGTGCTCCTATGTTGTCTTGTCACAGAGATTTTTAATATAGGCTACAAGTAGCTGTTCAAACACACATTACACGAGCATGGTCCACTGAGATACAACAAAACATGAAAAAAAGTGAAAACAGTATTTTATTTAAAGAGGAACTGCAGTCTGCTCACATAATTTGTAATAAAAACATCTTGGCCATTCTGAAGCTTCCCTCCAACCACTTTGCACATTATTTTATATATACTGTGATTCTGTACTTGCCAAATATGCTGCAGAAATCTCCCTCCACTGAGTCTGGCTGCAGCCATTTTAAATGTGGGCAGCTGAAGCTGCTGCCTGTTCACTTCCTGGATTTACACAGATACACAGAGGCACACCTCCAGCTCTTCAGCTTTCATTGGATCTCTTATGACTCATCCCCCCTCCCTTCCTAGAGAGAGAGAGAGAGAGAGAGAGAGAGAGAGAGAGAGAGAGAGAGAGAGAGAGAGAGAGAGAGAGAGAGCTATGCATGATGTCATAAGCCTAGGCTTTTTACCAGACAAGAAACAGGAAGTGGGCTAAAAAAAGTAGCAGGAAAAAAATGTTTTACCATCCAAAGTTAAAACAACAAGGGCAGAAGATTTAATAGATGGAAAAAATAGTTGAAAAAATGACTGAAGGTCCGCTTTAAAAACAATCTGGCGTGGATTTAACCACTTCCGGACCGCCTGCTATCGTTTTACGTCGGTACTTTGAAAAGGAATATCATTGTTATGGCAGTAGCTAGCTACCTTAACCCCGGTATCCTCTTCTTCAGGGGGCGGTCTGCTTCAAGATAAAAGTGGTCTCTGCGGCTGATTCGCCGTGAGATCACTTTTATTGGTGGCAGGAGAGGGCCCCCCCCGCCGCTCTCTGGTGCCCTCCGCCGCTTACTGGAGCCGTCAGTAGCGGAGGCGATCGTGTCCTGTCCCTGATTTGGCATGGAGATGAGTGAGGGGAATTGCATTTTAGTGTAAATATGAGATCTCAGGTCTTTTTGACCCCAGATCTCATATTTAAGAGGTCCTGTCATGCTTTTTTTCTATTACAAGGGATGTTTACATTCCTTGTAATAGAAATAAAAATGACACGATTTTTTTTTAAAGAACAGTGTAAAAAAATAAAATAAAATGTAAAATAAATAAGGAAAAAAAAAATTTAAACACGCCCCGTCCTGCCGAGCTCGTGTCCAGAAGTGAACGCATACGTGAGCGGCGCCCGCATATGAAAACGGTGTGCAAACCACACATGTGAGGTATCGCTGCGATCGGGAGCGCAAGAGCAATAATTCTAGCTCTAGACCTCCTCTGTAAGTGTAAACATGCAACCTGTAGAATTTTTCAAACGTCGCCTATGGAGATTTTTAAGGGTAAAAGTTTGTCGCTATTCCACGAGTATCTACTCAGCATAACATTATCTTTCACAATATAAAAAAATTGGGCTAACTTTACTGTTGTCTTATTTTTTTATTCAAAAAAGTGTATTTTTAAGCCTGTTGCGCAAATACAGTATGACAGAAAGTATTGCAACGACCGCCATTTTATTCTCTAGGGTGTTAGAAAAAAAATATAATGTTTGGGGGTTCTAAGTAATTTTCTAGCAAAAAAAAAATGTTTTTAACTTTTAAACACCAAATCTCAGAAAGAGGCTCGGTCAAGCTACACTGTGCTTTAGCTAATTAATTGTCCTTTGGGTTTATATCTGCTTTACTTATTAAAGCGGTGTTCCGACTAAAAAAAAAAATTAAAAGTCAGCAGCTACAAATACTGCTGCTGACTTTTAATAATCGGACACTGCATAAAACAGAAGATACTCATAGGAGAAAAGACAACGGCTGCACACCCCATAAAGGTTATCGAAAAAGGAGGCTGTCCCCCAGAGGGGTTTTCTAGGCAGCAAAAAATTAAAATTGTCTCAAGGGATTAAGTATTAATTGAAATTCTTTATTTTTGTTATCACAAGGTATCAAAACAGTAGTTGTTTAAAATGTATATCGTCAAAACATGAGCTGTGGTACATGTATAAAATGCAGTGCCATCAACATGACACTGTACGGTGAAAATGCATCATGGTCAAACATCATAGATAAAAGTAATATGTATAACTTGTATTGGAATACTGACGCGTTTCGACCCCAACGGGTCTTCCTCAGAGGATTATATAAACTGTAAAAACGTTAACATATATTGTAGTGTTAGGTTAATGAGAAAATGGAGAGAAAATAAACGAGCAACCACAAATATTTTTGTATATTTACCAATCAAGATGTGTTGGACCATATTCAATGCTCTCTATATGGAAAGAACCCCTTCAGCGTCTCTCAGTGGTCGGCACGGTCAGCAAAGACAGGGAGAAAAAAGGATACACCGCCGGTGACGCCTTGCGAGAAGTCACACCTTAGGAAATCCCTGGCGGTTGGGGAGGCCCAAGGAGAGGAACAAGTGTAGCCTGTGGTCAAGGTATTGTATATAAAATCCATTAGTTGTGCAGCTCCAGAGGATGGTGAGAGGATATAATTATGTGTGTCTACATATTGAATTCTAGTCTTGTAATAGTTGTTACGACTTAGGTGGTCCGTATGAAAGTCAGAAAGTGAGGTCTTTGCTGACCGTGCCAACCACTGAGAGACCCTGAAGGGGTTCTTTCCATATAGAGAACATTGAATATGGTCCAACACATCTTGATTGGTAAATATACGAAAATATTTGTTGTTGCTCATTTATTTTCTCTCCATTTTCTCATTAACCTAACACTACAATATATGTTAACGTTTTTACAGTTTATATAATCCTCTGAAGAAGACCCGCTGGGGTCGAAACGCGTCATAATTCCAATACAAGTTATACATATTACTTTTATCTATGATGTTTGACCACGATGCATTTTCACCGTACATTGTCATGTTGATGGCACTGCTTTTTATACATGTACCACAGCTCATGTTTTGACGATATACATTTTAAACAACTACTGTTTTGATACCTTGTGACAACAAAAATAAAGAATTTCAATTATTACTTAATCCCTTGAGACAATTTTCATTTTTTGCTGCCTAGAAAACCCCTCTGGGGCACAGCCTCCTTTTTCGATAATAATCGGACACTTACCTGTCCCAGGGTCCAGTGATGTGAGGGAACAAAGCCCCGCTCCTCTCCCCCTCCTCTCTGTGGCGCCGGCATTGTCACTGTGAGCACCTGGCTGTGGCTTTACACCCAGGCAAGCACTGCGTATGCACGACCTGCACTGCGCGCTGTGACTTGCCGGGCAATCTGGGACCTGTGACGTGTCCCAGATGATTGCCGAGAGGGAGGGGGGAGAGGTGAACTTTCGTCCGGTGCCGCGGTGCCCTGGGAGGAAGTGGAAGCTCCCCCCCCCCAAAAAAAAAATGACATGGCAATTGTGGCAGGTCAGGGGGTCACCTCCCTTAAAGCGGAAGTTCCATTCTTGGGTGGAACTCCGCTTTAAATATTGCAAAATACAACATCACTCAGTAATCTATATTAAAGTAGAACTAAATGGCAAAACTTTTTTTTTCAATTTGGATGCAAGTGCAAGGTAGGATTATAACCCCTGCCGGGTTTTTTCTTCCCATGTGAGATGTTTCCCTTCACTTCCTGTCCCCTAGCCAAAAGATAAAGAGATAATAAGTCACTCCAAAGCGAAAGAATCCCTAGTTGTCACCAGAACTAGCTTCCCTATTGGAAGATCTCCCCTCTGATCCTGTTCTGGTGACAACCCTTTTCTTACACGTTTGGTCATATCCCTCTCAACTCCATCCAAAACTAAAATAGAATAAAAAATTTTTGACTTTAGTTATATTAAAAAAATAATAATTCTTCTCAGTAGACGGATCACGATGTCGGATGGTTTGAATACCTGTTACCCCCTGCTGCACACTGTGGTTTTTTCCTTAAGGGCTTGTATTTCCCTGAGCAGTGATGCTGATTGCACCAGTGGATGGGGGGTGTGTTGGACCACTGGGGACCCTGAGCTCTTTACTGAGCAGTAGTTTGAATACCTACATATTTTAGTGTATTTTGCAGCACAAAATATGGGAAAAAAGATTAACATATTTATAACTATATATATATATATATATATATATATATATATATATATATATATATATATATATACTGTATTTATTGGCGTATAACACTCACTTTTTCACCATGAAAATCGGGTGCAAATAGCGTGTGCGTGTTATACGCCAATACTTCAATTTTAGCTGCCTTGGAGGAGACAGGAAGGGGGGCGGGACGAGCGCCATCAGATTACATACAGTGAGAATCTCCTGTTTGCTTGGCGGCCTCTGTAATAGGAAGTCTTGTCTCCTGGGCCGCCATTGGACCACTGTTCTGTCTATCATAGGAGATTCTCACTGTATGTAATCTATGGTAAGAGTGCTGCATTGATGGCAATGGTGAGGCTGCACATAGGCATTGATCAGGATACATTGATGGCAATGGTGAGGCTTCAGATGGGCACTGACCCTTATTTTGCTTCAAAGTTCCTTATTTAAAATTTAAGTTTTATTCCTGAAACTTCCCTCTTAAAATGAATGTGCGTGTTATATGCTGATAAATACGGTATATATATATATATATACACCGTATTTATCGGCGTATAACACGCACTTTTTTCCCCTTAAAATCAGGGGAAAGTCGCAGGTGCGTGTTATACGCCGATCCCCTGCGATCCCGACCTGTCAAAATAACAAAATTGCCGACCGCGATTTGTAAAATGGCGCCGCCGGCGCCGAAATACACAGAGCCGGTCCTCGGCTCTTTCCGGCGGCTCTCGTTTACTTTCGGTTTCACTCGTAGCCCCGAGCGGAGCTATCCGAGTAGGTTCGGATAGCTCCGTTCGGGGCTACGAGTGAAACCGAAAGTGAACGAGAGCCGCCGGAAAGAGCCGAGGACCGGCTCTGTGTATTTCGGCGCCGGCGGCGCCATTTTCAAATCGCGGTCCGCGATTTTGAAGCCCAGCAAGCAGGGACAGGGGATCGAAGGCTGCACTGGGGCAAGGCTGCACTGGGGAAGGCTGCACTGGGGCAAGGCTGCACTGGGGCAAGGCTGCACTGGGGAAGGCTGCACTGGGGAAGGCTGCACTGAGAAGGCTGCACTGACATGGCTGCACTGACATGGCTGCACTGACAAGGCTGCACTGGGGAAGGCTGCACTGACATGGCTGCACTGACAAGGCTGCACTGACAAGGCTGCACTGACATGGCTGCACTAGGGCAAGGCTGCACTGAGAAGGCTGCAATGATGGGCATTTAAATGTAAGTTTTTTTCCCTTCAACTTCCCTCCTAAAAGTTTTTTTTTCCTTAAAATTCCCTCCTAAATTGGGGTGCGTGTTATACGCCGGTGCGTGTTATACGCTGATAAATACGGTATATATATATATATATATATATATATATATATAGGCTTTATAGTTACAAATATGGAATTTTCATTTGGACTTTTTTGTTTTATTTTTATTATTTATTGTATATTCGAGGCACTTATATGGCACCGAAAATCTACGCAATCACAATCAGTCCTTGCCCTCAAGGACCTTACAGTCTATGCTCCCTACATTTGAACATTTACAAGTTTACAAGCTGGTTTATATCTATTAACATCTATTAAAGGTTGAATCCATGACACTCAATTTGCAAAGCACACTGGGAAAGCCCAGCATTGCCTGCAAGGCTTTTGGCAGGTTCGGCAGACTGAATAATTAAAGAAAACATGAGTTTTGCCCATATAAGGCAGATGAACAGGTTCACTTTAATTCCTCCCTTCCAGCATTCACATGTGTTTTCTTCGCTCTCTCTCTACTCCATTCAGCAGCACAGGTTCAGTATAGGTGGTAGGCAAGGCGAAATATTTTTTTTTAATGATTTTGCTATTTATTTTTGGCTTTACCTAAATTTTTTCAGTAATCAACAATGCCTTTATTAATGTGCATTGGCATCTGATTTAAAATAAACCTGTACTTAAACAAATATATATTACAGCGCTCACAATAATAAACAATGACTTAAATAATCATATAATCCAATTCATTAGTGAGTGAATGTCCATATAAAAGTGAACGATGTGCTCCAATCCATAAAGTGCAAAGTGCTCCAAAAATTTGAGGTGCGCACCACCCCCTCCTGTGTCCCCACTCACCGGATGGAATGGACCCTTAACTTTTCAGTCTAGGGGTTATATTGGTCGCCAGGGATGGCAGCTTAACGTCAGTTCACCAGGCAGCTCTCACATGCTCATGATAATCATCCATAGAAATTAGTACCCAAAATGAAATAAAAGGAGGGAACTATAGTGAAGTACCGTTTGGCAATATTTTATTTGCGCAAGTAGAATGGATACTTACAAAATGCAGAGTAAAAACAGGCATAAAGTGTCAGGAGATTGCAAGTAGGAAACGCCGATATCAGCATGCGTTCCACCGATAACCGGAAGTGAGGTCTGTTGGACTCAGGACTGGAAATTACGTCAACACGTTTCGCCCTCCCACGGGGCGTCATCAAGGACCTGATTTTAGCCTATACAGAGCCAATCAACAGGTTTGTTTTAAGGACCTCTCCGCTAGCAACGCATACTTGTTTTTCCTTTGCTCTCTCAGCACTTCATCCAGTGACCAGAAGTGAAGACTATAAGGCCGGCCATGCACGGTGCAAATTTCTTTCTGCAAACACAGGTTGCAGGAAAGAAATTCACACAATTCCCCCACCAACACAGGCAGTGTTGACAGGGGAATCAGCAATTGTCTTTTCGCCGGCCGAGGTGGGCGGGGGAAGCTATCTCACCAGGAGAAGAAAGTGATTATCGCTAGTGGCTATAGCAGCGACTGGCGATAATCGCAAGAGAATATGGCAGGCTGGTTACACCCAAGTTGATCGATCAACTTGGTACATTCAGCCTGCCCATTAATGGTTCAACTCTCGGCTGGTTCCCGCAGAAAATAAACGGGCATGGATGAGATACCTATGCTGATTGGAGCAGACTCCTCTCCATGAGAAAGGAACATAAGATCATACCCGGTAAGGTGGAGCATGTGGATAAATCCAGCAGTACATGTGCTTGGTGATTGACCCAGCACTATAACATGGCGGACAGGAAGAGAGTCCTCAGTCCTCTTTCCTTGCTGCCAGTGGCTGAACGGAGAAGTTATTAGGAAGCAAAGTAAGTAAAGTAAAACTAGTGATGGGGCATTAAAATGAAACGGTTGCTTTGCCCTGCTTGGACATAGCAAGGGTTGGCTCAAAGATCTTTCTAGAGTTCAGCACCACTGTAACATCAGCAATTCTTTCTTAACAGTTATATATGTGAATTTCTCAGATGTGAAAAATTAAGTACACCCCATCCATGTACCACCGGTTTAAACCCATAAAAAAAGAATCAGGTGCTCCAGATTGGATGCCAATGATTAGAACCAAAATAAGTGAAAAAAATATGTATAAACATTGCTCGCAGGATATAGTGCAAAAATACAAAACAGCTGATGAATATCAAATCATTAAGTGAAATAAATGCAAGTTAAACACTGCAGCAGCTGTCACAAAGGTGCTAGGACCTTGAGATATAGATGGGTAAATATAACAGCGCTTGCAGACTATGACTATAAGTGCAAGTGGATAACCAAAATAAACATGACACAAGAATATATATTATATAAGGTGCTATTGCTGGTGCTCCACAAACATGAACGGTGTCGTGTGTCACACTCCCCACTTGTGTCCCCACTCACCAAATGCCATGGACCCACAGCTTTGCAGTCTGGGGTCAAAAGTGCTGAGACCAATAGGATCGAGTATAAGACAGGTGGGTTTCTCTGGAGCCTCTCACAATAGTGGTTTCCATAGACGTTCAAAGGCGGTCAATAGTACTCATATGCGGGAGACAGAGAAGGAGGAGCTGATAGTGAAGTACTGTTTAAATGGAGAAAAATGCACTGGCTAGGCGCACACTTACAAAAAACCCAATTCAAACAGGCATCAGTATGGAGCTCCGGGTGTTCCATGGAGAGCGGAAGTTGTTTCAATGGTTAAGAGACCGTAAGTGCGTCAGCGCGTTTTGCCCTTCCTCCAGGGCGTCATCAAGGACATTACTTCCGGTTTTGAATAATCGGAAGTGATGTCCTCGATGACCAGCAGGGGTGAAATGCATTGACCCACTTCTGGTCTCTTAACCATTGATGCAACTTCTGCTCTCCGTGGAATGCACGGCGATCAGCGGCGCACCCGGAGCTCTATACTGAAGCCTGTTTGAATCAGGTTTTTTGTAAGTAGCGCCTAGCCAGTGCATTATTCTCCATTTAAACTGTACTTCACTATCAGTTCCTTCTCTGTCTTCCGCATATGAGTACGATTGACCGCCTATGAACGTCTATGGAAACCACTATTGTGAGAGGCTCCAGAGAAACCCATCTGTCTTATACTCGATCCTATTGATCTCAGCACTTTTGACCCCAGACTTCCAAAGCTGTGGGTCCATGGCATTTGGTGAGTGGGGTCACAAGTGGGGAGTGTGACACACGACACCGTTAATATTTGTGGAGCACCAGCAATATTATTGGAGCACGAATGCACTTTTTGGAGCACTTAGCACCTTATATAATATATATTCTTGTGTCATGTTTATTTTTCTTATCCATTTGCACTTATAGTCATAGTCTGCAAACGCAGTTATATTTTTCCATCTATAATGATTAGAACCGCCTTAGGGAGTATGCAGATGAAACCTGCCCTACTTAAACTTCAGATATCTAGGGTGTGGTGTTTTCTTTGCTATTGACATGTGGTTCTTCATAAAGCCAAGATCAAAAGAACTGTCTAGGCCTTCAGAACAAAAGTCTAGCAAGAGACATTTAATAAGATCAACAAATTATTTTAGGGTCAACCATCCCACTGTAATGAAGATCATGTACAAGTGGTGTACATTTCAAAAGACTGCTAATTTGTCCAACACTGGCCCGCCCAGCAAATCTAGTTTAGGAACGGATCATTTGATGCTAAAAGAAGTCTTTCAGAAAGCCAGAATATCGTTGCAGGTTCTGCACATAATTCCTGTAATAGTTGGAGTCAAAGTTCATGTATCTACAACCAGAAAGAGGTTGCACCGATTGAACCTACATGGGAGGTGTGCCTAGAAAAAGTCTTTGCTGTCTAAACAGAACAAGAGTTAAGCCTCGTACACATAGTGCGATTTCTGGACGACCGAGCGTCTGATTTTTGTCAAAAGGGCGCGTGCCAGGATCTTGTCTTGCATACTAACCGTATGCAAATTGTATACAATCGTAGTGACGTACTATGAGAGTTTAAGGAGGAAGTTCATTTCTCAAGCGCCACCCTTTGGGCCCCTTCTGCTAATTTCATGTCAGTAGAAGTTTGGTGAGCGGTGATTCACGATTTTCAGATCGTACAAAACAAATGCCTTTTAAAATTTGTTTGGCATAACTACAAGCAAAGCAGCTTCATTGAGAGGTAAACGAGAAATCCTGGACATCCGCACTCAAAAGTAATCTTCAATCTTTATTTAAGTATAATCATAAATATACATGCCACAGCATCACAAAGCAGGAAAGCTGACGCGTTTCACACTGTAGTCAGTGCTTAATCATATGATTAAGCACTGACTACAGTGTGAAACTCGTCAGATTTCCTGCTTTGTGATGCTGTGGCATGTATTTTTATGATTATACTTAAATAAAGATTGAAGGTTACTTTTGAGTGCGGCTGTCCAGGATTTCTCGTTTACCTCTCAATTACCAGCATTGCCTGCACCTGTTACTTCCAGCATGGAGAAAATGTTTGTTCCTCACAGACCTCCTTCGGAGCGGTGATATTTTTCTCAAGCAGCTTCATTATTATCCCATTAAAGAAGATGAGAATTTTGACATTTCATCAATTGCCACGTCACAAATGTTAATTCTAGATTACGAACAGTAGTTTACAAGACCGACCCCTTCCCAGTCATTCCTTAATTCCGAGCATGCGTGGTTGTACCTTTTGACTTTTGTGTGACGGATTTGTGTACTGACCATCTGAAAATCAGACGTGGAGACGTCGTTCGCCAAAAATTTACTAGCCTGTCATCCAACATTTGTTGTCCGAAAATTGGAAAACATTTGTCGAAAGGAGCGTACTAACGGTTAGAATTTCGGAACAACAGCCTGTCAAATGACAATCCCCTTCCGAATTTCGCATTGTGTGTACGAGGCTTAAAACTACAGTTTGCTATTGAACATACAAGCAAAGACCAGGCTCTCTGGAGCAATGTGCTGTGGACTGATGAATCAAAAGGCCCATACACACGATCGTACTTTTGGACAACAAACATTCAACATTCAATGTTTTAAGGCAACATCTGACCGTGTGTACGCTCCATCGGACAAACTTTTTTGGTTTTCATCGGACAAATGTTGGCTATGCGAACAGACAAAGGTGGCGGCAACAAAAGTCCGACGTCGGCAAGTCCGATCGTGTGTACACAAAACCACCAGACTTTAGTACAAACACGCATGCTCAGAACCAATGCAAAAGATCAGACAATACAGAAGTTGACCAAAGGGTGGCGTCGGAGAATTGAACGTCCTCTTTTGAAGTGTCATCAGTACGTTGAAACGTCACTACGTTCGTGTTTGTTGCCTAAAAATTCCTGCTGTGTGTATGCTTAACAAGTTCACAGCCAACGCCCTTTGTACAGAAATCCACGGAAAAGTTTGTATAAAGTCCAATCGTGTATACGAGGCTAAAGATATAGACAACAAAACCGTGGATTTTTTTCGGATGTTGGCTCAAACTCGTCTTGCATACACACGGTCGCACAAATGGAAATGGAAATTCCGAACATCAAGAACACGGTGACGTACAAGACGTATGACGAGCCGAGAAAAATTAAGTTCAATAGCCAGTGCTGCTCTTCTGCTTGATTCCAAGCATGCGTGGACTTTTGTGCATCGGAATTGTGTACACACGCTCGGAATTTCCGACAACAAGTCTTCTTGTCGGAAAATTTGAGAACCTGCTCTCAAACAGTTGTTGTCGGGAAATTCCTACATGCAAATGTCCGATGGAGCATACACACGGTCGGAATTTCCGACAACAAGCTCACATCGAACATTTGTTGTCGGAAATTCCGATCGTGTGTACGCAGCATTAGGGAAGACATGTTTCATCCAACAAAAGACAGCATTTCAGGATAAGAACCTTTGTTATTTTTCGAATGCCGATGCATGCAACAAGATACTTCTGTAGACCTAGTCTGTGCCAACAGTATGACCATTTGCTGACTTGGCCCCATCCCTAGGCAGCTTAACTCTTCAATAAAGCACAGATGTTTCATCCAATACAATTTTATTTCTTATAAGTGCATTACAGAGGATGATTTTCCAGTTTTTTTGAAGTGTAAGAGGGCAATAGTTTCCTAATCTTGTCTTTGCGATGACTAATGCCGACTATTCGATTAATGGAACATGAGAGAAATGAAGGAGGGTCTAGCTAGGGCAATGCAATCTAGCACTGAGCAGGAGCAGTGGAACAGAGGGATGTACCAAATGTAGAAGTAAACAAGTTGTAGTGGCTTTAAACTACCACTAGATGTCACCCTACATCAAAACATAAATAACACAATACATTTTAATGCAATCAACACAAAATACATTGTAGGTGGGACAGAATCAACTGTAAAGCATGGTGGAGGAAATGTTATGGTTTGGGGTTGCTTTGCTGTTTTTGGCCCAGGACAGCTTGCAGTCAACTTTGAATTATGTATCAGTTTAAAGTGTGCTTGAGGCACAAGGGCACAAGGGCATAGTGGGCTACTCTGTCAGAACACAAGACTGATGGTGGTCTGAAGGTTCTCTAACCTGTTGGGCTTGTGGTAACTGACCCATTTTTTTATTATGGTTATTGCAGAATGTAAACTGTCCAGGCTAAAACGTCTATGTAGTTTTGATATACACTATATTACCAAAAGTATTGGGACACCTGCCTTTACACGCACATGAACTTTAATGGCATCCCATTCTTAGTCCATATTGAGTTGGTCCACCCTTTGCAGTTATAACAGCTTCAACTCTTCTGGGAAGGCTGTCAACAAGGTTTAGGAGTGTGTCTATGGGAATGTTTGAACATTCTTCCAGAAGGACATGTGTGAGGTCAGGCATTGATGTATACGAGAAGGCCTGGCTTATATATATAATGTGAGATTGGGGAATTAAACTCAAGTAGCGCATTCATTTACAATGAGCTGCCCCAGTCCAAACTGTAGTTTTAGGGTGTGGCAGCCCACTTTTATTGAAAAAAGGAAAGTTCACTTATACATCAGTTGCCCACAAAGGGGATTCTTCCACATAATGTGCATTAACGAAAATACCAAGCCACCTGTCTTACGTGTTGGCAGCACTGCTGCTTCTCTTACCAGTCCTTTGACTGTGTCATTCAGCTCTCTCAGAACACTTGGCTCTCTAGCCTTCAGTAGCAGTGCCCTGCTGCGTGGTCCACCTCTGGCCTAAGGATTGGGGTTCTCCTGACACCCCTGATAGGAGCTGACCTGACTCCTGGGACCGAGACCTACTGTCTCGTGGCTTCTGGCTGGAGGCCCCCTGACCCCGGTTGAGACCTTCCGTCTCCAAACTGGAAGCTGTCTCCAAAATGAGAGCCTTGAGCAATTCTCAGACCTGACTATATAATGACCCTACACACCTGCGTAGTGAGCCAGGTTGCAGGCCTCTAGCAAAATCTGGACCCCGAATTGAATGTTCTGATTCAGAACTACAGAATCTGGAGAGATGCTAGTTCTGAACCTTGCATTAACCCTTAATGAGACTCCTGGGTCACCTCTTCCTATAAAATTATAGGGACAGAGATTCTCTCTGTCACTATATATATATATATATATATATATATATATATATATATATATATATATATATATATATATATATACATTTTTATACTTTTATCTAATGGAGTTCGGTTTTTGAGTATTGCCAAATGCAGACAAAAGGGCGATCTCCCCAGCCGATGATGTATACGTAGAGCAGCAATGCCGTTGTTGATGGATGCAGCTGGGCGCTCTTTGTAAATGAGCCATTTAGATGTTTATTACTAATTAGCATCAAACCGCATTGTTTTCGTTAGCACTTACAGGAAATCCCATTTGGTATTTATAAATTTTTGTAAGAAGCAGAGAGCATGCCGTTTTCCCCCCTTTTTTTTTCTTTGTGTATTGACACTGAGAAGAGCCGTTTTAAATCATGTCAGCATAAATCTACAGGTCACTATGCAAAATTAATGAGCTTCTGAGAGCAGAAATCATTTGCTAGATGGTCTGACACTACGTGAGGTCCGCTGACAATTATGTATGGATTGTGTGTATAACATACTTAGTCCATATATGCATATCAAGGATGACAGCAAACACTCAGTCAATGCTAACACCGCCAAAGTGAATGTTTCTGTTTGGGGTGGAGTGGAGCAGGTATGGATCCCATGATGGGTCTTTAAAACTGAGGTGGGGAGATGTTCCCTATCCCTGGCATGGATCCGGTTTAAAGTCAACTGCTGATTTTTCCACATTCCTAGGAAAAATCTACTATAGGGAGCAGAGTACAGAATTATTGCAGAATGCACTAATGGTGGAGCCCTCCTGTGAATATAAATGTCACCCTTCAGGCACCATCCCTAATACAGAACAGCAAATAAATCCCTCCCCAGCCCCCCATAGAAAGGGACATTGAGGAGAAGTAAAGAATGGGACTTTAAATGTGCGGTAAGGAGGTCATGTACATCGATGTAGATAAAACATTCACAATCTTTCTTATACAATAAAACACGGTTAAAATATTATTGCATTTTGTATACATCATGTGTATGAGACATCCATTTGGTGTGTGTATTTGCATTGTGGATCAACGCATTTCGTCTCACTTCCTCAGGGTCCACACCTTTTTTTGAAAAACTTTTCAACTTACAAAGAGAGTTACAGAGTTACAGAAGAATAAATATACACTACATCTACATACAGTATAATAATTGCATGGTACAGAATTACTCTATCATATTTATTGCAGTACATTTTCCATAGGAGAATATACTCCCAGTGCAAAGACACAAATAATTCAGCTGAAAGGGCAAGGACAGGTGTACTTGAGGCAGGGAAGGAGACCCAGTACCAGATTAAGAGCTTTAATATTATCGCTTAATCATAACAGGCGTCAGCTAGACGGAAGATAGAAATAACCTTTAGGGCTCTTAATTAAGACAAGTACACACTATAGAGGGATATGCTTTGTTCATATTTCATGTCTGAGGTTTACAACCACTTTAAAGGCATCGCCAAGCATGTGTTTAAAAGGGCTGGTGTTTTTTTTATATGTCACCCTCAAAGTTGCAAAAGAATCCTCTCCTCTGTGTACTGTATATTTACACTTTTTTGTTCTGTTAAATGCCCCCCCTCCATGGCAGTGCCCAGCTCCCCATAGCCTTTTTTGACAATAGCTTGTTATTATTTTGTAGATTTGGAACAGGATTCCCCTGTGAGTGGAACCCAGGCAGATTCACCTATCTCTAGTCATGGGTACCTGTTGAGACACCACAATCTCGGTTCACTGCTGGCAAAATGGAAAGTATTGCTTGAAAGTTCTCAAACACCTATAGCTACTTTTAGAAACAAATTATTCAGGACCTTAATTTGAAAAGAAAAATAATGGCACAACCAAACTGTAATGCCCCGTACATACACGGGCGGAAATTCCCCCAGCAAAAGTCAGATGAGAGCTTTTGGTCCGAAAATGCGACCGTGTGTATGCTCCATCGGACTTTTGCTGGCGGAATTCCAGCCAGCAAAAGATTGAGAGCATGTTCTCAATTTTTCGGTCGGAAAAAGTTCCGAGCGGAAATTCCGATCGTCTGTACCAATTCTGAAGCACAAAATTCCCACATGCTCGGAAACAATTTGACGCATGCTCGGAAGCATTTAACTTCATTTTCGCGGCTCGTCGTAGTGTTGTACGTCACCGCGTTCTTGACGGTCGAAAGTTCAGTGAACTTTTGTGTGACCGTGTGTATGCAAGCTAAGCTTGAGCGGATTTCCGTCGGAAAAAACATCCAAGATTTTTCCAACAGAAATTCCGCTCGTGTGTACGCGGCATTAAAGTACATATGTAGGAGGCCTCCTGTCTGAGTGTTCCTGAGTGTTTGCAGAGGGCAAAGAACTAGTCCCCAGAATGGCTTGTAGTCATCTTGCATCTGATCTCTTCTTTATAACTGACTTACCATACCTAGTGTCTCCTTGGTAGGAATGCGGGGCTTTGCTTCTTCATGTCAGAGCTGCCTTCCCGATGACTGGTGGAAAAAAATATTCAAAAAGCAGCAGGAAACACAAATCAGCATAATCAAGGAAGCAAAAGCAGTGAGATCCTTGCACTGTAGGTCCTCAGGTACAGCTTGCTCTGCAGCAAAGAGAACATGGAGCAGCTCAGTAGTGACACCATGCTAAATCAGGGACGGCCTTAGATTATCTTACACTGCAGTTATAGAGCTATGGAGCTAGAGGAAAGAAATGCCTAAACACAGGAAGTACGCTGTTCAGGAGCAGTTCAACATTAATAGTAGATTTTTAGGGAACTAATTAGGCACAATTAACATGTATACTGTAGATGATCCCTATAACAAAGCAAAACATATTTTTTGAGGCTCAGATCCACGGTAAGGCGTAATTCCTGGAATCAAATAAAGCCTTTCAACAAGAAACAAATGTGTTTTTACACACTGCAACTGTGCTAAAATAAAAACACTCACACAATTTACCTTCAGGCTGGGTTCACACTGCTGCCGTTGCAGACATCGCATGTGATTCGCAGCGCACTGCTGTTCACATCACATGCGATGTCTGTGCTGTGCGATATCAGCCATACAGATAGTATGGCTGATATCGCACCGCATTCGGTCCAAACTCGCACAGGACCCTTTTTTTTGTTCGGACCAAAATCGGATCGCATGGGTGTTCACACCTATGCGATCCGAAAATGTCCGAATTGTCAGTTCGCATTGCGATATGCGGGCTGAACTGGGGGTGTCATTAACATTGTATGACACTCCCCAGCAGTTCGCATATGGCAGTGTGAACTGCCGTGCGAGTTGGTGCGGTGCGGGAACCCGCAGTAAATTCGCTGCGTTCCCGCACCGCAGCAGTGTGAACCCAGCCTAAAGTACAACTAAAGGCAAAACACGTCTCATTTTGGAAAGAGTATGGGAGAGTTATAACGAGGTATGCACCAATACCAGTTTTTTTACGAGTACGGGTATCAATACTTTTTTCTTAGTATTTGCCAATACCAATTACCGATACCTACCGCAACTGTTGTGTTTACACTTTAGTGGTACAAAGCATTGAAAATTTTTTTAGAAATTAAATACATTTTTTTTTTTAAATTTGCGCTTTTTCAATGTGAAACGTGTAAATATATGTTAAAGGTGTAAAAATATTAACGAACAAAGCAAACAAAAAAGTAAAGGTTAATAAGGGGTTAAAGAGAGGAAAATTGAATAAAAAACACACAAAAACTTTTTTTTTACAGGTTTCTTTAATCTGACTTTATCTGCAGATTGAAGTTCATCCCTTTGATCTGTAGATGAAGAAACAGAAAGATTCAAAAAGAAACAAAGGGGGTTATTTATGAAAGGCAAATCCACTTTGCACTACAAGTGCAAACTACAAGTGCAAAGTGCACTTGAAATTGCACTGAAAGTGCACTTGGAAGTAAAGTCGCTGTAGATCCGAGGGGGACTTCCAAGGAAGATAAAAAACAACATTTTAGCTTGCACATGATTGGATGATAAAATCAGCAGAGCTTCCTGTCATTTCAGATCTACCCCTCAGATCTACAGTGACTGCACTTCCAAGCGCACTTTCAGTGCAATTTCAAGTGGACTTTGCACTTGTAGTTTGCACTTGTAGTGCAAAGTGGATTTGCCTTTCGTAAATAACCCCCAATGTTTCTTTTGTCTTAGTCTTTCAGCAGCTGAGCAATGTTGTTGATAAACATTGCCCGGCTGCTTTTTTTTACTTTGACAGCTCCAATTGTTGGACTTCTTTAACACTTCAGCTGTGAGCTAGGGAACCCCACTGACAGCTGAATGAGTCATTGGTTGTTAAAGTGGATGCAAACCTGAAATTTGGGCATAAATGACCCGAAAGTCATCTGTGCCCAGTCTTGCCACGAAGAGTTAATCCAGCTCTGAGCAATCCTCTTGTCTTTTTTTAGTAAGATAAAAAATACACACAGATAAGTTTGTGTCCCCACATGCTGTGACTGACATCTGATTTCTTTATCTCATGAATGGCATGAGAGCAGAGAGAGAGAATGTTACGATTCCAGCTTCACATCCCCCCTCCTCTCTTCTCCAGCTCTCCCAGGATTGGCTGCTCCTCACCTCTGCATGAATGGACATGCTGAAGTCATGTGGTGCCTTTTCTGAGTTTTGACTGGATGTTACTCAAAACTCAGGAACAGGAGAGTGTAGAGGTGGGCGGGGAGTCTTGTGACATCATGACTCCGCCCACCAAGCTCCAGGAAAGAGACCCACCCACCGCTTCTAGAGTTTTGCATTGCTCCTACTGCTAAAGGGGGGGCGACATTTCCAAGGTAGGGATACATGCAGGAGGCTTGCATGTATGTATACATCAGTTCTGTGCCATTAGTTTATACTGGGTGAGTGGTGGGTTTACATCCACTTTAGGGATTCGACAGCCCCGCTCCTTAAAGCGGACCTTCAGTCATTTTTTCATCTTTCCATCTATTAAATCTTCTGCCCTTGTTGTTTTAACTTTGGATAGTAAAACATTATTTTTCTGCCAGTACATACCTTATACAGCCTACTTCATGTTTCTTGTCCGGTCATTAGCCTAGGCTTATGACATCATGCACAGCTCTCTCTCTCTCTCACTCTCCTGAGAGTTTGCCAGGGGGGGGGGGGGGGGTGAGTCATAAGAGGGCCAATGAGAGCTGCAGGGCGTTGCAGAGCTGGAGGTGTGCCTCTGTGTGTCTGTGTAAATCCAGGAAGTGAACAGGCAGCAGCTTCAGCTGCCCACAGTTAAAATGGATGCAGCCAGACTCAGTGGAGGGAGATTTCTGCAGTATGTTTGGCAAGTACAGAATCACAGTATATATGAAATAATATGCAAAGTGGTTGGAGGGAAGCTTCAGAATGGAAAATATGTTTTTATTACAAATTATGTGAGCAGACTGAACTGCACTACCAGCTTTTTTTTTTTACATTTTAGCTGTCAGTGGGGGAATCCCGCTGACAGCTGAAAGAACTGAACCTGAAAGTATCAGCTTCAGGTATCAGTGCATTTGCACGAGTACCGATACTTGTGCAAATGCTTAGTATCGGTACCGATACCGGTATCGGTGCAACCCTAGTTATAACCTGTCAGTGTTTTTTTTTTTTGCCATCTGTGTCCGATTGAGGAGAATTCCCTTCACCTCCTGTGTATAGTTGTGATGGACTCACCCTGGACAGAGGCTTTTGGAGGGGACTGAATGCTAGCCTCTTGCCTACTGATTATGGGCCCTGGCATTTGAGGGAACGGTGCTCTTTGTGAGCTGTATGCCAGGGGACCCTTGAGGTGGTGTTACTTTGGATTCAGGTCCATATCCCCCCAAGACACACAGACTCTGGGAACCCTGTATATGCCATATTAGAAATAATGACTGATTCATACTGTTGGGACACATACTGTTAGAAGATGCTGATGTCATCAACTCCAGCCACCTGTCTGTCTGTTGTCTGCTATAATGTAAATAAGTCTAGTATGGCTTCTAAGAGTCTTTCACCCATTGTTGTTTATGCTAATTAACCCTGCAATTGTATGAAGGAGTTCTGTGTTGATATTTATGATAATGTGTATTGTATAGTCAGTGAGCTAGAAGACGTCAAGTCTACCCTGAAAGGTCATAACTCTGAGTCACCTAGTCTGGGTAAATGATTAGATAACTAGCTCATGTTAACTAGGTTTCTGGTTACAGTTTGTATTGTCAGCCTGCTGTATATATTCTGGTGTCATCTCAAATAAAATAGTCCATGTTCAGCAACCAAACAAGTATTGTCTTGATTGTGGTTGTTAGTGGTTGGAATATCTGATATCTATATTCAGATTGGGAGGAGGCGGTATATAACGAAAGCACTCAAGCGGAGTGTGGGACGTTTCGTTCCAATAGTCAAAACAGAAAGTGAAGAAAATCCCTCAAAAGGGAGAGTATCCCTGGTTGTCACCAGAACTAGTGTCCCCGTGGGAAGATTTCCCCTCCATTCCTGTTCTGGGGACAGCCCATAATTTGACATTGTCTTTCACTATTGGTGATAATGGTCACCAGACAAATAGAGGGTGAACCTCCCTATTGGGGGCACAGACAACAATAAAAACCTGACAGGTGTTCTAAGCCCTCTCCACTCTAAACAAAACTAAAAGAAAAAAAAGAAAGTTTTGTTAGTTTGTACTTAATTATGCGTTGTCTGTAGTCTACTGCATCCATCCTACTCTTCCTGAAGACTGCATGTAAAAAAAAAGTCTATCAGCTTTCTGCACCACCTTCAGTTTTCGAAGGCAGGTTGAATTGTGATTGGCGGTTGTGCAAAGTTTCATACTGTAGTGCTGACATTTATTACATCAAGCTATCTGTGCGTGAGAGGAAGAACAGGGAGTTCCAACATCACCTGCAGGCGTGTTCCAGGATCACTAGATTGCAAGTACAGTGGAACCTCGGATTACAAGCATAATCCGTTCCAGGAGAATGCTCGTAATCCAGAGTACTCGCATATCAAAGCGAGTTTCCCCATTGAAGTCAATGGAAACGAAAATAATTGACTTTGACATTGACTTCAATGGCATGCAATACCGCATGCGGCCAGAGGTGGGGGGGCGCCAGAGAGCCTCGTAAACGGGCGGAAAGGCCCGAGGACACCTCGGATAACCTCGGCAAACCTCAGAAAGACTCAGTTCCCGAGGTTTGCCAAGGTCAGCCGAAAGACTCAGTTCCCGAGGTTTGCCAAGGTCAGCCGAAAGACTCAGTTCCCGAGCTGTCCTCGGGCCTTTCCTTGCATTTCCGAAACGGCACCGTTCGGCTGCGATCGGCGCCAGCGCCCCCCCCCCCCCCCACCTCAGGCCAAACATGGTACTGCACACACTTTGGCCTGAATCGTGCTTATTTTGCGAGACAACACTCGCAAACCGAGTTACGATTTTTAAAAATAAGGTGCTTGTATTGCAAAACGCTTGTTAACCACGTTACTCGCAATCCGAGATTCCACTGTAGATGGAAGTGCATCATAAATGCATTCACATGCATTTGGTGCATTTGTTATGTGTTTTTTGACACGTTTCGTAGCATGACAACAGGACACCCCCTACTAGCATCATCCACTCCACAGGCTGCACAGAACAAAGAAGTGACTTGACACAGAAGAGCTAATGAAATGAAATACGCACTGTGACGCATCAAAAAATCACATAGATGTGCATGAAAATGTGCAAAACTCACCAAAAACACACATAGAGGCAGAAGCACAAGTGTAAACCTAGCCTAAATCTGCACCTTCCATTATTGTCTCTGTCAGATGGGCGGCATAAAAACAGGGGGCTGAGCTACGCTTTTTCCGCCATTAAACATCAGCACCACTCAGCCACGAGTCACTAATGCCGCGTACACACGGTCGGACTTTTCGACCGGACTTGTCTGACGGACGCCGACGGACCAAATCCAATGGACAATCCGATCATGTGTGGGCTTCATTGGACCTTCAGCGGACTTTTCCAGTCGTAAATCTGATGGACTTTAGATTGGGAAGATGCTTCAAATCTTTACCTCGTAACTCAGCCGGACCCAGAAATCCACTCGTCTGTATGCTAGTCCGACGGACAAAAACCCACGCTAGGGCAGCTATTGGCTACTGGCTATCAACTTCCTTACTTTAGTCTGGTGCACGTCATCACGTACGAATCCGTCGGACTTTGGTGTGATCGTGTGTAGGCAAGTCCGTTCGTTAGAAAGTCTGTTGAAAGTCCGCCAAAAGTCCGTCGAAAGTCTGTCGGACGGGCTGTCGGACTTTTGTCGCTGAAAAGTCCGACCGTGTGTACGCGGCATAAGAAGCTGGCTTAACGCAGTTGTAAACCCTTTACATATACCCAGTGAAGTGACTGGTTTCAGATGATACGCAGAGATGAAACTAATCTTTCTACATAAGTTGTACCTGTTTATCTGCAGTCTTGTCTTCTCTACATCCAATCAAAGTCCAGAATTTACAACGCTTGTCTGAGCTTTCAGAAAGCACGGGGCGGGGAGCTGACATTACACTTTGCAAAGCTCAGTGAGGAGAGCTGAAAGCTGATTGGAGGGAAGGGACACACACCCCTTCACACAGAAAACAGGAACAGAACTGAGGAGAGATGAGATCTGAAGAGAAAGGACACACACTTCTTCACACAGCACACAGGAACAGAGCTGAGGCTGTCAATCACATGCTGTGTGCTGGAGCTCCCTCCCCTGTCACATTTTTTCTTGTGGTGTCAGGAAAACTTGTCAGGAGTGACTCATTCTGATAGCAGAGGAACGAAGCAGCAGACAGAAATGACACCAGGACTGTGAAAGAGCCTTTAAATAAAAGCCAGTAATCCTGCCGTGATGGTCCTTGTATAGACACTTCCTGTTATATGTGGACACATGTGCCCCAGTGGTGCTTCTGTATTGTCACCCTGTGACATGTGCCCCCTGCTGGAGTCTTCAAGCAACCATGCTGATGCACATTGTGCGGCCATGGGCCACAGGTCTCACTTAGGAAGCCAGAAGAGAAATGAACCCCTTTGCACTTAAGGCTAAAACAAATCTTAATGCCTAAGCACAATTTTGCAACTTTGACATGTGTTAGTAAAACTACTTTGTGCATCCAGGTGGATTATACTGCATTTTTTTTCAGGACAAATTGTGCTTTCATTTGGTGGTAAATGGTAATGGATAGCTCCTGATTTTTTTTTCTATTATCAAAGGAAAACTGGCCCTAAATGGTAAAAATAAATCATTTTTTTAAATTTAACTGTATATTTCTTGCTACTACCATAACCTACCACCAAAAAAACACCCAAAATAAATTGTCCTGATCCTCATGATAGCATTGATACCACATGTGTGTATGTTAGTTGTTGTATGTACCCGTAGTACAGTCCTACCTAAAACACACTGATAATAACTAATACTAATTAAAAGAAAAAAATCCTGTCCAAAAAATACTGACCCTGACCTTGAAGAAAACACTAACCCTGGCACTGACCTAAATCAAACCTTGATTTAGGTTTTTTTTTGTTTGTTTGTTTTTTTTTTATTTATTTCATCATTATTATTATTATTATCATTATTATTTTTTTCACACACTTTTTTTTTTTATCTCTGCAAGGACAGGGAATGATGCAATGGGGGAGATTTACTAAAACTGGAGAGTGCAAAATCTGGTGCAGCTGTGCAGGGTAGCCAATCAGCTTCTAACTTCAGCTTGTTCAATTAAAGTGGAGTTCCACCCCCCCCCCCCCCCCCAAAAAAAATAATTATGTAATGTGCTTAAAAAAATAAAAAAAAAACATTTGGAGAAAAATTTTTTTTACTCACCCCTAAATGCCTGTTGCTAGTAGGTCCCTCGTAATCTGCCTCCTTCAGCGCCTCCCTCTAGGCAATCATCTGGGACACGTCACAGGTCCCAGATGATTGGGCGGCCAGTCACGGCGTGCGGTGCGGCTCATGTGAAGCCACAGCCGGGCGCCCACAGTTAAAATGAGAGGAGGGGGAGACGAGCCGGGCATCCCCCGCATCGCTGGACCCTGGGACAGGTAAGTGTCCGATTATTAAAAGTCAGCAGCTGCAGTATTTGTAGCTGCTGACTTTTAATTTTTTTTTATAATGGGAACTCCGCTTTAAGCTTTGAAAAAGAAACCTGGTAGCTGATTGGTTTCTATGCAGAGCTGCACCAGATTTTGCACTTTCCAGTTTTAGTAAATCAACCCCAATGCATTTCTCTTCGTCCATTCACAGAGACAGAAAACAAGGGGGGCGGGCTTCACAGTGACTGATCACTGTAAAAGCCAATCAAAGGCTATCATAGTAATCAGGTGACCTGAAATTGGCCATTCCGCATCCTGATCATTAAAACAGGGGCCCAGGGCTCTCAGTGAGACCCCGGTCTCTGTGCGGGGAGCGTGAGGTATGGTTGTGCTCTGCAAGCTGCACTCTGTAGTTGCTCCAGAGCTTAGTAAATGAGAGGGAACTTTTCTGACCTTAACCGCTTCAGCCCCATAAGATTTTACCCCCTTCCCGACCAGAGCACTTTTTGTGTCGCTTTAACTGACAATTGTGAGGTCCTGCGATGCTGTACCCAAACAAAATTGACGTCCTTTTTTTCCCACAAATAGAGGTTTCTTTTGGTGATATTTGATCACCTCTGCCGTTTTTGTTTTTTTGCACTATAAACAAAAAAAGAGCCACAATTTTGAAAAAGAGGCAATATTTTTAACTTTTTGCTTTAATAAATATCTCCCAAAAATATATAAAAAAACAATTTGTTTCCTCAGTTTAGGCCGATATGTATTCTACATATTTTTGGTAAAAAAATCGCATTAAGTGTATATTGATAGGTATGCGCAAAAGTTATAGCGTCTACAAAATAGGGGATAGTTTTATGGCATTTTTATTATAATTTTTTTTTTTTTGTTAGTAATGGCAGCGATCTGAGATTTTTATCGTGACTGCAACATTATGGAGGACACACCGAACACTTTTGACACTATTTTGGGATCATTGTCATTTATACAGCGATCAGTGCTGTAAAAATGCACTGATTACTGCGTAAATGACACAGGCAGGGAAGGGGTTAACCACTAGGGGGCGATCAAGGGGTTAAGTGTGTCCTAGGGAGTGATTCTAACTGTGGGGGGGGGGTGGGCTTCCACTCACATGACAGCGATCACTGCTCCCGATGACAGGGCCTCTGTCATGACACAAGGTTTGCCTTGTTTACATAGGCACTTCCCCGTTCTGCGGCTTCGTGACACGATCGCCGGGAGACCGGCAAACATCGAGTCTGCCGGTCCCGCGGGCACGGTCACGCTGTACGCGGCACATGAGCCTCCGGCGGCGTGCGCCTGCTAGCCCTGCCAATTAGAGGGGACGTACAGGTACGCCCATTTGCCCACCGCTGCCATTGTGCCAATGTATATCGGCGTGCAGCGGTCGGCGAGTGGTTAATCATTCGATCACGTGTGAACAAAAATGCTGTTTTTTTTATTTTTCCTTGCATGTGATTTAGTATTCTTTGTAAAGTGAAGCTTTATTTCATTTACTAAGGTGCAAAGTGCACAGTCTATTTGCCTTTAGTAAATCAACCCCAGTATTTGAAAATTGTTTATGATATATAGAGCTATAGCAAACTAAATGTCGTCCAGTCGGGGATTACATCGACTCTAAGGGCCCTTTCACACTGGGGCGGTTTGCAGGCGCTATTGCGCTAATAATAGCGCCTGCAAACCGACCCGAAAGTGCCGCTGCTGTGTATCCAGCGTGAAAGCCCCGAGGGCTTTCACACTGGAGCGTCGCGCTGGCAGGACGGGAAAAAAAGTCCTGCCAGCAGCATCCTTGGAGCGGTGAAGGAGCGGTGTATTCACCGCTCCTTCCACGCTCCTGCCCATTGAAATCAATGGGACAGCGAGGCTATACCGCCGGCAAAGCGCCTCTGCAGAGGCACTTTGTGGTGGTCTTTAACCCTTTCTCGGCCGCTAGCGGGGGTAAAACCCCCCCGCTAGCGGCCGAATATTGACGGTAAAACGCTGCTAACAGTAGCGGCGCTTTACCGCCGACGCCGCCCCCACCCCAGTGTGAAAGGGGCCTTAAGAGCACCATATTTGTGTGGTCTGGGAAAGCGCCATAATCAGCGCGTGTCCCATATAATGGCATCCTGATAGAGTCGCTGCACGTCCTCGCCTCGATTTCTTGTACGGCACGTCACATCACAGACAGCACCTTGCCACTAGACTATTTAACATTTCAGGAGCATGCTTGTAGCAATTAGTGCTTTCTTTGTGAAGGAGACTGCTGTGTTGATTGAGCCAATTAAGAGATCAATTAGAGGATGGCAGAGAGTAGCGAGGCGCTGTCTTGTATGACAATGGTCAGCGATCGGAGTGCTCTCATTAACAGTGTAGTCTGCCGCACCATATGGGGGTTATTATTTTATTTTCCACGCTTCCCCGAGAAAACAATCTACAAAGCTGGCTAGACAGTACAGTAGTGAAATTCTGTTCAAAATGTTTCATTTTAAGAACATTTGTTAAATTTACTAATTGTCAGTGAGGTCAAATTGATGCTCGTTTTCAATTGCAGCAGCGAAAAAGTTCAAAGAAGCAGGATGGAATATTTTTCTCGAATTATCTAATTTGTAGGAGTGAATGTGGTTTTTGTTCGGGAAATTAACCATTTGCCTACTGGGCACTTTTACCCCCTTCCTGCCCAGGCCAATTTTCAGCTTTCAGCGCTGTCACACTTTGAATGACAATTGTGCGGTCATACTACACTGTACCCATGTGAAATTTTTATCATTTTCTTCACACAAATAGAGCTTTCTTTTGGTGGTATTTAATCACTAGTGGGTTTTTTTATTTTCCTGAAAAAAATTAAAGTTTTTCTTAGTTTCTGTCAGTAAACTTTGTAAATAAGTAATTTTTCTTCTTCACTGATGGGCACTGATGAGGTGGCACTGATGAGGAGGCACGAATATGCCGCACTTATGAGCACTGATAGCTGGCACTGATATGTGGCACTAATGAGCACTGATAGGTGGCACTGGTGGGCACTGGTGGGTGGCACTGATGGGCACAGATAGGCGACACTGGTGGGCACAGACAGGCGACACGGATAGGCAGCACTGATGGGCATTGATGGGTGGCATTGATGGGCAGCAGTGATAGGTATTGATGAGCAACAATGATAGCCAGCACTGACTGGCATCACTAATGGGTACTGATTGCTGGCACTTGTGGGCACTGTTTGCTGGCACTGGTGGGCACTCACTGCTGGCACTGGTGGGCACACTGCTGGCACTGGTGGGCACTCACTTCTGGCACTGTGGGCCTTTATTTTAATCAGGGCACTGATTATCAGTGCCCTGATTACATGCCTAGATGTCCTCCAGGGGCGGACTGACCATTCGGGCACTCGGGCACTGCCCCAGGGCCCCATGCCACTAAGGGGCCCCATCAGGGTTGCCAGCCTCAATATACAGGGACAGTATGTAAAGATCTGTGTTTTTTAAAAAATCCCAAGATTAAAGCTGCCCCGCCTCTCCAGTACCTTTTCAGTGTGTGTATGTGTATTCTGTGTGTATATACTGTGTGTGTATATTGTGTGTCTGTGTGTGTATACTGTATGTGTGTGTGTATGGGTGGCCCCATAATCTATTGCCTGGGGGCCCCATAATCTCCTGTTGCCCGGGACCCCCATGAGTTGTCAGTCCGCCCCTGATGTCCTCCGTGAGGAGATGCCGTTGATCGGCTCTCCTGTCCTCACACTCACCGATTATCGACATCTCCATGTTTACACATGACCGGCTGTGATTGGACACAGCCGATCACATGGTTAAAGAGCTGCAGCCACGGCTCTTTACAGACCTAGGGGGGCATGCGAGAGCGGCCATTCTGGGTGCTGTCATATGACGTCCACCTAGAACGAGAGCCAAACCGCCCCACCGTCATTTGACGGTGGACGGGCGGCAAGTGGAACTGCAGTCTGTCATAATTTGTAAAAAAACCATCTTTGTCATTCTGAAGCTTCCCTTCAACCACTTTGCATATTATTTTATATATACAGTAAAGCGTTGGATTGCGAGCATAATTCGTTCCAGAAACAAGCTTGTAATCCAAAGCACTTGTATATCAAAGCAAATTTCCCCGTAAGAAATAATGGAAACAAATGATTCGTTCCACAACCCTTTATTCATAAATCCTTCAGTTTATAGTCTATTGAAAAATATTATAGCAATATGACCAGGTTGTGTAACCATAAAATGTCCATCCACAAATGGAAGCCTCCACAAGGGGATTAGAAGCAAAATCCAGCAGGAGCTACAGAGTATAAAAGAGAAGAGAGGCGCCTCTAAGTGTAGTAATATGGTTACATTTAATGAAGGTACAACATTTAGCATTTCACATGGTTGATGATTAAAACAAGCACATCTAAGTATTCAGGTATCCAGAGTAAAGCTGTCCACATAGACCATCCCCCGCACTGCCGGCTCTCACCATTGTAAGTCTACAATTGTGACCGGGAAAACTACCCTGCAGTAGAACGATCTGAAAGCGAGACTTGAAGCACTCGTGGAGCGCAGCGTGGAAGGGATGACGTCAATGGCAGTGAGTAGGATAATGCAAGGTGTTCCCTGCTGAGTGACCGGCCTCCTGTGTTCACAGTGCAGCAGGGCAGCTGCTCAGCACAGAACCCAACAGCTAGTGGAGAACACTGGAGTAGCCATGTTTATTTTGGTATTTTCCCAACTTGTATGGGCATCAGCAAGGCATTATATATACATTACTGTACAAAAGTATTAGGCAGGTGTGAAAAAATGCTGTAAATGAGGAATGCTTTCAGAGATAGAAGTGTTAATAGTTTATTTTTATCATCTAACAAAATGGAAAGTAAATAAAAAAAACAAAAAATACAATTGTCCTATTGCAGAATAAATTTGGGCCAATTGCACGCCTCCCTGATTGTATGGTATGATGGATAAGTATCTACTTGTATTTCTCTGCATCGAGGACACCATCAATCCTGACCAAATCTCGAACTCCGTTTGCAGAAATGCAGCCCCAAACTTGCAAGGAACCTCCACCATGCTTTGCTGTTGCCTGCAGACACTCATTATTGTACCGCTCTCTAGCCCTTCGAGAACAAGACTCCTGCTACAGCCAAATATTCCACATTTTGACTCATCTGACCAGAGCACCTGCTGCCATTTTTCTGCACCCCAGTTCCTATGTTTTCATGCATAGTTGAGTCTCTCTCTCTGAGCCTTAATTCCAGAGTCAGAGGTATGGCTTTTTGGCAGCAATTCCTCCATGAAGACCACTTCTGACCTGACTGACCGTAGATGGGTGTACCTGGGTCCCATTGGTCTCTGCCAGTTCTGTGATGATGGCGCATCTTCCGATGTCGAAGGGAAGCAAGCATGATGTGTCTTTCATCTGCTGCATTGTTTCCTTGGCTGACCACTGTGTCTATGTTCCTCAACATTGCCTATTCCTTTGTGCTTCATCAAAAGAGCTTGAACAGCACATCTTGAAACACCAGTCCCAGTCTTGCCATTTTTTACGACCTGTGAAATTAATCTGTCTTCCACAACCTCACCTTAGTAGCAGAGTTTGGCTGTTCCTCGTCCAGTTTTAAGCCTCCCACACAGCTGTTTCTGTTTCAGTCAATGACTGTGTTTCAACTTACATATGAAATTGATGATCATTAGCACATGCTTTGTATAATTGGTTAATCATACACCTGACTCTAATCCTACAAAACCCCTGACTTTGTGCAAGTGAGCAAGATTCATAAGTGTAAGAATTGATGCTAGTTTATAGCCAATAGGTAGTCACACCAAATATTACTTTGATTTAGATTTTTCTTCTGTTCACTCAATTTCCATTGTGTAAATTGATGAAAATAAACAATTAATATATTTTAGGGCTGTGGAAATTAAAGATTAATTCCTTGATTAATCGATTAAATTTTTTGCTCGATCAAAATTCTTTTGGTCGGTACTCACCTCTCCGCCGGCTTCAGGGAGTTCCATCAGAGATCCGGTGACGTCACGGACATCGACGTCACCAGACGCCTCCCCCCTTCCCTCTGTTAGCAGACGGAGGCACTTGGGGAAAGGGGGAGGAGTCTGGTGACGTTGAAGTTCTGACTAAACGTAATGCGTACGGGGGAGGAGCTACGCATGACGTCACCCGCTGCTGCCCTACGGAACTAACACGATTGTCGTTTTCTCATGCTGTGTTTTTATCATCTTTATGTGAGTAGTTTGTGTTTGAACACAAAAATTAAATCTTATACTTAAGCGGTGAGCACTTAGATCTTTTCTTTCTACCCATGACCTGGCGTCCTTGCTGAGATCTAAGGAGACGTGAGAGAAGTTTATGGTCCGTGTTTACCCTTTTGATACCCGCTTGCATGACCACCTGTTTGCACAGGGGTCCATGCCATAAGGTGAGAGTGATTAGTTAGACCGGAGGTGGAGGGATTGTCACGCTACTGTGGAAAAAAAAATTACTTACGTCAGTGCTACAGTTTGAATTTAAAACGTATTTGTGTGAACTGTTAAGTCATGGATTGTGGAAACTAACTAGTGTCGGGTGATTGTATATAGTGTATACCACATTTACCACAACTAATGCAGAGTTGCAATGCATGAGATCAGCTAAAAGTAGTTGGATCTGTATGTGCGTTTTAATTAATCTAAATTAGTCGATTAATCGATTTTAAAAAAAGATTAATCGAACACGAAAATTGTAATCATTAACAGCTCTGATATATATATATTTTTAAACCATTCTTATGTTACAGCATTTCTTCACACCTGAGAATAGAAGAAATGACGGCACACCACTGTAGATCAAAATCCTTTTTCTTAGGACATCCCAAAACTACAAGAATCAGAATGCTGGGTAGACGTGTTTCGTACACTTCACGTGTGCTTAGTCACACCTGCCTAAAACTTTTGCACAGTACTGTACATAGTTACATTGGTTCAAGCTGGACCAAGATGTATGATGATTTCTTGTGAGCTTGTAAATTGCTTTTCTACCATTGGAGTCCCCAAGAGTGATAAGAAGCCAGCAGATGATTTCACTTGTCTGCTGCAAATTAAAATGAAATATAAATTCTGAATACAGTTGGCCGTAAATTTTTGGAGCAGCAGTCATATATATCATACCGGTACATGATGTCTATCTAAATTTCAGGAGACATTCTCTAACATGCAAAACAATTCTGTGCTAATTTAATATGCTGGACAACATAAGGTTATAAAAACATATTTAGGCGCTCATGTCAAGTAGCAATGCATTATAAGCTAAAAAAAAATCCAGGACTCTAAAATAAAGTAAGCCAAAACAAGCTAGCCTTATGCCAGGAATAGGGCTTTTCATCATTGAGGGTATGAAGTGAGTTTACTGTAAATCGTGCTAAATCTGCTCACCTAGAAGACATGTCTTTGATGAGGTCAAGGTCACTCTGACCACTGACCATGAGAACTAAATTCACTGGTTCTATTCAGATACATCGTAGACATTATTAGACTGTTGAGTCACATAAACATTTGGTTTTAATGTAACATAAAAGTATCCTTTAATGCCGGATATATTTATGGAAGATAATTCAAATACTATTTTTTTTTTCCTTCACTGTATTTCATATTGCCAAGGTTTAAGTCTACTTTATACAACAATCTATAGAGAAGAGAGAAAGCTGCAAGACATTCCAAAACAATATTCAGCTGCTTTTTTGGGTGCCAAAGATATGGAATTCCCCCTAAAGAAGTAACCGGTGTGTTTTTGGCCAAATATGGACAAAATGGGATTGATTTGCTAAACCTTGAGAGTGCAAAATCTGGTGCAGCTGTGCATGGTAGCCAATTAGCCTCTAACTTCAGCTTGTTCAATATAAGCTTTGACAATAAAACCTGGAAGCTGATTGGTTTCTATGTAGAACTCCCCCAGATTTTGCACTCTGCAGTTTTAGTAAATCAACCCCAATGGGTTCAAATCTCCTAGAGTTATAGCACCGCTCAAGACCTGCACCTCAATTACTCTTTGTGAACGCCCAGGGTGCTGGCTCATAAAGCTCATCTCCACTTGTCATCTAGACTAGGGGGTCTCTAAACAAAGGGCCGGTTAACTGTTCTAAAGACTTTAGGGGGGCTGGACCATAGCCAGTGGGACTAGAAAATGCCCTGGCGTCAGTGGGAATAAACTATATTTCATCTTTGCTATTATGGGAAATATTAATACCCCATCGTTGTTGTCAATAGGAAGAATATTGCCCCATTGTTGATGTCAGTAGGTAGAATAGTGCCCATTATTGATGTCAGTGGGAGGAATAGTGCCCCATCATTTATGTCAGTGGAAAGAATAGTGCTCCATCATTGGTATCAGTAGGAGGAAAAGTGCTCTACCATTGGTGTCTGTAGGAGAAATAGTGACCCATCATTGGTATCAGTGAGAGGAATTGTACCCTATCATTGGTGTCAATGGGTGGAATAGTGCCCCACTGTTGGTGTCAGTTTATGAATTATTGCCCCATTGTTGGTGTCAGTGGGAGGAATAGTGCCTTGTATCAGTGGGAGGAATAGTGCCCCAAAGGCCAGATAGGGGTATGCAAAGGGCAGCATTCGGCCCCCGGCGCACGGATTGGAGACCACTGATCTAGGCATATTGAACAATGGAGTCAATCTTTCCTTCAGAGCTCATCAGCTGTCAATAGTACACCTGCATCCATAATGTCCTCGCCCAGGGATCACCCCTCCTTAATGCATTTAACCAATAAATGGAGAGGCATTAGAACATCTGGCAGGTTTTAGCGCTATCTCTGCCCCAGTTAAGGAAATTCACTCATGTTATGTGGTCACCAGAAAAGAGGGAAAATCTTCCACACCTGGGGCGGGGGCACCTGGGGATTCCTTCACTTTGGAAGGACTTCCTCTCACTTCCTATTTTGGTTATGGGACAGGAAGTGAAGGGAAATCCCCCCACCCCAAATGGGACAAACTGACAGGGGTTATAGCCCTCCCTTATACTATCCAAAATACAAAAAAAAAACAGCTCTGTCTTTAGTTCTACTTTAAGACCACAGTGCTAGCTATTATAAAGGTTTTCACATTTGCACTTGCTCACCTAGTATTGTTTTTGTGTGACTAAGAAAAAAAAGCTTTTCTTGCACCATGATCCTGTTTGGCATGCTAGAATTGATACATTGTTATCTAGTTACAACACTTAAGTGAATGATGTGTCGATCAAAGTTTGAACAATGTTCCCAGGAAGATCTCCAGCTAAGCAGGAACATTCTAAAGTGATTCAGAGTCATTATGGAAGATCATCCAACATCTTGGCTCCCGTTGGCAGATGAGGTTCCCGTAGCATGCACTGCTTCACAAATCACCATTGTGTCCTTGTAGCTCCACCCACGGGCTCTGAACACACAGACAGTGACTCATAACTAGTAAAACAAAGGTAACTGTTTTCTCAGACACTTTTTTCCCTTCTTCTGCAGATGCATCGATAATTGCTCAGTGTTCACTTCAATAAACACTATTGTTTTATTTAGTCTCTTCCTCGGGTCTTGGCATAAGGTCAATGAAGCAAAGCAGTCAAAATATATTGGTAAACATAAAAACATACCGAAAAAACACAAATAGTGGTTGCAAAAGCAATTTAAATTCCTAACAAAAAGTTTATATGAAAATAGCTGGAATCAATAAAACAGGGCAGAGTTCTATGGGAACCGTGCACAAAACTTTTTAAAAATTCTTGTAGAGTTTGTTTTCATTGAAGGAAAAAGCCAACGTGAAAGTCAACTTCAGTTTAAACTTCTACTGTTAAGGTCTATTCACCTAAACTGATATTTCAGTTTTTGGTAGATGCTGGAGAGTTAAAGATAAATTTCAGGTATAGATATTTTTTCATGGTTACATTGGTCCAGCTTGGGCAATTGTAAGTATGTTAGTGCCATCACATACCGGGCAAACGGCCGGCTTCTGTTGACATACACACGGGCCCGAATGTCAGACATTTTTTTATTGAACCGGCCGATATCTCCCGACGTTCAGCAAAGGTGTACTAGGCATATGAGCATACAGTAGCTGCACAAATAGTTCGAAAAGCTGGAGCCAAACAGTTAAGCCAGGGTTGTGAGCCTATAAGAGAAATCCCCACTTAGCATGACAACAGGCTTCTTCACTAAAGAACAGGTCTCTGCTAGCAGTCAAGAATCCCCAGATCAGATTAGCACTCACAATGTCCCTTGGGTAATTGGATGCCTTCTTCCAGTACCACATGACATATTCCAGTGAAGGAGAGGTTAACTAGACTTCTTAACACTCTCCAGTAACTCCTCTGACAGGGTTATTGAGCAGAGTTCCAGACAGATGACTTGAGAATAGGTCCCCCAGCTAACATAAGCTGGGCCCTCAATGAGCAACAATTTGGATGAGTAGGTTGACAGGTGGAATCTCTTTGCAGGAAGTCCCCGCTTTTCTGCAATTCAGAATATTTAAATCCGTTCCCAGCCACCAGATGGGCAATCTCTCCCAGGGATTGGCTGAAACAGTAAAAATATACACGCTGCCCATTTGCCTTGCTCCATACGTATGTTCCAGAGCAACCCACAGCTTTCTAGGAAGAAGGGGAGAGGAATCAAGTCCAGTCTGTGAAAATAAGAACAGACAAAAGCAATCAATGATGCTTCCCACACAGAGGAACCACAAACTAAATTTACCTAGCAACCTATCTAGGAAGGTGCTACATCAAAAAATCCATACCTGGAATTCATATTTAAGATCCTAGGTCTGCACAATTGCTTCCTTTTCTCCCAGCATGCAGTATTAATTTCCAGGTTCGAAACATTGACATGTCATGGAGGGGGGAAGATCATTGATTCTTTTTGAGCTCTGACATGGAACTTACACAGGGATTAGACTCCTGTGTTCCCACAAAATAATGAATCAGAGGGGCAACATGACCAATGTGAGAATCAGTGGGTGGAAAGTGCCCTAACAAGAGAGCCTGTCAGTTTGGCCTATATGGACAAAATGACAGGCTCTTTTCAATGAAAACCATCAATCCTGCCAGCCAGCCGCTATCTGAAACCCCAATCATCACAACTAAAGTGAAATTTCTCAGCTTTGCTAATTCTAGCTCATGATTGTGTTCACTTTTCTACTTTTCAGACTTGAAAGCAAGAACTTTTTTTCTGAGGAAATTTTCCATGTCATGTGGTTTACCAAATGATAAAATCCTTTACAACGGGAATCATCATTTTTTACTGTTTCAAATATTAAACTGCCATGCATGGACCGTAAATCTCCATTCAGGCATTTGAAGCTGTAAAAAATCTGTTTGCACTTAAATTTAATGCAAAAGCATCTAAAAACAAGAGGCTCGTTAATTAATGTCTGCATCAGCAGAAACCCACTGGCCGGTTTATTATTGACATTTTTAGGTGAGGGTTGTGATTTGGAAATTGGAAGTGGTAAATGCTGCTAGAATGATAATTAATCTACTAATTGATCAGCTTTTCTCTTCAAGCCTTAAAGCAGTTATGGTCAACTGCTTTGATATATAAATAAATAAATACATATACATATATATATATATATATATATATATATATATATATATATATATATATATATATATATATTTGCAATAAAAAGTATGTGAACCCTTTTGGAATGATATGGATTTCTGCACAAATTGGTCATAAAATGTGATCTGATCTTCATCTAAGTCACCACAATAGACAATCACAGTCTGCTTCAACTAATAACACATAAAGAATTAAATGTCACCATGTTTTTATTGAACACACCATGTAAACATTCACAGTGCTGGTGGAAAAAGTATGTGAACCCCTAGACTAATGAGATCTCCAAGAGCTAATTGGAGTGAGGTGTCAGCCAACTGGAGTCCAATCATAGAGATGAGATTGGAGATGTTGGTTACAGCTGCGCTGCCCTATAAAAAACACACACCAGTTCTGGGTCTGCTTTTCACAGCATTGCCTGATGTGAATGATGCCTCGCACAAAAGAGCTTTTAGAAGACCTACGATTAAGAATTGTTGACTTGCATAAAGCTGGAAAGGGTTATAAAAGTATCTCCAAAAGCCTTGCTGTTCATCAGTCCACGGTAAGACAAATTGTCTATAGATGGAGAAAGTTCAGCACTACTGCTATTCTCCCTAGGAGTGGGTGTCCTGTAAAGATGACTGCAAGAGCACAGCACAGACTGCTCAATGAGGATAAGAAGAATCCCAGAGTGTCAGACTTACAAAAGTCTCTGGCATATGCTAACATCCCTGTTAGCGAATCTACAATATGTAAAATACTAAACAAGAATGGATTTCATGGGAGGATACCACAGAGGAAGCCACTGCTGTCCAAAAAAAACATTGCTGCACATTTACAGTTTGCACAAGAGCAACTGGATGTTCCACAGCAGTACTGGCAAAATATTCTGTGGACAGATGAAACCAAAGTTGAGTGTTTGGAAGAAACACACAACACTATGTGTGGAGAAAAAGAGGCACAGCACACCAACATCAAAACCTCATCTGCGTCAGGGCCTGGACGGATTGCTATCATCGAAGGAAAAATGAATTCCCAAGTTTATCAGGACATTTTGCAGGAGAACTTAAGGCCATCTGTCCACCAGCTGAAGCTCAACAGAAGATCGGTGTTGTAACAGGACAGCTACCCAAAGCATAGAAGTAAATCAACAACAGAATGTCTTAAACAGAAGAAAATATGCCTTCTGGAGTGGCCCAGTCAGAGTCCTGACCTCAACCCGATTGAGATGCTGTGGCATGACCTCAAGAAAGCGATTCACACCAGACATCCCAAGAATATTGCTGGACTGAAACAGTTCTGTAAGGAGGAATGTTCAAGAATTACTCCTGACCGTTGTGCACGTCTGATCTGCAACTACAGGAAAAGTTATTGCTGCCAAAGGAGATTCAACCAGTTATTAAATCCAAGGGTTCACATACTTTTTCCACCTGCACTGTGAATGTTTACATGCTGTGTTCAATAAAAACATGGTGACATTTAATTATTTGTGTGTTATTAGTTTAAGCAGACTGTGATTGTCTATTGTTGTGACTTAGATGAAGATCAGATCACATTTTATGACCAAAATCCATATCATTCCAAAGGGGTTCACATACTTTTTACTGCAACTGTGTGTATATATATATATATATATATATATATATATATATATATATATATATATATATATATATATATATATATATATATATATATATATATATATATATCATGGAGTATAGTGATATAATGCTAAAGGAAAATACTCATAAGCAGATGGTCAGAGACTGCAAACATGCTACAGGAGATGGTCAGAGAGTGAACATGCTACAGGAGATATTCAAAGACTGCAAGCATTCATTAGAAGAAAATGTAAGCTAAAGCACTACACAACTGTTAAAAGGTCCAGTTATGACTAAAGGCCAGGAGGCATTCTAAAAACTATCCAATGTGTTTCAGGGGTCCAAAAATGCCCCTTCACTAAGGCTTGACAACCAGCTGCTTGTAATCACAATGGAATAATTAATATTAAAGTTCCCCCGAAATGTGTTTTTTACTCTTTGGCTTGTCCCCTTGACTTTTCTTGGAATAATGTCATATCTGGACCTTTTAAAATTGGTGTGGAGCTTCAAATTACATTTTTGTTACATTACACTACAAGCCAAGGAGATTGTAGCGATCCTCTGAGGTGTAGAAGCCGTCTGGCCAGAAACCATGTCAATGTCAATACTTTAAAGATGGCAATACCAATAAAATAACTTTACAGGTCCAATATTATTTTTCCACTTTCTTCAACATTCATTAGGAGATGGTCAGAGACTGCAAACATGCTACAGGAGATGGTCATAAACATACTACAAGAGATGATCAGAGACTGCCGACATGCTGCAGAAGATGGTCAGAGACTGCAGACATGCGTTAGGAGATGGTCAAAGACTGTAAACATGCATCAGTAGATGGTCAGAGACTGCTAACATGCTACAGGCAACAGTCAGAAATTGCAGATAAGCTCCAGTAGATGGTCAGAGACTGTAGACAAGCAGCAGAAGATGTTCAGAGACTATAAACATGCTACAAGAGATGGTCAGAGCCTGTAAATGTGCTAAAGGAGTTGCTGGAGCTCCAAGACAGCAACACAACTTAATCTCTTGACAGATCCAATCACAGATAAATCTAATAATATAAGATTCCAGCCACAAGGGTGTGATATCATTGTTTTGGCTTTGTCGTTAAAGCTAAAACTCAAACTATTCTGGGGAAGTCTACGCAGTGGTTTTTGTTATAATTTTATCCACATATTTTGTGCCATAATAAGTGAAAATACAGATATTTCATACACTACAGGGCCAAGGGTTTGTGAACACCTGATCACCCCACTTGAATGATCTTGTTGGACTTTTCATTCAAAAACCATGGGTTTTATTATGAAGTTCCTAACCTTGTGTCCATTTATCCAAAGGAGCATTTGTAAGGTCACTTAGGGATGTTGAATGAGAAGACCTGAATCGCAATCAGCTTGAAAATTCACCCCAAAGTTGCTAAGTAGGGTTGAGGTCAGGGCTTTGTGCAGGTCAGTCAAGTTCTTCCACACCAGACTCATCAAACCCTGTCTTTATGGAGTTGACTGGAACAGAAAGGGAACTTCTCAAAACTGGTGCCTCAAGGTGGAGTAAGGTAGGTGTACTCCTCTATTAGTACCGCTAACTTAAATGAGCATTACATCCTACATATAGAGCTAGGGGAAGAAAACGTTTTTTATTAAAGTTATTGTAAAGAATTTTTTTTTTTTTTAAATAACAAACATGTCTATACATGAGAATTCAACAGAGCGGCCTGAAACCTCCCCTTCTTGGGTCCCCCGCCGATGCTGCTGGCTCCTCCTCTCTGTCCAGTGCACCCATGGGTAGTCACTTCCAATGGGGCACTTGTGTGTACTTGCTCCCGAGCCCCACTGCTGTGTCCACTGCACAGACAGTGGGACTCAGCCCCGCCCCCTCATCACTGGCTTTGATTGACAGCACCGGGAGCCAATGGCCCAATGCTCCAGCCCCAATGGAGCAATGCCTGAGCAAAGCCAACGAGACCCAGAAGTGAGGGGAAAGAAGAAATGCAGATGCACGCAGCGCTGGATCGAATGAGGGCTCAGGTAAGTATTAGGTGGAGTGAGGGGCCAAAATCAATGCCTAAACATTTTTTACCTTAATGCAAGAAATGTATTAAGGTAAAAAATGTTTAGGCTTTAGAGCCACTTAAAAAAAAGACATATACTTACAAGTTTAGAGGTAATTAAACCAAGTCATCGTTCTTTCTGTGTGTATAAAGTTGCACACTTTAAAAGCTAATTATACATGTGCCAAAATACGAACTTAATGATCCTGGCCTGATATTTAATAAATTAGGGTCATCTTAAAATAGTCATAAAGCCTCTTGGGAATCTGAAGTTTTTTTTTTTTTTCCTGGACAGAAGCTGTTAATAAAATTGCTTGCAGGAGAAATGAACAGATTCTAAACTTATGAGGTAACCACTTCCTCGCAATTGTTAGCTGTTGAGCCATAATAGGGATTAATATTTAATTCAATGGTTGTGACAGTTCTGCAGTCACTAATGAGCACTGGTTACTTAGCTGACAATTTCCATCGATGTTTGAGTATTCATGCAGTCAGCCATACTGAGGGCGACATGTCTCTTTTTGTAATTATTCTGTAACTCTTTGTCGCAAAATTCCTGTATTGTGAGGGTACGTTCCAGCTCGGAAAATGTCCCTTTTGCTTGGATGTAAAATCACATTTTTTTTAAATGCTAACTTGCAGTATTTTTCCTTTATATAAATTATTTTTTTATTCACTTTGCATTTGCTAGAAAATTTGACTTCTCCAGGAAGAGTCGATTTCCTAGTACAGCCCCCTCCCTCTTTGCACATCATATCCCTCTCCTATTCTGGGAGTATCTAATTACTGTCTGCACTGGTGAGGGGTCTAGCAACAGGGTCTCTTTAAAGCGTCGTTCCACCCACTTTTGAGAGGTGGTCTTAAATGAAAAACCACCTCTCTACCCCTTGTTTTTGGATATTAATTTTTTTTTATTCTATAGTACTTTTTATTGAAGTACAGCCTGTACTTAAGATCCATCCGGTCTGCGGCGCAGGACGTCATATCCTTTTCTGCGGTGAGCCCCACCCCGCTGTCTTCTGGGACCTGTGAATGGCCAGAAGACAGCTGGCCATTCACAAAGCGCCGCGCGACTCACGCATGCACAGTAGGAAACGTGTAGTGAAGCCCAAGGCCCTGAGTTAGAATGGCGGCATCTGCACCCGATCCGATGGACGGATTGGCCTCGGGGGGGGGGGGCGACATTGTGGGCTCCCTGGACAGGTAAGTGTCCTTATTGAAAGTTAGCAGCTACAGTGTTTGTAGCTGCTGACTTTAAAAAAAAAAATTGTGGGTGGAACACCACTTTAAAAAAAAGGCATATGACTACCTATTGGAGATATTGGTTTCTCTTTTTGTCCCCCACAGGAAGTCAGGGGCAACCTTCCACATAGGAGATACACACAGCAGTAAAAGCCTGGGCTTCTGGAACTTTACAAAAAACTGAATTGGAATGCCACTATAAACTCTTTCCTCTTCATTAAAGAAGGAGGTTCTTCTGAGACATGAGGCCTTCACCTCATCAACTTCCATGAAGTAGCTAAAGTTTGGATGTCTGACCTTTATCTAAGATGAACTGTGCTGAGACAGATTAGTTGTTGTGAAAAAATATATAATCAGAGAATAATCAATATAATAATGTGATATTAATATATATAACATAATCTGTTTAATATATTTTTATAGAAAAGAATGGCATTGTACAATAACAATACAGAGAGAAAAAAAAAGAAAGAAAAGGGAATATTTATGCTTAATGACCATGGCTTAAATATCTTTAAATTACCAGATTTTATATTTCCCATTCCCACTTGAATTTTCACAAAATAGAAAACTGAAAATTGCCTAAATATAACATGCTGACATATTTGCTATCACTGGCAATTTCTGTATACATATATACATACATGCAAAAAACAAAAAACAAAAAACAAAAAAAAACAAGACATAAACAAACAACACCAAACAAAAAACAAACAACAACAACAAACAACCCCCCCAAAAAAAATGTAAAAAAAAAATGGGAAAGAGAAAAAAAAATTTAATATAGCACCGAACAGACAGGATCCCAACAGTTACAGAAAAGATAACATCTGAGGAGACTCCAGCAACTGCACCCACGGGGCCCAGACTTCCCAGAAGTTACATTCACCGTCAGGCAGGCTGACATCCGTACGCTGATTGCTGCAGCCGTTTGTTCCTATCATTGATGCATGCTGTTTTAAGCTTCAACTGTAAGTTACTACAATAAAAGTTTTTTATCTATCATTACGGGCTTCACTATGGGTCCTTCATTTTCTTTTCTCGGATATATGATGACTACATGCCTGAATGCCTAATTCTGAAGTGACCATTGGGAGATGTTTTTATGTGAAGGAAATCCCACGGATGTTGTGGTCTGATGAGGGGTTCCAGTGGGCTGGATTTACTGGATGCTATTGAGAATTTATCATCTATGCCTAATCCTTAACACCTTCTGGTAAGCAGACTACATTACCACGCGGTGACGAGTGACTCTTTCTACATCTGCACAATATATTTGGTGATTGGATTCCTCCCACTCTTTAATTTCATTTTTGAACTTTTCAGCGCCGCAATAATTTTTATGCATGTGACTTTTTGTTTGTTATCTACGAACTTTGCTGGCCGCTTGCTTTTTTCAGTTCAGCACGAATTTTTACTTGTTTTAAGCTATTGGCTACCAACTTCCTTATTCTAGTCCCGTCGCACATCATCACGCTCGAACCTGTTGGACTTTGGTGAGATTGTGTGTAGACAAGTCCTATTCGACAGAAGTCAGTTGAAAAGTCAGTCGAAAGTCTGTCGAAAAGTCCGAAGTGATTCACTCCGTCGAAAGTCCGGTCGTGTGTACACAGCATTATAGTGTATCCACATGTGACTCTCAATATATCAAAGTTGTTTTCCCAAGGCATCCTGAGAAATACAATGACAGGCTTGTTCTCTGTAGTGGGGTTGACTATTGAAGATTAGGTGTTGGGCCAGCTGCCTCTATAGCCAACTTTCTCAACCAGGGTTCCACTGAATCCTAAGGGTCCTCCAGAGGTTACTAGGAGTTCCTTGAGCTGTGGTGGATTAATCTCCTGCCTACAATGCCTATCCACTGACATCCAATGTAAGGGGTCACTTGTGAATGAACACCAATGTAAAGGGGCTTTTTTCCACTGACCACCAATGTAAGAGGGCACTATCCTGACCACCAATAAAAGGGGGTGACCACCAGTGTAAGTGGAATTTTTTTTACTTGCCATCAATAAACTTCTCAAATGATCATTAGGCTTCGTTCTCATTAGTTTGACTTGTCATGTGACTTGTAACGTGTGAAGTCTTATGTCAAGTTGAAAACAATGTATTTTAATGGCTACCATTCTAATTGCTACAATTCAAGTCAAAAGGTTTCTGCACTACTTTGATGTCACTTTCTTGCCATAGAATATAAAAGTCACACTCCATAGTCACTCTGGAAATCTCGTAACTTTGGAGTCGCACTAGTGAAAACAGTGCCTTAGTATTGAGAGAACAAAAGATTAGTATTAAGAGACACAACAATTTAGACTTTTCTTTTGCCCATTTCTATTATTTGCTTCTACTATTTACTTTATTTTAAGATTATTATTGTAATGTAGAGCAGGCGGAGGATGTTAAAGAATGATCCATTCTGGGTGTCAAATACTCTAGGTAAGCCATAATCTTCTGTTAACAATTATTTTTATTGAAATACAGACAAAAGTATACAATATGAGCTCAGAGGCTACAGGTGTACAGGTATTTACTTTGCAATGAACGGGAGTGCCTATGGGGCTATAATGACAGATTAGATAACATAACATAACATTGTAAGGCACTAGAAGAAAAGATATCAGTTCTTAAATTACTGCAAAGACATGCCCATGAGCCAGTCAGAATCAGTATATGATGAGGGAAGAGGAGCTCCACCTGCAAGGTTTTGAATGGTAGGTCTCTGAACTCAAAACCAGAAAATAAAATTATAGAGCAAGAAATTAAGAAAAAAGCAAGAGAAGTAGGTCTAGAGAGAGCAGGTGAACAATTATAGAAGAAGTTTGCAATAGAGAGAGGGATTAGGCTGGGTTCACACTATTGCAAATTGGATGCAGGTTTTCCCTGTTTTTGGACCTGAAACAGTGAACAGGGAACCCCTGCTGTGAGCCGCTCCGCACAGCAGTGTGAACCCAGCCTTAGAGAAAGGTATGTGTGGGTGGGGAGTAAAAGTGTGTTAGGGGGGATAAGGATGAAGGGAAGGGAAAGGGAAGGAACCACAAAGGCTGGTAAAACAGTTACGAAATAACTGGTTCTAACAGGTAATAACAGTTCTATCGAAGTCAAAAGTTGGTCTCTAATTCTCTAATGCCGCATACACACGGGCAGACTTTTCGACGGACCAGGTCTGGCGGGCTTTTTCGATGGACTTTCCGAATGAACGGACTTACCTACACACGATCAACCAAAGTCCGACGGATTCGTACGTGATGACGTACGACCGGACTAAAACAAGGAAGTTCATAGCCAGTAGCCAAAAGCTTCCCTAGCGTCAGTTTTTGCCTGTCGGACTAGCATACAGACAAGCGGACTTTTCTACCGGACTCGAGTCCGTCGGAAAAAGATTTGAAAGATGTTTTATTTCTAGGTCCGTCAAACTTTTGGGAAAAAAAGTCCGCTGGAGCCCACACAAGATCGAATTATCCAACAGACTCCAGTCCGCCGGACCAAGCCTGCCGTAAAGTCCGCTTGTGTGTACGCGGCATTATGCCGCGTACACATGAGTGGACTTTTCGACAGACTAGGTCCGACAGTCTTTCCGACGGACTTTGCAGCATACGTCCGCTGGACTTTCAAACGAACTGACTTGGACACACATGATCACACCAAAGTCCGACGGATTCGTACGTGATGACGTACGACCAGACTAAAATAAGGAAGTTGATAGCCAGTACCCAATAGCTGCCCTAGCGCCGGTTTTAGTCTGTCGGACTAGCATACAAACGAGTGGATTTTTCGACCGTACTCGAGTCCGTTGGAAAGATTTGAAACATGTTTTATTTCTAGGTCTGTCGGACTTTTGGGAAAAAAAAGTCCGCTGGAGCCCACACACGATCAAATTGTCCGACAGGGTCCAGTCCGCCGGACCAAGTCTGCCGGAAAGTCCGCTCGTGTGTACGCGGCATAAGTCTGAAAGCTGGAGGAGGCATGAGGTTTATTGTGAGGGGGTTTGAAAGTAAGCCATATGCTGCATTATTTACAGTAACACATTCTACAACTTATTGATCATGCCAGTGTATCATGAGCTGTAAATGAGCTGTAACTATAATTTTTAGCTGGGGTTCCCTGAGTTAGTTTGTGGGTTCCTCCAGGGTAAAAAAGCTGAGAAAGACTTATTTATAGATACAAAGTAAGTTGTCCAACTATTCAGGGCATGGGTCTCCGAACTTTCTAAACAAAGGGCCAATTTGTACCTAAGACAAACTCCTCTGCTCCAAGCCTAGTTGCTACCGCTCTGGTTTCAGCACTGGGAGCAGGAGAGCTGCTGTTTGCTGTCTTTCAGACTTTAGTGGGGCCTGATTGTCGCCAGTGGGAGTAGAAAAGGTCCTGACATCAGTGGAAGTAAACAGTGGGGGTTATTTACTAAAGGCAAATCTACTTTGCACTACAAGTGCAAACTACAAGTGCAAAGTGCACTTGAAATTGCACTGAAAGTGCACTTGGAAGTGCAGTCGCTGTAGATCTGAGGGGGACATGCAAGGAAAAAAAAAAAACAGCATTTTAGCTTGCACATGATTGGATAATAAAATTAGCAGAGCTTCCCCTTGATTCAGATCTACCCCTCAGATTTACAGCGACTGCACTTCCAAGTGCACTTTCAGTGCAATTTCAAGTGCACTTTGCACTTGTAGTTTGCACTTGTAGTGCAAAATGGATTTGCCTTTTGTAAATAACCCCCAGGTCAGAAAAAAAAAATCAAAAACAGAATCACTGAGTTGGAAAAAGGATCAGGTGTAGTCAATTGCCTTATCAATGGCACACAAAGCCATTTGACTTTCAACTGTGATCACTGATCAGCTGTGGTCATTTTGATTAGCTCAGCATGAAAATAGCTTTCCTGGAGCATTTCAGTTCCTGGTAGTGCAACAGAAGCAAACAATCAACTATGGGTGGCAAGGCACTGTCAAAAGATCTCTGGGATAAAGTTGTGGACAGGCAGAAGTCAGGAGATGGATGCAAAAAAATTCAATAGCTTTATCAATGCCTAGAAGCACAGTGAAGTCTATTATTAGGAAGTGGAAGGTATTTGGTACAACACAGACCCTCCCTGGATCAGGATGTCACTCCAAGCTGGATGAAAGAACCAGGAGGCACCTTGTCAGAGAGGCTACCAAGAGGCCTACAGCAACTCTGAAGCAGTTGCAGGAATTTATGGAGTGGTCATTGTGTGCATGTGAGACAGTATCACAAATTCTCCACAAATATGGCTTGTATGGGAGGGTTGCAAGAAATATAGCCACTCCTCAAGAAAGGCCACATCCACGACTGAGCTTTGCCAAAACGCACCTTGAAGATTCTGAGGGCACTTGGAAAAAGGTGTTCTGGTCAGATGAGACTAAAGAATTATTTGGCCTCAACACCAAGCAATATGTCTGGCGGAAATACAATACAGCTCATCATCCAAATATCACCATTCCTACAGTAAAGCATGGAGGTGGTATTATCCTGTTATGGGGGTGTTTCTCTGCAGCAGGGACTGGAGCACTTGTCAGGATAGAAGGAAAAATAGATGGGGTAAAATACAGTCAAATTCTCGAGGAAATTCTGCTGCTCTCTGCCAGAAAGTTGTCAATGGGAATAAGATTTACCTTCCAACATGACAATGACCCAAAGCACACAGCAAAAATGACTAGACAGTGGTTGAAGGAGAAAAAGGTGTCCTTGCATGGACTAGTCAGAGCCCAAATTTAAAGCCCATTGAAAATCTGTGCAAGAACTTGAAGACTGCCAGTCCGCAAACGGCCACAATCAAATTTAACTGAACTTGAGCAATTCTGCAAAGAAGAGTGGGCAAATATTGCAAAGTCTAGATGTGCAAAGTTAGTAGAGACATCCCAACAGACTAAGGCTGAAATTAAAGCATAAGGTTTTTCTGTATATTACTGTTTGTATATTTCTCTCTTCCATAGATTATCACTCCTTCTAAACTCTTGAGGAAGCGGTTACCCTGCGAAACATGTAGAGTAAAGACCGGCTAAACAGCGATCACAGATCCCCCATAATTTAGTGGGGTAATCAGTCCAGTTCTTTTTAAAGGAGACAATACATGTTTTAGCTGTCTTTTTAGTTATTTTTTGGTTATTATACCAATGATTTTATACATATTTTTGTAATAATAAAAAATGATTTTCAAATGATATGTAGTTTTCTGAATATGTACCATGAAAGTCCTTATTGCCTCCCAAATTTTGCAATTTTAGTCAAGCAAAAGCTGGTTCAACAAAATACTGACATGTGCACCATCACTGGTACTAGTTGGAGGAATAGTGCCCCATCATTGGTATTAGTTGGAGAAATAATGCCCCATCATTCGTATTGGTTCGAAAAATAGCGCCCCATCATTGGTACTAGTTGGAGGAATAGTGCCCCCTCTTTGGTATTGGTTGGAGTAATAGTCCCCCATCATTGGGTTTAGTTAGAGAAATAGTGCTTCATCATTATTACTAATTGGAGGAATAGTGCCCCATCATTGGCAGTGGAGGAACAGTGCCCCATCATTGGTATTAGTTGCTTAAAAAGTGCTCCATCATTGGTACTAGTTGGAGGCATAGTGCCCCATCATTGGTAGTATTTGGAGGAATAATGCCTCATCGTTGGTACTGGAGGAACAGTGCCCCATCATTGGTATTAGTTAGAGAAATAGTGCCCCATAATTGCTACTAGTTGGAGGAATAGGGCCCCATCATCGGTACTAGTTGGAGGAATAGGGCCCCATCATCAGTATTAGTAGGATCACTAGTGTAAATCATTGGTATTATTTGGAGGAATAGTGTCCTATCATTGATATGGGAGGAACAGTGCCCTATCATTGGTATTCGTTGGATCATTAGTGCACCATCATTGGTATCATTTGGATTATTTGGAGGAATAGTGTCCTATCATTGGTATTGGAGGAACAGTGCCCCATCATTGGTATTAGTTAGAGAAATAGTGCCCCGTAATTGATACTAGTTGGAGGAATAGTGCCCCATCATTGGTATTAGTTGGACCAATAGTGTAAATCATTGGTATTATTTGGAGGAATAGTGTCCTATCATTGACATTTGAAGAACAGTGTCCCTTAATTGGTAATAGTTGGAGGAATAGTTCCCCGTCATTTGTACTAGTTGGAGGAATAGGGCCCCATCATCAGTATTAGTTGGATCAATAGTGTAAATCATTGGTATTATTTGGAGGAATAGTGTCCTATCATTGATATGGGAGGAACAGTGCCCTATCATTGGTATTTGTTGGATCAATAGTGCACCATCATTGGTATCAATTGGAGGAATAGTGTCCTATCATTGGTATTGGAGAAACAGTGCCCCATCATTGGTAATGGTTGGAGGAATCGTGCCTCATCATTGATATTAGTTGGAGGAATCCTGCCCTATCATTGGTACTAGTTGGAGGAATAGTGCCCCACCATTGGTACCTGAGGAACAGTGACCCATCATTGGTACTGTATTAGTTGGAGAAATAGTGCCCCTTTATTGGTACTAGTTGGAGGAACAGTGCCCCATCGTTGGTATTAGTTGGAAAAATAATGCCCCATCATTGATTCTAGTTGGAGGAATAGTGCCCCATCATTGGTTTTGGTTGGAGGAATAGTACCCCATCATTGATAGTAGTTGGAAAAATAATGCCCCATCATTGTTACTAGTTGAAGGAACAGCCCCCCACCGTTGGTATTGGTTAGAGGAATACCACCCCATCATTGGAGTTAGTTGGAGAAATTGTGTCCCACCATTGGCATTATTAGGAGGTATGGTGCCCCATCATTGGTGTTAGTGGCAGGAAATATGCTCCACAGGTGGGTCCAGTGTGAGGAATAGTGCCGCCTAGCAGTGGGAGACATAGTTCCTCAAAAGCCAGATAAAGTCAAGCAAAAGGCCGAATCTGGCCAATGGGGAGCAATGATCTAGACCAGTGATGGCGAACCTTGGCACCCCAGATGTTTTAGAACTACATTTCCCATGATGCTCAGCTACACTGCAGAGTGCATGAGCATCATGGGAAATGTAGTTCCAAAACATCTGGGGTGCCAAGGTTCGCCATCCCTGATCTAGACTTAGACTTCACATACTACATGCTTGTTCTAGGGTGGTGATTCTGAAAGCAATGAAGAGACATCCCGTTTTCTGAAGAAGGCCAGCTGTGGAAATCTATATATCGCCCTTATGACTGGTACCCTTTAAAAATAGTAAACCTGTATTTACCATCATAAAGAAATGAATCTTTCTCTTTCCATGTACAGCATGACCCAGCTCCGGAATTCAAGACAGTATTTGCCTAAAGGGTAAAAATGTCTCTGGCAGTTTGTTATGGTTTCTGGCATTTTAACGGCTCTTATAAATTCACTGCCTGTTTTTTTACAATGTTGAGCTTTTGATACTCACTAGAATCTTCAGTTCTAAGGCTTTGCGCTGCACATGTGGAGGCCTTGGAGTTCACGTCTTACAAATTGTGCAACAAGTTGGGTCCTGTTCAAAGCCCCACGAAAATATTTTGTAAGTACCGTGTAATTTAAGAAACTCTCTCTGATAGCCTAGTGTGAACAGTCAACCCGAGCAAAATGAAAATGTAAAATGAGTCACGGTATGTCTGGTCACCTTCTCTCACTGTTTTTTGTTTTCACTTTTGTTGTCTCATACATCATTTTGTGATGTTAAACAATATCTTTATTCTGTAAAAAATAAACCATACACATCCACTGCTTAAAGTGATCGTAAACCTTCGTTTTTTTGTTTTTTTTTAATAACAAACATATCATAATTCCCTCCACTGTGCAGTTCGTTTTGCACAGTGGGACCCCGAACCTCGTCTTCTGGGGGTCCCCCAGCGGAGCTTGCGGCTCCTCCCCACATTGGTAACCCCCCTGGGAGAAGCGCTCTCCCTGGGGGTTACCTTGCGGGCGCGCTCCCGAGTCCAGCATTTGCGTGCATAGACACAGAATGCCGGACTCGGCCCCGCCCCCCCCCCCGCGTCATTGGATTTGATTGACAGTAGCGGGAGCCAATGGCTGCGCTGCTATCAATCTATCCAATCAAGCGCCGAGAACCCCGGGCAGAGAGGTAGAGCACGTCTCCACCGAGGGAATGAACGGGCTCAGGTGAGTAAAACAGGGGGGCTGGTCACTGTCAGAAGATGCATTAAGGTGAAAAAACACGAGGGTCTAGAACCCCTTTAATGGCCATGTAATCTATTTTTCAATAAATATTTTCTTACTGTGTTTTTCTGCCTCCATTTAACATCCTCTGCGAGTTCCTGAACTTCTCATTTTCCCCCTTCACTTCTGTTTCTTTGGAATGAGCAATGCACAACTCTATACACACTATGAATCCCATAGTCTATAGTCCTAGTCCATCTCAGGAGTGAGCAAGAGAGGATGGAAGAGTGGAACCATGGAGAACGAACTTAGCCACCATGAGCACCGGCGCGGGACCTGAGAAGAGGAGGATCGGGGCTGCTCTGTGCAAAACCACCACTAAGCATAGCTCCCAACTGGCCCTGATTTCAAGGGACTGTCCCTGATTTGGAACAAAGACCCTCTGTCCCTCTTCCCTCCTCATTTGTCCCTCATTTTGGTCAAAAAGTGTTTTACAGTGATAAATCTTTCATCCAATTTCTAAATTGATGCATCTGTAAATTTCAAAAGCCAATATAAAGGAATAGCAGTGGTATAAAAAAGCACTTGTGGGTTTAACCAATCATTTTTTTCCATACAATTCTCCTTTAAGAGGGGCGTGGCAGGAGGTGTGTCCTATGCCTACATACTTTTGCTAATAGATGTCCCTCATTCCCATTTTAGAAAGTTGGGAGGTATGCGTAAGTACAACATGTTAGTTATTTAAAAAACAAAAAAAACAAAACAAGATTTTAATATCACTTTAACCACTTGACGACCACCCACCGCAAATATACTGCGGCAGGACAGCCGCTCTGTACCAGATCACATACCTAGTACATGATCTGTGGTCCTAGTACATGATCTGTGGTCCTAGTATATGATCTGTGGTCCTAGTACATGATCTGTGGTCCTAGTATATGATCTGTGGTCCTAGTACATGATCTGTGGTGGTCCTAGTACATGATCTGTGGTCCTAGTACATGATCTGTGGTGGTCCTAGTACATGATCTGTGGTGGTCCTAGTACATGATCTGTGGTGGTCCTAGTACATGATCTGTGGTGGTCCTAGTACATGATCTGTGGTGGTCCTAGTACATGATCTGTGGTCCTAGTACATGATCTGTGGTGGTCCTAGTACATGATCTGTGGTGGTCCTAGTACATGATCTGGGGTCCTAGTACATGATCTGTGGTCCTAGTACATGATCTGTGGTGGTCCTAGTACATGATCTGTGGTGGTCCTAGTACATGATCTGTGGTGGTCCTAGTACATTATCTGTGGGGGTCCTAGTACATGATCTGTGGTCCTAGTACATGATGTGACACTTCCGGGTCTGGGGCGTGGCGACCCGCTCCTTCAGTATTCATACACAGTGGGAGCCCAGTGGCAGGTACTGCGGACTCGATATCCACCAGCACCCACAGATTGTAGAGTACACAGGCAGAACGACAATCTGCCTATGTAAACAAGGCAGATTGTCGTTCTGTCAGTAGGGAAGGTATTGATCCTGTGTTCCTACAAAGCAGGAACATGGATCTTTGCCTTCCCATAGTAAAAGCACCTCCCCTACAGTGAGAAAGCACAGGCTAGGCCCACGGTTAACTCTTTGAGTGTCCATGATGTTAACCCCTTCCCATCCAGTGTCATTAGTACTGTGGCCTAAATCGATGAAGACTTTTTTTTATTGGATATGTTTTATAGCAGAAAGTAAATAATATTGTTTTTTTTTTTTTTTTTCCAAATTGTCGGGTTTTTTTATAGCGCAAAAATAAAAAAAAACGCAGAGGTGATCAAATACCACCAAAGGAAAGCTCTATTTGTGGGGAAAAAAGGACAAAATGCTATTTGGGTACAGCGTCGCACGACTTGTCAGTTAAATTTACACAGTGCCATATCTCAAAAAATGGCCCGGTAATGAAGGGGGGGATCTTCTGGAGGTCAAGTGGTTAAGCTAGAACAGTGTGCACCTAAACAACCTTAAAGAGTAACTCTACTTCTCTGCTTTTGTTGAGAAAAAAACATTCCCCTCTGGGTGATCTACAGTATGTACATTGCAGAGATTTTAACCCTTTCGCGCCTATGCCTATTTCTGAGATTTGTTGCTTACAAGTTAAAATCGATATTTTTTGCTAGAAAATTACTAAGAACCCTCAAACAATATATATATTTTTTAGCAGAGACCCTAGAGAATAAAATGGCGGTTGTTGCAATATTTTATGTAACACTGTGTTTGCGCAGGAGTCTTTCAAACATATTTTGGGGGGAAAAAAGACACTTTCATAAATAAGAAGAAAAAAACTAATCAGTAAAGTTAACCCAATTTTTTTGTATAATGTAAAAGATGATATTACTCCAAGTAAATTGATACCTAACGTGTCATGCTTTGAAATTGTTCCCACTCGTGGAATGGCGACAAACTATGGTACCTAAAAATCTCCATAGGCAACGCTTTAAAAAAAATTTAAAGGTTACCAGTTTAGAGTTACAGAGGAGGTCTTTTGCTAGAATTATTTCTCTCCCTCTGACGATCGTGGCGATATGTTACACGTGTGATTTATACACCGCTTACATTTGCGAGTGCAACCTACATATGTGTTTTCTTTGTTGCGCGAGCACGCGGGGACGGAGGGCGCTTTAAAAAAAAAAAAAAAAAAAATTCTTATTTATTTTATTTTCATATTTTTTTCCCCATTGTCCCTTTAAAAAAAGAAAATTCTGATCACTTTTATTGCTGTCACAAGGAATGTAAACATCCCTATTACCACAGTAATAGGTGGTGACAGGTACTGTTTATGGAGGGGTTGGGGATTTAAAAGACCCCAAATCCCTTCTCTTCCCCTTCAAAGTATTCAGATTGCCAAAATCAACGATTCTGACTGATGTCATTTTTTTTAATCGGCGCCATTGGCAGCCGAGTAAACCAGAAGTGACGTTGTGACGTCGCTTCCGGGATTTTACATCAGAGACCCGATCAAAGCCAAATTTGGCTTGGTTCGGGTCTCAGCCTAGGTGGCGGACACGCCAACTGGTGGCTCCCGGTGGAGCTCTAAAAAATGGCACCAATATAATGCCTGCAACTGCAGGCATTACCCCGGTACAACCACTTCAAGCCATGAATGCAAATTTGCGTAGGGTCGGCGTGAAGGGGTTAACAAACTTGCTGCAGATTCCTACCTTTTGCTATTCTATAGAAATCCCTGTGTGTTTGTCTGTGTCCATGTGGTTAGTGAGTCTAATGGGAGTGGATTCATATTTATCAATCAGCTGCTGCACCTGCAGGGCTCTAATGAGGAAAACTGCTGGGTCTGCATCCCTTTAGATGTGATTTCCTATTGGAAATATCTCACCAAAAATTACATTGTTGTTTGCAGGGGATGCCTGAAATCTGACTTGTATCTTAGTGCAGCTGCAGATTAAAACGGAAAGGTAATTTTTAATAACATCCAATTACAATAAGACGTGTCGCAATTGTATGTTCTATATTATAATTTTTTATTTGCTATTTTTTGCTCCACGAAAGTGGAGTTACCCTTTAAATGATATCACTCACATTTACTGCACCCCCTGGGCCTGTTATCCCTATTTAAAGCTGAATCCCAGGTGCTGCTTTTTTTTTTTGCATGGTTACATTGGTCCAGCTTGGAGTGTTGATTTTATATACACACTTTTTTGTGTGCTGTGTAAAAATGAAGATGCAAAAGTTTTTATGCAACACACACCAATGCATTGTATAGTGTCCCTGCATTGTCCAGTTCTCTTATTTACTACCTACTATATTAATCACTTCTTTATTGGACAGGTGTTTTTGCTTGAATTTTTTTTTTTTTGCTGGAAAGACAAGATGAGCTTCAAAGTGTGTGAGAGTAGCAAAGCTCGGCTATAAAACTTCAAAGACGCTTGGAAACCAAACATCTAAAATTCCAACCTTAGGTTATAAAGGAGTCACAATAGTCACATAGAAACGAGGACAATGAGACTTGTGAAACTAAAGTAAATATATCATCACATCAAATACACAGGCTGGGCATTGTTACTGGAAACTGTTAAACTAGTTAGAAGCTGTGCCAGTTTTCATACCAATGTGTGCCAATCCCCAGGCCTGCGACATACATGTGGCAGTAGAAGAATCATACTAAATTACAGTATCTCACAAAAGTGAGTACACCCCTCACAGTTTTGTAAATATTTTATTATATCTTTTCATGTGACAACACTGAAGAAATGACACTTTGCTACAATGTAAAGTAGTGAGTGTACAGCTTGTATAACAGTGTAAATGTCCCCTCAAAATAACTCAACACACAGCCAGGGGCAGACAGACAACTCTCAGGGCCCCCGGACCAAATAAAGCAAAGGCCCCCTGTTAAGCCCCGCCCATGACCCACTCCTGGCCCCACCCATGGCTCACCCCTGACCCTGCTCCTACATTTTGAACAAAGTACAATTTCTGCCTTTTTTTATGGGACCTGGAGGGGGGTCTCTCTAACAGCGTCCATTAGAAATTTTCTGTTAGAGAGAGACCCCCCTCCAGGACCCATTAGAGACTACAGAGCAGTCTAATGGGACCTGGAGGGGAGCCTCTCTAACAGAGGCCTTTTCAGTGTCCATTATAAAGTCTGTTAGAGTCCCCCGCAGGTCCCATTAGAGACTACAAAGGGGTATAATGGGCCCTGGAGAGGGGCCTCTTTCTAACGGAGTGTACAGTGAACACCTTCATTCACTCTGGTCCTCATGGGTCTACCTCCTTGTGCCATGACTTTCACCCCTGCCCCAACCTCTCACAAAGTAAAAATAAAATTGGCACTGTGTAGCGCTCCTTTTACCTTATCTATTAGTACTGTAGCTGTGGCTGGCTCCCGCATCCTCTGTGACTGGCTCCTGTGGGTGGATGGCTGGCTGGCACCCTACTGTGGCTGGATAGCTGGCTCCCTGGTGTGGGTGGGTCACCGTGGGTGGCTGGCTGGCCCTGCTGTGGGTGGGTCACTGTGGGTGGCTGGCTGGCTGGCTGGCACCCTGGCCATGCTGTGGGTGGGTCACAGTGGGTGGTTGGATGGCACCCTGGTCCTGCTGTGGGTGGCTGGTGTGTCCTCTCCTCTTCCGCCGTTCCAGGCACTGTTTGCCAAGGCGAGGGAGGGACTTGGAGGGAGGCTGCGGCTCCTATCTGGGACGGTAGAACTAGAAGGTTTGCATCAGGCCCAGTGCACAGCGGCGTGCGGCGCAATGGGTAATGACATCATGTATGTGTGTGCAGGTCCTCTCTGTGTCCATTTGAGAGCCTATGTTGGAAAGAGCCCCCCATCAATGCAGCCTCAAAAGGACCCATCAATGCAGCGCCTGATTAGTGTTCATCAATGCAGCCTCACTAGTGCCCATTAATGCAGCCTCACCAGTGCCCATGAAAGCAGCCTCACCAGTGCCATGAATGCAGCCTCAGCTATGCCCCTCAATGCAGCCTGATCAGTGCATGGGGGTTAGAGAGGAGAGCTGCCGGATCACACAGAGCGGGTATCTCTTGCTGTGACACCTGGCGGCCGCTGTCATGCAATGTCCGTCCTCTTTTGATAGACGTCACATGTCCCCTGGCATTGGACCAGTGTGATGTCTGTCAAAGGAGCCAGGGGGTGGGACATCGGATGACAGTGGTCGCCGGGTAAGCGGGGGATCCCCGATCTGTGTGATCAGAGAGCGCTCACCCTCCCGCTTACCCTCCAAGCAGTGGCATCATAAGAGTTAGTGTCACTTGGTGTGGTAAAACATGGTGTCACACCCCCCCACCCACGGGCCACTGAGCAGGCTAGTGCATCGGCGCGGCTCTCCTCCCAGTCTGCCACAGTAGATGGAGCCAGGATGGGATTGGGGGTGGGTAAAGCCAGGATGGGATCAGGGTGGTGGATGGAGCCGGGATGGGATTAGGGTGGTGGATTGAGCCGGGATGGGATTAGGCTGGTGGATAGAGCCAGGATGGGAATGGGGTGGTGGATGGAGCCAGAGTGAAATTGGGGACTGGATGGAGCTGGGATGGGATCGCGGTGGTGGATGAAGCCGGGATGTGGTCGGGGGGGAAGTGGCTGAAACCAGGAGGGGATTGGGGTGGTGGATGGAGCCAGGGTGGGGTCGGGGGGGTGGATGGATCCGGGTTGGGATTGTGCGATGGATGGCGCTGGGATGGTATTGGGGTGGTGGATGGAGCTGGAGTGGGATAGGGGGGGTTATTGGAGCTGGGATGGGAGTGGATGGAGTTGGAATGGGATCGAGGTGGTGGATGGAGCTGGGATGGGATCGGGGGGTGGGGATTGGGCCTGGGATGGGAAGGTGGTGGATGGAACCGGAGTGGAATGGCGGGTGGTGGATGGAGCTGGAATGGGTTTGGGGGTTGATGGATCCGGGATGGGATTGGGTGGGTGGATGGAGCCAGGATGGGAGCGGGGTGGTGGATGGAGCCGCGATGGGATCGGGGGGGAGGATGAAGCTGGGATGGGATCTGTTATTTGGGAGGGGGTGTTAAAGGAGGATATGTGCCACGGGGTGCTTTTCAAGGGGGGGCGGGAAGGGCCTGGGCGGGTAACAATTGTGCTGCCAGGAGTGATTCTAGGGAGAGGAAGGGGGGTGGGGGACAGGATATGTGCTGGGGGTGTTTTGGGAGGGGAGAGAAATTGTGCTGGGGGAGTCAAACTTCAAATTTGCCCCCTTCTTATAAAAGAAGTCTTCTCTAACCCAAAGCAACCCCTAGCACATATCCTATCCACCACCCACCCTTCCCCTCCCTAGAATCACTCCTGGCAGCAAAATTGTTACCTGCCCAGGCCCTTCTCGCCCCCCTTCCAAGACTCTTGTTATTACAGACCTCTTATGGCAGGTGTCCTTCCTCCCCTGCCTGTGTGCGTGAATGTCAGAGCCGAGGAGGAGGCTGCAGCTGAAAAGAAGTGCGATTGTGGAGGTGCGCGGGACGATTGGACCCGGGCACCCTGACCCTGTTTGTCAGTGTATCTGCCTCACTCCCTCGCCCCTCTTCCCCCATGCTCCCCACACATCGTGTGCAGCTGAGGGATAGCGGAAGGGAAAAAGGGAGCCGCGGCGTCCAGTGTCAATCCAAGCCTGGTGTCACCCGCGGTCGCCCCCCTTCAATAGTGACGCCAGCAGCGCTGGGGCCCAGGTGAGCCTGAAACGATGGTCGTGGGGGCCCGCGGGAGCACTCAGAGTTCCAGCAGGTGGCACTGGCGGGCCCCTTCCAGGGGCCGGGTCCTCAGACCGCGGCCGAACTGACCGACTGGTCAGTCCGCCCCTGCACACAGCCATTAATGTCTAAACCGCTGGCAACAAAAGTGAGTACACCCCTAAGTGAAAATGTCCAATTTGGGCCTAAAGTGTCAATATTTTGTGTGGCGACCAATATTTTCCAGCACTGCCTTAACCCTCTTGTGCATGGAGTTCTAATGAGAATGGAGGCAAAGCTGTTGCTTTTTTTTCTTTTCTTTTTTCGGTTCGTCGGGCGGCGTGAGATGGATTTACATTGGGGGACATTTTTATTTTTTAATAAAGGACTTGTCCCGAAGTGTCTCCTGTCATTTTCACTATTTTTGACACTTTTTTGTTGTGAATTGATACAATTCACAACAAATTCACAACAAAGATTAATACAATGTATCCATTACCAATTCACATAGGAGGGGGGCCGGGATCTGGGGGTCCCCTTGTTAAAGGGTGCTTCCAGATTCCAATAAGCCCCCCACCCACAGACCCCCACAACCACTGGGCAAGGGTTGTGGGGATGAGGCCCTTCTCTCCATGAACATGGGGAAAAGGTGTTTTGGAGGGCTACTCCAAAGCATCCTCCCCATGTTGAGGGCATGTGGCCTGGTACGGTTCAGGAGGGGGGGCTCTTTCTCGCTCCCCCTCTTTTCCTGTGGCCTGCCAGGTTGCGTGTTCGGATAAGGGTTTGGTATGGATTTTGGGGGGGGACCCCTACGCCCTTTTTTTTATTTTGGCGCAGGGTTCCCCTTAATATTCATACCAGACCCAAAGGGCCTGGTAATGGACTGAGGGGGGGGCATGCTGTTTTTTTCAATTAGTTTTATCTATATTGAAGGGATCCAACAATTCATTAGAGCCGTGATCAGTTTTAAATTACTATTTTTTCTTTAGAAATGTCATTTTGCTGTGGTACTGTTCTAAACACGGGAAAACGTCGTCACTTTACAGGCATACTAAGGACACCCCCCAGGCACAATATTTAAAGGAATATTTTATTTTTATTGTTTCACTTTAAGCATTATTAAAATCACTGCTCCTGAAAAAATGGCTGTTTTTAAAACTTTTTTTTGCATTGATACATGTTCCCTGGGGCAGGACCCGGGTCCCCAAACACTTTTTATGACAATAACTTGCATATAAACCTTTAAAATGAGCACTTTTGATTTTTCATGTTAGTGTCCCATAGACTTTAGTGGGGTTCGGTGGCTTTGGAATTTGCTGCGAACACCGTTCATTGTTTGCCGAACGTCCAAACAACCAAAGTTGGGCCCGAACCGTTCGCCCATCCCTAACTGACAAATAATAAAACTATGTGAGGCCACTCCTCTCTCTCTCCTCAGCCCACAGGCACTTAACATCAAACAATTAACAAACTGTTGTGATTAAATTGGCTGGCTCCTTAAAGCAGAGTTCCAGAGGATGAGAGCAGGTCCCCTGGTGTTAGACAACACTTGTGACACTAAGGAGAGAATAAAAGGGGTTAATGGTAATCCCGCAGCTAACACTTAACCGATTGCCGACCAGCCGCCGTCATTATACTGCGGCAGTTCGGCATGATCCCGCGAGCCGTCGTTGCTATATGTCAGCTCCTTTAAGCGGGAAAGCAGGCGCGCGCTGCTGAAGGCATGAGCACGCACCCGCTGCACTGCGGGGGTGCCGATGCTCGTGGCTGATGGTCACGATGACCGCCGGCCACGAGCGATCGTGGGCATAAGAGGCAGAACAGGGACGTGTGTGTAAGGAGAGACCGATCGTGAGTTCCTACTAGCTAGGAACCACGATCTGTCATCTCCTATAGTCAGTCCCCTCCCCCTACAATTAGAACACACTGTCAGGGAACACTGTTAACCCCTTGATCGCCCCCTATTGTTAACCCCTTCCCTGCCAGAGACATTAATACAGTAATCGGTGCATTTTTATAGCACTGATCGCTGTATAATTGTCAATCGTCCCAAAAATGTGTCAAAAGTGTCCAATGTGTCTGCCATAATGTTGCAGTCATGATAAAAATCGCAGATCGCCGCCAATACTAGTAAAAAAAAAATAATAATAGAAATGCCATAAATCTATCCCCTATTTTGTAGACGCTATAATTTTTGCGCAAACCAAACAATATATGCTTATTGCGATTTTTATTACCATAAATATGTAGAAGAATACATATCGGCCTAAACTGAGAAGAAAATTTGCTTTTCTTTAAAAAAAATTGGAATATTTATTATAGCAAAAAATACAAAATAGTGTTTTTTTCAAAATAGTCGCTCTTTTTTTGTTTATAGCGCAACAAATAAAAAACGCAGAGATGATCAATTAACCACCAAAAGAAAGCTCTATTTGTGGGAAAAAAAGGTCGTCAATTATGTTTGGGTACAGCATCACATGACCGTGCAATTGTCAGTTAAAGCGACGCAGTGCCGAATCGAAAAAAATGCTCTGATCAGATTTTGGCTGCTCTGCTCTGAGCAGCCAAATCTTCCGGGGCTGAAGTGGTTAAAGTATGATGAAGGAAATAATCCTTGATGTTAGAGCAAAGCAACTTTAACTGGTACATGACTGGCCCCTTTAGGAATGCAGAATTTTCCTGTGTTACCTAAACACAAGTGGTCGCCATGTAGACTGTTTTACTAGTATTGTATCCAGTAGAACTACTGATAACAGGGATGAGAGCAAAGTACAGATGTCTGCATACAGTGTCTATGGCATTGACTGAACTTATATCCAGTAGAGCTGCCAGTATCAGGAAGGAGAGCAGGGACAATGATGTCTATATGCAGTGTCTATGGTAATAATGGACAGGTGCCCGCTCACCCACAGCACAACAGATGTTGCTGGTAGCGATGCAGATGATGAAGACTCTTTCAGGAACTCCCTCTGGGTCCTGCCTCAAGGGATGGCATCTATCCTCCGTCACACCGCAACGCAGCCTACCAGATCTGAAGTACAAGTAACACTGAAGGATCAAGAACAGCCTCCGGACTGTGGTAGATAGGAAGTGATGCTGTCTGCAGATGTCCCTCTGTACACAGCTGTAGATAGCTCTCTGCTATGCAGGCCGCAACTCGGCCACAGCTCACACTGGCACAGAGCTCCTGCTGCCAGATCCAAGCCGACGTCCCAAGAAAGCGAGCCAGGCCGGAGCCAGCCTTTTTTATATCCTCTCCCAGCATTCTGTTAGTGGTAGTTCAGGCCAGTCTTGCTGAAATTGAAACTCATTCCCATTCTGAACTACACATCCCACGATGCTTTGCTCTGCTCTAAGTTCTTTTAGCAAATGACACATGGAGTCGTAGCCAACACTAGAGGGAGACAGCTCCTCATTAATAGCACTACACACTGTCCCTGAATTGCAGGCACAATAGCCATCTCCTGGCTACACATGTGATAAAGAAGACTTGACCTCTGGAGGGTTTGGCAAAAAAAAGAAAGGTAGGGAGAGGAGAAAAGACTAGTCACCAGTATTGCCTGTGATCTCCTTGCAGCTGATTTGTTCCTATTACTAATTTACCATGCCTTGTTATCTATGAAGATGGTCATTTTGGTAGAGGCTGGTAGAGGCAGGGCCTTAACTTCCTTACTTCAGAGCCTCCAGCAAAGAGAACAAGGAGCGACACAGTAGAGACATCACCAAATCTCACTTTAATCTCTAGATTAGCAGGTCCTGTTCTTGGACAAACAACATTTGCCTTGACACATTGCATGTTGATCAAATTAGGGTGACCAATGTGGATATAAATGTTGGGCTATGTGGCTTGCATAAGCTACACAAGTTTCCAAAATTAAAGTGGTTGTAAACTGCAGTCTTGAAATCTGAACAAAGCACATACACTATATTGTCAAAAGTATTGGGGCGCCTGCTTTTACACACATATGAACTTTATTGGCATCCCCGTCTTAGTCCGTAGAGTTCAATATTGAGTTGGCCCACCCTTTGCAGCTATAACAGCTTCAACTATTCTGGGAAGGCTCTCCACAAGGTTTAGGAGTGTCTATGGGAATGTTTGACCCAATGCTTTTGACGATATAGTGTATGTATGTAGTGTTTACTTATCTCCCCCTAAAGCTCTACCTGTTGTTTCTCTCTGGTGCTTTCTTCCTCTGTTATCAGCATAAGCCCCCTTTCACACGAGGCGGACTCCGTTTCTACAGAGCCCGCCTCGGTCCGCCGGCTCAGCGGGAGATCAGTCCATTGATCTCCGCTGAGCCGGCGGATGACAGGTCCCTCTCTGCTCACTGAGCGGGGAGGGGCTTGTCAGGCGCCGCTGCCACCTATGGAGGGATTGGACGAAAACGGACAGCATGTCCGTTTTCTTCAGATCTCACCCAATCCGATCCGCTAGCGACGGCCCAGGACGTAGAGCCATCCGTCTGCTTTTAGCGGATCGGACCGGGTCGGATGTCAGCGGACATGTCTCCGCTGACATTCGACGCTCCATAGACTAACATGGAGCTCCCGTTCAGGTCCGCCATCAAAACTGACAGGCGGACCTGAACGGTCCGACCGTGTGAAAGGGGCCTAAGTCACTTCTGACATATGAGATAAATTTGTGATGGGGAGGGAGCTCAGCATGGAGCTTGTTTATTCAGAATACAGTTCTGTATCATTTCTTCGCTCCTGTTTGCTGTGTAGAGGGAGGGGTGTGTGCCTTTCCTCCAATCAGCTCTCACACAGTGTAACTGCAGCTCTCCACCCCCTCCTCTGTGATACTGACAGATGAAAAAGATTTTAACACAACTATGCCCTTTTTGGGGTGTAGGGAAGAGAATATAAACAAGTAAAACCTATTTAGAAGGATTTGTTTTATCTTGGTGTATCACTTGAAGCCAGTCTCTTCACTGGGTATATGAGAGGGTTTACAACCACTTTAAAGAAACAGCTGAATGTGACCAACTAGTACTAGCTGTAGCACTCTCTGGTGTGTGCTACTAGAAGTGGCAGTGTAGGAAAATTTACCTGACTCATGTTTAAAGCCTGTGAGTCATAATTGGATCAGGGATCACTAGAGTTTAGGGCTGGGTGTCTCATCCTGGCAGCTCCTTTGTGCCTCCCCCTGGTGTCTGGAAGACTGGAGAACCTTCTAACTAGAGGGTGGGGGTTAGGAGGAGCTGCCATGAATATTTATGTGGCCTCAGCCAATCCCCAGGTTTGGGCTGGCAGAGGGCAGAGACAACCCCATAAATAGACATGGGCCATACCAGCCAGAGAGTCAGGTGGAAGATGGAGATGGAGTGCTGAGGAGAGGCTGTCGGTGGCGCTTGAGGGAACCCCCTGCCGGGGAGAGGTGATACCTCGGGCTGGAGGCTCGGGATAGCTGGCCTAGAAAGATCCCACCACAGGAGGCAGTTGGAGGAGAACCTTCGGGAGAGGCAGGGGGGCAGAGCAAACACAGGCAGTGAGTAGAGATCAGCACTGAGCAGGGACAACAGGAGAGAGAGGTCTCTGAAGACAGCAGTGGGCTTAGTCTTCATCCTTGCCTGGGAAATATCCATGGAAGTGTGCCAGTCGGGCAGGACTGGGGCAGAAAATCAGTCAGGAGGACTGTGAGGAAGAGCAGCCAGGCATGGTTGGGGCAACCAGGTGGGCTTGCATTTTCTGCAAGTAAGTGGAGCTGGGATCAGTGGTCTCAGGGAAGCAGAAGGAGGAGTGTCATGCTGTTCACTCACATTGGACTTATTTGTCAAGGGACTGAGGGTTCTTGCCTGTAATGAGCCTTTGCTGAGCTAGCAAGATCCTGCTAGTTCCCTCAGGAGAAATCAGCAGGTGCTGTAGAAAACCAAGTTTGTGCAGCAGAAAGGAAGAAGAGGACTTTTGTAAATAGTGGGGAATTGTCCCTTTGCTTATAGTTCTTGACATTTTTCAAGTTGGGCATCCCGTAATTCCCTACCCCATCCAAGTTATCAACCCCTAATAAACCATCAAAAACAAGCCAAGGACTGATTTCTGTGTTGGAGTGTATGAAGGAAATGCTGTGTCACTGGCTGTGCAGAAGTGGGGACCCGGGACACTAGCACGAGGGGTATAGCTACATAGCCATACCCCTGGTGCCCAACCTGCGGCCTGTTGGACACATGCAGCCCTTTGGTGTTTGAAGTGTGGCTCGAGCGGTTAGTAGTGGAAGCATTGATTTGTAAAGAAGCCTTTAATAGCAGTGATTTCTAGAGGTTTAATGTAACATGTCCCTAGACTTTGAATGCCTCCTGTAAGAAGTCTCCAACCACTCTTGTAGAATAATATCTGACCATTTCCTCTAGTAAATCTTTAGAGACATCAGGGGCTGCATTTGAGGCTCCCTTTACCTTGTAAGTTAAATACCACTGGGCTATAACATGACATGTGTAATGATACCTTTGTAAGGGCTGCTGAGTGTTGTGGTCCGCCTCTCACCCTGCCCAGCCAGGCACAAAGTGTACATCTAAACTCAGGCAGGAAACCAGGCCTTGAACTTTGTTTTTTTTATTTTGTTGATGGGTATTAAACTTGGATGGGGTAAGGGAGTATGGGATGCCCACTTATATAAAGCACAATGTATACGGGACTCAACTTCTATACACTTTCTGTATATATACCTCCAACTTCAGCTCCAGCACAACATTTGCTTGCAGACTATCTCTCCTTAACACCTCCAGCAAATCACTTGCTTGCTGACTTCCAGGACCAGCTAGCGCTGAGATTTAGACCTGGCACTGGCTTAACCAGGCCTTAGCAATGCTCTTTGCAGGCAGGGACCGCATGCCCCTTTGGTGTAGCAAGAATGTAGGTAGGTAGTCCTGGTGCTAGCTGTTCACGTGGCTACTAAGCCCAGTACCACATCTTCAGGCCCTGCCAGCCCTCTTGGCTGCAGCTGCCTCTCTCCACTGTCCATGCCACCACAGTCTACTTGACTGGCTCTGCACCCATCCCAGACTGCAATCTCCCAGTCCTCTCAGACGTGCCTCCCCAGTCCTCTCCTGACTGTGTGTCACCCACCAGCCCTCCTGGCTGCGACCAATTGTTCCTCCCTGGAGACTTGCCTGGCAGTGCTCTCCTGCTGTCCTCTCTTTGCTCCCCTGCCTCCTGTCCAGGACATCTCCATGTGTTCTCAGAAGGCCCCGTCCTCACTCGAGCCCAGGCCTAAGGTCACCCCCTCCAGACTGGGGACCTCTCTAAAAGGCCACGGCAGCCTAGCACCCCATCTCCAGCTTCCCTCCCGACCAACTCCTCCCCAGCTGGGCTGACCCTGGATATTTAAGGAGGCCTGCCCCCTGCCAATCAGATTGGGGATTGGTCGGGTTCCTCGGAGTACCCTAGCTCCACCTCCCCTCTCCACCTCTCTTTCCAGAAAACAACAGCACATTCTGGAAAGAAGAGGGAGGTCTTGGTAATGCTGCCTGTGAGTCACCCAACTCTACTCCGAGTCACTCCCAACCCAGATCAAAACACACCCAGGCTTGGCTGCCAGCCAAGCCTGGAAATTTACCTACTCTCACAAAACATGCACTATCCTTCTAACACACAACAGGGTGCTACACATGTATAACTGAGTATACTCAGGAACTTTTATCTTTTTTACATTTGTCAGTTCATTTTAAAATGTTTTGCCAATTTCTGAACCCATGTTCAAAAAAGGTGTACCTTTTCTTTGTGCTTCTGCTTCGAGGAACCATTGGAAGTTATACTGTACCTACAGGTCAACGGTCTCCAAACTTCAGAATCAGAATACTTTATTAATCCCAAAGGAACATTGTTGCAATTTCAGCCCTATGCTTGCCTTTATCTGGCCTTTGGGGCACTATTACTCTCACTAATACGAGGCACTATTCCTGCCATTGACACCACAGACATCAATGATGGGGCACCATTCCTCCCACTAATACCAATGATGGGGCTCTATTCCTCCAACAGCAATGATGGGGCACTATTCCTTCCAGTAATACCAATAATGAGGCTCTATTCCTCCAGCTAACAGCAATAATGGGGCACCATTCCTTCCACTGATAACAATGATGGGGCACTGTTTCTCAGACTAATAACAATGATGGGGCACTATTCCTCCCACTAATACCCATGATGAGGCACTATTCCTCCCACTAATACCAATTATGGGGCACTATTTATCCTACTAATACCAATGATGAGGCGCTATTCCTCCCACTAATACCAATGATGGGGCACTATTCCTCCTACTAATACCAACCATGGGACACTATTCCTCCATCTAATTCCAATAATGGGGCATTATTCCTCCCAATAATAACAATGATGGGGCACTATTCCTCCCACTAATACCAATGATGGGGCACTATTTCTCCCACTAATATCAATGATTGGGCATATTTCTCCCACTAATACCAATGATGGGGCACTATTTCTCCCACAAATTCCAAAGAAGGAGCACTATTCCTCCAACTGATACCAATAATGGGGCACTGTTCCTCCCCCTAATACCAACAATGTGGCACTATTCCTACCTCTAATACCTATGATGGGGCATTATTCCTGCCACTAATACCAATGATGGGACACTATTCCTACAATTAATACCAATGATGGGGCACTATTCCACTCACTAATACCAACAATGGGACACTATTCCTCCCACTAATATCAATGATGCGGCATTATTCCTCCCACTAATACCAAAGAAGGAGGACTATTCCTTCCACTTTCACCAATGATGGGGCACTGTTCCTCCCAGTGATACCAATGATGGGGCAGTATTTCTTCAATTAATACCAGTGATGGCGCAGTATTCCTCCCACTAATACCAATAATGGGGCACTATTCCCCCCACATATATACCAACAATGGGGCACTATTCCTCCCATCAATACCAGTGATGGAGCCCTATTCCTTCCACTAACACAAACAATGGGGCACTATTCCTTCTACTAATACCAATGAAGGAGCATTATTCCTTCCACTAATACCAATAATAGGGAGCTATTCTACTGACCACTGTCATTTTTTTACTCTCACTGGCCACCAAGCCCGAAGCATGGTTCACTTCCACTGACACTGGGGCATTTTCTACTCATACTGGCCACAGACTGACCCCCCCCCCATAAATTATAGAGGAAAGTTAACTGACCCTTTGTTTAGAAAGTTTGGAGACTCCAGCTCCAGGGCAGAGAGCTTTACCCACAAACAGCCCTGCTGAATCTCCCCTCTGCTCTCAGAAAACAGATGCCTATCACAGCTGGAATTCATTCTGGTCACTGGCAGTATTTTGCACATGAGGTGGCTGGACGGCATTTCACTTCCCAAAAATTCGGATAAATTCATTTTCTGCAAGAACAAGACATTGTGACTCCAGGCTCACCAAATATGCCAGCTCACGTTGTATCTTTATCCCACAGCTGCTTTGCCTGCCAAAAGCCAGCTATTTATTCCTATGTAGAATTAAATCTGCCTAGTCACCAGCGGGACCGGCCAAAATTAGCCCCGCAGCAGCTGTGAACAGCAAAAAGCACTACAGCTATGTTATCATGCAATGTCCCATACACAGTTGGTGTCAGTTCATTTAGACTGTGCTTACCTGCCAAGATGTTTAAAGACAAAAATCAAAGTTTGTCTATGAAATGCGGTCAGGCGGTATAGTTCTTTGTGACCAGAAATGGGCATGACTTGGTAAAGCCCAACCGAACTTATCAGCTAAGTATATTCCAGGTGCACCAAAACAGCTAGGGCTCTCCAATGATCAGGGGCCATGAGTTTAGCTGGGTGCAGAATTAAAGGTCTGAATTAGCAGATGTTGGACCTCTGCAGAGACAGGGGCACAACTACCACCATAGCGACCCATGCGGGCGCTATGGGGCCTTCAGCCGAGTGGGGCCCAGTGAGGATAAGAGCACCGCCGGCACAGTCTCCCAGCCAGGGGAAGAAAGAGGAAAGGAAGAGGCGAGCTGTCCGTATCAGCAGAGAGCTGAATTGCCCGATGTAAGAGCTTTCATTAGAACTTCCAGTGTTCCCGGGGCTCACGTCACATAGCTCCACCTTTGCTTTTGATAGACAGAACGCCAATCCAATGCGGGACATGTGACGTCATCAAAGGCGTAGGGCCAAGAGGTGGGGCTATGTGACGATGAGCCCCCCGGGAAGACAGGAAATTCAAATGAAAGCTATTACAGCGGGCAATCCCGCTCTCTGCTGATCCGGGTGGCTTGCCTCTTCCTCTGCATAGGTGGGGCTGTATGGGGCATAGGCAGACCAGGCTGTATTGGGCACAGGTCACGCTGTATGGGGCACAGGTCACGCTGCATTGGCCACAGGTCACGCTGCATTGGGCACAGGTCACGCTGCATTGGGCACAGGTCACGCTATATGTGGCACAGGTCACGCTGCATTGACACTAGGGCAGCTGTGGGGGGGGGGGGCTGTTTGCAGGGGGGCAACATACAACATTTTGCTAGGGGGCCCTGCTATTTCTAGTTACGCCCCTGTGCAGAGAGATCACTGCTTCCACTCAGAGAGCAAGTGCTCTTTTCCTCAGCATGCTGGCAGGGGACAGGCTTTGTTTTACTCAGGCTGTGTCTGCTTTCTTAACAAAACAAACTGCCAAGGAGGTGGTAAAATAAGGTGGTTAATCTGCATTTAATCTGCGATTATTTGCATAGATGCCAACATCGTAGCTACCCAGGTCATTTCACAGCGCTGTGGCCTTAACGCTTTGCTTTGTGGTATGGCAATCTTAAGTCACCGTATCACTTTTGGCATTCTAATTGCCAAGCATGCCCATTGCTTACCACATGGTTGTGTGTTCAGTAATTCAATGTAAAATCCCCATTGGGATTAAAAAAGAACAGGCATTCAGGAGATGGCAGCATCATCTTAGGAACACCCGCCCCTGAAAAGCGATCAGTTGTAAAGTACACCACCCATGTAAGAGAAGCCTAATGCCCTGTACACACAACCGGTTTTGCCGTCGGAATAAACTCTGAAGGTTTTTCCGACGGAATTCCGCTCAAGCTGTCTTGCATACACGCGGTCACACCAAATTCCGACCGTCCAGAACGCGGCGATGTACAACACGTACGACAGGACAATATGTACAACGTCTCGTACTTGCTTCAGAGCATGCGCCATTTTTGGTACGTCGGAACAGCAAACAGACGAGCGGTTTTCCTGATAGGAACTTGTTCAGTCGGAAAAATATAGAACATGTTCTCTTTCTAAGTCCGTCTGAATTTTGGAAGGAAAAATGGGGCATACACACGGTCGGAATATACGATGAAAAGCTCCAATCGGACTTTTTCTGTCAGAGATTCCGACCGTGTGTACACGGCATTAGACTCACAAAAACACCTTTTGTTTTGCTGCACCTGGAATATATTTAGTTGATTTAAACTGAATGTTTCCTTGGGATTTAAGGAACAACTGTATCTTCATTCCAGCTACGCTATATTACCAAAAATATTGGGACGCCAAAACATATAGAAAAGAAGAAAAATTACACTTTAATTTAATTTGATTGTGGAATGCATAATTATCATAAGATAGCTCATATTTGTATTCACAAACCTTATCTGGCGTAGTTTCCGCTAATCACGTTTGTGTGATTTTTGTCACTGCTGGCCTAATGCATGTGGTCTCTCCTATGTTAATATCTGTGGTCACTCTCAGTCTTATCTATGTGGTCACAGCCAGGTTAATAGATGTGGCCAGCAGTGGGGTAGGATTTGTGGTTGATATTAGGTTAATGGAAGCCGTCACTGCTGTGATGTACGGTCACATATGGCCTAATGTATTCCATGGGACCTTGGCTAATGCTTGTGGTCACCACTTGGCCTAATGTACGGGGTCAGTTGTGGGCTGCCCTGTACAGGACCAGGTCCTCGGATGTATAGGAGATTTATTGCTGGGCTAATGTATGTGGTCAATGCTGATTTTATGCATGTGGTCAAAGCTGTCTTAATGTTTCAGGTCACCAGCAGACTTGTACGCAGTACGGGTTCATTATTTAACTCAGTTGGTTTAACTTGTAGTTTGTAAAGCTGAGCAGATGCATGCTAATCTAATGTATGTGTCACTGCAGGGGTTATGCAGTATGTGGGGTCAGAATTTCTTTGTAAGCCAACGACATGTATTTATCATATACAGAACACATCGGTTTTCTCTTCTACATTCAGGCGCGATATAACATATATATTCAACTTAAATCACAGCAAATTTTTTGCATGCTTAAAAACTTTAAAAGGGGTACTAAAGTCACATTCATGGCATTAAGTGTCAATAAAAAGTACTAATTATTAACACAAAAAGTATTAGTATTGTGAAAATATTTTTTCCCAACCATTTCAGTTCTGGAAGGTTTTACCCCCTTCATGACCAGGTCATTTTTTGCTATTTGGCACTGCAATACTTAAACTGGCAATTGCGCGGTCATGCAACACTGTACACAAATTAAATCGATATCATTTTTTTTATGATATAAACACAAAAAACTGAAAATATTAATTGGGTTGGGTGAAAGTTATAGTGTCTACAAACTAAGGTATATATACTTGGGACTGCTATAGTGCAGCGGTCAATCTGACACTAACTGAGACACCGGGGGGGGGGGGGGGATTGGCTAACTGCCACTGACATTAAAGTGGAGTTCCACCCACTTTTACAACTCTTCAGCATCCCTCACTAAACTGTGCACTGTAAACAAATTGGATTTTTTTTTTTCAGCACCTACTGTATATCTGCTGTGTTCATTTTTCACTTCCTCCTCCCTGGCCGCGGCCCATCGCATCATTTCCTGTTTGCAATGCCTTCTGGGAAGGGGCGGCAACTTCCTCTGAAACTGTCGTTGCTATGGAAACCTGACCTGAAACCTAATACATTGCTTGGGCTTCACTGAGCATGTGGGGCGGCAACTTCCTCTGAAACTGCCGTTGCTATGGAAACCTGACCTGAAACCTTTAACACTGCTTGTGCTGCACTGAGCATGTGCGAGATCTGCAAGGATGAGATCCAGGAAGAAATACAGTCTGGCTTCAGATGCCCACACTTAAGATGGCCACGGCCTGCTGTAAGTTTATAAAATAACAAACTACTGCTATAAACTAAAGAAAACAGACCTTAGTTTACAGACTAACTTTACTAGAATACATTAAGCTTGTGTATTATAGGGGTATTTTTATTTAAAAAGTATAATTTCGGCCGGAACACCACTTTAATACAGTGATCAGAGATAATACTACTTTTGGAGGGGGGGTGGCAAACAAACGTGCCGGGCGCCACCCCCTCGCCCCCCCCCCGTCCATCAATAGGTCGGTTCACAGGCACCCCCCCACCCTGTGTCTTCTCCTTCACGGCGGCTCCCCCTGCGTCTCCTCCCTCCTCCTCATCGGCGGCTAATAGGATGGCTTCTCCTCTCGGCCAATCAGGTGACGGGTCTCTGGACCCCCTTCCTGATTGGCCGGGGGGAGAATCAGGAAGACAATAGTGAATATTAATTCGCTATCGTCACACAACTGGGTGAGCCCACCCTTTTTTTAAGCCAATTAGAGCCTCAGGCTCTAATCATGTGTTTCTAAAAAAAAAAAAAACACATTGGAATCCATTAGTCCGGCGCCCTGCATGTAGATTAAGGGCCGGGCGCATGGATGCACCCCTGCGCCCCGTATTAACAGGCCGCCACTGCTAATGACACTGACTGGGGAAGGGTTAACATTTAGGGCGATCAAGGGGTTAAAAGCATGCCCAACTATGTGTACTCATTGGCATGTATGCAATTTTTTGGATAATTTGAGTAAATTTTAGGCATTTATCCAAGGCACCCCAAGAGGCACCCCAGAATGACTTGGCACTGAAAAAGGCTGGTGTAGATTTTAGCTATACAATTGGCCTGTAATTTGCTTTTTACATTTTCAGATCTGTTTCTGGAACAGTAATCAAGCAACTGAGCAGCACAGTACAGCTAAAGACTGCACCACCCAGTGTCCAGCAAAGAGGAATATGCTTGTCTAAAGGGTTGCCGGGGATGTGTTCTTTCACTCAAGCTCATCACTTACACTCTAATGCCCCGTACACACGGTCGGACTTTGTTCGGACATTCCGACAACAAAATCCTAGGATTTTTTCCAGCGGATGTTGGCTCAAACTTGTCTTGCATACACACGGTCACACAAAGTTGTCGGAAAATCCGATCGTTCTAAACGCGGTGACGTAAAACACGTACGTCGGGACTATAAACGGGGCAGTGGCCAATAGCTTTCATCTCTTTTTTTATTCTGAGCATGCGTGGCACTTTGTCCGTCGGATTTGTGTACACACGATCGGAATTTCCGACAACGGATTTTGTTGTCGGAAAATTTTATCTCCTGCTGTCCAACTTTGTGTGTCGGAAAATCCGATGGAAAATGTCCGATGGAGCCCACACACGGTCGGAATTTCCGACAACACGCTCCGATCGGACATTTTCCATCGGAAAATCCGACCGTGTGTACGGGGCATTAGGCTGCATTCACACCTGAGTGTTTTGTAGCTTGAAGCTTCAAGTTCAAAAACGCTGGAGAAAAAAATCAATGATTCTCTATGAAGACGGTTCACATCTCCACTCCATGTCACCTGAAGCCAAACGCCTGAAGCACAAACAAGTTCTGGAGCTGTTTTTGTCCCTCAAATCAGGCAGATTTGGACGTTTTCGGCATATTTCTATTCTCATAGAAATTAATGGAAACGCGCCATTTTCTACTCAAATGAAAAATGTAAAAAATAAAATAGTAATAATATATGAATAAATAATTGTAAAATAAATACACAAATAATTAAAAATCCTCATAAAGAAGTAAAAAAAATATGTAATATCACATTAATAAATAATAATTACTCTCTAAGCTTAAAAAAATTTAAATACAATAATAATAATAATAATAATAATAATAATAATAATAATAATAATAAAACAACAATAAACACCCAAACTCGAACAAAAAAATACATTATTAATAATAATAATAATAATAATAATAATATTTTTTTATTAGGGTGTTCAGTTATCTATTTTTTTTTTAAGGGGTAAGGGTTAAAGTTAAGGGTTAATTATTTATTTATTGTTACTTAGTATTAATTTTTTTAATTTATTTATTTTTTATTTATGACTTTTTATTTTTGTTTATGTATTTATTTTACATTTATTTATTCATTTATTATTATTATTCATATAATAATAAATAAAATAAAATAAAAATAAATAAAATAATAATAAATAACCCTAACCCCAACTCCTAATCCTATCCCTCACCCTCACCTAAACTGAACTCAAAACACCTTACCCTAACAAAAAAAATTATAATAAATGAATAATAATAATAAAAGATGAAATAAAAGCTAATGGAAAAACTAAAAAAGCTGAAATACTTAGCAACAAATGATGCAGCAGATAATAGTTTTCTCTATTAGCTATTAAAAAAAGCCCAAAAACGCTGCATACAAACGTGCAAGTCACTCAAAAAAAACACCAGAAAAGAGCTCAAAGACGCTATAGGTGTGAATGCAGCCTTAGTGCATCTGAATGAGTGACTACAAAGAGAAATATTGAAAGATCAGGATGGATTGTAGACAAAGGCATAAGGTAAATGAAACAGAAATGTACACAGAATTTGAACCATGTATGTAGTTTTTCTTTTATGACTCAAATTTAGGGATGAGCCGAACACCCCCCGGTTCGGTTCGCACCAGAACCCGCGAACGGACCGCAAGTTCGCACGAACGTTAGAACCCCATTGACGTCTATGGGACTCGAACGTTCGAAATCAAAAGTGCTCATTTTAAAGGCTAATTTGCATGGTATTGTCCTAAAAAGGGTGTGGGGACCCGGGTCCTACCCCAGGGGACATGTATCAATGCAAAAAAAACTTTTAAAAACGGCCGTTTTTTCGGGAGCAGTGATTTTAATGATGCTTAAAGTAAAAAAAAAAAAGTGAAATATTCCTTTAAATATCGTACCTGGGGGGTGTCTATAGTATGCCTGTAAAGTGACGCGTGTTTCCCATGTTTAGAACAGTCCCTGCACCAAATGTCATTTTTAAAGGAAAAAATCTCATTTAAAACTGCTTGCGGGTTTAATGTCATGTCGGGTCATGGCAATATGGATGAAAATCAGTGAGACAAACGGCATGGGTACCCCCCAGTCCATTACCAGGCCCTTTGGGTCTTGTATGGATATTAAGGGGAACCCCGCACCCAAATTAAAATAAGGAAAGGTCCCTATATACTCTGAACAGCAGTATACAGGCGGTGCAAACAAGACAGGGACTGTAGGTTTGTTGTTAAGTAGAATCTGTTTGTAATTTTGAACATTTTTAATGTGTTTAGCTCCAGCCAAAAAATCTTTTCTAAGCTTTTTGGAAAACATAGGGAAGGGTTATCACCCCTGTGACATTTGTTTTGCGTCTTTCCTCCTCTTCAGAAGATTTCACCTCACTTTTTTGTCCCAATGAAAAATGTTTTTTGAAAATTTGGGTTTTTTTGTGGAACAAGGATTGGAAAGCATCAGTGGAAAGGAGAAATTGTTTTCCCATATTAACTTTTACAGGAGAGAATTTCCCTTCCTTAGGGGTAGATTTCATCTCACTTCCTGTTGTCTCCTTCCGTTTGCAAGTAGGAGTCGTTTGTAAGTTAGATGTTTGAAAGTAGGGTCCTGCCCTATATACTCAGCAGAAATTTGGGCCTTAGGTGTTGCTGTGGCCAAAACACTGTAAGCCCTCACAGGGCCCTGCTGTGAAATATTAGATCAAGAATTGTAATTACATGCCCCTGTTGAACAGGAGCTGAAAAATTAGGCCTTAGGCACTGGTGCTGGTGCCACAACACTGCAACCCCTCACAGACACTCTAGTTGGAACGCAGGAACGAGCCCTGCTGCAAAGTATTGCATCAAAAATTGTAATTACACGCCCCTGTTAGACAGGGGCAGAAAAATTGGGCCTTAGGCACTGGTGCTGGTGCCACAACACTGCAACCCCTCACAGACACTCTAGTTGGAACGCAGGAACGAGCCCTGCTGCAAAGTATTGCATCAAAAATTGTAATTACACGCCCCTGTTAGACAGGGGCAGAAAAATTGGGTCTTAGGCACTGGTGCTGGTGCCACAACACTGCAACCCCTCACAGACACTCTAGTTGAAACGCAGGAACAAGCCCTGCTGCAAAGTATTGCATCAAAAATTGTAATTACACGCCCCTGTTAGACAGGGGCTGAAAAATTGGGTCTTAGGCACTGGTGCTGGTGCCACAACACTGCAACCCCTCACAGACACTCTAGTTGGAACGCAGGAACAAGCCCTGCTGCAAAGTATTGCATCAAAAATTGTAATTACACGCCCCTGTTAGACAGGGGCTGAAAAATTGTGCCTTAGGCACTGTTGGTGGCGCCCAGAACCAAAAATGTTCTTACAAGCTATCAGCGTGATGATTGAGGAGGAAGAGGATAATTACTCAGGGATAGTCACTCAGCATCAGCATAGGCAGTCTTTGAAGGGATCTGAAAAAAATTATTCAGTTACATCAGCTTTAGGTGCTTGGTAGCTGGTGGTGATCCAAGACTGATTCATTTTTATGAAGGTCAGCCGATCGACCGAGTCAGTGGACAGACGCACCCTGTGATCGGTTACCACGCCTCCAGCAGCACTGAATGTGCGTTCCGAAAGAACGCTGGATGCAGGACAGGCCAGTAGCTCAATTGCATACTGTGCAAGCTCTGGCCAGTGATCCATCCTCAAGACCCAGTAACCCAGAGGATTTTCGGTGGGAAAGGTGTCCAAGTCTGATCTTGCCCCTAGGTATTCCTGCACCATGTAAAACAGACGCTGGCGATGGTTGCTGGAACCGATCATACCTTGGGGCTGCGGACCAAAAAATTGTCTGAACGCATCGGTCAGACGGCCACCTTCTCCACCGCTCCTTCTTTGACTGACCGAAGCCTCAGCAACACGTTGTCCAGAAACAGGAGTTTGTAACCTCCCAGTCTCTGGGAACGCGTTGCACAGACCTTTCTGCAAGGCCTCCCGAAGATGTTTCATCCTCTGCTCCCTCTGCGATGGCAAGATAAGGTCCGCAACCTTACCCTTGTAACGTGGATCAAGGAGGGTTGCCAGCCAGTATTGGTCCTTCTCCTTGATACCACGAATACGAGGATCCTTACGCAGGCTTTGCAGGATCAGGGAGGCCATGCAGCGTAGGTTTGCTGAGGCATTCGGTCCGGAGTCCTCTGGGTCACTAAGGACAACAACGTCCGCAGCCACCTCCTCCCAGCCACGTACAAGCCCATGTGTTCCTTGGGACTGATCCCTTAAAGACTGCTGATGCTGAGTGCCAGGCTCCACCTCCATACTGACACAATCTTCCTCCTCCTCCTCCTCCTCCTCCTCCTCCTCTTCCTGTGTGATCGGCGGGCACGCAGGAACACTGTCTGGATAAAGGGGGCCTTGAGAGCTAAGGAAGTCCTCCTCTTCCTGCCTCTGTTCTGCCTCAAGTGCCCTGTCCATTATTCCACGCAGCGTGTGCTCCAACAGGTGGACAAGGGGGACAGTGTCACTGATGCATGCACTGTCAGTGCTCACCATCCTCGTGGCCTCCTCGAATGGTGACAGGACAGTGCATGCATCCCTGATCATGGCCCACTGGCGTGGGGAAAAAAAACCAAGGTCCCCTGACCCTGTCCTGGTGCCATAGTCGCACAGGTACTCATTGATGGCCCTCTGCTGCGTGTGCAGCCGCTGCAGCATGGCCAATGTCGAGTTCCACCTGGTGGGCATGTCACAGATTAGGCGGTTCTTGGGCAGGTTAAACTCCTTTTGGAGGTCCGTCAGCCGAGCACTGGCATTATATGACCGGCGGAAATGCACACAGACTTTCCTGGCCTGCCTCAGGACATCCTGTAAGCCCGGGTACCTGCCCAAGAACCGCTGCACCACCAAGTTAAGGACGTGAGCCAAACAGGGCACATGGGTCAGTTGTCCCTGTCGGAGGGCAGAGAGGAGGTTGGTGCCATTGTCGCAAACCACCATTCCTGCCTTAAGTTGGCGTGGCGTCAACCACCTCTGAACCTGCCCCTGCAGAGCTGACAGAACCTCTGCCCCAGTGTGGCTCCTGTCCCCCAAGCACACCAGCTCAAGCACCGCATGGCATCTTTTGGCCTGCGTACTTGCGTAGCCCCTTGAACGCCTACGGAGCACCGCTGGTTCCGAGGAAGAGGCCATGGAGGAAGAAGAAGAGGAGGGGGTGGAGGAGAGAGGTGTGTCACAATCAGCATTTTGGAGGCGTGGTGGCGGAACAACCTCCAACACTACTGCACCTTGTCCTGCATCCTTCCCAGCTGCCAGCAGAGTCACCCAATGCGCCGTGAAACTTAAGTAACGTCCCTGTCCATGCCTGCTGGACCATGAGTCAGCGGTAATATGCACCTTACCGCTGACCGCCCTGTCCAGCGAGGCATGGACATTGCCTTCCACATGCCGGTAGAGAGCCGGAATCGCCTTCCGTGAGAAAAAGTGGCGTTTGGGAACCTGCCACTGAGGAACCGCACATTCCACAAACTCACGGAAGGGGGCAGAGTCTACCAACTGAAAAGGCAGCAGTTGAAGTGCTAGCAATTTTGCCAAGCTAGCATTCAACCGCTGGGCATGTGGATGGCTGGGAGCAAACTTCTTTCGGCGGTGCAGCAGCTGGGGCAGGGAAATTTGCCTGGTACAATCTGACGTCGGTGTACCAAAAGCAGATTGCCCACAAGTACTTGGCTGTGACACACCTAATTCTACACCTTCATTCCTCTCACTGCAGGTCTCAGAGAGGACTGAAGGTCTAGTGGGGTTGGAAATCTCAGCTGTTGAGGAGCAAGGAGAGATCCTCTTTGTTCTTTGGTGTGGGTCTTTTAGATATGCTTGCCAACGAACTGCATGGCAGGTCAACATATGTCTGGTCAAGCATGTGGTACCCAAGCGGGAGATGTTTTGGCCACGCGAGATACGCTTGAGACATATGTTGCAAATAGCAACGGTGCGATCTGATGCACTCGTCTCAAAAAAGGCCCACACCAAAGAACTTTTTGAATAACGCGCAGAGACTGCAGCGCCCTGCACATGTGGAGCTTTGGGGTGTGATGCAGTCAATGTGCTGCCCTTAGGCTGGCCCCTGGAGGGCATCCTGCCTCGTTGGTGATGTGCCGCCTCCTCCTCCTCCTCCTCCTCCTCCTCTCTCCTATCAGGCACCCACGTTGAGTCAGTGACCTCATCATCCCCTCCCTCCTCATCACTGGAGCAAACCTGGCAGTATGCTGCAGCAGGGGGAGCATGACTGCCAGATTGCTGTCCTTCTTGGGCACCCCCTCTGTCCGTGCTCATGTTACTGCCTTCATCGAGCTCAGTATCATCATCAGAGCCTTCCAAACGCTGGGCATCCTCCTGGAGCATGTACCCAACACTGTGGTCAAACAGTTCGAGGGAATCCTCAGGAGGACATGGTGGAGCTAGGGAAGGAGTCACTGATGACATTGAGCTGAGGGAAGAGGCCGCTGCTTTGCCAGACAAAGCACCCTGGGCATGGGTGAGAGAGGATGAGGAGGATGAGGACGGCTTGGTCATCCACTCGACCAAGTTTTCTGCATGTTGCGGCTCAACACGGCCAGCTGCCGAAAAAAAGGCCAAGCGTGTCCCATGGCCACGGGCTGATGAGGATGCACCGTCTCCACGACCAGCACTAGACACAGAGCCTGCTTGCCCTCTCTTATTGGCTTGTGACTGTCTGCCTCTCCTTCTTGGCCTTCCAGACATACTAATGGCCTGTAGCTGCACTAAGCTGGGATAGAACACCTGTAATTTTCTTCAGGTAGCTTTATATACTGTAACCAGACAAGCCTGCCTGTCAGTAGGAAGATAACAGGAACGGATCTAGCTGAACACTGTGAGCAGGACGCACTGACTGCACTAAATGTAAATAGCAGGAACGGATCTAGCTGAACACTGTGAGCAGGACGCACTGACTGCACTAAATGTAAATAGCAGGAACGGATCTAGCTGAACACTGTGAGCAGGACGCACTGCACTAAATGTAAATAGCAGGAACGGATCTAGCTGAACACTGTGAGCAGGACGCACTGCACTCAATGTAAATAGCAGGAACGGATCTAGCTGAACACTGTGAGCAGGACGAACTGCACTAAATGTAAATAGCAGGAACAGATCTAGCTGAACACTGTGAGCAGGACGCACTGCACTAAATGTAAATAGCAGGAACGGTTCTAGCTGAACACTGTGAGCAGGACGCACTGCACTAAATGTAAATAGCAGGAACAGATCTAGCTGAACACTGTGAGCAGGACGCACTGCACTAAATGTAAATAGCAGGAACAGATCTAGCTGAACACTGTGAGCAGGACGCACTGCACTAAATGTAAATAGCAGGAACGGATCTAGCTGAACACTGTGAGCAGGACGCACTGCACTAAATGTAAATAGCAGGAACAGATCTAGCTGAACACTGTGAGCAGGACGCACTGCACTAAATGTAAATAGCAGGAACAGATCTAGCTGAACACTGTGAGCAGGACGCACTGCACTAAATGTAAATAGCAGGAACGGATCTAGCTGAACACTGTGAGCAGGACGCACTGCACTAAATGTAAATAGCAGGAACAGATCTAGCTGAACACTGTGAGCAGGACGCACTGCACTCAATGTAAATAGCAGGAACGGATCTAGCTGAACACTGTGAGCAGGACGAACTGCACTAAATGTAAATAGCAGGAACAGATCTAGCTGAACACTGTGAGCAGGACGCACTGCACTAAATGTAAATAGCAGGAATGGATCTAGCTGAACACTGTGAGCAGGACGCACTGACTGCACTAAATGTAAATAGCAGGAACGGATCTAGCTGAACACTGTGAGCAGGACGAACTGCACTAAATGTAAATAGCAGGAACAGATCTAGCTGAACACTGTGAGCAGGACGCACTGCACTAAATGTAAATAGCAGGAACGGATCTAGCTGAACACTGTGAGCAGGACGCACTGCACTAAATGTAAATAGCAGGAACAGATCTAGCTGAACACTGTGAGCAGGACGCACTGCACTAAATGTAAATAGCAGGAACAGATCTAGCTGAACACTGTGAGCAGGACGCACTGCACTAAATGTAAATAGCAGGAACAGATCTAGCTGAACACTGTGAGCAGGACGCACTGACTGCACTAAATGTAAATAGCAGGAACAGATCTAGCTGAACACTGTGAGCAGGACGCACTGCACTCAATGTAAATAGCAGGAACGGATCTAGCTGAACACTGTGAGCAGGACGAACTGCACTAAATGTAAATAGCAGGAACAGATCTAGCTGAACACTGTGAGCAGGACGCACTGCACTAAATGTAAATAGCAGGAACGGATCTAGCTGAACACTGTGAGCAGGACGCACTGACTGCACTAAATGTAAATAGCAGGAACGGATCTAGCTGAACACTGTGAGCAGGACGCACTGCACTAAATGTAAATAGCAGGAACGGATCTAGCTGAACACTGTGAGCAGGACGCACTGCATTAAATGCAAATAGCAGGAACAGATCTAGCTAAACACTGTGAGCAGGACGCACTGCATTAAATGTAAATAGCAGGAACAGATCTAACCTAATCTAGCTAACTCAAATCAAATGACACTGTCTGTCTCTCTCTCTATCAGCACACCGGAACACACTACACAGGGCCGCCGTGCAGGCGGCCTTATATAGTGTGGGGCGTGTACTAAATCCCCTGAGCCATAATTGGCCAAAGCCACCCTGGCTTTGGCCAATTACAGCTCTCTCTACTGACGGCGCTTTGATTGGCCAAGCATGCGGGTCATAGTGCATGCTTGGCCAATCATCAGCCAGCAATGCACTGCGATGCCGCAGTGAATTATGGGCCGTGACGCGCCACACGAATTTGGCGCGAACGGCCCATAACGTTCGCAATTCGACGGACGGTCGAACAGCCGATGTTCGAGTCGAACATGCGTTCGATTCGAACACGAAGCTCATCCCTACTCAAATTACATTTTAACTGAGGGCCTGTTCACACCTTGTCATCCTAATGCTTTGCCAAATGCACTTTTTTTTAGCATGCATTAATGTGCCATATTTTAAAGCAGCCCATTCAAATGATGTTGGTACAATATTTAACTATTGTTTTCATTGCAAAATTAGTCAGTGTTATCGAACACCTTCCCCTCTTCTCCTCTCCATAACACAGGGGTGGATGTTCTGTAATTCTTTGGCCAAGGCTGATAAGATTATTGTAGATAACACTGGAAATTCTCTGGTAGGATCAAAGGGGGCATTATTTGCATTATCCACCAAATATAACAAAACACATTCAGTTATATGTTTGTTTTTTTAAACTCTTTTTATTAGGTTTTAATATTCAGTTATATGTTTGTTTGTTTTTTTTAAACTCTTTTTATTAGGTTTTAATATTCAGTTATATGTTTAACAGACTAAAGGGAGAAAATAGAAGAAGTTCCTTGTTAGGTTTACTTTAAGTAGATGAAGTTTCACTTGGGAAACCACAAACCAAAATTAAAGTGAAAATGACTTCAGCAATAAAGAGAAGAAGCAATTGTCAAAAGATAATATTGTCATATATAGTGGCAGCGGCTCACCACGCAATTCTGTGTAACATTATGTTGTGTAATACATAATGATGCCATCCTATGTGGGGAATCTTTTTATACGGTGCATTTTCTCATGTTTGAAAAATGCCAGGAATATCCCACTGACAGCTAAATGGGGCCCAGGATGAGCCATTGGTTGTTACGATGCTGTTGGCTGCACAATGCCTTAGCAACCAATGCTGCTGAGCAACTTAGCAACCAATGCTACTGTGTTTCTTAGCAACCAAAGCTGCTTTGTGTCTAAAGCTGACCATACATAGATATTGTCCCTGTGTGTGCATGACTCTATTGCTTATCTCTTCCACCTTTCTATGTTAGAGGGGATCTGTTAATGGTAGACATTTGCACAACAAAAAATACAAACATACGAAATTACAAACAGACAAAGGATTGAAAATACGAAATGTAAATAATTTGTTATAGATGTCATTTTCTTGACATCTGACACTTCTTGACACTTTTCCTGTTTCAGAGTTCCGTATTTTCGTAACTTTGTCCGTTCGTAAGTTCGTATTTTCGCGTGTTCATTATTTTGCTTATTCGTAATTTCGTAATTTTCGTATTTTGGCTCTTTTAGCTATTCGGATGTCCGAATGTACGGATACTAACAAATTTGTACGAAAATCTATCCGTTACGAACCGAATTGCACATGTCTAGTTACTGGCTGTGATCGATCCTTGAATACTGCCTCCATTTATAATCATAACCTGTCTTGTACCTCTCGAAAACCTCTGCCCTCAGTGTTCTGCCTCCGACCCCCTGAGTGCTCTATACTCACTAAAATGATAAATTAGGTGGGTTTGGTAACTTATGTTGGACATGTTTATATGTTTCTACACACTCCTTTTTCTATGTCTTCCCTTTTCTCCCCTCTTCCTTCTAGACTTTGTACATCTACTTTTTCACCATAAAATTCTATTCCTTTCTTTTTCTCCTCTTTTCTTTTCTTTTGTTTTTTTCCCTCCTTTTTCTCCTTTTAATTTCCCTTTCCTCTTTTTCTTTTCCCCATTTTCCTCTTCCTCCCCGTCTCCCTATTTTTCTCTCCTCCCCCCCCTCCTCTTCCCTCTCCCTTTCTTTTTTCCCCTCCTCTCCCCCCCCCCATCTTTTCTGTTTTCCTTTTTCCACCCCCCCTTTTTTCTCTCTACCCCCCCCATCTTTCACCCTTCTCCTTTTCTCTTTTCCTTATCTTCTACTCCCATCTTCTCTTTCCTCCTCTTTATCCCCCTTTTTTTCTCTTCTTTCGTCTCTTCTTTGCTGCCTATTTGCTGTTTGTCCTTGTCCACAGATTACCATATATACCCACTATTAGAGCATTGTATATCTCAATTATAGCTATTGCACCATCAAATTTCTCCCGTGTCTGCCGTGTGGAGATTACCCTTTCTTGGTTGCCTCTCTTTGTGCTGCTTGGTGTTCCATCAGGGATCCACTGGTGAGCTATGCATGACTTTACATAAATCTCCAATATGATTAGGTTTACTGTACTAAACCTGTTCTTCTAATTTTCTGTTCAACACTTTTTTGACTATGTAACTATGAAACTTTATTTATTTTGTAGATGTTTATGGCTGACTCCTCCATAAGAAGTGGTTATAGCCGCGAAACATGTAGAGGATATACATCTCAACTCCCCACATCACCTGTGGGGTTTACCTGTTCTCTGTGAACCATCTATACCAATTATACCAATCATGCACAGTTAGAAATAACTATTCATGTACTTATGTACAAAGTATTTTTAATCATGTCTTTTTGTTAATAAATTGTTATTTTATTCTTACTTTTGCCTAATCCTTGGGTACTGAGATGCCCCACGGCACTATGAGAGTTGTGGACTATGTTTGAAGCAGCCCCAGGCACCCCCTTTCCAATATCCTACTGCAAAGGATGATGGTACCCACCCCCAATTTCAGATTTAAATAGATTGAGGCAATACTCCATATTTTATGGACCAAAATTCGATAATGTATGGCCTGTCTTAGCAACCTACGTGTTGTGCATCATTGCAGCTAATTCCACTGTGCATCTTAGCAACCAATGCGGATGTGGGGGACAAGGCTGAGATGGCGGGGGAGGCCGCTAGCAAACAAGAGTCGTTAGGCTGGCTGATTCGGCAAAATACAAAGTCTATATGTGTTTTGAGGGGCCCCTGGGAGCGCACCTTAAATCAGAGGTCTGGGAAAAAATTTGGAAAGGTGAGTATGTGGAGATATTCTCGCTACTACCGTTGGAGAAATTCAATCTAGATAGGGTCAAGCCAGAGGAGAACAAGAAGGAGGATGAGGAAAGAGATGATACAGACTTATCCCACGGACTTTCCCTAATTGGCTACAGGCTTTCACCATTATGGCTAGTGCGATTGGTGAGAAGAACCCGGAACACTGTTCGGCGCTCTTCTGCTATCTGGAGGCAATCAGGGAGGCTTACAGAGTCTACAGGGGAAATTCATGGTTGAGGTACGACGAACAGTTCCGACAGTGGAGGGCGATCCGCCCGTCCTTGCGGTAGGACCACAAGGACATTAGCTTGTGGATGTGACTTAAGACATCCGCGCTGGTCCCGAATCAGTTTTTTCAAAGGGGGGCCGGTGGCACATCTAAGAGGGGGATCTGTTGGCAGTATAATGAGGGTTCTTGCAAGTTTGGGGGGGTCTTGCTGAATCAAGCACGAATGCTCCGTCTGCAGAGGTGCCCATCCCTTGTCCCGATGCTTCAAGCAGGGGAAGGGTCGTGCCGGTGAGTCTGTTAACAAAAAGGATGACACCAGTGAAGGTGAAAAGGATGCAGCCTTTCCTCGATAGATACCCGGATAGGGAGTATCGAGTTTCTCCAAAGAAATTTGAATATCTTCTAACCCGGCCACAGCGCCACCAGTGTCCCGGTACTTGCGCTTGGCCTTGCAACATTCGGAAGTGGTTTCTGAGAAATTGCGGAAGGAAGTTGCGTTAGGCCGCATGGGTGGTCCTTTCCCTTCGTTATCTTTAGCGCATTTGGTTATCTCACCCTTAGGGGTTGTGCCGAAGAAGGAGCCCAATAAATTTAGGCTAATTCACCACCTTTCCTTCCCAAAGGGGGGGATCAGTCAATGATGCGATTGACCTGGAGGTGTGTGCAGTATCTTACACTTCCTTTGATGCGGCTGTTTTCTGGGTACGCCATTACGGGCAAGGGGCTATGATGGCAAAATCTGATATTGAGTCTGCATTTAGATTGCTTCCCATTTATCCAGATAGCTTTCATTTGCTTGGATGTCATTGGCAGGAGGAATTCTATGTGGATCGCTGCCTGCCCATGGGCTGTTCTATTTCATGTGCACTCTTTGAGAAGTTCAGTTCCTTTGTGGAGTGGGTAGTTTGAGACGTTTCAGGGGTGAATTCCATCATCCATTACTTGGATGATTTTCTTTGTGTGGGCCCGTCCTCCTCCGAGATCTGCGCGGTGCTACTGGCTACGTTGGAACACATCGCTGATCGTTTTGGCATCCCCTTGGCCCCAGAAAAAATGGAGGGGCCGACCATAGTGATTAGTTTCCTGAACATTGTATTGGATTCTGACGCCATGGAGTGTCGCCTGGCGGAAGACAAGCTGGCGGCACTCAAGGAAAAGATTCGGGGACTCTTGGGATTGCGCAAGGCTCAACTTCTGGGAACTGCAGTCATTGCTGGGTAAGTTGAATTTTGCGTATCGCATCCTAACGATGGGGAGAGTATTTTGCCGATGGCTGTTGGTACGGCAGGGGTCAAATCACCCATTAATTTCGTGCCCCTTTGTAAAGGAGCACAGGGAGGATTTGCGAGTGTGGCACTCTTTCTTGGAATCTTTTAATGGGCGGACATTGTGGATGTCTGGGCCAGTTAGTAACTTTGACCTGTAACTTTGCGGCTGGCTCGACTGGATTTGGGGCCTTCTTTTAGGGCTGCTGGCGTGCAGGGCCTTGGCCAGATTCGTGGAAAGAGGTGGGTTTTCTCCATAATTTGGTATTACTGGAATTGTTTCCGGTGGTGCTGGCCGTGGAGCTGTGGGGAGAGTCTTTCAGAGACCTGAAAGTGCGATTTCATGGGGATTATCTTGGGGTGGTACAGGTCATCAACAAGGTCACGGGCTCGTCTCCGACTGTGGTTCGATGGCTCCAACACTTAGTGTTGCGATGTCTGAAGTTAAATGTTTTTATTTATGCTGTGCACCTCCCTGGATTTGGGAACGTCATAGTTGATGCTTTGTCTCGCTTTCAGTGGGTCAGGTTCCGGGAGCTGGCACCGGCAGGGGAGCAACGCAGGGTTCCTTGTCTGGACTGGCTGTGGAGGATTGCCTTGGGGTCATCTCCAGATGGATCGGACTGTCTGTAAGTGATGTGACGGGGGCTGCATATAGCAAAGTATGGCTAGAATGGGTATTTTTATTGCAACAGGCCGAGGTGGAACGGGAGGGCCCAGAAGTGTGATTGAAGGTTCTGTACTTTGTCTCGCGGAATCTTTGGGGGGAGGGGGGTGTCAGTGTTAGAGAGAAAATTGGCAGGATTGGTATTTTTATTCAAATTGCAGGGTTGCCGGGACTTCACAAAATATTTTTGGGTACATCAAGCACTGGAGGGCTCGCAGAAGCACAGGCACTCCAGGCGCCCTGTTTCGTTTGAGATTCTGCGGAAAGTTTTAGCCCAGTTGGTTTTTCTGTGTTCATCGGCCTATGAAGTTTCTTTGTTTAAAACGGCCTTTTCCCTAGCGTTCTTTGGTGCTTCTCGGATCGGCGAACTAGTTAGCTGGGAATCGCATCGGTTCAAGTTATTCGTTAGTCCTCACCTGTTGTCTAATTAAAAGGGGAGGGGGAGCTTATTGGGCATGTTTTCGGTGGGTATGCATGTTTCTGCGTGCCTGTTGATGTTATTTGTGAAATGTTTTTTCTTCTCTTTCAGGTGGCATGCAGGGCCTGGTCTGGATATTGGGCCACTCATATGTGTTTTGGGGGGCAAAAAGAGCAGATGTTAGGTCTGATGGGAGACAATCATGCATTTCTAGGCAGGAAGCCTGTGTCCATTGGTTGGGTGTACCGGGCATACTGTGGAGCAGGATGGTCCTGGAAGTGCATCGCTTTGCACGACGGGACAGGCCACCGGACATTTTGGTGTTACACGTCGGCGGTAATAATTTGGGATTAAGGTCCATGTTGGACATAATGCGGGATATCAAATTTGATTTCCTGCGGCTCCGCATGGCCTTTTCTGAGATGCTTATCGTGTGGCCCGACATCATTGCTCAGACAACTTGGCGATTGGCTAGATCTGTATAGCGGCTCAATAAGGCCCGAATAAAGGTTAAGAGGGATGTTAGCAGATTTGTGGTTAGGTCTTGTTATCAGACATTTAGAGCTTGTAGTGGATACTTGGCGATACCTTCGGAGTGATGGGGTACACCTCAATGCAGTGGGGATTGACATGTGAGCCATGGGATTGCAGGATGGTATCCAGAGGGCGTTGAAGGTATGGAAGGGCACACAAGGGTAAGGTTTTCCCCTTGGGTGCTGTGGTGGTTGTTGGTCTTTGTGGGTGAAAGAAGAAACATCGGATAAGAAAGAGTTCGGGACCCATCGGTAGTATGAGTCCCGCTGGTGGTATTCCAGTTAACGGTGGTTTAGCTGGAAATTGGTTAACGGGTGCACTGCGGTCAGTGGGTTGTCTCCGAGATAGTATGTCAGCTGGAGGCCTATTAGGATATAAAAGGTACTGCAGTGCATTATTAAAACACATTTTAGTTTGGGGTTTCTGCAAAGACCAACGCGAGTATTGACTGATGGCTTGTGTTTAACAGATGTTTTCTACGGTTATGTTAATTTAAGTTGATTTTGTTAATAAAGAGGCTGCTACGGCCAATATTTACTCCAGCTTGGTGTGGTCTCCATTAATGGGTCAATGGTAAGGGTGGTTGGAGTATGGAGTTGGTCGGGCAGGTATGGGGAAGTATGGATCATCTGTTATACAATGGTCAAGAGAAGCCCGGAGCGAAGAAAAAAAAAATAGCGTAGGGCTGGCATGACAGGGGAAACAGGGGACAGACTGGGAAATGAGAAAGCTTACCTGATTGGGACAGCTGGGGGAAGAGGGGACACAGGCATTAAAAAGGACATGGCTCCTCCCCAGCGTCCAGAGGCAGCGTGAGGAGCGAGCTTCCCACCCACCCTCCCTTTTTGTTTTTTTGTTTTCTCTTTTGTTTGGACCTTTTTTTCCACAGAGCGGTTGGATGTCGTGGCAGTTGGCGGGTGTTGGTCTTTGCGGGTGAATGAAGAAACCTTGGATAAGGAAGAGTTTTGGACCCATTGGTGCTATGAGTCCTGCTGGTGGTATTCCAGTTAACGGTGGTTTAGCTAGAATTTGGTTAAAAGGGTGCACTGCGGTCAGTGGGTTGTCTCCAAGCTAGTATGTCAGTTGGAGGCCTATTATTATTTAAAAGGTACTGCAGTGCATTATTAAACATATTTTAGTTGCAAAGACCAATGTGAGTATTGACTGATGGCTTTGGTTTAACAGATGTTTTCTACGGTTATGTTAATTTAAGTTGATTTTGTTAATAAAGAGGCTACTATGGCCAAAATTTACTCAAACTTGGTGTGGTCTCCAATAATGGGTTAATGGTATGGGTGGTTGGAGTATGGGCTTGGTCGGTCAGGTATGGGGAAGTATGGATCATCTGTTATACAATGGTCAAGGCTAAATTCTCTAAATCCAGGTCTATCCCCAGAAGTTCTAAATCAGTAAATCTGGGGTTAGCTATCCCTGAAATTAGGGAATGTCGATATTTATAACAAAACGGCTGTTCTGCTGGGCTGTCTTCATTCCTATAACATAAAACATGAGTCCACGTGGGCCTGTAGTTCCGAGTCTTTGTAGGATTTCCAGTGGTTGCTGTAAAAATGTATACAAGAACACAGATAAAGTAATTTATTCTTGTGGTTGTGTGCAGCGCTCATCGTGCTCTGGATTCCTCTGTTCTCCCAGCTAATCAGTGCACATCATTGTGAGAGCATTAAACATTTACATTATAATTCTGTAAAACCACATTCTGACACTCACTTGATTTATAACATGTTTACTCTCTCCGGTACCAACAGACACAGCGGAATGATGCACACCTCCATAAATTGCTAGAACAGATTCTCCTTTGTTAGTTGTCTTATCTCAGTGTATGATTACCGATCTTCTGTATACTGGATGAGCTACAGAGACACTCCTGCTAAAAAAATGCTTGTGTCCGTGGCCTAACAAAGCACCACTAGACCCTATCCAACCACTGGCCAGTGGGTAAACCCGCCACAAAGTCTGCCGGGGGTGGGGCCCCCAGGAGCTTGATGCCATAATGTATTAAGTTGGCCATGGATGGATGGAAATTTAAACAAAAATTCTTTGGAAAAGTCTGATGCCGCATACACACGAGTGGACTTGCCAACGGGCTAAACTCCGTCGGCATTTCTGACGGAAAGATTTAGAACATGTTCTATATCTGAGCCCGTCGGAAATGCCGACAGAAAAGTCAGATGGGGCATACACACGGTCAGAATGTCTGACCAAAAGCTCCCATCAGACTTTTTCTGTTGGGAAGTCCGGCCCTGTGTACGTGGCATTATGCCGCGTACACACGAGCGGATTTTACGGCATACTTGGTCCGGCGGACCGGAGTCCGCCGCACAATCCGATCGTGTGTAGGCTCCAGCGAACTTATTTTTCCCAAAAGTCCGCCGTACCTAGATTTGAAGCATGTTTCAATTCTTAGTCCGCCAAACTTAGTTCCTGACGGAAAGCCTGTTCATCTCATTTGTCTGTATGCTGGTCCGACGGACCAGATATGACGCAAGGGCAAGGTATTGCATCTCGCGCTCGCTGCAATAGGAAAAACACATTTTCCTATTGCGGCGAGCACGGGGCATACCAGGCCCTTACGTCTGGTATGGATTTTAAAGGGAACCCCCTACGCCGAAAAAACGGCGTGGGGTCCCCCCTGAAATCTATACCAGACCCCGATCCGAGCACACAGCCCGGCCGGTCAGGAATGGGGGTGGGGACGAGCGAGCGCCCCCCCTCCTGAACCGCACCAGGCCGCATGCCCTCAACATGGGGGAGGTGGGGGCTTTGGGGGAGGGGGCGCCCTGCGGGCCCCCCCCACCACAAAGCACCTTGTACCCATGTTGATGAGGACAAGGGCCTCTTCCCGACAACCCTGGCCGTTGGTTGTCGGGGTCTGCGGACGGGGGGCTTATTGGAATCCGGGAGCCCCCTTTAATAAGAGGGCCCCCAGATCCCGGCCCCCCACCCTATGTGAATGAGTATGGGGTACATGGTACCCCTACCCATTCACCTAGGGAAAAAGTGTCAATAATAAAACACATTACACAGGTTTTTAAAGTAATTTATTAGACAGCTCCAGGGGGGGTCTTCTTCCGGCTTCGGGGGACTTCTTCCAGCTTTGGGGGTCCCTCTTCTCCTGGTGTCCGGTTGGTTCTTCTCCGCTCTCTCTGGCCTCTTCTCCCGGTGTTCCAGATCTTCTGCCGACTCCTCCGCTATCTTCATGCCGCTCTTTTGCCAACGGAGGCCCGGACTTCTGGCTTCTTGGCTTCTGGGCTTCTTCTCTTCTTCCGATGTTGACACGATGGTCTCTTAGGCTGGAATGCTCTCTGAGCGCTCCGATGTTACTTATATAGGCGGAGACCCCGCCCCCTTATGCCGTCACAGTCCCTGGGCATGCTGGGACTGTGATGTTTTAGGGGGGCGTGGTCAACATCACCCGGTGATGTTTAGCTTTTCTAAACAATACCTACTGTAGCATCAAACTGATGTTTACCACAGTATGTTATCCCTGTGATGGACAGACATTTCTACTCAGAGAAGGCTGCCACTGGTGACCTCTCCTTCTGAAAATGTTAGTTGTCAGGCTGTCATGCCATTTCTGTGGCTTCAATAGATTCCAAGTCATCTAAATGGAATGAGTATGCAAGTCAGGAGTTTTGTCTACTCTGCATGCTTGTCCCATTTCAGTAATGGTAGAAGGTTGTAAGCAGGGGTTAGGATCCCTTTTAGTATGGTACCCCCCTGTTCCTTTTTTGGTGTGAGCAGGACTTCTCTTCCATAAACAAAATATAAAAAGGGAGGAGTTAGAAAGCGATGCATATGGGGAGGGAAGCCATGAAGTCACCTAACGAGTGGTGGTAGGATTACGATGGGTTTGTCCCCTCTGTTGGCTTTTTTTGGGTCCGTTACTGTCCTTTTAAAATGTTGGTGTGAAAGAGGACATCTTGGAGGACATAGAATGCTAGCATGCAACCCCTCTATGCAAGAAGGGTAGCCATATGATAGTTGACCACAATTTGGATGATAATGAGTTTATGGTTCAGTAAAGCACTTGAAAGGCATGCTCCAACTGCTGAACATTCATTTGTTGGAGAGGGAATTGGGAAGTGGTGGTGCCCAATTTAGGAAGAGCTGAAGCTTGCTGTAAGGCCTTAGGTTCCTTTTTAGCATGGTACTGCCCTGCTTCCTATTTGGTGTGGTCTGAACTCTGGTCCAGAGAGGAGGAGTTAGAAGGAGAAGGCATATGGTAAGGGAAGCCATGAAGTCACCTAGCGTGAGGTGGTGGGATTACGATGGGAGTCTCCCCTCTCTGAGCTCTATTGAGGCTGTTACTGTCCTTTTAGGATGTTTGTATGAAAGAGGACATCTTTGAGTACGCAGAATGCTAGCATGCAACCCCTCTAAGCAGGAAGTGTTTTCGTATGATGGTTGACCACAATTTTGATTGTAATGAGTTGACGGTTCAGTAAAGCTCTTGCCAGGCAAGTTCGAACTGGACATTTGTTTATTGCAGTGATAATTGGGAAGAAGCGTTGGTGCCAACTTGGGAAGGGCTGAAGCTTTCTGTAAGGCTTTTGGACTCCTGCTCTTTCAAGATGGCAAGATGGCAGAACATCTCTCACCAGTAGGAGAATCATAATACCCCAATCCCTTTGTGTCCCACAAAGTTATAGGAGGTGTTGCTGACAACCACCAGGGGAACTGCTTACATTGTATAGAAGCCATAGCCATAGACAGCCAGGAAATGTAAAGGTAAAAATGAAAAAGTAGAAGTCAGCAACGGCATCCTACATATAAGGGATTTTCTTTAACGCAATGCTTTTCATAAAAAAAAAAAGAGAAGAGGCTTGAAGAGAATAATAAAGGAGAATGTACAGCACCGATGTACCTGTCTCGGATGTGTAACTTGCAGATGTCCTACAGGCTACAGGCAGCTCCCACGTAGCAGCAGCAGCAAAGTAGGAATTTCTCTCTGGGTAACATGTGTATGGAGATGTAGACACCACATGTAGATGTTACATGAGTCTAGGAAACATTCTGTAGGCAGAAATGGAAACAATGAGGAAGCCGGGGGAACCTAGCATTACTAGGTCATATTATCATTGGTGTCTAGACTACTTAACCACCACTATCCAGACACACATTGTCAGAGACGAGTCAAGCAATACAAACAAGGGGCTTAGTGCTTACACTGACGACTGGTTTTTGTTACATGTGTGTTTATATTAGATTTCTGCTCTTTTGAAGAGTTTTGAAGCACATTTTTTAACTGTAGTTTTTTTTTCCCCCCAGTTATTTTAGTCTCTCTTAAAGTAAAGTCAAACCATACCTTTTTCCGTTTTGGATAGAGTAAAGAAAGATTAGAACCCCTGGAAGGTTTTTACTGTTATCTGTGGCTCTGTTGGAGTGATTTCCCTCACTTAAGCTAGGCTCACATTGTACATTGCGGGAATGTGTGCAAAATCGCATGCTTTCCCGCAATGCACAAAAACAAAAACATGCATCCCTTTTGAAGACACACAACGATGCCATTAATGCTTAATGTCACCCAAACACACCTTGTGCATGCTTTTGTGCCATATGTTTTGGTGTGGCACAATTTAAAAAATAAGGGTCATGCACTTCGTTTGTACGTTTTTTGCTTGTAGAGCAGTCCATTAAAATAAATGAGCTGCCCTAAATTCAACACGCAAACCATTACACCCGCATAGGTGTGAACAGTCTTGCCATCACAGTGCTCAGGTTAAATAGACAGAAAGTGAGAGAAAATCTGCAACAAGGACATAGAAAGCAATAGCAATGCTAGGGGGTAAGGAAAGATTAGAACCCCAGACAGTTGTCCGGATATAACATTGGACTGTAAGCTCTCATAAGCAGGGCCCTTCTATCTATATTTTCTTGAATTGTATTGTAACTACTGTCCCGTTTTATGTTGACAAGCAATGCATAAACTGTTGGCGTTATAATAGTAATAACACTACTACTACTCTGTAATAGTAATAATAATAATAATAATAATAATAATAATAATAATAATAGTAATAATACAAAAAAAGACATAATATTAATAATAATAATTATAATCAGGGCTTTTTTTCTCGGAAAATAGGTACAGGAACTTAATCACGACCCGCCTCCACCCAGGAGTGCATTATGTATGGAGTGCAGAGTTCAGGGAGGGGGTTACACACAGACTGGAGAGTTCAGGGTGTGCTACATAAATAGTGCAGAGTTCAGAGGTGAGCTGCATACAGAGTGCAGAATTCAGCCTTCTTCCACAGTTGCTTACCTCTGCATCCCCCATCCACATCTCACGTTTACCCCTCTTCAGCTCTGACCTCTGCATGCAACCCCTCTGTAATGCCCCCATCTTTTCCCCATCTCCTTAAAAGCTCCACCATTTTCCACATGTCTTATTTTTGTTGCTGTATTAAGCTGAAGCACCCAGCTGACTCTAGTACCTCCCTGCATACTGTAGTTGGCTCCACCTCTATCACTAGCGGGGAGATCATCCAGTGGTGATGTTGGAATTTTTTTTTTCACAAGAAAAGTGATGTTGGAATTTGCACTGCACCCCGTGTACCTGCATCTCCCTTGTGCCCATCCTTTACTCAGTGGGAGCCACTCAGGAGATCAGATCTGTGGGAGCTGTTGGGAGATATGCTGTCACTTGTAAGCATAGAAGCCAAACTTTTGTGTTTTCAAGTAATAATGGTGAGCAGGGAGCAGAGAGCCTGAGCCAGAGGTGGTGGAACTGAGTTCCACCAAGTTCCAGCTGAAAAAAAAAGCCCTGATATATTTTACTATTATTATGATGATGATGATTATTATTATTATTATTATTAGAAACTAATATAAATAATTATAATATTAATACTTGAAAGCCCATCTCCAGAGCCCTCCTTCCTCACCCCCCAAATCTGCCCTTCCTCCTTCCTTGGAGCACCTCATATCCTTTTTATCATTAAAAAAAAACTGCATACATACCTTTCTTCAGGGGTCTTTGGCCTGGTCCGTGATGTCATGAGTCCACTTAAGCTGGCCATACGCCAGCAGAATGTCATTTGGTCGCTCATACAGAAACTGAAAAATTGTCAGAGCATTAGATCTGGCCATCAAATCAATTATTTAGTTTAACATTTTGTTCAAACCTGCTACTTGAATGGAATTCTAGACACATTAAATGGCTTTCTTTTATGCCTAGAACGTGAGTATTACAATATGTCCAATTTTTCCCAAATGAAAACCCCGTCCATACAAGAACCATAGTGTTCGATATTGAGTTGGCCCGCCCTTTGCAGCTATAACAGCTTCAACTCTTCTGGGAAGGCTGTCCACAAGGTTTAGGAGTGTGTCTATGGGAATGTTTGACCATTCTTCCAGAAGCACATTTGTGAGGTCAGGCACTGATGTGGACGAGAAGACCTGGCTCACAGCCTCCACTCTAATTCATCCCAAAGGTGTTCTAATGGGTTGAGGTCAGGACTTTGTGTGGACCAGTCAAGTTCCTCCACCCCAAACTCACTCATCCATGTCTTTATGGACCTTACTTTGTGCACAGATCCAAATCATTTGGTGTGGGGGGATTATGGTGTGGGGTTGTTTTTCAGGGGTTGGGCTTGGCCCCTTTGTTCCAGGGATGCCATTAAAGTTCATGTGCATGTAAAGGTAGGCGTCCCAATATTTTTGACAATAAAGTGTATGTCAAGTCTCTGACCATCTACTTTGGCATTACATACACAGATATCACGTGTCATCCTTTGATGATGTCAGGGGCCACACTTGAGGCCCCCTACAGTATATAAAGCATTTTGACCATCACTAGATATAAACACTGGTAATGACTCAGATCCACATCCTTGCCTTAATAAATGTTCTGTGTTCTACAACAATCCAAAATTGCGTTCTTTATTTCATACATACTTGATAGAGTAATTAGGTCATGCTGACTCTCAAAACAAAACAAAATTTACGTATGTATATTTTAAACGTCCGATTTTCATACTATTCTGTGATCACATAAATTGTGGGATGAAAGTCTTCGCTGTGTGTGGCCTGCCATTGCACTATATGTTTAGCTATGATTCATCCAAGTTTGTTTTGGTTTAGCCAAATGTTTACCTTTTTTTATGTTTTATGTTGTTTAAATGATGTTGTATGTTCATCAATAGGGGGGATAGAGAGTGTTTCACTGTCACTTAGAAAAAAAAAAGTTAAAAGATTCCTCAACAAAAGAAACATACATATTTGTAGACATTCCATATTATATCATCATTAGTTAAAAGCTTAAAGCTGAAGTTTAGTGAATTTTCTTTTTAACAGCAGCAGGAACACTACTTACCAGCAATGAAGAGGATCCCATGTGTTGGTGGCTGACGTTTGCAGTACAAATCCTCAGTCCTCTGCACCCAAATACCCCCCCATTGGTGATCTTTGGGTGCTGCGGGAGTTAATATCAGTGACTTCATCTGTGGCGGGCATTTATGCTCCATTCCTAGCACCTGTACTATAGGTTCCCACAAAGCGTTCTGTGATTGGAGGACAGGAAGATGCATGTGTAGCACTAGCCTGTGGGTGGAGGGGGGTGCTGAGAATCAAGCACAGTTCCATGCACACTGACAACACAGGCAAAAACTAGGGCAGCGGTCCCCAACCATTGGTCCGTGGACCACTGATGGTCCACGAGAAAATTTTGGTGACCCCCAGGAATTTTGCCACAAATCAACATTGTGGCAGATGTATATCGCTTGATGTTGTTTCCAGGCTGACCATTAATAATGTCAGCGTGCAATGATACCTGATGCCTCCTCTGTAGTTCTGCCTTGTGTGAAGTTGGTCTTACTCACAATGTCCTAGAAGCTGACTGCCAACCAGCTCCCACGTGTAGTTCCTCAGTGAGGGGGGATATAGGATCCCTCTCCTGACTAGGATTAGGAACATTGCCCTTCGGCAAAATCCTTTTAGTAATCTTCTCCAGGCCCCCAGCTCAGCACCTGCTGAGGCCCAATTGCCCTTTTTCAGCACACTCTAGCTTCCTCCCAGGGGCTGCAGCCCCAGGAGAACTGGAACCCTGGCAGAGAAGGTTCCACCGCTCAGGTAGGCTCCAATCAGTGGAAAAGAAAGGCTAACAACATCCTTCAAGAAGAGAGTCCCAGGTGCTGGCTGATGAGAGGTAAGGCAGAGAGAAGCAAAGGGATCTGGAAGCCGCACACCGGTCTGATGATAAGTGCCTCACACAGAAGGTGGCTGAGGGAGGCGATACATTTTTGGGAGGCCATTCCAGAATTTTCTTCCTCTGCTAGAAGGGTTCCAGTTCTGGCAGAGAAAAGCGAAGGGATCTGGAAGCCGCACACCGGTCTGATCATAAGTGCCTTTATTAGTAAAAAAGTTGGATCATGGAGGTATACAAAAACACTACAGCAGAAGTTTACAGGGATCATCTGACGCGTTTCGCACTCACAGCGAGTGCTTACTCATAGCTGGCATACATGGGAATAAAAAACATATAAAAAGCTTATATTAGAAACCCATGTGATCACATAATTGTCTGTGTAATCCATAACAGCTGAATGTCAATTATACAAAGTCTCGGCACCTGTTGACAGACAAATGGGCTTTAAAATGGAAACTCCCATGTTGGTGGTGTGTAAGCAACAGCAAAAAAGAATTAAATGTGGAATGAAGAATGTGTATATGAATATGAAAAAAGAAGTCGAAAAAAACATATAAATTATATGTGTGTGAAAATAGGATAATAAAATAATATTATATGAAAGTGATGTGATATATATATATATATAAAAATAAAAATAGGTCAAAATATGACTGTAATTTATATGTTTTTTCCTACTTTTTTCACATTCATATACACATTCTTCGTTCCACATTTAATTCTTTTTTGCTGTTGCTTACACACCACCAACATGGGAGTTTCCATTTTAAATCCCATTTGTCTGTCAGAAGGTGCCAATGACTTTGTATAATTGACATTCAGCTGTTATGGATTACACAGACAATTATGTGATCACATGGGTTTCTAATATAAGCTTTTTATATGTTTTTTATTCCCATGTATGCCAGCTATGAGTAAGCACTTGCTGTGAGTGCGAAACGCGTCAGTGATCCCTGCACACTTCTGCTGTAGTGTTTTTGTATACCTCCATGATCCAACTTTTTTACTAATAAAGGCACTTATGATCAGACCGGTGTGCGGCTTCCAGATCCCTTCGCTTTTCTCTGCCAGAACTCGAACCCTCCTAGCAGAGGAGGAAAATTCTGGAATGGCCTCCCAAAAATGTATCGCCTCCCTCAGCCACCTTCTGTGTGCCCCCTCCCAGGGATTGGCTGAGGTCTGTCACAGACAATTATGTGATCACATGGGTTTCTAATATAAGCTTTTTATATGTTTTTTATTCCCATGTATGCCAGCTTTGAGTAAGCACTCGCTGTGAGTGCGAAACGCGTCAATGATCCCTGTACACTTCTGCTGTAGTGTTTTTGTATACCTCCATGATCCAACTTTTTTACTAATAAAGGCACTTATCATCAGACCGGCGTGCGGCTTCCAGATCACTTCGCTTTTCTCTGCCAGAACTCGAACCCTCCTAGCAGAGGAGGAAAATTCTGGAATGGCCTCCCAAAAATGTATTGCCTCCCTCAGCCACCTTCTGGGTGCCCCCTCCCAGGGATTGGCTGAGGTCTGATATATATTCATAACTGAGTGATTGACCCTCCCTGCTCTATTTTCTATAAACTCCTTTCAGAAACAGGCAGGAGCAATCAATCACTTTTCGAAGAAAACCAAACAAAAAAAAAAAAAACAGATCCTTGCTACACTAACTACAGCAAAGCCAAAAAAAGCAAAATTTAGCCTAACAGAGGCAGGGCACTACATATGAAAGGTCTGCATTCTCCACTAAAGGAACGCTTTGCATTGTGGGAACCTATAGTATGGGTGCTATGAATGGAGTATGGGTGCTATGAATGGGGCACAGGGGCAGAAAGGGTGGACATAGTCATCACTTTTGGAGAGTGCCCCACAGCACCACTGGGGGGGTCTCATTACAGTTTCACCATGCACGATGTGCATACAGTATGCCCAAAGAGGTCTTCACAAACAGGGACCACCGCTGATGGACCACGGCCCTGGACATGTATATCATCCAATGGCTAACTCATTGCGATGCATTACATATCTATGTGAGTGCCCACGCAGGATCCAATGCCCAAAACAACATTACAGCGCAGCCCTGCATCGTCTTTGAGACAGGGACTGGGTATTTATTTTCCTTGGTAACAGTAGTTTTTAAGACGGTTGTAGGGAGCACAGACATAGCATAGCTCCCAACTGTCCCTGATTTTGAAGCGACTGTCCCCGATTTGGAACAAAGTCCCACTGTCCCTCTTCTCTCCTCATGTGTCCCTCATTTCGGTCTGAACTATATAGATGTAAACAAAAATTAAGTATTTCTTTTTCAAAAAGTGTTTTCCAGTGCCAAACCTTTCATCCAAGTTCTAAATGGCTGCATTTGTAAATGTCAAAAGCCAATATAAAGGAATAATAGTGGTAAAAAATGCACTTATTGGTTTAACTAATCTTTTTTTTTTATATATAATTCTCCTTTAAGGGGGCGTGGCAGGGGATGAGTCCTATGCCTTCATAGTTTTGCTAATAGGTGTCCCTTGGTCCCATCTCAAAAAGTTGGGAGGTATGAACATAGGAGCATTGGTTTTTAAAGTAGATGTAATGCCAGTGATCTCTACCAGTCTCATGTTTCCAGTCTCTGACCATCTCTTGCATCTCCAGTCACTTTCATAACATGTCCACAGTCTATAATCATCTCTTGTGGCATTTTACAGAGTCAGTGACCATTTCTTATAGTAGGTTTACAATCTCGTATAGTCTTCTGTAGCACTAAATACAGTGCATTGAAAAAGTATTCATCCCCCTTGAAATTTGTATTTTATTGGGATTTTATGTGATAGACCAACACAAAGTGGCACATAATTGTGAAGTAGAAGGAAAATTATAAATGGTTTACAACATCTTGTTACAAATAAATCTGTGAAAAATGTGGTGTGCATTTGTATTCAGCCCCCCCCGGAGTCAATACTTTGTAGAACCTCCTTTCACTGCAATTACAGCTGCAAGTCTTTTTGGGGATGTCTCTACCAGCTTGGCACATCTACAGAGTGACATTTTTGCCCATTCTTTTTTGCAAAATAGCTCAAGCTCTGTCAGCTTGGATGGAGAGCGTCTGTGAACAGCAATTTTCAAGTTTTGCCACAGATTCTCAATTGGATTTAGGTCTGGACTTTGACTGGGTCATTCTAACACATGAATATGCTTTGATCGAAAACCATTCCATTGTAGCTCTGGCTGTATGTTTAGGGTCGTTGTCCTGCTGGAAGGTGAACCTCCTCCCCATTCTCAAGTCTTTTGCAGACCCTAACAGGTTTTCTTCTAAGATTGCCCTGTATTTGGCTCCATCCATCTTCCCATTCCATGCTGCCACCACCATGTTTCACGGTGGGGATGGTGTGTTCAGGGTGATGTGCAGTGTTAGTTTTCCACCACACATAGCGTTTTGCTTTTAGGCCAAAAAGTTCAATTTTGGTCTCATCTGACCAGAGCACCTTCTTCCACATGTTCGCTGTGTCCCCCACATGGCTTCTCGCAAACTGTAAACAGGACTTAATTTTGCTTTCTTTCAACAATGGCTTTCTTCTTGCCACTCTTCCATAAAGGCCAGATTTGTTAAAGGGACACTAAAGGTTCGGGTTTTTAAAAAAAAAAATAACAAACATGTCATACTTACCTCCGCTGTGCAGCTCGTTTTGCACAGAGTGGCCCCGAACCTGGTCTTCTAGGGTCCCTCAGCGGCTCTCTCGGCTCCTCCCCGCATCAGATAACCCCCTGGGAGAAGCGCTCTACTGGGGGGTTACCTTGCGGGCGTGCTCCCGAGTCCACCATTCGGCGTCCATAGATGCCGAATGCAGGACTCGGCCCCGCCCCCGGCGGGCGTGTCAATGAATTTGATTGACAGCAGCAGGAGCCAATGGATGCGCTGCTATGAATCTATCCACTCAAGAGCCGAGAACCCCCTGCAGAGAGAGAGTGCGTCCCAGTGGGACAAGTTTAAGGGTTCAGGTAAGTAAAACGGGGGGGCTAGGGGGCCGGTCACGGACAGGTGTTTTTTCACCTTAATGCATAGGATGTATTAAGGTGAAAAAACACAAACTTTTAGTGTCCCTTTAAGTGAATGACTAAGTTGTCCTGTGGACAGATTCTCCCACCTGAGCTGAGGATCTCTGAAGCTCCTCCAGAGTTACCATGGGCCTCTTGACTGCTTCTCGGATGAATGCTCTCCTTGCCCGGCCTGTCAGTTTAGGTGGATGGCCATGTCTTGGTAGGTTCGCAGTTGTGCCATACTGTTTACATTTTCGGATGATGGATTGAACAGTGCTCCGTGAGATGTTCAAAGCTTGGGATATTTTTTTATAACCTAAACTCGCTTTAAACTTCTCCACAACTTTATCCCTGACCTGTCTGGTGTGTTCCTTGGCCTTCATGATGCTGTTTGTTCACTAGGGTTCTCTAACAAACCCCAGAGGGCTTCACAGAACAGCTGTATTTATACTGAGATTAAATTACACATAGGTTGACTCTATTTACTAGTTAGGTGACTTCTAAAGGCAATTGGTTCCACTAGATTTTAGTTAGGGGTATTAGAGTAAAGGGGGGCTGAATACAAATGTACACCACACTTTTCAAATATTTTTTTGTAAAAAAATGTTGAAAACCGTTTATCCTTTTCCTTCCACTTCACAATTATGTGCCACTTTGTGTTGGTCTATCACATAAAATCTCAACACAATACATTTACATTTTTGGTTGTAACGTGACAAAATGTGAAAAATTTCAAGGGGTATGAATACTTTTTCAAGGCACTGTACACTGAATAAAATATGAGGCCTTTTGATGATGGTAGGGATTGTACTTAAGGTCCTCTGCATCTTGCAAGTTGACTACCACTGATTAATATATATGATTCTTTGTTTCACTCTCACTATTCCATAACTTATGTCAATGAAACTAGCTGTGATCCATTAACCAAAGAGTTAAAGTTTGCCCACCCCACTAGAATACAGTTACGCTTTAGTAAAGTTAAATATGGTACACTGCAATAATAACTCCCTATAAGGATTCACCAAAAACCCACCAATAAGTGAAGGACCTCTTTGTGGAGCCTCTCTCTGCACCTTCTACAGCCACAACTCAGATGGTGGTGTCTTATCACAGAACATATGCATTGCAGCCACGGACTCCCACACCTCACATCTGCAAACTTTATTTGGTAAGTCTGTAACTCTGACTTACTCACAAAGTTAACTTTACAGTGGAAAAACATAAGGTCATCTGAAAATGTGGTGAGATGGAGAGTGTTTGCTGAGGGGTTTCCACAGCTCAAACAGACTTTGGTTATTTAAATTTTTCCACTGCCAAAGGATTTTGAGAGAAAAAAGAGAATGACCTCCTTACTAGGAACCCTTACAGATACAAATTATCTAATTATCAAGTCCCCAGTTCTAGAATGTCAATACATTTACACATCACATATGTGTGAAGTCAAATGGTAATAAATGACCAACTGAACTTTTAGTTAAAGTGCAAAGTCTTATGCCGCGTACACACGGTCGGAATTTCCAACAACAAATGTTTTATGGGAGCTTGTTGTCAGAAATTCCGACCGTGTGTAGGCTCCATCAGACATTTTCCGTCGGAATTTCCGACAAACAAAATTTGAGATCTGGATCTCAAATTTTCCGACAACAAAATCCGTTGTCGGAAATTCCAATCGTGTGTACACAATTCCGACGCACAAATTCCACGCATGCCCGAAATCAAGCAGAAGACCCGCACTGGCTATTGAACTTTATTTTTCTCGGCTCGTCATACGTGTTGTACGTCACCGCGTTCTTGACATTCGGAATTTCCGACAACATTTGTGTGACTGTGTGTATGCAAGACAAGTTTGAGCCAACATCCGTCGGAAAAAAATGGATTTTGTTGTCGGAATGTGCGATCGTGTGTACGCGGCATTACGGTTATTTTCTTTATAAAGAAGCAGCAGTCTCTCTGCAGAGGTCGGACAAGAGGGTAAGAAAGTTTGTCGCAGGATTAAGGCATGTTTGACATGTTTAGTATCTACTGTATTTAATCAACACAACCTCATCTTTTATATTTTACCAAAAACTGGGTTACGTATTGTGCTTGTATTTACTAAAATTAACTTTATTTATTTGACTGAAAATATTAATTTAATAAACAGTTGCGCTAATTACACTTTACATATTTGTGAAGTGATATGGTGATAAATGCCCGACTGAACTTTTAGTTCAAGTGCAAAGTCTTACAATTCTTTTCTTTATAAAGAAGCAGCGGTCTCTCTACAGAGGTCAGACATGCCCCCTGCTGAGTGACACCTATAGCTCTGCAAATCTCATGATCCCTGCTGATTGGAGAATTTTTGGGCTTACTCATGAGGGGGCTATATGGAACCTTTGCAGAGAAATCTCTGCTTCCACACAGAGAGGAAATGCTTTTTGTACAGCATACCTTTGGTATGGATATGATGCTTTCTGGCGGTGATAGCAGAGGGAGATCTCCTCCGAAAAATGAACGCAGAAGCAACAAAATGACATCACTTCTAGGTTCAGTGCTGTAATTTCCTGGCTGCTGTGGCCGAGGAAGGTGTTGGTAAAGCATCATCTGTGCTTGATCAGCTTCTTTGCGGCCCAGAGGTAATTTCCAGGATCTAATAGATCCCTGATGTCTCCATTTCGATGGTGCCAGCGTTTGTAGCAGGACATAAGGCATGTTTGACATGTTCGGTATCTATTTAATCAACACAACCTCATCTTTTATCCTCCCTGGGTCAGCTGATAGCCTCCCATGGCCTCAAATATAATTGCTACGCTGATGACACCCAAATCTATCTCCCCACCCCTCAGCTCACTCCATCAGTCTCCTCATGCATTACTAACTTACTAACAGACATATCTGTATGGATCTCACACCACTTCCTCAAACTCAACTTGTCCAAAACTGAGCTCATAATATTTCCCTTGACTTCTCTGTCAAGAGCAATGGCACAACCATCTACCCATCCACCATATGTCAGGGTGCTAGGTGTTATCCTGGACTCTGAATTCTCCTTTTGGCCCCACAGCCAATCCCCTCCCAAAGCTTGCCACCTCAACCTCCGCAACATCTCCAAACTACGTCCCCTCCCAGGGATGTCCAGTCAGGGGAGACAGGTGAGGCAGAGCCTCTCCTGCTATGAACATTTAAAAAAAAAAAAAAGAAAGAAAATCGAGCTTCTATGGTCATAGCTCAGTGACCTGAGGTAGGTAGCCTAAGTCCTACCCCACCACTGGTAAAAAGTTTGGACTCCTACAACCCATGGTTCCGGAGATACAGGGTTCCTCGCGCAGCCTGTTAGAATACATACAAAGCGGCCAGTGAAAATAAGCTGGCACACAATGTTTGCATCAGACTGAGAGGATGAGCTCACAGTGCCTCTCCTCACTTCATGTCAGAGGCCAGGGCTGGTACAAGGGGTGGGCAGAAGGGGCGGATGCCCTGGGCAGGACCATTTACTGGAGGAAGGGGGGAGCAGTAGAGGCCACGCTACAGACCGCTATGATCTGTGGCTGCAGCGCTCCCCTCCCACCTCCTCCTCTTGTTTGACACACAGCTGGGTCTGCACCGTAAAAAGGACCTGGCCCCCTAGACCGGCTCATGTGGTAGCAGATTGAATCAGTGTTCCGCCTATCACACGCGCCAGTCTAGGGGGGCGGGACCTTGTTACGCCGCCGAACACACACACAGACCCAGCTGTGTGACACACAGCGCTGCAGGAGATGTCGGCTCTGTGATGCATCCAGGGCAGGCTATGGCGAGTCTGCATTCATAGGCAAAGTGAGGCTGAAAATATGGTCACAGAGAGAGAGGCTGCGATTATGATCACACAGGCTGCGATTAGGGTCACACAGGCTGCGATTATGGTCACAGAGAGGCTGCAATTATGGTCACACAGGCTGCGATTATTCTCATAGAGGCTGCGATTATGGTCACACAGGCTGCGATTATGGTCACAGAGAGGCTGCGATTATGGTCACAGAGGCTGCGATTATGCTCATAGAGGCTGCGATTATGGTCACACAGGCTGCGATTATGATCACACAGGCTGCGATTATGGTCACAGAGAGGCTGCGATTATGGGCACAGAGGCTGCGATTATGGGCACAGAGGCTACAATTATGGGCACAGAGAGGCTGCAATTATGGGCACAGAGGCTGCGATTATGGGCACAGAGGGGCTGCAATTATGGGCACAGAGGCTGCGATTATGGGCACAGAGGCTGCGATTATGGGCACAGAGGGGCTGCGATTATGGTCACAGAGAGGCTGCGATTATGGTCACAGAGAGGCTGCAATTATTGGCACAGAGAGGCTGCGATTAAGGGCAGAGAGAGAGAGAGGCTGAAACTATGGGCACAGAGAGGCTGCGATTATGGGCACAAAGAGAGAGGCTGAAACTATGGGCACAGAGAGACTGCGATTATGGTCACAGAGGCTGCGATTATGGGCACAAAGAGAGAGGCTGAAACTATGGGCACAGAGAGGCTGCGATTATGGGCACAGAGGCTGCGATTATGGGCACAAAGAGAGAGGCTGAAACTATGGGCATAGAGAGGCTGCGATCATGGTCACAGAGGCTGCAATTATGGGCACAAAGAGAGAGGCTGAAACTATGGGCACAGAGAGGCTGCGATTATGGTCACAGAGGCTGCGATTATGGGCACATTGAGGCTGCAATTATGGGCATAGTGAGGCGGCATTGATGGGCACAGTGGTAGGCTGCATTTGATGGGCACTGGTGAGACTGCATTGGTCTCTTGTATCATGTCTGCGGTCTCTGAGGGGAGTTTGCTTAATTAGTAATGGTATTGGTAATATGCAGCAGGAAGGGGGTTAATACACTGTCACTGATGCATTAGTACAGATCCCATCGTCTGTAGGCGCTGTAGCTTTTCGCAGGGGGGGGGGGGGGGGGCGCAGTTTTTCATCTTTGCCCTGGGCACTGTCAGAGGCACTGAGCTCAATGGACAGCTTGGAGTCTTGGACCAATGGTAAAGTACCATTGGTCCCAGCTGTCCAATAAAAATTCTACAGTGGAGGCACAGCTCTCACTGCTGTGTCATAGAAGGGGCATGTGTCTAAAAGATAAATGCTCCCTTCCAGCCCAACCCTCTTAACTACAAGGAAATAACATGTGTTTATGTGTATAAGATTTACCCACAATCCCATGTTTTTCTCACACAGTTAAGAGGGAGAATGAGAATCTGCTGCCTGCTGAAAAGGTACTGTTATATTCAAGCTAAATCATATATTATTATGCCATATATTATAACAGGGGTAGGCAACCTTTTGAGCACAGTGTGCCGAAAAATGTTTTCAAAGAAATTGAGCGTGCCGATTTTATAACAAAAAAATGGCAACTTCATACACAAAAAGGATTTTTTATAAAGTAAATGCTTGAGTGGTAGTGAGAAATAAACATCCTGCACGCTCGTGCCTCAGATCAGCCCCAATTCGTGCAACGCCACACCTCAGATCACTGTCCCCCCTGCTCATCTGTCCCACCATTGTAACCCCCTGTACATCTGCCCCACCTCTGTACCACCCTGCTCTTCTGTCCCACCACTGCTACTAGTATTAGTAAATAGATAAGAAGGTATAATACATAGCTCCCAACTGTCCCTGATTTCGAGGGACTGTCCCTGATTTGGAGCAATGTCCCTCTGTCCTTCTTTCCTTCTCATTTGTCCCTCATTTTGGTCTGATCCATATAGTTGTATATAAAATGCACTTTTTATCTTTCAAAAAGTGTTTCCCAGTCCTAAACCTTTCATCCAAATTCTAAATGGCTGCATTTGTAAAAGCCAATATAAAGGAATAGTAGTGGTAAAAAAAGCCCTTGTGGATTTAATTAACCTTTTTTTTAGTTAATTTCTCCTTTAAGGGGGTGTGGCAGGGGGCGTGTCCTATGCCTACTTACATTTGTTAGTAGGTGTCCCTCATTCCCATCTCAAAATGTTGGGAGGTATTTATAATATATTTACTTATTTTAAAAAATTTTTCCCTTTTTTTTGTTTTTTTAGATACTTGCTGGTTTTTGGCCTAGGCGAATAAATGTCATACATCCCAGGAGTCTTCAGGAGAGGAGGAGGGGTTTTCTCTGCTAACCACACCCTCCTGTCTGCATGTCTGAGCCAAGGTCAGATGGCTTCCAGGAAGTAAATGTATATATATGAATCAACTTCCATTGCTTAAGATGGCCACAACCAGAAATGCTATTGGGGTGTTTTTCTCAGTAAAAAAAAAAAAAAAAACATGGAGACATGGATGGATGGGTGAGTTTTCTTTGGATTTTAAAAATAAAGTAAATAGTGTCTGTTTTTGTGGTTCTCAGATGCAGTGAAGTTCTACTTTAATATCTGCACACTCAGTATATCTTGGGATGGAATGTGATGCTTACCGTACATTACCAGCAGGGGGCAAGGATCTCTAGATTGTATTTTATGTCCCGCAGTCTGCGGAGGAATGGATGCATGTGTTTGCCATTTACAAGCCTGTGTGTATAATGTATATATATATAATCCACACGTGCCAGGATTTCACATGTTCTCAGATCCCTCCATGGAAATCATATATTTTGTAGTTAAAAAACATTTTAGCTGCAGTGAACTCTCCATTGCTTAACGCAGAACCTCAAGCAGATATAAGAAACACCACAAGAGTCAGAACATTTCTAAAGGCAGCTGGTGTGATCCACTGTACAGCAGCACATAGACTGGGAGAGGGAGGGGCGAATCAGGATCTGTCGCATGCGGTGGCAGCTGGGGAAATATTTTTTGGGGGGGTGGCAAACAACCCCCCTCCCCCCTGGTCGGGTCACAGGTGACCTACCCCCCCCCCCCCCTGGTTGCTCAGTTGGTTAGTCACCAGCCCCGCACTTAGGTCGCGGGCAGCTCTTCCTCCGGGCGGCGGCTTCACCCTGCGTCTTCTCCTCCTGGTCTTAACGGCGGCTTCCCCTGCGTCTCCTCCCTCCTCGGCGGCCAATAGGTTCGCTTCTCCTCTGGGCCAATCGGGTGACGGGTCTCAGGACCAGAAGGAGAATCAGGAAGACAATAGCAAATATGAATTTGCTATTGCTACACAACTGGGTGGGCTCAGGGCACTGCCCCACCCTTTTTTTGAAGCCAATTAGAGCCTCAGGCACTAATCATGTGCTTCTAAGAAAAAAAAAAATAACCTCATTGGAATCTATGCATCCAGCGCCCTGCATGTAGACTAGGGATCGGTCACATGGATTAGGGGGCGGCGCCCCTGCACCCCGTATGGACGGGCTGCCACTGGCCACATGCAGGTGTGCGTATAAGGAACATGGTGACAGGAGTAGAGAGCGGAGTTTGGATAAGGAATGAGTTGACGAGTCTGCAGGTCTCTTCTGCTCTTCTGTCCCGGAGATAACTCGGCGGAGGTGGTCCTCTGTGTTGCATTCTGGGAGAGAGTATTTCTGGGACAGACGCCATGTTTCTTAAAGTCTTTTGCCTCGTGGCCCTCCTGGCCTAGAGGTATGTGTTAGTGAGTTCTACCTCGCGGCCCTCCGGGCTGGAGGGTCACGGTGCTTCAGCCGTGCAGGTAGACCCAGAAGCCTATCTGGGGTCTGCTATCGCTGGGATGGTCCTGCGCTGTCTGTCCTGCGGGAAGAAGCCGGACAATCGGGAAGATCCAGGGGAGGACTCATCTTGGAAGGGACTATGCAAGGCTGGTCTTAAGAAGGGCCTGGTGAGTTCTACCTCGCGACCTCCCGGGCTGGAGGGTTACGGTGCTTCAGCCGTGCAGGTAGACCCAGAAGCCTATCTGGGGCCTGCTATCGCTGGGATGGTCCTGCGCTGTCTGTCCTGCGGGAAGAAGCCAGACAATCAGGAAGATCCAGGGGGAGGACCCATCTTGGAAGGGACCATGCAAGGCTGGTCTTAAGAAGGGCCTGGTGACTCGATTGTAGGACGCATCTTAAACTAATTTACCGGGTCGGCTTAAAGGTTCTGGTACTGTGTCACCGAAAACTACTGCATCCTGTGGCAGAGGATCGTACAGTTTTGTTTCACCCAAGTCTGTGGCAGAGACTTTTTGTTTGTGCTGCGTTCCGGTTGATAGGTTAGTGAGAGAGACCTATCCGGGCGGGCAAAGATTTAATCCTGAACTAAAGATACATTCATCCTTGAGATTTCAATTCCTTAGTGCTACACCAAGAAAAAGTATTTGAACTTCCCTGAAACTCTTCTTCTACCTCTTTCCTGCTACTTCTTCCAGTTATCTCCCATTAAAGCATTGGAAAAGTACTAAAGTGACTGTGTCCTACATTGTCTGATAACAAGCTCAACGGGACCCTAGACCCGGTATTGGTGACACTACAGGTAAAAAGGTAACGGAAACAGCCCGCTTTAAATCAGCAGCTCCACCGTGAGTTATTGCTACACATCCAAAGTTTAACTTGTGATTCACTTGAAAAATGAATTCATGACTTTTAAGGAAGTGAATTAGTAAACTAATAGATGTTTCTCATATGTTCCTAGAGGTATTTTTCGTAATATAAGTATTATGTGCACTGCTTATAAGTCCCCGTTGGCTGTCATCGTATGTTAATGTGTAATCATAGATTCATTTTAATGTGAATTCTTTGCTTACGCCAAGCCCCCTAAAGAATTTACACCGGAACGTAGCAGGCAGTAAAATCCTAATTCATCCTAAAGGTTGTTTAAGGGCATCTACATCTCCCAACTGCCCATTAAGCATCATGTGATGAAATCCGGCCAATCGACCCTCTTATACATCTGAGCGTATATCAAAGACTTCAGTGTGCATTTACCAGCAAGTGACATGTAACAGCCGCGCAGCGCATTAAAGAAAATTGAAGAAATGTTTTTTGTCAATCTGACAAAGCCTAGGAAACGTTTGAATGTCTCGAAGCCGATCTCTAGGGGCTGCGTGTATAGAAACGCCTTCTGTAGTATTTACTAATCTTCTGAAAAAAAAAAAAAAACTCTTGGATCCCTTGTGACAGGGGCCTGACGGACAATCCAGATTGGATTTACAACTCAGAGTAACTCATACCGTAAATAATGACTGAGTAGGTGGATTTAAAAAAAAAAAAAAAAAGACTTTAACAGCTGCGCTTACTCAGTGTAAAATCTGATTCGTCAGAATGTCCCCTTGCAGTTGTCAGCAAGTCATTTAAAAAAAAAAGAAAAATGATTTTTTCAGCAGGATACACAGTGGATTCTCTGATCAGATGGGAAAATGTGCTAAATAATCCCAAAAAATGTTTACTTGTGGTTTCCAAACTGCAGCATGCTCTAATGTGTTACAAATCCTCCCGGCTTGTACGCTGTATCTCTGTGTATGTAATATACAGATTGATGGCATAACCATGGCGGGCCAGCTCCATTCCCTCTGATAGACTGTAAAATGATTGTCACCTGTCACATCTTGTCTTCCTGTTTTATAAGCTTCTGTCACATGAAGAACTATATGATAAATGTTGCCACTTAACCACTTACAGTTGCCCCTTAATGACCAGGCCATTTTTTGCGATTCGGCACTGCGTCGCTTTAACTGACAATTGCGCAGTCGTGCGACGTTGTACCCAAACAAAATTGGCGTCCTTTTTTCCCCCACAAATAGAACTTTCTTTTGGTGGTATTTGATCACCTCTGCGGTTTTTATCTTTTGCGATTTAAAAAAAAAAAAAAGAGCAACAATTTTGAAAAGAAAAAATAAATTTTTACTTATTGCTATAATACATATCCCCCCAAAAAGTGTAAAAAAAATTTCTTCATCAGTTTAGGCCAACATATATTCTACAAATTTTTGGAGAAAAAAAAATCGCAATAAGCGTATATTGATTGGTTAGCGCAAAAAGTTATAGCGTCTACAAAATAGGGAATAGATTTATGGCTTTTTTTTTTTACTAGTAATTGCAGCGATCTGCGATTTTTATCAGGACTGTGACATTGTGGCGGACAGATCGGACACTTTTGACACTTTTTTGGGACCATTGACATTTATACAGCGATCAGTGCTATAAAAATGCACTGATTACTACATAATGTCACTGGAAGGGAAGAAGTTAACACTAGGGGAGCGATCAAGGGGTTTATTGTGTTCCCTGGGAGGTGTTTCTAACTGTGAGGGTAAGGGACTGACTGGAGGAGGAGAGAGATTGCTGTTCCTGAGCACTAGGAACAGCAGATCCCTCTCTACTTCCCTGACAGAACGGGGATCTGTCGGTTTACATTGACAGATCCCCGTTCTGGCTCTCTTTCCCGGGATCACGGGTGGCCGGTGGACATCACGGCCGCTGGTCATGTGCATCGGGTCCCCTCGCAGTGCACCTGCTATGGCTCTTTTTTTAACAAAAACAGTGGTGCTTTATTGTTGTAATAGATAATCAGAGTTACAGAATACCATTCAACAGAGTACAATACATTACATACGTAGATTACATATTTGAGGATAGGGAAACCTGCTATGGCTCTTAAAGGTGCCGATGTACACCTACGGCGATTCGCTGGAAAGAGCGAACGTGCCACAGTATAATGACAGTGGCTGGTCGGCAAGTGATTAAGTGGTTAAACTAGAACTAAAGGCAAAACTTTTTTCATTGTGGATAGAGTAAGGGAGGGTTACAACTTTTTTTTTTTTTTTTTTTGCCATCTGTCTCCAATAAGGGAGATTTCCCTTAATTTCCTGTCCCGTAGCCAAAACAGGAAGTGAGAAGAAACCCCTCCAAAGTGAGGGAATCATAACTAGTGTCCGTATTGGAAGATTTCCCCACTATTATGCAACGTACACACGGTCAGACTTTCCGACAACTAATGTTTGATAGGAGCTTGTTGTCGGAAATTCCGACCGTGTGTAGGCTCCATCGAACATTTTCTGTCGGAATTTCCGACAAACAAAATTTGAGAGCTGGATCTCAAATTTTCAGACAACAAAATCCGTTGTCGGAAATTCCGATCGTGTGTACACATTTCCGACGCACAAAATTCCACGCATTGCTCGGGAATCGAGCAGAAGAGCCGCACTGGCTATTGAACTTCATTTTTCTCGGCTCGTCGTACGTGTTGTACGTCACCGCGTTCTTGACGTTCGGAATTTCCGACAACATTTGTGTGACCGAGTGTATGGCATCCGTCGAAAAAAAAAAACATGGATTTTGTTGTCGGAATGTGCGATCGTGTGTACGGGGCATTAGTGTTCTAATGGCAATTGGCAATGCAAAATTTGGGATTTTCTTTTACATTCACTTTCAATGATAACGGTAAACAGGACAAATAGTGAGAGTGAAACTCCCTGACCCAGGGCAGACAGCAATAAAAACTGGCAGGTGTTCCGATTCCTCTCCACTCTATCCAAAACTACAAAAAATGTTTTGCGATACGGCACTGCATTACTTTAAGTGACAATTGCGCGGTCATGCGACGCTGTACCCAAATAAAACTGATGTCCTTTCTTTTGATGTTATTTGATCACCTCTGCAGTTTTTATTTTTTTTGCGCTGTAAACAAAAAAGAGCAACAATTTTGAAAAGAAAACTATATATTTTTTTACTTTCTGCTATAAAACATATCCAATAAAAAAAAGTCGAATTTCTTCATCAATTTAGGCCAGTATGTATTCTGCTACATGTTTTTGGCAAAAAAAAATCCCAATAAGCGTATATTGATTGGTTTGCAGAAAAGTTAACTATGGGATAGATTTATGGAATTTTTATTTATTTTTATTTTTTTACTAGTATATAGATGTAGATATATATAGTAGATCAGTGATTTTTAGCGGGACTTTGGCATTACCGCGGACAAATCGGACACCTAACTGACACTTTTGACACTTTTTTGGGGACCAGTGACATTAATACAGTGATCAGTGCTAAAAATATGCACTGTTACTGTACAATCAAACTGGCAGGGAAGGGGTTAACACCAGGGGCGATCAAAGGGTTAAGTGTGTCGCTAGGGGGTGCTTGCTAACTGTGTGGGGGATGATCTGACTGGGTGAAAACAGAGATCTGTGTTTCTGGAACAGGAACACAAGATCTCCATCTTCTTCCCTGTCAGAATGGCAATCTGTCTTGTTTACATAGGCAGATCGCCTTTCTGCCTTTCCCGGGAACAATCGCGGTGGGCTCCCCCTCTATCTAATCAGCGCGCGATTGCGCCCCCCCCCCCCAGTGGCCACTGCACGAAAAGATGTACAGGTACGTCATTTCGCGCAGCCACGCCACCTTGCCACAGTAAATGTGCGGAAGGCGGTGCAGAACCAGTTAAAGGGTAATGCCCTGTACACACGACCGGTTTTTCCGTCGGAATAAACTCTGAAGGTTTTTACGGCGGAGTTCCGACGGAATTCCGCTCAAGCTGTCTTGCATACACACGGTCACACCAAATTCCGACCGTCCAGAACGCGGTGACGTACAACACGTACGACGGGACTAGAAAAAGGAAGTTAAATAGCCAGTAGCCAATAGCTTCCGTCTCGTACTTGCTTCAGAGCATGCGTCGTTTTTGGTGCGTCGGAACAGCATACAGACGAGCGTTTTTTCCGATAGTAATTTGTTCCGTCGGAAAAATATAGAACATGTTCTCTATCTAAGTCCGTCTGAATTTTTGACAGAAAAAGTCCGATGGGGCATACACACGGTCGGAGCAATGAAAAGCTTCCATCGGACTCCTTCTGTTGGAAATTCCGCTCGTGTGTACGCGACATTACTCTACTTTTGTGGGGAAAAAATAGCAAATAAAGAAAAAAAAATATAGCGTTTATACAATTGCGACACAAGTCATATCGTGATTGAATGTTATTAAATGTTATTAAAAATGACCTTTCCTTTTCAATCTGCAACGCTGTAATTTTCTGAAAATGCAATGCAATATGGCTCCCTGGAGGTTTTCTGTACACAGAATGTATACAGAACGCCCCCCTAGAAACATCATTTACTGCTCGTGTGATTGGCTCACTGATTTTCCCAGAAATCTGCACTAAGATACAACTCAGATTTCAGGCATCCCCTGCAACAAAAATGTCATTTTTGGTGAGATACTTTCAATAGGAAATCACATCTAAAGGGATGCAGAACCTGCAATTTTCCACATTAGAGACCTGCAGGTGCACAGCTGGTTGATAATTATAAAACCACACCCATTAGCCTAACTCAGTAAAGGGGACATGGGAACAAACAAATTATGTTATAATTTGACGTATGTATGAATTTTGGAGGTCACCTGCTCCATGGTAGACCCTATATCTGCTCAATGCCTTTGTCATGTCACCGCTCTGCACAGGACAATAAAGGAACGCTTTGTAGGAACTGGGCATGGCTTTGCAGTACATTTTTACCCCAACGCGCTGATCGTTTTTTTCTTTTTTTTTTCTTCCCATTAAAATAAACAAGAATTGGTAAAAGAAATCCCCTGACCAGCAGATGCTTAGTTATAAAATAAACAGAGCAAATCACACCAGTTAAAGAGTTTCTTTCCTCCGCGTGTCAATGTCTGGATTATTTGTGTTGGCCAGGCGTGGATCCAGCTGCCCGGGGGCCAGGCGGTACATCATTTTTCCTCATCTCAGCGTTTTTTCACATCTCCTGTCCAGCCCTGAGTACTGGCAAAAATAACCTCAGAGGGAAGTGGATCTGCTTAATCTCTCTCAGGATCTCTGAAATGCACACAGGATCAGCACTTTTCCCCCAATTCACCCATTTTAGTCCTCACAAGTGTCTGCCGAGACATAAAATTGGCACATGTCCCCTGTTTCCGCTGGCTGTCATGAGCCGTGAAGCTTTTTTCTTTGAATGTTTGTTCTTGATCACGTTGGTCTCGTATTTTCATTTTTTTTTAATCTTACGTGCGCGTATGCTGATACATTTCTTGATAAATGAAATCAACTCAATTTATTTACTTAAGAAGAGGTGTTTAAGAAGGGATAGCCTTGTATAAGCACATCAGTGGTCTGAATAGAAAATTTAGCACATCTCCGCAATACATTCCCCTATTATTTATGCTTTTAAAATTGCTGCAGAAAAAATATATTATATTTTGGTATCAGGGAGGGAGTGAAGTCATTTAACCGCTTCAGCCCCGGAAGAATTTACCCCCTTCCTGACCAGAGCACTTTTTGCGATTCGGCACTGCGTTTAACTGACAATTGCGCGGTCGTGCGACGTGGCTCCCAAACAAAATTGACGTCCTTTTTTCCCCCACAAATAGAGCTTTCTTTTGGTGGTATTTGATCACTTTTTAATTTTTTTTGCGCTATAAACAAAATAAGAGCGACAATTTTGAAAAAAAAAAAAAACGCATTATTTTTTACTTTTTCCTATAATAAATATCCCCCAAAAATATATAAAAAAACAATTTTTTTCCTCAGTTTAGGCCGATATATATTCTTCTACATATTTTTGGTAAAAAAATCGCAATGAACGATTATTGATCGGTTTGCGAAAAAGTTATAGCGTTTACAAAATAGGGGATAGTTTTATGGCATTTTTATTAATTTTTTTTTTAAATGGCGGCGATCTGCGATTTTTATTGTGACTGCAACATTATGGTGGACATATCGGACATTTTTGATACATTTTTGGGACCATTGTCATTTATACAGCAATCAGTGCTATACAAATGCACTGATTCCTGTGTAAATGACACTGGCAGTGAAGGGGTTAACCACTAGGGGGCGGGGAGGGGTTAGGTCAGTACTAGGGAGTGTTTTCTAACTGTAGGGGGGATGGGCTAGCTGTGACAGGTCACTGATCTCTGCTCCCGATGACAGGGAGCAGAGATCAGTGACACTGTCACTAGGCAGAACAGGGAGATGCTGTTTACATCAACATCTCCCCATTCATCCTCTCCGTGAGGCGAGCGCAGGTATCCCCGCGGCGATCGAGTCTGCGGGACCCGCAACCCGACTCACGGAGCTCCGGGCCGGCGTGTGCGCACCACGGCGGGGAATTCAATGGGACTTTCCTGTACGCCCATTTGCCCAGCTGTGCCATTCTGCCGACGTACATCGGCGTGCGCCGGTCGGGAAGTGGTTAAAGGTATTTAACATCATTGTAAACAGGTTGTACCTGTTTATCTGCAGTTCTCTCTCTTCTGCAGCCTCCTACAGTACACATTTACACAACATTTCTGAGCTTCAGGGGGCAGGGATCTGTAGTCACACACTGCACATCATAGAGCAGCGAGCTTAGTGTGATCTGAGACCTGAGTGCAGAAAACGGACTGCCCCCCACCACCTCTACACAGTCTCATAGAGAAACATGGATAGCTAAAGCTGTCAATCACCAGCTGTATGATGGGGGTGTCCGGGCTGTCTCCAAGAATTGCTTGGTGTTGGCATAGACTGTCAGAAGTGATTCATGCAAATTTCACTGTGTGGACTGCTCAGGTGAAAATTCATAGTTACATAGTAGGTGAGGTTGAAAAAAGACACAAGTCCATCAAGTCCAACCTATGTGTGTAATTATATGTCAGTATTATATCCCTGTATGTTGCAGTCGTTCAGGTCCTTATCTAATAGTTTTTTGAAAATATTGATGCTCCCCGCTGAAACCACCGCCTGTGGAAGGGAATTCCACATCCTAACCGCTCTAACAGTAAAGAACCCTCTACGCAGTTTAAGGTTAAACCTCTTTTCTTCTAATTTTAGTGAATGGCCACATGTCTTATTAAATTCCCTTTTGCGGAAAAGTTTTATCCCTATTGTGGGGTCACCAGTACGGTATTTGTAAATTGAAATCATATCCCCTCTCAAGAGTCTCTTCTCCAGAGAGAATAAGTTCAGTGCTCACAACCTTTCCTCATAACTAATATCCTCCAGACCCTTTATTAGTTCTGTTTCTCTTCTTTGTACTCGCTCCATTTCCAGTACATCCCTCCTGAGAACAGGTGCCCAGAACTGGTTGGCATACTCCAGGTGCGGCCGGACCAGAGTCTTGTAGAGCGGGAGAATTATCGTTTTATCTCTGGAGTTGATCCCCCTTTTAATACATGACAATATTCTGTTTGCTTTGTTAGCAGCAGTTTGGCATTGAATACCATTGCTGAGCCTATCATCTACTAGGACCCCCAGGTCCTTTTCCATCCTAGATTCCCCCAGAGGTTCTCCCCCCAGTGTATAGATTGCATTCATATTTTTTGCCACCCAAATGCATGATTTTACATTTTTCTACATTGAACCTCATTTGCCATGTAGTTGCCCACCCCATTAATTTGTTCAGGTCTTTTTGCAAGATTTCCACATCCTGCGGAGAAGTTATTGCCCTGCTTAGCTTAGTATCGTCCGCAAATACAGAGATTGAACTGTTTCCCCCATCCTCCAGGTCGTTTATGAATAAATTAAACAGGATTGGTCCCAGCACAGAACCCTGGGGGACCCCACTACCCACCCCTGACCATTCTGAGTACTCCCCATTTATTACCACCCTCTGAACACGCCCTTGTAGCCAGTTATCAATCCATGTACTTACCCTATGGTCCATGCCAACGCACCTTATTTTGTACAGTAAACATTTATGGGGAACTGTGTAAAATGCTTTTGCAAAATCCAGATACACCACGTCTACGGGCCTTCCTTTATCTAGATTTATCAATTCACTTGAAATAAAATCACACAATGTTTTTTTTCCTAACAAAGCCAAGTGAACAGCATTTCTGTGCTGACACCAGTGCTGGTGTTGACATTGATCAACAATGCCATAGCAATAACAGCTGCCACTGTAAAACAGTAATAATAATATTAACCACTTAAATACAGGGCACTTTACCCCCTTCCTGCCCGGGCCAATTTTCAGCTTTCAGTGCTGTCACACTTTGAATGACAATTGCGCAGTCATACAACACTGTACCAATATGACATTTTCATTATTTTGTTGACACAAATAGAGCTTTCTTTTAGTGGTATTTAATCACCACTGGTTTTGTTTTGTTTTTTTTTGCTAAATAAATGAAAAAAGACAGAAAAATGTGAAGAAAAAAAATGTTTTTTTTTTGTTTCTGTTATTAAATTTTGCAAATAATCTTTTTTCATGAATATATAGGCCAAGATGTATTCTGCTACATTCATTTGGTGAAAATAACCCAAATCAGTGTATATTATTTAGTTTGTGGGAAAGTTATAGAGTCCACAAACTATGGTATGTATCTTAAAATTGATCACACCTGATGTACTGCACCCTATCTCATTTCTTGAGGCGGAAACATGTCGGGGCAGTACAAGTACCCCCCAAATGATCAATTTTTGAAATGTAGACAGACCAAGGTATTTAGTAAGAGACATGGTGAATTTTGTTGAAGTTGTCATTTTTTGTCATCATTTTTTTGGAAAAATGAAGAAATTAAAAAAAAAAAATCATTGTTGTGATTGGCCACAGGTGATCACATTGCACAGATGGGCCGTGATTGGACCAGTCTGTATCATGTGATCCATGTATCCAATCACAGCTAGCAACACAATTGTACACAATGGATGGCTTGAAATGAAGCCATCCATTGTTTACGACTATTATGTGACCTGCTATGATGTTACAGCAGTCCCGGAAGTGGGCCGGTAGAATGATCAATCATCGTCTGTGTCTGGTGGACGCAACTAGTGACGGATCGCGCCCCCCCCCCCCAATCATGAAGGATGTCATATGATGTCCACCCAGATCGATGAGAAGCATATGCCCATAGGCTGGGCAGGAACCGATAAGCACAGTTTAAACAAATTTAAGCGCAATTAAAACTAAAACTTAAAATATAATTGCAGTTTACCAACCATAAGATGTGGTGGCTGCATTAGTTTTCTTTTTTTTTTTTTAGTTTTTTTTTTTCCTCCTCTGTTTTCACTTGGTGATCTGGCCATTTTGTTCATTTGTATGAAAGGTAAAGGTTCCCCTGTTTTTCAGTATCTAATGTCATGTTCCCAGCTTATTAGGGACCATTTTTGGCATAGAACAGGTCTGAGATAGTTGAAAAGAGCTCATCTGATCCTCAAGAGCCATGCAAAGCCCATTGAACCCTTGCAAAACACCTTAAAGTGGTTGTAAACCCTTACAGACCCCTTTTTGCTACAGGTAAGCCTATAATAAGGCTTACCTGTATCTACCCTGGATATCTCCTAAACCTGCACGGTTAAGGAGACATCCCCTGTATTTGCATGTGCCGACATCATCGGCATATGTGGACTGAAGCAACGGCATGTATGTATGCTTCGGTGAATGTGCCGTTACCGGCTGCTCCTGCGCGCATGCGTGGGAGTGACGTCATCGCGCCTCCAGCCAATCACATCGCCGGAGCCGCGATACCCGGAAGTAACCCCCCGGGTGTGATGTCACCGGCTGGTGCTGTGTATGAGCACCGCAGCGAGTGCTTCGATCTCACGTGAGTATTACATAATGAGCTAGTATGCTATGCATACTAGCTCATTATGCCTTTGTCTTGCAGGTGTTAGTTTATTTTTGTTTTTTTTAAGTGGGTTTACAACAACTTTAAAGCGGGGTTCCACCCAAATTTTGAACATTATCTCTATGCATTCTCTTCCTTGCCTAGATGCTGACATGCTGTGTAAAAAAATTTAAATCGCCGTAATTACCTTTTTTTTTCTAATCTTCTTAGCACTTCCTGGTTTTCCTCCCATGGGAGTAGGCGTGTTTCTAGCCTCTCCCAGACCTCCCACAGTCCCCTGGGAGCTAGTCTCAGGCTTCCCAGCATGCATTGTGCAACAGCGTCATCACAACATCTCGGTGATTGCTGGGAGCACAGCATTCACCGCATCCAGGAAATACATGCTTGTGGGCTTCAAATGCCCACAATGAAGATGGAAACCGCCTTCAGTGGATTTTATAAGTTATTCTTTACAACAAAATCGGACTTATTACCCAGAACATGTGAGTAGATAATCATGAGAAGAAAAGTTTGTGAATGAACTCCAAAAAAAAAAAGATAGATAGGTGGACCCCCGCTTTAAAGTGGTTCTAAAGGCTCAAGGTTTTTTGCCTTCATGCATTCTCTAGTGCTTTAATGTGATGGCTGCATTTGTTTCTCTGTTTAGGCTTTTTTCCCTGTGTTATCACCTGGAGATCCTGCCAATGACATACTTCCTGTCTCAGGGTGATAAAGCTCACTCGCCATATCTATGGAGGAGCAGTGTCGTCATTTTATGACAGGAAGTTTGTTAGAACCACAGAACGCATTCTTTGCTCCTCTTCCTCCTCTTCATAACAAAGCGGAAGGTGTTCTGTAGTCCTTTCCTCACTTCCTCTTAGGATTGTTTAAAATAAGACTCTGGAGTGCCCAAGACTGCTATGGGTTTCTGGAAAGAATAATAGGCATTTTTTCACTTGTTAAACAGATTTTACAAAACACTTTCAATGTAATATTTAACAGACCAAAAAGGAACAAAAAACAGAAGAGAACTTCATTATTTGGGTTTACTTTCATTTCGCTTTCTCCATAGGCCCCAAAGCATTTTGTTGAAACCCAATTTTCCAAATCTCCAATTTTTTACCCAAATTTTGGGAAAGCAATAACCCCTAGTATTGCTCATCCCTTTATAACATTATGTTAGTTTGCACTACTGAATAGTAACCCCCCCCCCCCCCCAACTTTCCATGAACTCTTAGTTGGCTGTAATAAGTAATTACTGTTTAATGTTGAAGAACCAGGTGAGAGTGAGTCAGGGGCTCATGTAATCACTGGCTCCTCTCACTTCTGTTACAAGATACATTCATTAGTAATAGAGAGAGATTTAGGGGTTTTCCATGCCTGGGGTGACGAAACACTAGAGGTGATTCATCCGCAAAAGGAAGGGTTAATAACTGGCCAAAGACTCCGATATAACTCATTCCCAGGAACACACTTCCCAAACCCAAAACTTGGAAAACACATTTTTGTACTTGGGGGAAATTTACAAAAAACACTCAGGTCCCCATGGATAGAAGATGAGAGTCGTCCAGTTTGGCTTTTGGTTGAACCGGGCAGCGATCTCTTTTCATTGAGACTCCATTATTTGACCATGCTCAGGTAGAACATCAATGAGACCAACTACAAAACCTGTTTAAAAAGTTTGTTGTTTACTCCTGAGATAAGTGGTAGGCAAGGACGGTAACCTGTAAAAATTTTTAAAGAGTTGCCTATGGAGATTTTTAAGTACCGAAGTTAGGCGCCATTCCACGAGTGTGCGCAATTTGAAAGCGTGACATGTTAGGTATCTATTTACTTGGTGTAACATCATCTTTCACATTATACAAAAGCACACTTTTTATATTCATGAAACAGTTATTTCCCCAAAAAATGCTTTTGAAAAAATGCTACGCAAATACCAGGTAACAAAAAGTTGCAACGACCACCATTTTATTCCCTAGGGCAGGGTTAGGCACTCCTACTGTGGTGAAACTACAAATCCCATCATGCCTCTGCCTCTAGGAGTCATGCCTGTAATTGTCAGGGACTTGCAATGTCTCATGGGACATTCATAACAGCTGGAGGGCTGAGGTTGCCTACCCCCGCCCTAGGGTGTCTGCTAAAAGAAATATATATATAATGTTTGGAGGTTCTGCATAATTTTCTAGCAAAAAAATTCTGATTTCTTACATGTAGGAGAGAAGTGTCAGAATTGGCCTGGGTGGCAAGGGGTTAAAGCAGAGTCCCACCCAACTTTACAAGGTGGTCCTAAACTAAAGACCAACCCTCCAACCCTCATTTTTGTATGTATATATCTAGATAGATAGATAGATAGATAGATAGATAGATAGATAGATAGATAGATAGATAGATAGATAGATAGATAGATAGATAGATATAGATATATACTTTAGTCCTAGCCAGGCAGCGGTGAAATACCTAATGTCCTCTTCTTCTCACCCACTGCCTTCTGGGACCTGTGTGTGTCCCAGAAGATGAGGTGGCCATTCAGAAAGCGCAGTAGGAAACCGGCTATGAAGCCTGAAGGCCCCACTGCCGGTTTACCTTAGTTGTAATGGCGGCGCCTGCACCCGAGCCGGTGGTCGAATCGGCCTGGGGGGGGGGGTGTGCGACATAGCGGGGCTCCCTGGAAAGGTAAGTGTCCTTATTAACCTCTTCCCGTCCGCGATAGACATCCTCCTGTGCTCGAGTGGCCTGCGCGCCCCCTGCAGGGCGCGTGCCACACGCTCTGTGATCAGCGAGTCTATGAGACTCTGCTGATCACAAATCGGAGTAAGTCCCGACCCCTTACCATGTGATCAGCTGTCAGCCAATGACAGCTGATCATGTGATGTAAACAGAGCCGGTAATCAGCTATTTTTTCTCCTCACGCTGTTAGCGTGAGGAGAAAAAAAAAAGGCGATCACCAGCAGCTGTGAGAGGGACATCGGTGCCCACCTGTGCCACCTACCAGTGCCCACCAGCACCACCTACCAGTGCCCACAGTACCACCTATCAGTGCCCACAGTGCTTCTATAAATGTCACCAATCAGTGCCTCATCACAAGTGCTGCCTATCAATACCACCTACCAGTGCCCATTAGTGCCACCTACCGGTGCCACCTATCAGTGCCCATCAGTGCCACCCATCAGTGCCACTCATCAGTGCCACCCATCAGTGCCCATCAGTACCGTCTTATCAGTGCCCATCAGTGTCGCCTTAACTGTGCCTATCAGTGCAGCCCATCAGTGCCCATTAGTGCAGCCCATCAGCAAATGTCAATGAAGAAGAAAAATTACCCGTTTGCAAAATTTTATAACAAACTATGAAACGTTTTTTTTTTTCTAAAATTTCTGTCTATTTTTGTTTGTTTAGCAAAAAATAAAAACCCAAGTGGTGTTTAAATACCACCAAAAGAAAGCTCTATTTGTGTGAAAAAAAATGATAAAAACTTAATTTGAGTACAGTGTAGCAATTGTCATTCAAAATGTGACAGCGCTGAAAGCTAAAAATTGGTCTGGGCAGGAGGGTGGTTTAAAGTGGATGTAAACCTGAATTTTTTTTTTTTTATCATACTGTAGAGTATAAGATTTCCTATCATTTGAGCCCAGTCTTGCCACACAGAGTTAATCTATCTCTGAGCAATCCTCTTTTATTGTTCAGTGGGATAAATCTTGACAAACTGAGAAAATCTTTGTCAAATCCTCCCCCTTGCTGTGAGTGACAGGTGATTTACATATAGCCTAAGACACAGGCATTATTTTTTTAATTCCCTCCCCCACTCCTTTCTTGAGCAGCTCTGCAAGGATTGGCTGTTCCACACCTCACCATGATTTGGCATGCTGAAGTCATGTGATTACTTTCCTGTCTTTTCACTGGATGTTAGAGATCATAGCAGAAGTGCAGTGTAAGAAATACACAGGAGAAAATGCATATTGACAAGGGGAGTGTAGAGGTGGGCGGGGAGACTACTGACATCACGACTCCACCCACCGAGCTCCAGACAACAGACCCGCCCACAGAATCTGCAGTTTTTCGGCTCTCATAACAGACAGAGGGGAGATATTTGACAGGTAAAGATACATGCAGGAGGCTTGTATATCCTTATAGATAACCCCTATGGCAGTAATGTAGAAAGGATGACATTGGGTTTACATCCACTTTAAGTGTCCAGTAAGCAAGTGGTTAAAAGTCACCAGCTACAGTACTTGTAGCTGCTGACTTTTAAAAAAAACTTTTTTGCGGCTGCAACCCTGCTTTAATTACCATAAGTGAGTAATATACAAATAATTATTATATATTGTTTTTAAGGTAATTTACTATATTTTCAAAAACTGTACTCAAGCAGGTGTTTCACAGTAAATAGATAAATAACAAATTATTATGTTATAACACGTAGCATAATAATATAATGATTTAGCTTGATTAAAACAGTACCTTTTCAGCAGCAGCAGATTTTCATTCTCCCTCCTAACTATGTGAGAAAAACATGGGATTGTGGGTAAATCTTATACCCTTCTAGTTAAGAGGGTTGGGCTGGAAGGGATTATGTGTCTTTTAGACACATGCCCCCTTCTGTGACACTGCAGTGAGAGGCGTGCCTCCACTGCAGCATTTTTATTGGACATCTTGTTCCAATGGTGCTTTACCACTGGTCCAAGGCTCCAAGCTGTCCGGGGTGGGGGACGCAGCGGCTTAATATCCTGAAGATGTCATATGACGTCCAGTCAGGATATTGAAACCACTTTGCCGCCGTCATTTTGCTATATGGCAAGCGGCAAGTGGTTAAAAACATTTTTGGGGGATATTTATTATAGCAAAAAGTAAAAAATATTGTTTTTTTTTTTAAATTGTCACCCTTTTTTTGTTTATAGCACAAAAAATAAAAACCGCAGAGGTGATCAAATACCACCAAAAGAAAGCTCTATTTGTGGAAAAAAAAGGACATCAATTTTGTTTGGGTACAGTGTCACACGACCGCGCAATTGATTGTTAAAGCGACGCAGTGCCGAATCTCAAAAAATGGGCTGGTCAGGAAGGGAGTAAATACTTCCGGTCTGTAAGTGGTTAATGTTGTTCTAAAGGTACAATGTTTTTTACCTTAATGCATTCTATGCTTTAAAGTAAAAAGCCTTCTGCATGCAGCTCCCTCCCCCAGACCCCCTAAATGCTTATCTGAATCTTATCTCGATCCAGCGAAGTGCACAAGAGCAGCAGCTCTCTCGGTTCTCTCCCTCTTCATTGGACAGAGAAGCAGGAGTGGAAGCCATTGGTTCTATTACAGCCAGTAAGGAGAGAGTGGGAGGCAGAGCTGAGCTGCGCTCTGTGTGTCAATGGACACACAGAGCCGTTTCAGGAGATAGCATGCACAAATGCTCCCATAAAAAACGGCATGCTATGAGGGAATTCGGCAGGATTGAGGAGCCCAGAGCGCCAGCGGGGGGACCTATCGTTTATTATTTAAAGAAAACTGGAAACAGAAAATAGGAATTACTTTAACAATATAAATAGAATATATTTACAAATATTTAATATTTTGACAAAAATATATTATAATAAAAATATTTAAAAATGTAAAAAAATATTTTATCCCTTTAACCGCTTCTGTACCACCCCACGTATATGTACCTTACCAGGCCCTTCAGCGTGAAATTATGTACCTGCACATCATTTAAATTTCCAGATCTGGGGAGCGCATGCTCGCCGCCGCGACCTGCGTCCGCTGTGATTGGACACAGCGGGAGCCAATCAGCGGGTCTGGCAGACCCAATGTTCACTGGCACCCAGGGATCATTCCCACGAGAGGCAGAACAATGATCTGTTAGAGGGGAGGATGGAGATCTTGTGTTTCTGCCAAGCAGGGACATGGATCTCTGTCTTCCCCCAGTCAAAGCACCTCCCCCACACAGTTATAAAGCACTCCCAGTGAACACATTTAACCCTTTGATCGCCCCTGATCGTCCCTTCCCCGCCAGTGTCATTAGTACAGTGGCAGTGCATATTTTTTAGCACTGATCACTGTATTGGTGTCAATAGTCCCCAAAAAATGTCACTTAGTGTCAGATTGGTCTGCTGCAATGTTACAGTCCCACTAAAAATCGCCACTTTTACTAGTAAAAAAAAAAATTCCATAAATCTATCCCATAGTTTGTAGTCCCTATAACTTTTGCGTAAGCCAATCAATACATGCTTATTGGGATTTTTTTTACCAAAAACATGTGACAGAATACATATTGGCCTAAACTGATGAAGAAATTAAATTTTTTTTAAATTTTATTGAATATGTTTTATAACATAAAGTAAAAAATATATTTTTTTCAAAATTGTCGGGTTTTTTTGTTTATAGCGCAAAAAAAAAACAAAAAAACGCAGAGGAGATCAAATACCACCAAAAGAAAACTCTATTTGTGGGGAAAAGGGGACATCGATTTTATTTGGGTACAGCGTCGCACGACTGCGCAATTGTCAGCTAAAATAACAAAAAACGCAAAAAATGGCCTTCCGGAGCTGAAGTGGTTAAAGATCCTGCAAGTATAGAAAAACCTGTTGATTTGTCAGAAAAGAACTACTGGTGTGGGCTGACAACACACAGCATTGTTGTGGGCTGAGTGGTGTCAGCTCTGCCCTGTTGTCTTTTGCTTCCCTACTCAAACACACATTCCCTGTCCTATTTTTCACAACACAGTACAGTAGTCCTAAGATAAGAACTGGGAGGGCTAATTACTCTCCTTGAGATAACTCAAGAAGTGTGCAGAGCACACAGAACAGCTCTGATTTTCTACCCTGTAACAATAGGTTATTCTTTTTTACAGAAACAGATATAACAAAATACATTTGTGGCAGTTTCGGGAAAAATGAACTCTCTGTGTGCATTCAGGGAAGTAATGTCATCTTATACAATCAAGATAGTTGAAGACCCCCCATGAGCTGAAGAAGCCAGGGAGAAGATGTCAGGCCATCAGCCATGGAGCAGAAGAGTGTATTTAGGGATTTTAGTTCTGCTTTGTACTCCTCACCAGGTGAGGGAGTCGGGAAGAGGGCGCGGGTGTAGTTTTCGTGGAGGAGCCGCCCCCCCCCCCCAAAGTGCCGCCCTAGGCCTGGGCCTTGTTGGCCTAGGCCAAAACACAGCGCTTTGTAAAACTCTGGTGAACTCCATGCCCAAGGGGGTTAAGGCAGTGCTGGAAAATAATGGTGGCCACACAAAATTTTGACACTTTGGGCCCAATTTGGACATTTTCACTTAGGGTTGTACTCACTTTTGCCAGTAGTTTAGACATCAATGGCTGTGTGTTGAGTTATTTTGAGGGGACAACAAATTTACACTGTTATACAAGCTGTACACTCACTACTTTACATTGTAGCAAAGTGTCATTTCTTCAGTGTTGTCACATGAAAAGATAGAATAAAATATTTACAAAAATGTGAGGGGTGTACTTACTTGTGTGAGATACTGTATATACTTATATATTTATATACTTTATATATTTTTCTCCTTTATTGATGAGGCGGCACTGGTGGGCACTGATAGGCTGCACTGATGCACACGAATAGGCACAGTTAAGGCGGCACTGATGGGCGCTGATGGGTGGCACTGATGGGTGGCACGGATGGGTGGCACGGATAGGTGGCACTAATAGGTAACACTGATGGGGGGCACTTATGAGCGGCACTGATGGGGGGCACTGATGGGCAGTGATGGGCGGCACTGATGGGCACTTATGGGCGCTGGTAGGTGACACTGATGGGCACTGAAAGGTGGCACTGGTGTGCAGCACTGTTGTTGTGGCACTGATTGTGGGCGCTGATGGGTGCCACTGTGGGCACTGATGGGTGACACTGTGGGCACTGATGGGTGACCCTGGGGGGCACTGGTAGGCGGCACTGGCAGGGGGCACAGATGATCGCCATAATCGGGACTGATGTCCCTCTCACGGCCGCCAGTGATTGGCTTTTTTTTTCCTCCTCACGCTGTCAGCGCGAGGAGAAAAAATACCCGATTACCGGCTCTGTTTACATCACATGATCAGCTGTCATTGGCTGACAGCTGATCATGTGGTAAGGAGTCGGGACCGACCCCTTACTCTCATCTGTGATCAGGCGAGTCTCATAGACTCGCTGATCACCGAAACGCGCCACTCGTGCACGGGACGACGTCAATAGACGTTGTCCCGGCAATGTAGGTCTGTGCTGTTTCCGTCATTTGGCAATAGCGCGGATATGAAGAGGTTAAGCCACATTCATCAAGTCATTAAATGTACTAAGAATTTGTGTACAAATCTTTGTTTGAATGTTCCTAAGAAAGTTTGTTTGAAAATCTACTAGTGTATGGCCAGCTTTAGTCTTCCAAAGAGGACACCTGTTTTGGTGACAACTGTCTAAGAGGGGAATTCTCAATGCCTTTTTGCATCTTCAGAACAGGAAGTGAAAGGACAGAGGCTTTAATCCTTCCCTACCCTAGTCAAACTAAACATAACACCTACAGTTTAGACCATTTCTATTTTTTATTGCGGCTCACCATATAATCAGGTTTTTAGATGCTTATTCCCCCTCTCTCTCACACACAGGTAGATCTTGACACCCATCTGCTTCTTATTAGACCCGTGACCACAGGGGATTGTGAAGTCTGCGAGGAAGAAAATACTAAACAGAAAACGACTTTACAAGGTAGAAGAGGACAAGTTCCATAGGGCTTCACTGCTTTCCCATTCTGCAACTAATTACAGCGCCAAACACATGTCTTCACTGATAGCAATTACCTTCTTTATTTCCTAATGGAAAATCATCTGAGAGCAGAATCAAAGGTCTGCATCTCATGGCATTTCCTCACTAGACAGAGCTCTCTCAGTTGTGGTAAACCACTGTTTTGTATTAGAGCCTTGCCGCTTTGTGTGCTGTGGGATCGCTGTGTTTGCTGATAGCATAAGTAGTAGTTAACCGCCAGGCGCAGTGACAGTTAACCACTCTGTGAAAAGACTGCTGGAAATTTAATAAGGACGCGTCACATGTCACTGCGAGTTAAAGACAACCTGTCGGCAATGAACATTTGCCAAATAATGACATTTTAATAAAAATACAAAACCCACAAAAAAACCCCCAAAAAATTACCCTCTAAAACAAACTTCGCACCACAAAAAAAAAGGTATTAAAAAATAGAAAAAACTTTATTGTAAATTACCTGCCACTATACAATTGTACAATACTGCACATATATGAGGGTTGTTTCCCCGAAAGGGCATACCGTATATACTCGAGTATAAGTCGAATTTTTCAGCACCTTTTTTTGTGCTGAAAGTGCCCCCCTCGACTTATACTCGAGTCAAGCACTTTTCTGCAGCAAAAATTTTTATTTTCCGAACCGATTTTGGGGCTCCGTATCTCAGGGCCACTTGGTGCTAGAAACCCCAAATTTGGTATGCAAACCCAGTGGACTTGGTACCATAACATATCCAAAGCTGGGGTTCCTAGCTCCAAGTGGCCCCGAGATATGGGGCTGCAAAATAGGTATGGAAAATGTCATTCTCTGCTGCAGAAAAGTGCTTGACATTTTCTGAACCGATTTTTGGGGTTCTGTATCTCGGGGTCACTTGGTTCTAGAAATCCCAGCTTTGGATATTTTATGGTGCTAGTTTCACTGGGTTTGCACACCAAATTTGAGGTTCCTAGCACTAAGTGGCCCCGAGATACAGGGCCCCAAAGTCGGCCAACTGTGTCCATCTGTAGCAATGTCATTTAGGGACACTTTGGGTTCAGAGACCCCAAATTTTGGCTGCAGCTAGGGGGCATCTAGGAACCCTTAACTACCGAGTTTGAAGTTCGGGGGACCTATGGCTGCAAATGGGCATAGTGAGGCATGCAAATGGGAACAGTAATGCTGCAAATGGGCATTGTTGACCCTCTTTTCCACTTACAGTAGCTGTGCATTTCTCACCCTCGTCTTATACTCGGGTCAATAAGTTTTTCCCATTTTTTTGTGGTAAATTAGGGCCTCGACTTATACTCGGAACGACTTATACTCGAGTATATACGGTAACTTTTTTTTATCATTAAAATTCACATGTTGGTAGAATAACTCTTCCTCTACAGGAGCGATGGTGAACCTTGGCACCCCATATGTTTTGGAACTACATTTCCCATGATGCTCAACTACACTGCAGAGTGCATGAGCATCATGGAAATGTAGTTCCAAAACATTTTGGGTGCCAAGGTTCGCCATCACTGCTCTATAGAAACTATTCTTTTTTCATTGCAGGTAAAAAATTCACATGTTGATAGAATAAATCTTCCTCTACAGCAGTGATGGCGAACCTTGGCACCCCAGTTGTTTTGGAACTACATTTCCCATGATGCTCAACTACACTGCAGAGTGCATGAGCATCATGGGAAATGTAGCTCCAAAACATTTGGGGTGCCAAGGTTCGCCATCACTGCTCTATAGAAACTATTCTTCTTTTTTCATTGCAGGTAAATAATAAATTCCTCTGCTGTCTCCAGCTAAGGGGTCCAGCTACCTTTTGAGCTAACCCTTACATCAGACTGTCCAGCCCCGCAGGCCGCAGCCTCTCCCTGCAAGCCCAGACCAGCCCGATCTGGGAGCTTGTCATACTGCCCGAACCTGGAGAGATGAGCCTGTAGGTCTAAGAGATGGCCTGCTCCACCATGGACCAGAAGGTGGGATCCTCCTGCTTGTATCCTGCATGCAGTGTGCTCACCGGTCACCTACACATACAACTTCGGGTACAATTTCCTGCCTACAGCCTCTGCTCAGTGGAGTCCCCAGGCTTGTAGGTGACCCAGATTTCTGTACACAAATGTGTCATCTTATCCTAGCTGTTGGGGCCTGTTCTTGGCAAGATCTATGCCATGGCTTGGATATTCCCCGGATGAGTGTAAAGTAAATCTAAACCCTATGACTAAAAGCTGATATAATCTTTAAAATGTTTATGTCATTTCAAAAGTCTTTTTTATTTTTCTGCCATGAACGTCCTTTAGCAAACACTTCCTGCTATGGGATGGTAACTGTCTCCAAGTGTTACTTATGAGTTTTCACTCCCTTGAATCAAATGGCAAGTGAGTGTTGTCACTAGCAGGAAACTGGTCTAGAACAATGATGTATAGGAGACACCGGAGCATTTTCATATAAGCAGGAAGTCAAGTGGCTGATAGGCCGGGAAATTAATGCGCAGCATAGGTGGAGGGTTTGCATGACTGAGTTGCTGGGTAGGCTACATCCAGGCAGTTTTGAAAGTGTGGGTGGGCTTACCTTATTGATTGACAAAGGGGGGGGTAGGGCGTGGCAGGGGTGTTGCACCAGTAGTTTACCAGAAGGATGGGAGTTGCTAGTGGGTTAGTGGGAGCCAGAGCATCGACATAGACACTTGCCCGCCCTCCCTCCCTTAAATTTTCTGCAGTTATACATGGGCCATAGTTTCCTGTAGTTTTTTCTTGTTTGGTTCTGCCATAGCAGCAGGCAGTGGTTGTAGGCTTTTGAAGGTGGACAGGGTCAAAAAACAGTAGGTGGAGTGTAATGGGTTGGGCTCATCTCGGTATGGGTGTACCTTCCCTACCCGGGACATCAATAAGGGCGATTGGTCATCAGGCTGCATCAGGTGGAAAGTTGGTATTAAATTGTCCCCGAGCCAGTGGCTGGGGGAAGGGACAGGAATGTGGTGGTTGATACAGCCGATGCGATAGAGGACAACTTGCCTTCATTAACCTAAGACTCAGGAAAAAGTCACATTATGATTAAAAATGATGTTGGTTATGCAGAATGGCATAATAGGTTATTTATTTGTTTTTTTTAATGTTTTTGTCTAATAAAAGGCTGCTTTGGCCTATTAAATCCAAAGTATGTGGTTGTGTCTTTATTGGGATAGTTGGGTGGTATGGACTAGAGAGGCAGGTCACGGCAGCCGAAAAAAAATCAGCAATACCTCAGTCGAAAGGCTGGTAGTGACAAAGTAGCACTGAGATAAAGAGATCTATTTAGGGTTTAGATCTACTTTAAAGTTCATTGTGTTTTGGCTTTCGATGGCAGAATTTTATTAGATGGTTTAAATCCAATTATTTGCAAAAGGATTTTATTGCCCAGTTCAGCCAACATGTCATGACGAAAACAGTGTTTGGGTTCTCTATGTATTATTCTTATGTGTTGAATTTGTCTCTGGTGCTGTACGTGGCTAGCTTTAACAATAGACAGCCTCTTCCAGGGTGACACGTTGTAACTGGTCCCAGCATTTGCTACACTTTCTTATCTAGCACATAATCATTTGTGAATCCTGTAGGTCAGGGCCCTATTTGGATCCTGAAATACATTTATATTGTAATCTATGGATTAGACATGCCAGAACAATCTACCTTCTTCCCCAAAAATGAAGGGTAGTTGAATAGTGTTATTCAAATTTTTCATAAATTATCTATGAAAATCTGTTTTTGGTAACATTTTTGTATATCACCACTGTGACAGACCCAACCAGGACCAAGACCACGAGCTCTGCCCCACACTGGCAGCAGTTCCGGGGGCCCAGGGTGAGAAGGTGGCGGTTCTTCTTCCCCAGCAGCAGATCAGGATCCAGAGGGAGAAGGGAGAGGAGGTGTTCATCCTTCCTAGTCAGCGGCAGTTCCATAGTGGAAGGTGGACCTCCTCACTTCCCAGCAGCAGTCAGAGATGCAACGAAGGGAGGAAGCCATTCCCCCTCCTCAGCGGCAATTCCACAGTCTGGGAGAGGAGGTGGTCATCCTCCCTCCCCAGCGGCAGTTCAAGGACCAGGAAGGGGAGGAAGCCATCCTCACTCCCCAGTATGAGGGAGAAGGTGGCCGTCCTTTCTTAGCGACAGATCCACAGTCTGGGAGTGGAGAAAACCATCCTCCCTCCCCAACAGTCAGTCAGAGCGGAGAATGTGGGATCCCCAGCTGAAGTGCTGGCAACAAGGAAGAGTGTCGCTGGCCTCCGCCTAGCACCTCATGTGTCTTTGTGGCTCCAGGCAATCAACCCCTCTCCCAAGCAGTATATCGAGCCCCGGAATGGTAAAGACTTCCCAGTTGAAATGCTAGCAGCTGGACAGAGAGTCCATGACCTCTGCCCCACACCTACTAATGAAAACTATTCCCTGGAGCCAAAAATGGAAATCATGTGGACCGACTATGTGGAGGTCTGGGACCTGATTAGTCTACTTTGGATGGGGAGAAATGTGACAGAACCAACCAGGACAGGGGCTTTTGGAGGGGACTGTAGGGTAGCCTTGTGCCTACTGACTATGGGCCCTGGCTTTTGAGGGGGCTCTATTCTTGGGAGGTGTGTGCCTGGGGGACCCTTGGACTGGTTTTGCTTCAAAATCAGGTCCATGTCTCCCCTAAACACACAGACTCTGGGAATCTAGGACCTGGATCCAGATTTGGGCCTTTGTGCCCAAACCATCAATGACTACTTTAAACTATGAGACTCAGAGCAGATGTTAATATAAACAGCTCAAAACAACCTGATGCTGGGGTCTCCTGCTATAATCTGTTTTCTAAGGTGTCTTTCCTCCATGGTATCATTTCCTCATTGTGTGCCTCCTAGGTGTGAGCTCTAATTGTTAATTGAGTCACCTATTGTTTCTGTCTGTCTGCTAATCCTTTAGAGATTTAGACAGCCCTAGGTCTGCTTACTTGGGAACTAGTGCCGAACGTTCTGGGTGGGCACTGAGTGACCTAGGGATGTCTAGGTGATTAGTTAGCTTACTGTTTAAACACTTTAGCCCAGGAAAAATTTACCCCCTTCCTGACCAGGCCATTTTTTGTGATACAGTACTGCGTCGCTTTAACTGACAATTGCGCAGTTGTGCGATGCTGTACCCAAACAAAATTTATGTCCTTTTTCTCACCTCGTCTTTCAGGACAGCACCTGGAGAGAGCGCAGCTCCACCCACTTCCCAGGAAACACTGCAGTCATTTCTTTAAAGCCTGGACACTTTCACCATGGCCTCAGTTGTAGTGTTTCCTCCAGTCATGGCGGACTTCACTGCCGGATGGGGCGGGACTTCCAGCAGCGCAGCCATTGGAGCACAGGAGGGGGAGGCAGTCTCACTTGGTGCATTTCCGATCCTCGCAGCGGCGATAGGACCGCAAAAATTTTAGATAAAAGACTGCCGGACGCTGCTGGAACCCTGGGAGAGATTGAGCCAGAGGAACCGGCAGCAGTGGCGGGAGAAGGAGCCACAAGCACCAGCCAGACCCAGGTAGAAGAGGCAGTGGCCTCTGTTAGTTAACCTGGGCCATATATGTTTTGTCCCTCCCCCCCCCCCCTGTGGGGGGGGAGCCTGCCTTACACTCCTCAGGTGAATTCTCTGAGTAGTATGGGTTTGTACAGCAGTGATTTTGTGGGATATGGTTTTTAATTCACTGACTGTTTTGGGATCTGCTGGGGAGGAGATCCATTTGTAAATGTATTGATGGTATGTTTTATTTGCTTGGTGTATTTTCAGACAAAAGTTAAAGAAAAGACTAAGCATGTTTCCCCTCCCCCAAGAAAAGATGTGCTTCATGTAAAGCTTCCCTTAGGGAGTCTTGGACCATGCCTTTGTGCAGGTCTTGCATAGCGGATTTGGTCAGAGAGGAGACTCCGGTGGCACAATCAACAGAGAGTTCCCCACCCTGCCCTCACACGTCCTCTGTAGCTCAGACAGTGGTTAGCGAGTCAGAGGAGGAGGAGAAAAGTGGGTCTGCAGGGTCAGACGAGGGGGAAGGTGAGGAAGAAGAGGTATCTTCCTCCCGTTACAGGTTGTCTTTGGAAGAGGTAGACGACCTTTTAAAGACCATACACACGACCCTAAATATCAAGGAGGATAAGACCCATTGTCACTGCACAACAAAATGTATCAGGGTATGGATGAGGTCAAGCATCAGGTGTTCCCGGTGCACAAGGTGTTAACAGAGGCTATAAACAGAGAGTGGAAGGACCCAGAGAGGGCCCCCTTTTTCTTCAGGTCTCTTAAAAAGAGATTTCCTTTTGATGAAGATAGCACGCAAGTTTGGAACAAGAGACCTAACGCAGCTTTCTCGCAAGTATCACGTAACACCGACTTAGCTTTTGAGGACATGGGTGTCTTGAAGGACACTATGGACAAGAGGGCTGATTCTTTGTTAAAAAAGGCTTGGGAATTCTATGCTAGCCAATCTCAAATCAGCAATGGCATTCACAGTGGTAGCCAGGAATTTAGAACACTGGTTGGAACAACTAAAAGGCCATATTGAGGCAGGGACCTCTCGCAAGGATTTGCTGTATACTCTGCCAGTCCTACAAAAGGTAGTAGGTTACATGGCAGATGCCTCGGCTGAGTCAGTGAGGATGTCCGCAAGATTTTCAGCTTTGATTAATTCAGCTAGAAGAGCTTTATGGGTAAACACCTGGATTCAGCATACAAATTGAAGCTGTGTGGCCTACCCTTTGAAGGGGATCTGGTATTTGGTTCTGACCTTAATGCTGTCCTGGACAGAACAGCGGATAAGATAAAAGCATTTCCAGCCAAAAAGAACTTCGCACCGCAAATTAGGAAAAACTTTTGTCCTTTTCACCAGACCCGGGATGCAAAGAAAAAAGGACAGAAGAAACCGTGGCAGTCCCAAAGGGGTCAGGGGAGAACTGGGGTGTTGTTTCGTCCCCCAGTCAACCCGCAAAAACCCAGTGATGGTCTCCTGACTGTGAGAGGAAGGCTGCAGTCCTTTTTCCCACAGTGGGAGGGGATGACATCCAACCCGTTTGTCCTCAAAATTATCTCGGAGGGCTACGCGCTGGAGTTCTCGGAAAACCCACCATCTCGGTTCTATGCGATGCAGGCCCCCAAAGATCAAGAAAAATCTGTGGCGATGACAGTACTCTTGCAGGAGTTCCTCCAACAGAAGGTAATCATCCCAGTGCCCAAGGAAGAGGAAGGACTAGGGTGCTATTCACATGTTTTTCTAGTAAAAAAGCAGTCGGAAAAGTTCAGGTTGATACTGATATTAAAGATCTTGAACAGGTCCATCCAATCATAAAAAATTTTCGTATGGACACAATATATTCAGTGAGAAAACTTCTTCCCCCGGGATGTTTTCTAGCCTCGATAGATCTCAGAGATGCATATTTGCACGTACCCATAGATCCAGCTTCGCAGATGTATCTGCGTTTGGCGATCAGAGCAGGGGGGTAGTGTCTCACTTTCAGTTCAGGGCCCTCCCGTTTGGTCACTCCTCTTCCCCAAGGATCATCAGGAAGATTATGGCAGGAGCGTTGGCTGTCAGGCTGTAGGGGGTCTCGTGGTACTTTATCTGGACGACCTCCTTTTATTTGCCGGGTCAAAGGACCTGCTAAGAAAGGATTTGAGAAGGGCGCAGAGCCATTTAGAAAATTTAGGCTGGATTCTGAGCAAGGAAAAATCCAATCTAATTCCCTCTCAGGGGATTATTTCCCTGGGGTATACCATCGACTCAGTACAGGAAAGGGTTTTCCTCCTAGAGGAAAAAATGATAAAGGTGCAGGACGCAGTAAGGAAAGTACAGACAAATTTATCTGTTACAGTTTGGGCAGCCATGTCCATGCTGGGGCTTCTAACAGCCTCAATCCCAGCTGTTCAGTGGGCCCACCTCCATTCGAGAGACCTCCAGCAGGCGATTCTACAGAATTGGGCATACGGAGAGTCTCTGGAGAAACAAATCTACAGTCAAGAGGAAGTTTTGGTAGTGGAGGAGGTAAGCGAATCTGAACAAGGGTCTGTTCTGGACCTTTCCCGAAGCAAAAGCTTTAACAACAGATGCGAACTCCTGGGGTTGGGGGGCGCATCTGAACAGGATGGCCCAAGGGTCCTGGACAGTGGAGGAATCCAGAAGGTCCTCCAACTGGAGGGAACTAAGGGCCATTGCTCTAGGGCTGTGGGCCTTCAAAGAGATTATCAGGGACCAACACATCCCGGTGTTGTCAGACAACGCCACGGTGGTGGCATACATCTCAAGGCAAGGCGGCACAAGAGGCAAGTGCCTTCTAACCTTGGCCTTACAGATTCTGACTTGGGCGGAAGACAATTTGGCATTCTTAACAGCAATACACCTGAAGGGCAGCCTAAACCAGATAGCGGACTTCTTGAGCAGAAGAAGGGTGCTAGAGTCAGAATGGAGTCTAAGTACGGAGATTTTTCAGCGGATAGTAGACAGATAGGGTGTTCCCCAGGTAGACTTGCTTATATTGCAGGCCTCCTGGAAAATAACGCTAGGTCTTATTTTCGGGGAAACACAGTATTTACATGCACAAATTTCAAAAACCAAAATCAAAGCCCCCCCCAAAAAAAACAAAAAACAAAAATTACTAATACTTTGTTTCTAATTACACAGTGTATATGTGTACACAAGGACAGCTGGTGCTCACTCATTTTATTGGTTGTCTTCTCTGCTTTCTTCCCCAACAAAATGTTGCATTTTATATAGTACAATCCTATGGACATCTCTGTACATAGCGGTTCATTGAAAATGGGTATGTCACCTAGCAGATCACATACAACCCAAGAAACAATACACTCTACAGATGGTTTATCATTTAACATATTCTCTCAGGATGGTCATTTAGCAAGTTTACTGATTACATTGCCTGGCAGACCGCCACTACAGAGAAAACCTGCCAATATGTAAATGAAACATAGCATTTAAAATGTGACAAGAGTAAGGCAATAATGGCTGAAATATGAACACTAACTGAAAATATATCATCACCCCCCCCACCCCCTCCCACAAGATGCCTTCTGTAAATGAACGTGTGGATTGTGAAGCTACAAGTATCTATTAAGCCCTGGCGCCTAAGCTTCTACACATTAACACACCAGTGTGTAATGTCTGGCACAGAACCCCGAGCTGTCCAGCGATTAGCCGAGCCCGGTGAAGATACAGGCCTGCTCCTGCATTTGTGTTCAGGAAGCCTGTTGGCACCAAGTCCAATCAGCTGCTTTGTCATGTCACAATGCGCAACAAATGGAGCCCGATGTAGCGTCAACATGTTTGTCCCTTTCCAATGAGTCATGAAATCAAAAAGCAGCTGATGGTGTGCGATGAACAGGGGAATGAGAGCAGCAAAGCCAATCACTTCTCTTCACCATCTTATGTCTTGTAGATAACTACACGTGACAAATTCCAAAAAACAGACGCAGGATTTTGTCCTGAGCAAAACTTACAGCATGCCGTTCTCTTAAGATATCAGTTAAGTACGAATGGGTGTAAGCAGTGCAGTTTTCAGACATCATTTATGTATTCTGAAGCCGACTCTCTTCTTCTCCTCCCCTCCATATCTCACTTTTATATCTCTCTTTGGCGCCATTCACACATTTGTGTTTTAATGCACATCAGCACATGTATACAATGTAACCACTGTTTTGACCCTTTTGCTATCAGAACCATTTTTGCATTTTTTGCACCAATATTTAACCCAGAGGCGTAGCTTGAAGCTTGTGGGCCCCAATGCAAAAGTTGTCCTGGGGGCCCCCCCACTACTACCCGCCCCTTCCACTGCATGCCAAGATACTCCAATTAGGTGCCAAGATACTCCCATTACGCACCAAGATACTCCAAGTGGCTAAAGAGTTATTTCAGAGATTTATGTACATATTGAGAGGGTAATTCAAAATATTTTGTAGAAACCATCCTAGTAATCACATGACCTCCCCCCATCCTAGAAATGACATATCCACAGCCAATGAGAGCAGATGAAGGGTGTGAACTGGGGAGAGCGCAAACAACTGGAAGCTGATTACTGGATTATAGAACTTGGCTGGGGCACTGGGGGACACGAGGCAGATTGGAGCTGGACTCCAGCTCTGTGATTTTGTGGAGGAAATCAAATGTAATATGACAGCAGTGAGCAGAGCTGTGGGCCCCCTGGAGCTAAGGGCTGGGTCACAATTGCGACCCCTGAGACCCCTGATGCTACGCCCATGATTTAACCGTTTCAATACTGGCCACTTTTATCCCCTTCCTGGCCAGGACAATTTTTTTAGCTTTCAGCGCTGTCATATTTTGAATGACAATTGCGTGGTCATACAACGATGTACCTAAATGAAATTGTTATCATTTTTTTGAGACAGATAGAGCTTACTTTTGGTGGTATTTAAGCACCACTGGGGTTTTTATTTTTTGCTAAAAAAATATGAAAAAAGACCAAAAATTTGGAAAAAAAAAAGTTTTTCTTAGTTTTTCTCCTTCATTGATGTGCGCTGATGAGGCTGCACTGATGGGCTCTGATGAGGCCGCACTTGTGGACACCGATGAGAGGGCACTGATGAGGTGGCACTGATGAGGAGGCAGTAATATGCAGCATCGATGAGCACTGATAGCTGGCACTGATAGGTGGCACTTATGTTCACTGATAGGCGGCATTGATGGGGACTGATTGGCGGCACTGATGAGCAAGCACTGATGGGCACTGAAAGGCAGCACTGATTGGCAACACGGATGGACACTGATTGCTATCACTGATGGGAACTGATGGGCATCACTGCTGGGCACTGATTGTCATCACTGATGAGCACTGACTGGCATCACTGCTGGGCACTTTTAGGGCTGCTCTGATCATCAGGGCACTGATGATCAGGGCCCTGGTGATCTGTGCAGGTCTCCTCTTTAAGAAAATGCCACTGGGCGCGCAAGCGTGTCAAGAGTGGGACGAAGCCATAAACAAGAACGCATCCTGCCCGCTGTCATTTGTCAATATGGCGGGAGGTGGTTAAAAGAACATTTTAGGTCTGAAGATTATGTAAAACGCCCAAAACATTATATATTTTCAGAAAGCAAACACCCTAGAGAATAAAATAGTGGTAGTTCCACTTTTTTATGTTACATGAAGTCAGCACAACAGTTTATGAAACAGGAAAAAAACACAACATAAAAAATACACAAGTAAATTTTAGTGCAAACACAATATATTACCCATTTAAAGAAAAATATAAAAGATGAGGTTGCGCTGAGTAAAAAGATATCCAGCATGTCAAGCATTAAAACTGTATGCGCCCATGAAACGTCGACAAGCTTTGGTACCCTATATTTTCTATAGGCAACACTTTAAAAGCCATGAATAATGGCCCTAGAAGTATTGCTCTCACTCTGGCGCGCTCGGCAATATGCAACACGTGTAGTGCAATTTAATTTTTTTGTGCATAGGGACCCCAACGCATGCATTTACATTGGTATGTGCGGGTATATTGTTGCATATAAGTACGCTCCCTCTGAGATTGAGAGCTCCAATGTGGGAACTCAAGAGCCAGCAGACTTTTAATTACTACAGTGGTGTAGGCAGGGCCTTTTGAATGCTGATAGGTCATAACGTTTCTGGTGTTAGCTAGCCATTCATTGTGCCAGTCTTCATTTGTTGCATTCTTCCTATTAACCTTTTTCTTTACAGGGCTTTGCTTTTTTAATAAAGCCAATTTAAAGGTTACAGGTGTGTTGGTGGTCATTTGGGTTCAGGGACAGGGTGGGTCATCATTTATGCATGCGCAGGAGGAACTTATACAACCCTGCGACTCTTCCAAGGATAGCAGATTTACATTGGACCATGTTTTTTAAGGGAATTGGACTTATGGTATTTTGACTTATGGGCATATTCATACCTATGCATTTCAGAATTTTGAATGGAACCCAAGCACAATAATGCTGTAGCTAGCAACGTACCATGCATTGTGGTGCGCTGTGATCAAAAAAATGGATCACAACAATTTTTGGCTTAGTTGTGGTGTGTTGTCATCCCATGAAAAATGAATGTGCTGCCCTAATGCAATGCACTTTAACACGCAATACAACATGCATGCGGTAACGTAATGGACTGCTAAGGTGTAAATGGCCTTAAGGGTTCTGAGAATGCAAGGGAGGTTTTTTTGTTTTTTTTTTATTGGACACATCTTTTTTTTAACTTGACTTTTTAATTATAAACAATTTAGACTTAAAGTGGGAGTCCCTACATCATAAATACAATGTCTGGTTCCTTGCTAGATCCTGTGCTCCATGACAAAAACCTGGGAAATAACAAATATACTTACTGTACACCCCAACTTACACCTGTGAACCCTAAACAAAGGTGATGCCATGGTTGTGAGTGGACACCCCTGTGCTATATGCAATGTAGGGGTCGGCAGGTGGAACTACGAAGCACAGTGATGGACTGGGAGTCTGATCCTCCTGAGAGTGTTGGCTTCCTGCATAGTCTTTAGGTAGGGAGTTGCCTTGATTTGAACAGCATAGACAGTGGCAGATTTAAACAGTGGCAGCCCGTCCATTAGGGGCACCCGGGCTCTCTCCACACCACCTCCTATGTGACTAATGTGGCCGCCGCGTCCACCCCCCAATTTAGGCTTCCAGCCCCTTTTCGGATGCCGGGCGCCTGAATTACAGCAGCAATGGTGGGTTTTTTTTTAAGCACCTGATTAGCGCCATCGGCTCTAATAGGCTTCAAAATAGGCTCGGACCGCAGAACATTGTGCCATGAGCCCACCCAGATGTTACAACAGCGAACTAATATGTCAGTCTGCTGACATCCGCTTCCAGTTCGATCCTGTCAGTCAAATCCAGATGAACGGTGACCCTATTTTCCATCCGTTTGGAGGATCGGATCGGATAAGATCGGATGAAAATTGACAGGCGATCCGTTTTCAACCGATTTTCTCATAGGGGAGAGCAAGACTCTGTCCGTCTCCACTCTGCACAGTGAGCGGAGACGGACATGTCAGCCTCCTGCTCAGCAGGGATCAGTGGATCAATCGCCAGTTGATCAAAGCGAAGTCCGCCGAGCGGGCCCCCTGCATGAATTGCAGTGTGCATGTGATTTCAGTGCATCTGTTACAAACTCTCCACAATTGCTATAGTTACAGAGGTGAATGTGAACTTGTATTAAGGTGGTTATACTGCTTGTTTAGAATATGCAAATGCATTAGCGTTCATAGTCACAGGTTTGCTTTAAGTATTTTGTATCTTTTTTTACAGGGAGAGCTTTTATTCAGGATTTGATTTTAGCACCAGTCACTAGCTGTGTTACCACTTAAGGCATGCTGGAGTGGCTTCTCAATCAATATTGCATGTTATTTTAGCATGCCTTAAACACTAGCACTTCCTAAAGGCTGGTACACATGGGCCAAATGTCAGGCAACATCGGGCGGTTCAATAAAAATCATTCGGCCCATGTTTATATGGAAGCTGGCTTCTGTCGGACGAGCATTCTGCAAAACCAGCAGCGGACCAGCTCCTGATCAGCGTGTGTTCTGGTGGGGGTGGGGGGAGGGGCGCCCCCCTGTCAGAACACAAAAGAACAGCAGGGGAGATCACTGTACCAATGATGGATTGTTATCGACCGGAGCTCTCAGGTTTTTTTTTTTCGTTCAACCCGCTGGGTTGAACGCAGCCGAGGCAGCTCCTGAACAGCAAGTCTTCCCTCGATGGGTACCCAACTGTAGCTGAATTCATAGAAATACAGAAAGCAGTACCAGGCCAAAACCAGATGAAAGATGCCAAGATCATTTTAATTGTTGATAGAAAAAAAAATATATAAAAAGCAGCAAACACATTTCGGGGGCAACACCAGTCCTTCATCAGGGCTCAACACAGGCTAAAACTTGGATGGACTCATCTAAGAAAACAGTGACTTCACAGACCAGTACTGAACTTTCCTCATGGAGCAACAACTTGAAGGCAACAATAGAGACTATTCAGCAACTGCTGTCAAATTGCGAGGATTATGAGGAGAGTTCAATACTAGTTTTAATATACTGTAGATCTGTGAAGTCGCTGTTTTCTCTGAATTCTTAGTCTTATCCTGTGCTGAACCCTGATGAAAGAGGAGTATGTTGCCCCCTAAATGCCTTGGTTGCTTTTTATATGACTATTTTTTATCAACAACTAGTTTTATCTTGGACTAGCTTTGCCCAATATATGTAACCCTGCCAGGTGTCTTCTTTGAGACCTGGAAGAGGAAGAGTTAGGTACAGAAGGTACTGGTCTGATTTCTCCTTTTTTTTTATGCAGAAAAAGCAATTGCCCAGAGTTGCTAAAAACCAGAGCCTCTCACTTTACAGATGTGGGTAGACTTGGTCAATCAAGCATTGCCCATGTATAAACTGACCTATACTGCCAGAGGTTATACAAAAAAATTTCATAAAATATGGTCAGAGTGGACTTCTAAGGTCTCGGGGGAGATTGAAGTTTAACAAGACTGGGAGATACACCCCCTTACCTTTACAGATGTGTGTCCCCTGTCATATCCTCCTTTATGTTGCATTCTTCTGCATTTTCTATATTGGAGTGATAGATTTCTTCTAAAATGCCCTAGTCACCACATGTTTTGTTACTGTGTTACTTGTGTTTTTTGGTAATTATTGTTTACCTTTTATTATTATTATTATTATTATACAGGGTTTATATAGCGCCAACAGTTTACGCAGCGCTTTACAATATAAAAGGAGGACAATACAGTTATAATACGATCAGATACAAGAGGATTAAGAGGGTCCTGCTCAGAAGAGCTTACAATCTAATAGGGTGGGGCAGGTGTTACAAAAGGTTCTAACTGTGGGGAATGAGCTGATGGAAGTGGTAAAAGATTAGTTGGAGACGTGATAGGCTTTCCTGAAGAGATGAGTTTTCAGGGATCGCCTGAATGTAGCAAGAGTAGGGGATAGCTGGATAGATGGAGGTAGCGAGTTCCAGAGGGTGGGAGAGGCTCTGGAGAAATCCTGGAGACGAGCATGAGAGGAGGAGATGAGAGGGCTTGAGAGTAGGAGGTCTTGAGAAGAGCGGAGAGGACGATTTGGGTGATATTTGGAGATAAGATTGGTGATGTAGCTCGGAGCAGAGTTGTGAATGGCTTTGTATGTTGTGGTTAGTATTTTGAATTTAATTCGCTGGGTGATTGGGAGCCAGTGTAGGGATTGGAGGAGAGGGTTGGCAGACACTGAGCGGTTGGTAACGTGGATAAGTCTGGCAGCAGCATTCATGATAGACTGAAGAGGGGATAGCCTATGGAGAGGTAAGCCAATGAGAAGGGAGTTTCAATAGTCAAGGCGAGAGATAACAAGGGAGTGAATGAGGAGCTTGGTGGTTTCATTTGTTAAAAAGGAGCAAATTTTAGAGATGTTACGGAGGTGAATTCTACAAACTTTTGGCAACGATTGGACTTGAGGCTGAAATGACAAGTCAGAGTCTAGGATTACACCTAGTACCCTGGCGTGAGGGGAGGGACTGATGTTTGCATTGTTGATTTTGATGGAAAAGTCATGGAGGGGGGCACGGGCTGGGGGGGAATATTAATAGCTCAGTTTTAGAGAGATTTAGTTTAAGGAAGTGGTGCGACATCCATGCTGATATGTCAGTTAGTAAGTTAGTAATGCGAGAGGAGACTGAAGGAGTGAGGTGAGGAGTAGACAGATAGATTTGGGTGTCATCAGCGTATAAGTGGTACTGGAAGCCGTGGGCGGTTATCAAGTGACCAAGGGAGGAGGTGTAGATAGAGAAGAGAAGGAGTCCAAGAACAGAGTCTTGGGGGACCCTCACAGAAAGGGGCAATGGAGAGGAGGAGACAGAGTTGTAGGTGACACTGAAGGAGCGCTGTGATAAATAGGCAGAGAACCAGGATAGAGCAGAATCTCGGAGGCCAAGGGAATGTAGTTTATTGAGAAGGAGCAGGTAGTCAACAGTATCAAAGGCCGCAGAGAGGTCAAGTAGTAGGAGTATGGAGTACTGGCTGTTGGTTTTACCAGTTAGTAAATCGTTAGTGAGTTTTAGTAAGGCAGTTTCTGTGGAGTGCTGTGAGCAAAAGCCAGACTGTAAAGGGTCAAGGAGGTTATTTTCACTGAGGTAGGAGCTAAGACGGTTGTAGACTAAGCGTTCTAGAAGTTTAGAGGTGAATGGGAGCAATGAGATGGGTCTTAAGTTGTTCAGGTTGGTGGGGTCCAGTGAGGGCTTTTAAAGTATGGGAGTGATCTGCGCATGTTTTAGAGGGGAGGGGAAGGTGCCACTAGAGAGGGAGAGATTGAAGATGTGAGTGAGAGAGCATAGGATAGAAGAAGAGGGTGACCGTAGTAGTTGTGAGGGAACAGGATCCAGGGGACAATTGGTTAAGTGGGCATCTGAGAAAAGTTTTGTAACCTCTTCAGTAGTAGCCAATTCAAAACAGGAGAGTGTTGAATGTGCTGTTAGGCAAGGTATGTTGGGCGGGAAAGATGTACACATAGTAGAGGTATCCTCACGAATTGCATCAATCTTGTCTTTGAAGTGATTGGCAATCTCTTGGGCAATGAGTGAGTTAGTGGGTAAAGGGGGTGGGGGACGAAGCAGAGAGTTAAAGGTTGAGAAGAGCCGACGAGGACTGGATGACAAGGAATTAAAAAGAGAGACAAAGTAGGCTTGTTTGGCAGCATGGAGGCATGAATTGTATTTTAGAAGGGCAGATTTATATAGGGTGAATTCTTGCAGGCATTTGGTTTTACGCCACAGTCGTTCAAGAGCACGGCAATGTCTCTTGAGATTTCTAGTGTTGTCAGTTTGCCAGGGTTGTAACGGTCGGGGCCTGATTCTGCGTGTGGTTAGAGGAGCAAGTGCATCTAGTGATGATGAGAGTGAACTGTTGTAGACAGAGGTGACCAGGTCAGGACAGGACAGGGGAAAGATTATGTCATATAGGTGGTCAGTAGCAGAATAGAGAAGGGAAGGGTTAAAGTGGTGAAGGTTTCTACAAGTAATTGTTTGCTGCTTGGAGGGATGGGTGGTTGGAGGCAAGGTTACAGTGAAAGTAATGAGGTTGTGATCAGAAAGAGGAAAGGGGGTGTTGGCGAGGTTGCCAGGGTTGCAGAGACGGGAGAATACAAGGTCAAGGATATTACCACTGGAGTGAGTGGAAGTATGTGTCCATTGGGTTAGGTCAAAAGATGAGGTTAAGTTGAGAAGTTGAGCTGTAGTTGGGCTGTTAACATTGACAGGAATGTTGAAGTCACCAAGAATGATAGTGGGTATTTCAGAGGAGAGAAAGTAGGGTAGCCAGGCAGCAAAGTCATCAAGAAAGCGTGATACTGGCCCAGGAGGCCGATAAATTGCTGCAATCCTCAGCGAAATGGGAGTAAACAGACGAATACAGTGCATCTTGAAAGAAGAGAGAGATAGAGAGGGAGGGACAGGAAGGACTTGGAAGGTGCTTTGTGGGGATAGAAGGAAGCCAACTCCACCTCCTTTCTGTCTGTTGGGTCTGGGGGAGTGAGTCCAATGGAGACCACCATGGGAGAGGGCAGCAGCAGAAGCTGAGTCAAAATTTTGAAGCCAGGTTTTAGTTATGGCGAGTATGTTAAAGCCATGAGAGATGAAGAGGTCATGTACAGATGTTAGCTTGTTACAGGTGGAGCAGGCGTTCCAAAGGGCGCATGAGATTGGTGGGCTGCTTTGAGGAAGCAGGGGGATAGAAATTAAACTGAGTGGATTGTGGTGGTTGCCAGAGGGGGAGGGGTATTGGATATGTGGCTTGCAGTTGGAAAATGGCGGACCAGGATTAGGAGAAATGTCACCTGAGACTAGGAGAAGGAGGAGGGCGAGGAAGGCAAGGTGGGAGTGGGATGTGCATGAGCGCACGTGTCTAGTGGCTCTGGTGTTTATGTCAGCATGTGGATGCAGCAAATGCAGGAGATGATGGGTTCCATAGTAGGGAGAGGATAGGAGTGAGGGTGATATGTGCATGCTGCAGGGAAGAGAGGAGGGGTAGAGTAAAGATAATTTGAGGATAGAAGACACCAATGTGAAAAGGAAAAGAATAAGGAGCATGTTAGTGGATAGAGAGTGGTAAACTGACTTTATATGACATAAATGTCAAAAGCTGGTTTGCTTGTTGTCTTGCAGAGTGGAGCAGAGGTCTTGTTGTATCTTCATCCAGCTTTAGTTAAACTGCGTCGGTGAAACTGCGCATCACTCAGGACAGAGCCATGATGTCTGCGCCTTGCCCCTGCCTGCGCCACCCCATAGGATGCTTTCAATTTATAGGGGGACTAAGCAGGGTCTTATTTGAGACACCTGAATATGAGAGAGGAGATGGCCAAGACCAGACCAGCTACAGACACAGGCTAGGGTCATAAAGCTAATTACCTCTCTTGATCACTCAGCCAAATGGGGTTGAGAATCAATCACCAGTAATATTGCTATTGCAGTGGGGCTGGTTTGGAGTTAGCATTAAATATAGAAGTTTAAAAATATGGCAGCAGAAGACATTTACCAAAAATGTTAAAGCAATGTCACCAATGTCAGTTCAGTAGAGATGTACAGATGGATAAAAGATGTTTACCTGTAAAAGAGCAGAGAAGACATGATCAGAATTGATAACTGCGTCGGTGAAACTGCGCATCACTCATGACAGAGCCATGATGTCTGCGCCTTGCCCCTGTCTGCGCCACCCCATAGGATGCTTTAAATTTATAGGGGGACTAAGCAGGCATGCTTTTCTCAGTTGGTCATTATTGTGTCTGATTTGAGACACCTGAATATGAGAGAGGAGATGGCCTTTTAGGTATGATGTCCTCGTGTCTATATTATTGTCATCTGATATTGCACACTGAAGGCTAGGTACCATTTTTTTTGGTGTGGTGTTAATGTTTGTTTAAAAACAAAGAAAATACCCTTTTTTTTTTTTTATCTTGGACTGTTTCATCTGGTTTTGGTCTGGAGCTCCTTGCTGTACTTCAATGGTTTAATCTACTTTGTACGTCATTTTTTTTGTTTGACCGTTTGGTTTTGTAGGGACAGCAACAGTGCACCAAAGTTGGAAAGCCTCAATAGGAAGCTGATGGGTAAATCACCCCATTAGCCTCAACACAAAACTATAATATATTTTAAAATAAAAAAAAAAATCTTACAAAAATAAGCTCTGTGGCCATTCCATTCGGTGTTACCAAATGGAGCCCAGGCCGATCGCGTGGAACAAAAAAATAAATTAATAAAGGCTTCACCAATAGTGCAGTCTAACACTCGTTTTTTTTTTTTTTTTCTTCTTCACCCTCGGCTGCATGTTTCTGCTAGAGTGCATTGGTAATTGGTGCGGCTATCACAAAGCTTAGCAATGCTTAGCAGTCATTAAGGGCTGTCAGTTTGCAAGCTGGCAGCAGTTTCGCTAACTGCTAAGAGGACAGCTGTAAGAATCACTTGGTTATCTAATCTCTAGCACGAGGCGGTGTGCACACAAGCCACAAGTTAATACACAGCAGCGGAGTCATGGCAGCCTGGCTTTTTATTCAAACACAAAAAAAAAAGATAAAAAAAACCCCAAAACAATCCCTATTGGCAGATGAGCAAGCTGAATCTCTAGGGACCAATTATTCTACTTTGTGCTATACAAACTGCACAAGCCTTCAGCCAGCTCTCCTGAGGCTAAACCCACTGGGCTTAACTAACGGGCAACTTCATAGCCCAGACACAAGTTGTTCTCCATGTCAAAACTGCCGCAAATGACACAATTAGCTAGCTGGGGACTACTGAAAAGCTCTTAATTAGGTAAACACAACTCTTAGAAAAAAGAACAAGACAAGCCGACCGACACGCTCCTTCCTAAGTTGTGGGAGACCACTCAAGGTAAAATGTAGAGGTTTAAAAGGTGCACTCCAGTCAAACGTGAAAATTGTGTAATGTAATAGACACGGCAAAACAGACAACTGGCTCTGATCTCCATCCTGGCATCTGACTGCATCGCAAGCAAAGTCTCTGCTGTGGCTGGTATTCTCATCATCTGAACAGTTCTGCATCTGAAGTGAAGAGAATGCAGGTCGTTGCGTTCCCTGATTACATAGAAGGCTTTATTTCCAAAACACAGTGGATTCCTAGCCACATACGAGGGCTGTAATGAGAGTATTGCAAAAGTGAACATAGATTTTGTTCAAAGTTCACATCTTGGTAGAGTAAAGCCTCGTACACACGATCGGATTGTTCGCCAACAAAACCGTGGAATTTTGTTCGAAGGGCGTTGGCCCAAACTTGTCTTGCATACACACAGCCACACAATTGTTGGCCAACAAATAGGAACGTAGTGACGTACTACGTTGCTTTTCAGCTCTTTAACTTGGGCTCCTTCTGCTAATTTTGTGTTAGTAGAAGTTTGGTGAGTGATTCACACTTTTCATTTTGAGCTTTTCATTTTGAGCTTTTCATTTTGCGCCTTTCAGTTTGTTTCTGAACGGCCGTTCGTCAACCAGCCATGTTGCGGAATCGGAGGAGAGAACATGTTATTTATTATTGGCCTTGGAGTTATTGCTTTGACATTATTATTTTTTGGTTGAATAATGATTTGATTTGGTATATTTTCTATATTTTTTGATGCATAGAACGTACTTTTTGGTTAAGTTCTATTGGCAGATAGCATGTCTAATTTTGTTTGTTTTCTTTTCCTAATGCACAATAAAAACATTGTGGAGAATAATACTTGGCTATGTGTTTTACTTCAAATGACAGTTTGGGAGTAGGCAGTTACATTTTAAAAAATACAATTTAAAATTGACAAGGGACACCAACATAGTTGTATCTTTGATCCTAAAAACTACGGGATAATGGTGTTGTGGTAACTTGCCCAAATAAAGAAAAAAAAAAGCATAATAATATTATTCCTGATATCACTAGAAAAAAAAAGACTTTGAAAATTTGTTTGCAATAACTTCATCAGTATCACCAGCAAAGCAGCTTCATTATTATCCCATTAAAGAAGAAGGGAATTGTGCGCTGCATTACGAGATTTTCATAATTTGCCACGTCACGAATGTCAACTCTCCATTACGAACGCTAGTTTACAAGAGCGACCGCTTCTTTCTCGTTCTTGCTTCCGAGCATGCGTGTTTGTACTTTGGATAGGTTGGACAGGTTGGACACCCATGCTCTCAAGGAAGAGTTAACCCTTGTACGCACGCTTGGAAAATCCGACAACAAACATTTGTCCGCGGCAAATTTTAAAACTTGCCATCCACATACACACAGCCGGATTTCCCGCCAACAGCCTGTCATCACACATTTCCTGTCGGAAAATCCGGTCATGTGTACGAGGCTCAACTCTTCCTTGAAAGCATGGGTGTCCAACCCGTGGCCTTCCAGCTGTTGTGGAACCAAAAGTCCCTTGAGGCATTGCAAGGCTAACAGTTGCAAGCATGGCTCCCAAAGGCAGAGGCATGATGAGACTTGTAGTTTTGCAACATCTAGAGGGCCGCAGGTTGGACACCTATGCTCTAGGTCATTGTTTCTCAACCTTTTTTCAGTTAAGGCACCCTTTAAAATTATGTACAGTCTTGAGGCACCCCATTCTAAAATGTAAGAAACTGTTCTAATGCCGCGTACACACGGTCGGACTTTGCAGCTACAAAAGTCGGACAGCCTGTCCGACATACTTCCGGCGTACCTTCGGCGGACTTGGGGCAGACTTTCTTACGAACGGACTTGCCCACACACGACCACACAAAAGTACGCCAGCTTAGTACGCTGTGACGTACACCAAGTCCGACGAGACTATAAAACGGAAGTTCAATAGCCCGTACGACACCCTTTGGGCTCCTTCTGCTAATCTCGTGTTTATCTCGTGTTAGTAGAAGTTTGGTGAGAGACGATTCGCGCTTGTGAGACTCGTATTTTTCAGTTCGTTTTAACTGTTGTTCAGTCTGTGCTTGTGAGGTTTGTATCTGCTTTTCAGTGCGTTTGGTCAGTTGGCATTGAGAAATCTTTGTTTTATTGGCCGCTCGTTCCTGATTTTCAGGTCGTTCTTCACAGGCCTTGCTGTTCTTCAGTGCGTTCTGTTTAGTGCGTTCTGACCAGCCGACCGTTTTGAAGCCATGTTACCTGTACGTACTCGTCGTAGAGCTCGTGCATTGTATGTGCTTGGTGCTGTAGTTTATTCTTCAGCCCAAGACCAGTCCATGAACAGGGCGAGGAGGAGTTCATGGACCAAGAATTGGTTGCTTCAGCGTGACCAGTTCTGTCACATGCCTTTGCTCCGTGAGATCCGTGAGAATAATCCTGAGGATTTCAGGAACTTTCTCCGGATGACGGACCCCGTTTTTGACCGTTTGGTGGCTTTGCTGACCCCCTATATCAGCAGGCAGGATACCTGCATGAGGCAAGCCATCACTCCGGAGCAGAGGCTGGTCGCTACCTTGCGGTATTTGGCCACAGGGAGAAGCCTGCAGGACCTTAAGTTCTCGACAGGCATCTCCCCCCAGGCTCTGGGGATCATTATCCCAGAGACCTGTTCTGCCATCATACAGGTCCTGCAGAAGGACTATATTAAGGTAAGATATTTTTATTTTATTAGCATCACATGTTCTTTTATGTAATCTTTGATAATGTAATGTATTTCTTGCTTCAAACACTACTTCCCATCATTGCAATATAGTGTGAATGTCCCCTTTTTATCCTCACACATGCTGGGATTTTTTCCTGTTATTTTTTGTCATGCATGTATAGTTTCCTTCAATAACCTTCCCAGCATGAAGTGATGGGAACATATCCACCTAGTCTACTCATTTTGAATGTATTTTGTTGGAGTGTATTTAGTGTGCTTATAATTAGCAATTAGCTAGATTTCACAACCCCCCCCCCCCACCTGAACTCACTCCAAATAGTGTGCTGCTAATTAGCAATTATCTAGATTTCACAACCCCCCCCCACCTGAACTCACTCCAAATAGTGTGCTGCTAATTAGCAATTAGCTAGATTTCACAACCCCCCCCCCCCACCTGAACTCACTCCAAATAGTGTGCTGCTAATTAGCAATTATCTAGATTTCACAACCCCCCCCCCCACCTGAACTCACTCCAAATAGTGTGCTGCTAATTAGCAATTAGCTAGATTTCACAACCCCCCCCCCACCTGAACTCACTCCAAATAGTGTGCTGCTAATTAGCAATTAGCTAGATTTCACAACCCCCCCCCACCTGAACTCACTCCAAATAGTGTGCTGCTAATTAGCAATTAGCTAGATTTCACAACCCCCCCCCACCTGAACTCACTCCAAATAGTGTGCTGCTAATTAGCAATTAGCTAGATTTCACAACCCCCCCACCCCCACCCTCGTTAAAATTTGCTTGAATGTTCTGTGGTGTTGATTTGTCTAAAGCAAATCTATGTTGCACTTAGCAAAATGCATGTGCACTCTACAAGTGCATTTGTTCCAGTGCTTTAGTAAATGAGCAGAAGCTCTGCTGATTTCCATCATCAAATCATATGCAAGCCTCAAAGTGTTTTCATTAATTGCCCTTGCATGTGATTGTGTACTCTTTGCAACATGAATGCCTTTTGACATTACCTCATTTACTGTAAGCTGGTTAGCAACTGCACCTGCAGAGTGCGACAACTGCAGTCTTGTAGCCTTTGTTAGTCCCTAAATTCCTGCGTGTTGTTAAAGTAATTTTTTTTAGGGATTTCACAACCCCCTAAAATGTAATCAATGTTCTATCAGAGGGGGTGAGCAATCTGATAAGTGTGCCTTTTTCCATATTAGTTATTCCAGAAGAATTAAATTATTGAATGTTATACTGATGCTGGGGAATAATGTTTTTAATTGTCTAATTTTCTTGCAATGTTAGCTTCCAAATTAATTGATTTTGGTTTTCTTGTTTGATTCCCCAGTTTCCTTCAACGCCACAGGAATGGCAGACTGTGGCATCCCATTTTGCCAGCCGTTGGGACTTTCCCAATTGTGGAGGGGCTATAGATGGGAAACATGTCCACATTGTGCCACCACCCCATTCGGGGTCATATTATTTTAATTATAAGGGGTTCCACAGTATTGTTTTAATGGCGGTGGTGTCGGCACACTATGATTTTTTATATGTGGACGTGGGGAAGAATGGCCGGATGTCGGATGGAGGAGTATTTGCCCAGACGGAGTTCTGCCAGCGTCTCCAGAGTGGTGGCCTGGGATTGCCACCTGATGAGGATAACGTGGAAGGACTCCCCTTTGTCTTCATTGCCGATGAAGCCTTCGCTCTGAGCAAGCACCTCATGAGGCCATTCCCCCAAAGAACCCTCACCCCGGAGAGGAGGGTTTTTAATTACCGGCTGGCCAGAGCTAGAAGAGTGGTTGAGAATGCGTTTGGAATTCTGGCCAGCCGGTTCCGCCTGTTTCAAACAGCCATTAATTTGGCGGAATACAAACTTAATTTTATAATTTTATCGTGCTGCATTCTGCACAACTTTTTAAATAAGCATTCTGCCAATTATATAGGCACAGTTGGGCCTGAGGCCGGACAAATAGAAGCCAACCTTACAGGCCTGGATACTGTCCGTACTGGCTTGGCCCCCCAAAGTTCCCGTCAGGTTAGACAGCAATATGTTGATTATTTTATGGGTAGGGGGGCCATTGCAATGGGCCAGGATATATAATTTTTTGACAATAAAAAAAATATTGCTGAAATCTGGCATTATATTTATTGCTTGCCTTTCTTTTGGGCTGTCTCCTAGGTTATGGTCGAGCAGTTGTAGTGCCAACTGTATTTGAATTTTAAAAATGTCTAAATAAGCTCCATTGCCACTGTAAACAACTTTTTGACAATTATAACCAAACTGATACTGAGCCTTGAAATAACAAACCACACATTTGTTAAAATCCTATAAAAGGAGATGTTTTTATTAATGGTTGTTATGCATTCAGTTCTGCATTTAGTATAAAATGTTCATAGACAAAAATATAATGGTATCTTAATGATGTAGCAAAATATAATTATATTTAAATATTTCTACCTAATCCACAAAAAAATATTTTTGGCTTTTGGATTTTCGAAAACAGGCTTTTTTTTTTTGGAAAATCAAGTTTTGTTTTTTTTTAAAAGCAAGTTTTTTTTTTTTTTTTTGGTTTTTTAAAATTAATTTTTTTAATTTTTTTGGTTTTTTAACATTAATTATTTTTCTTTTTTTTGGTTTTTTAAAATCAATTTTTTTAATTTTTTTGGTTTTTTAACATTAATTATTTTTTTTATTTTTTGGTGTTTTAAAATCACTTTTTTTTTTTTTTTGGGGTTTTTAAAATCAATTTTTTTTTTTTTTTTGGGTTTTTTAAAATCAATTTTTTTTTTTTTTTTGGTTTTTTAAAATCAATTTTTTTTTTTTTTTTAGGTTTTTTAAAATCAATTTTTTTTTTTTTTTTTTTTTTTTTTTTTAAATCAATTTTTTTTTTTTTTAGGTTTTTTAAAATCAATTTTTTTTTTATTTTTTTTTTGGTTTTTTAAAATCAATTTTTTTTTTTTTTTAGGTTTTTTAAAATCAATTTTTTTTTTTTTTGGTGTTTTTTAGAAAATCAATTTTTTTTTTTTTGTGGATTTTTGACAGCCCTCCTTTTTGACATTAGGTTAAACAGCCATTTATGTTATGCCAAAAAAAGAAAGAGAAGGCCCAGAATGGGGTCAGCAAAACAGGAAATGAAGGACATGATTGATGTTTTGGGGTTTAAAAAAGGGCATTTAGATTCGACCCAAAACATCAATCATGTCCTTCATTTCCTGCTGCATACGATCCAGCCGATTACGCATTTGATCCATGTCTTGATTCCAGGCCATTATTTGACCAATTAGACGTTGGGCACTTTCAGAGGTGAAATAGTCACTTCTTGTTGTTCCTAAAGTGGAATGAAACCAAAAAATGTCTTTAGAAATATGCACACATACATAGTTTACCTTACCAGAAATAAAGCTGTTGTCTCAGACACTGACCTGGTGGGGTGGCCATGTAGCCTAATTCCTCCACATCCTCGGGGGTGTCACTGTTGCTTGAATGAAGCACAACCAGATCCCCTAAAATAGAGTAGACAAATTCAATTAAACAAAAGGCAGCCATGCATAGATTAACGTAAGCTGGTGTGTCAGACACTCACCTGGTGGGGTGCCCATGTCGCCCACCTCTCCTTCCTCCACATCCTCAATGGGACTTGGGCTGATTGCCCAATCATGTTTTGCTTGGGGTGGACTGTCTTCTTGTGGTTGGCTGAGTGATTTTTCCCCTATGTGAAACAAAAAATTAGTAATCTAATTAGCACACAGATATTTTAGGACATAATAATTTTCCAACATTTGTAGTGAAGTGGTTTGTGTAGAGTTCCTATTTTACTTCAATATTTAAAATTATAAAGACATACCGGATAGATAGATATCAATATCTCAAAATATAGTTAATAATCTTTTGATCTCTCTCTATATCTGGAACAAAATCTCTAAATATCTAACTAAATGTAAATCCAAAAAATTAAGAGAACTTCAAATAGATATATATATATATAGATATAGATATATATATATATATATAGATATATATATATATATATATATATATATATATATCTATATATATATATATCTATATATCTATATATATATATATATATCTATCTATATATATTTATATATATATATCTATATTTATATATATATATCTATATATATCTATATATATATATATATATCTATATATATTTATATATATATATATATATATTTATTTATATATATATTTATATATATATATTTATATATATATATATATATATATATATATATTTATTTATATATATATTTATATATATATATATATATATTTATATATTTATATTTATATATATATATATATATATATCTATATCTATATATATCTATATATCTAGATATAGATAGATATGGATATGTAACGAGGTTTATTAAAAGATCGTTTAAAACGATGAACAAAAATCGTATAGGAAGGAAAAGCACATGGAGCAGTATACAAGGTAATAAACACAAGAGAAAAACACGACAAGTACTTACTTTTTTTAAGAACTTTCCGGATACGTCGGTATTGATCCGGCTCCCTGAGTTTCAGGTCAGACCATCTTTTTCGCAATTGATCTTTGGAGCGCTGGACCCCAAAAGATGCCTGCAAAGTCTCCACGACCTTCGCCATTATTTTGGCCTTGCGCAAATTTGGCCGTGCGTACGGCCCATAATTGCCATCATAGTCGTCTTTGTGAAGAATGGCCACCATCTCCACCATCTCTTTGAAACTCATATTAGAGGCCTTAAATCTAGGCCTCATAGATTTCGTTGACGTTCCAGACGTTCCAGCCTCCGGGCTGTCTCCACTACCTGAGGTCGTCAACATTTCAGGTGTCTCCGCCATTCTTTAACTCCACTACGCGCCGTAACAAAAAATGGGCGGAGAACATGAGTTAATTTTGAACGTCAGGGGCGGGCGACGCAGGCGGAGTTTCACACATGCGTAGTGTCTAAAGGAGGGCCTTGCGCACGTGTCGTACGTACGTTCTGTGCGTCGAATTAGGGGGCGGAGAACATGAGTTAATTTCGAACGTCAGGGGCGGGCGGCGCAGGCGGAGTTTCACACATGCGTAGTGTCTAAAGGAGGGCCTTGCGCACGTGTCGTACGTACGTTCTGTGCGTCGAATTAGGGGGCGGAGAACATGAGTTAATTTCGAACGTCAGGGGCGGGCGACGCAGGCGGAGTTTCACACATGCGTAGTGTATAAAGGAGGGCCTTTCGCGCGTGTCGTACGTACGTTCTGTGCGTAGGTGATAGTGGACCAGGACGTTCCAAAACGAAGGTAATTTGAGATATATATATTTTTTTTGGGGGGGGTTTATGGTCATGACTTTGTAGCAAGCGGCCTATATGGCTTGATAGATTGATGAGGCCTACATAGGGAGAAGATGATGAGGGGTTAGCAGAAACATATAATAAGTGTTTTTGGTCTTGTGACTTTCTCTTTTCCAGATATAATGAATCCCCTATTGAAGGATCCAGAGTTCCTTACTTCTTTTATTTCAAAATATCGAGAGATGAGGAATTTGTGGGAGGTGAAACACCCTCAGTATTATGCCAAGCATGTGAGGAAGTCAACGCTGGAGAGACTTCTGTCCTTTGTCCAGGAGACCATCCCGGGAGCAACAATGGAGACAGTGCTCAAGAAAATTGGGGTCTTGAGGAACATGTATAAAAGGGAGCATAGGAAGATCCAGGAATCAAGGAGATCAGGAGCATCAGCAGATGATGTTTATGTACCCAGGCTGTGGTACTACAATCAACTCCGTTTTCTTGATGACCAGAATGAAGCCAGGGCATCACTTTCAACCCTTCCCTCCACCCTTCCCTCCACCCTTCCCTCCACCCCAGCAGAGGCTGATGAGGAGCAAGCTGGGTCTTCCATCCTGGATGAACCGGATATGACCATCTGGAGTCAGGTAAATTATTTTAACAAATATTTACTGTACTAATATTAATGATGTTAACTGGATGTTATAATTGTCTCAAATAATTTAGCACTCCAAATTGTGTATACATATCAAATGATAGTAGTGACTAAATATGTTTGGCACCTGCTTGAAATAATTAGGGTGTCTGATTAGACTCTTTTATTAAAGAGATGTATTCACATTGAATTTGCTAGTCATGAGAAGCAAACTGTGTGTCATTGATGAACCCAAAAAAAGAAACTAAAACTATTGTCCTTTTTTTATACACAGGATGAGTCCATCCAGGAGGAATGTGGGGAAAGTGGCAGGCAGGAGGAGACCGGGCCCATGGACAGCCTGGAGGAGGCCGGATTCACCATCATCCTGGAGGAGGCTGGGCCCAGTGTCAGGCAGGAGGTGGCTGCTCCCAGTGAGGTGGCTGGGCCAAGTGAGGTGGCTGGGCCAAGTGAGGTGGCTGGGCCAAGTGAGGTGGCTGGGCCCAGTAGGAGCCTCACCCAATCCCAAGTGCCTCCCCTCCACCTTCCCAAAAAAAGGGCCAGGAAGGGGATGGTCACACAGGACGCGTCCCTGCGCCTCATGCAACAGGCCACCCGTTTTTTAACAAGCCCCCCCGAAGCGGAAGAAGCCTATGGCTGCTACTTAGCCAGCAGGCTTCTTCAGATGGATTGGGAGCAGCGCCTCATTTGTGAGCGCCTATTTGGGGAAACAATCCATAAGGGGCTGCAGGGCGCGCTAACAAAAAACACCCAACTACATGAGGCAGCCCCCCCCCCTCCTCCTCCTCCTCCTCCTCCTCCTCCTCCTCCTGCCACAACTGAAACACCAGAGCCACAGCCTCAAAAGAAGGCTACAGGGAAGGCTGCAGGGAAGGCTGCAGGGAAGGCTGCAGGGCAGCGTGGAGGAAAGGCTGCAGGGAAGAGAAGAAAGTGATGACCTGGGTTCAGTCTGGTCTGACAGAAGACGCAGGCTGTTGTAGGACCACAGTCTGGGGACATCTAGATCATCTGCTGGTGCTGTTGATCTCTGGGATTCTTGGACCAGATTGTGCTCCCTCTTATATGGACTCCTCAAGATCCCAATTTTCTTGTACACCGACTTTTTCCAGCGTTGACTTCCTCTTTATTTTATTTTGACCATGAATAAATGGATCTTTTTTGAGTTTAGCAAAAGACTTTATGTGTTTTCTTTTAAATCATTGATTTTACACACAATGTTAAATTAACAAGGGACAACAATCTCATTGAGTTTTAAAAAAACACACCAAAAATACATTACTAATGTTAAGAATGTTCAAGTGGTAAGTCTTGAAAAAAAAAAAATATACATAAACAAAAACGGTGCTTTGGGTTAACTTTATCTAAAAAATAAAAAATAATCACTAGAAAAAAAAAAAAAAGAATAATGGGTTCTTTGTGGTAACTTTACAAACCTAAAAAAAAAAAAAAAAAAAATAAGGGAAAAAGTATTATTAGTATGGAAACATTGTTTATAAAAAGCATACTATATCATTCATGAGATCAAAGAGAAAAATAATTCAGAAATCAGTTTGGGAGAACTCTGATTATGAACAGCAAAACACCTTCGTTCTTTAGAGCATTCGTAAAGAAGAAATAAAATGCGCTGCATTCAACGATCACAGATTTTGCAGCGTGATGAATGTGCTACCTACAATACGAACACTAGTTTTACTAGACCGAGTGCTTCCGTTTAGTTTTTGCTTATGAGCATGCGTCATTTTTTTGTCCGTAGGACTAGCATACAGACGAGCGGACTTCAGGGTCCGTCGTAGTTACGACGTAAAGATTTGAAGCATGTTTCAAATCTAAAGTACGTCGGATTTGAGGCTAAAAAAGTACGTTGAAAGTCCGAAGAAGCCCACACACGATCGGATTACCAGCCAGCTTTAGTCCGTCAGCGTCCGTTGGACTTTTGTAGACGAAAAGTCCGACCGTGTGTACGCGGCATAATAGTTTTACATAATGCAACAAGATCCACACGTAGGACACCAAACGTTAGAGGTGATTTATTCTTCCAAAGTAAATACCTTTTTACACACTGGTTCACTTCTGACTAGTATTCCTATATTCCTCTTCTCCCTAAATTTCTCTCTATCAATCATCAGTTATAGTCATCCCAGTGCTGAGGGAGAGGGGCACAGGAGGGTCAAACAAGGATGCTGTGGAGGCAACAGACACCCTCCTTACCAACTGATGACATCACTGGTTGTTAGGAGGCCAGTGTCTAGAAAGTCGTAATGGTGCATAATGAAAACCTGAGGCTTTTTGTAACTAAAAGGTAGGCTTGATCCACCTGCTGGCTTGTATACAAATTTTGATAAATTTTTAGGCATTTTGCCAAGACACCCTGGTTGAAAAAAGGTTGCTCTAGAGTAACTCTTCTTTTTTTTATTGCAGGTAAATAATGGATTTCAAGCAGAAGCAACCTACCACCATTGGTCTCTTAACGAAGGAAGGGTGCATGCTGTTCGACATCTACAGAAGGCTACAAAACATTTATGGAAATGAGACCATTAACAAGAGTCACAAATTACAAGACATTGATCCTTACAATGGTGTCATCTCCATAAACATTCTGTAGTCTTTTGTGGATGTCAGACAGCTTGCACCCCTCCTTCATCAAGAACTCAATGACAACACATTGCTTCTGCATGAAATTCACTATTTATCTGCAGCGCGGAAGAAAAAGAGATGCTATAGAGGAAGAGTTAGGCTGGCCTTAGACAGACCGATTTTCTTTGGTTGCGGGAAAGAAAATTGCTTGATTCCAGTGGGAATCATCATCAGTGGGGAATCCCCATCATGGAGCCCTTGTGTTCTCCCTAGGCCTAGCTCTGAGGAAGGGGGTGCGCCCCCGAAACGCTTTAGCTGTACCCCGTGTTCTGTGCATGTCCATGCATTGTTTTTATGGCCTTTTGTCAGTTGCATTTTGTGAGTACCCACTTTTGTAGAAAACATTTTTATTATTAAATTATCTTTGGTAATGCACTAGGTGTGCGCGCCTTCCATTTCTATTTTTCTTGTAGTTCCTTTCGGATTACCCCATCTGAGGAAGGCAGCATCCACCCAGTTTTGGATACCATTATATACCTTTCACATCACCATTTTATTTGATACCTGTTACTCCACACCTTGGAAGACCTATTAGCGCTGGAAGTGACTGTGTTTTTTGTATCTCTAAGTAAATAATATGTCTATATAAATTTTATATTGGACTTTACTGGTACAAAGAGGATAACCAACTAAATAGTTAAAAAATTACCAAAAACATTATTACATTTTGAAAAACACATTGCAAAAAAGACATTTCACATTCCGGTTACTAGAACTGGCAGGGCGAGCCAAGTAAGTGTTACTCAGTTTCTATAGTATCCATAGTTACACCAAGGGATCAAAAAAGGTCCATTTTGTCTCTTGGTGTAACAATGGGCTAGGACTTATTTGGCTTGTCCTGCCGGTTCTAGTAAACGGAATGTGGAATATTTTATTTGCAAAGTGTTTTTAACCACTAGCCGACAAACAGACGCAGTTATATTGCGGCAGGTTGGCTTGGCTGGGCAAATCGCCGTAGCTGTACGTCGCTAAAAAGGATTAAGACAACACAGCACACCAGCTGCGTGTCCCTGGAGCCGATGCACGTGCCCAGTGGGCTCGATGACTGCCGGGCACCCGCGATTGTTTGTGACAGAGCGAGAACCCGGGATCCGTGTGTGTAAACACACAAATCCCGGTTCTGTCAAGGGAGAGGAGAGAGTATGAACACCAATCTCTCTCCTCCCCTAGTCAGTCCCATCCCGCCCACAGTTAGAACACACCTAGGGAACACAGTTAACCCCTTGTTTGCCCCCTAATGTTAACCCCTTCCCTACCAGTGACATTTATACAGTAATCAATGGGTATTTTTAGGACTGATCGCTGTATAAATGTCAATGGTCCCAAAATAGTGTAAAAAATGTCCGATCTGTCCGCCGCAATGTCGCAGTCATGATAAAAATCGCAGATTGACACCATTACTAGTAAAAAAAAAAAATAATAATAAAAATGACATAAATCTATCCTCTTTTTTGTAGACACTATAACTTTTGCGCAAACCGATCAATATACGCTTATTGGGATTTTTTTTACCAAAAAGATGTAGAAGAATAAATATTGGCCTAAACTAAGGGGGAAATGTGTTTTGTTTTGTTTTTTTAATTTGGGATATTTATTATAGAAAAACTACAAAAAATTGTGTCATAAGTTTACATACCCTGGCAGAATTTATGATTTCTTGGCCATTTTTCATAGAATTTGAATAACACAAAAACCTTTTTCACGCATCGTTAGTGTTTGGCTGATGCCATTTATTATCAATCAACTGTGTTTACTCTTTTTAAATCATAAACACAACAGAAACTACCCAAATGACCCTGATCAAAAGTTTACATACCCCCCCCCCCCCCCAGTAATACCATGCATTGCCCCCTTTAACAGCAATGACAGCTTGAAGTCTTTTGTGCTATTTGTGGATGAGGCTCTTTATCTTCTCAGATGGTAAAGCTGCCCATTCCTCTTGGCAAAAGCCTCCAGTTCCTGTAAATTCTTGGGCTGTCTTGCATGAACTGCACGTTTGAGATCTCCCCAGAGTGGCTCAATGATATTGAGGTCAGGAGACTGAGATGGCCACTCCAGAACTTTCACTTTACTCTGTTGTAGCCAATGACAATGACTTGGCCTTGTGTTTTGGATCATTGTCATGTTGGAATGTCCAAGTACGTCTCATGTGCAGCTTCCTGGTTGATGAATGCAAATGTTCCTCCGGTATTTTTTGATAACATACTGCAATCATCTTGCCATCAATTTTTATCAAATTTCCTGTGCCTTTGTAGCTTATACATCCCCAAAACATCAGCGATCCACCTCCGTGTTTCACAGTAGGAATGGTGTATCTTTCATCATAGGCCTTGTTGACTCCTCTCCAAATAAAGCGTTTATGGTTGTGGCCAAAAAGCTCAATTTTGGTCTCATCACTCCAAATGCCTTTGTGCCAGAAGGTTTGAGGCTTGTCTCTGTGCTGTTTGGCGTATTGTAAGCAGGGTACTTTGTGGTATTTGCGTAGTAATGGCTTTCTTCTGGTGACTTGACCATGCAGACCATCTTTCTTCAAGTGCCTCCTTATTGTGCATCTTGAAACAGCCACAACACATGTTTTCAGAGAGTCCTGTATTTCCGTCGAAGTTATTTGTGGGTTTTTTGTTGCATCCCGAACAATTTTCCTGGCAGTTGTGGCTGAAATTTTAGTTGGTCTACCTGACCGTGGTTTGGTTTCAACAGAACCCCTCATTTTCCACTTCTTGATTAGAGTTTGAACACTGCTTATTGGCATTCTCAATTCCTTGGATATCTTTTTATATCCCTTTCCTGTTTTATACAGTTCAACTACCTTTTCCCATAGATCCTTTGACAATTCTTTTGCTTTCCCCATGACTCAGAATCCGGAAATGTCAGTGCAGCACTGGATGAAAGATGCAAGGGTCTGTCAGGAGTCCAGAAACTCATTGACCTTTTATACACACACACTAATTACAAGCAATCAGATCACAGGTGGGGATGGTTACCTTTATTAACCCCTTTGTGTCAACTTGTGTGCATGTTATCAGGCCAAAATCACCAGGGTATGTAAACTTTTGATCAGGGTAATTTGGGTAGTTTCTGTTGTCATTATGATTTAAAAAGAGTAAACACAGTTGATTGATAATAAATGGCTTCAGCCAAACACTAACCATGAGTGAAAGAAATGTTTTTGTGTTATTATTCAAATTCTCTGAAAAATGGCCAATGCCAGAGTATGTAAACTTATGAGCACAACTGTATTCTAAGAAACAGGAAGGAGGAGGGGGGGCAGAGGGCAAGGGGGGGTGCATGACACAGCCTGTGACTGGAAGAAATCTGCCTACACCATGTTATTGCCAAAAACAATAAAGATTTTATTTCTAATATATATTTTGTATGACAGTTTTTTTTTTTATATGAATTATTTATGTTTCCCTGCAGACAGGCTGGGAAAGAGCTAGGTCAGGGCCGTCTTTAGCGCAGGGCAAACGGGGCACTTGCCCTGGGCCCAATCTTTGTTGGGGGGCCCGCGCTAGCTGTGAATTGGGGCCCCGATCACAGCTTTGCAGAGCGCACAGTGGACACGGGAGGATGTATTCCTCGCTAGCCAGCTGAGAGGGGGCGGGGCCGGGAGCTCCACTGACGCTCTGACTCCGCCCACGTGCAGCCTGTGTACTCAGAAAAGAACTTCTGTAGTGAGAGCCAGTGATCGGAGTGCGAGTGTCAGTGGAGCTTCCGGCCCCGCCCCCTCTATACTGGCTGGTGAATACAGAGGTTCGGGGGCGGGGCCGGGAGCTCCAATGACACTCCCACTCCGATCACTGGCTCTCACTACAGGCGCTCTATTCCGAGTACACGGGCTGCACGTGGGCGGGGTCAGAGCGTCAGTGGAGCACCCGGCCCCGCCCCTCTCAGCTGGCTAGCGCGGAATACATCCTCCCATGTCCTCTGTGCGCTCTGCAAAGCTGTCATCGGGGCGACAATTCACGGGTGATGTGGGCCCAGGGCCCACCCAACAAAGCATCAGTGGAGCTCCCAGCTGCTTTAGTGAGAGCAGAGAGTGGAAGCCCCGCCCACACACCTGAATGTATGTAGTGAGTTTGACTGGCCAGGTATGTCCTTACAACCATAAAATGCCTGACTGTTTAAACCCTGAGCTGTGTTATTTAACTGTAAAGCTGTGCATTGCTGAAAGTTCTCTGACCATCCCCTGTATAATGTCTGCAGTCTCTGAGTGTCTCCTGCAGTATGTCCGCAGTCTCTGATTATCTCCTGCAGTATGTCCGCAGTCTCTGATTGTCTCCTGCAGTATGTCCGCAGTCTCTGATTGTCCCCTGCAGTATGTCCGCAGTCTCTGGTAATCTCCTGCAGTATGTCCGCAGTCTCTGATTGTCTCCTGCAGTATGTCCGCAGTCTCTGAATTGTCTCTGGCAGTATGTCCGCAGCCTCTGAGTGTCTCCTGCAGTATGTCCACAGTCTCTGGTAATCTCCTGCAGTATGTCCGCAGTCTCTGGTAATCTCCTGCAGTATGTCCGCAGTCTCTGGTAATCTCCTGCAGTATGTCCGCAGTCTCTGGTAATCTCCTGCAGTATGTCCGCAGTCTCTGATTGTCTCCTGCAGTATGTACGCAGTCTCTGATTGTCTCCTGCAGTATGTCCGCAGTCTCTGATTGTCTCCTGCAGTATGTCCGCAGTCTCTGATTGTCTCCTGCAGTATGTCCGCAGTCTCTGGTAATCTCCTGCAGTATGTCCGCAGTCTCTGGTTGTCTCCTGCAGTATGTCCGCAGTCTCTGGTAATCTCCTGCAGTATGTCCGCAGTCTCTGATTGTCTCCTGCAGTATGTCCGCAGTCTCTGGTAATCTCCTGCAGTATGTCCGCAGTCTCTGGTAATCTCCTGCAGTATGTCCGCAGTCTCTGATTGTCTCCTGCAGTATGTCCGCAGTCTCTGATTGTCTCCTGCAGTATGTCCGCAGTCTCTGATTGTCTCCTGCAGTATGTCCGCAGTCTCTGATTGTCTCCTGCAGTATGTCCGCAGTCTCTGATTGTCTCCTGCAGTATGTCCGCAGTCTCTGATTGTCTCCTGCATTATGTCCGCAGTCTCTGATTGTCTCCTGCAGTATGTCCGCAGTCTCTGATTGTCTCCTGCAGTATGTCCGCAGTCTCTGATTGTCTCCTGCAGTATGTCCGCAGTCTCTAAACCTCTCCTGAAGTATGTGTATTAATGTGCCCCTTTACTTGCTCAATTATTTGGGATTGCTCCACTGCTCAGTGAGAGGTAATGATGTGCATGAACCTCTAGCAATCAATCAGCAAACAGGAGTGATCTGCTTTAATCTCTAGCAACCAATCAGTATGTGCTAATGATGTGCTGTAACCCCTAGCAACCAATTAGTGAGCGCTAATAATGTACATTAACCTCTAGCAACCAATCGGCAAGCAGAAATTATGTGTTGTAACCTCTAGAAACCAGCCATTGAGCAGTAATGATAGGCTGTAACCTCTGGCAAACAATTGCAATCGCTGCGTGATCTGCTGCAGTAAACTGATTTTGAGTCTACCTGCTATTTTTTGTATGTTTGAGAATGGAGGGGGGGGGCCCCAAGAAAATGTTTGCCCAGGGCCCAATCAAAATTAAAGACGGCCCTGATCTAGGTCATGTGACAGCTGTATATTGATTAGGAAAAAAGGTGCTTAGATTTTTTTTATCACTATTATCAAAGTAATTACAGTGCCATTATCCATGTGCAAAAAGAAAAATCACCAGGGTGTGTTTAGTATCATACAGAAAGTTATCACCAAGTAGACAGGCCCATCGTGGAAATGTAAAAATTGCTTTGGTCCATAAGGAGTATTCAGGTATATTGCGAGCTAAAGCGGTTAAAGCGGAACTAAACTCATACCTCCCAACTGTCCCCAATTCGGAGGTACTGTCCCCGATTTGGAGCAATGTCCCTCTGTCCCTCTTTCCTTCTCATTTGTCCCTCATTTTGGTCTGATCTATATAGATGTATATAAAATGCACTATTTGTCTTTCAAAAAGTGCTTCCCAGTGCTAAACCTTTCACCCAATTTCTAATTGATGCAATTGTAAATTTCAAAGCCAAAATAAAGGAATAGTAGGGGGAAAAAAATGTGGGTTTAAAGCGGAAGTAAATCCATCCATTTAACAGTTTCGAATAACAGTTACACTCCCATTGGTTGTGCTCTCAACCAAACTGTCAAACCATCAAATGGCTGGTGTCATAACTGATCACATGTGCAGCATCATCACAGTTGTAGATTAAACAGAGGCCAAGATTGCAGGTTTCTTGGCTGAAAAGGATAGGGAGGGTTTTCTTCCATTTTAACCATATCTCCCAACTTTCTGAGACAGGAATGAGGGACACCTATTAGCAAAGTATGTAGGTATAGGACACACCCTCTTCCACGCCCCTTTAAAGGAGAATTGTACAACAAAAATGGTTGGTTAAACCCACAAGTGTTTTTTCCGACTACTATTTCTTTATACTGGCTTTTTGAATTTACAGTTGCAGCAATTTAGAAATTGAGTGATAGGTTTAGCACTGTAATACACTTTTTGATAGATAAGTAGTTCCTTTTTTTTATACAACTTTATAGATGAGACCAAAATAAGGGGACAAATTAGGAGCAAAGAGGGACAGAGGGACTTTGTTCCAAATCAGGGGACAGTCCTTCGAAATCCGGGACAGTTGAGAGCTATGCTTTAACTAACCTTTTTCTTTTTTTTTTTGTATAATTCTCCTTTAAGGGGGCATGGCAGGGGGTGTGTCCTATGCCTATGTACATTTGCTAATAGGTGTCCCTCGGTCCCATCCTGAAAAGTTGGGGAGGTATGCTAAACTCTCTCAATCAACATTAACAATTTTCAGTCCTTATGCTGCTAGAAAGAGTAAATAGATAGATGGTACTGAATATTATATTTACTTGTTTTATTATTATTATTATTTTTTTACATTTCTGCAGTTGCTTCCTGGTTTCTGGCCTAGGCCAAAATGATGTCATACTTTTATATGAGTCTTCAGAAGGGGAAGAGGAGTTGTCTTAGCTAAGTACACCTTCCTGCCTGCATGCCTGAGCTAAGGTCCGATGGAGTCCAGGAAGTAAATGCTAAGGAAGTAAATGCTACAGAGTCATCTGTCCGTACTCAAGATGGCCGTAGCTGCTAGAAATGCTGGGGGGGGGGGGGGGGGTTCAAAGTGATTCCTTAACAAAATAAAGCACGGAGACATGGATGGACGGGGGAATTTGCTTTGAATATAAAACATAATTAAATAGAGTTTTCAGTTTTGTGGTGCTCAGATATAGTTTAGTTCCACTTTAAGCAAAATCTGTACTGAGAAAAGTACAGGATCTGCTATCGACAAGAATGCTAGTTTTTTTTTTCCCCCAATCTTGATATTTTCGGAGTCACTCACAAAGCTGCCTCCGTGTACAGCTGTTACATGCATAGAAACCAGAGATTAAAAACACCTACTGAGAAGACCAGTTATATGGTGAAAAATATTAAATATATACTGCGCTGTGAATAAATTTGTATATAAGTGAAGCAGCAAACACCTCCAAAAGACAATCAGCAATTGAGTAGAAAAAAAGATGCTGCTAAACTTATGTTATAAGAGTGAGAATTATATCAAAAACTCACATAAAAAAGCAAACAATGAAGTATTCAAATATCATAAATAAATATGTGACAAAAAAAGTGAAAAATACGAAAATAAGTGAACCATAAATAATGTCAATGTGGAATAGTGACAGTCCATGTCAATAACAAAGTTCTGTTTAATGACAAAAGAAGGTAAGGAGTAGGGGAAGCCGCAGTTCGCTGCTTCTGTCGGCAGTTCTGTTTAATGAGTCCTCGTGAAGATAATGTTTTTTTCAAAATAGTGTGTCCAAATATTGGAAAGTAAAGTGCTCAAATAATAGCTAACAGCACCACCACCCTTAGGAGAGAGGCTTACCGGAAGTCACAGATCTGAAGGGGCTTATACCTCTCAGATCATGAACATCTTTTGACAAAAGACCCAAAGGGATACTGTTGGGCTTGGTTCCAAGGGTAGTCACCAGGGCCTGGTTTGATGTAAGGACTCAGGGGGTATGTAGTACATTCCAAAGGAAGAAGGGGTGGTCATCAGATGTCCAGGTATTAGTGCGTTGAAAACATATCAGAGAAAAATTCCATATAGTGTAATAATGTCAAGTAAATGTTTATTCATAAAAAAATGGTTAAAAAACACTCACATTTTCGTGGTTGTATACAGACGTATTGTAGTGTGATATTGTTGGTGCAGTCCAGCCAACGCGTTTCGTCCTCATAGACGTCGTCTGCTGTTAGCTGTTATTTGAGCACTTTACTTTCCAATATTTGGACACACTATTTGGATACACCATTATCTTCACGAGGACACATTAAACAGAACTTTGGTTATTGACATGGACTGTCACATCATTCCACATTGACATATTTATGTCAGATTCGCTTATTTTCTTATTTTTCACTTTTTTGTCACATATTTATTTATATTTGAATACTTCATTGTTTGCTTTTTTATGTGAGTTTTTGATATATTCTCACTCATATAATATAAGTTTAGCGCAGCATCTTTCTTTCTAAGACCAGTTATATGAGCATATATACAGTATATAAAGAAGAAAGATTGAAATTACTTTCCCGTTAAATTTGGGTAACATCGTCTCACACACACTTGCTCCAGTTTTGAGGCCAGCAGGGAGCCTTCTATGTGGGAGAAAAGTTGGAAGTACCTTTATGGCTCAGTAACTGGGAGGCATTTAGGCAGAATACAGAGATCAGGCACAATTCAGAAAGCTGAAAGAAAGTAATAAATTGCTAGCTTACATTTTTCAGATTAAAGTAATTATTTTATTGTCTGCTAAAATGAAGGGCTCTGTTTATAAAGACTGGGACAACCCAGGCACCATAGCCAACTGATATATGCCTGCATTTGTCAGCCTGAGGCCTCTTTAGGCGGGCGACCCCCGGCCACCCACCTAGAGTCTAAACTACAGTCAGAGGCGGTTGATAACATGCTGGGGACCTGATGGTCAAATTTAACATGGCACGTTGAATTGACAGGTGGCACCGCCTGTCAAACTCAGCCATTCGTATCAATGGGGCCGTCCTGCAACTGCAAGCCAAATGCTTGGCCTATATTGGTTCTAAAGTCAGAAGTTTTTTTTTTTTTTTAAACCTTAATGCATTCTATGCATTAAGGTAAAAAACCTTCTGGGCGCAGCTCCTCCCCAGCCCCCCCTTTATACTTACCTGAGTCCGATCTCGATCCAGCGATGTTCATGAGAGCAACGGCTCTCTCAGGTCTCTCTCTTCTCACTGGCTCACACAGCAGAGGGAGCTGTTGGCTCCTGCTGTTGTCAATCAACGCCAGTGAGACAATTTAGGAGAGAGTGGGAGGCGGGGCCGAGCCACACTCTGCGTGTAATTGGACAACGTTCATTCACAGGAGCGCAGTTTGGGAGTGAGCCTGCTCAAATGCCCCCATAGCAAGAGGCAGGGGAAAGGAGCCAGGACCACCAACAGGGGGACCCAAAAAGATGAAAATCAGGGCTGCTATGTGCAAAACCATTGCACAGGACAGATACGTATAATATTTTTATTATTAAAAAAAAAAAAAAAATACCTCAGAATCACTTTAAGTTTGTGGAGTATTAGCCCCATTGTAAATTGTCAAAAAACAAGTTTCAGATGGTGACAGGATCACTTCTTCAACACCTGACAGTATCTGCTTGGCTGCACTCTGAAAAGATCCACCCAGGATCGCTTTTCAGAGACTGAGCTAGTGTGAACCTAGTCTAATCCTGGCAGGTACCTGTGAAGCATCGGCAGAGGTTGCAGGGAATGTGAAACGAAAACCTTAATACAATTTTAGACAATTTTATGGTGATTTTCTAATACTGAAAATCACACCAAATTCTGTGGCAATGAGGACAATAAAATGCTGTTTTCTCATTAAAAGGGATACTACCTGCAAAAGGAGGTATTGTGTTACTCTAGGATCACTGCTATTCGTGAGATCATACAACTAAAACTCACCTGTGAACTTTACCAAATGAAAAGCAATGTGTTGCAAGTGTTGTAAGACCCCTTTCACACTGAAGTGCCGCTAAAACAGAGCTAAAGCGCCGGTCGTTTTTGCGGTGCTTTAGCGGCGCTTTTCTGGCACTAGCGCGCCAGGTTTTTTAAAGGTCACGAGACTACGTGACCTTTAAAAAAAAGGAAACAAAGACCCGTTTTGTGCCGCTTTCAAAGTGCTTTTAGGGTGCTTTGGAAGCGCTGCCCATTCATTTCAATGGGCAGGGGCATTTTGGGAGCGTCCCGCAAGCGCACTGCCCAAGTGTGAAAGCACTCATTGCAATGAATGGGAGGCAGTTTTCAGGCGCTTTTCAGAGGCTATTTCTAGCACTAAAACACCTGAAAACTGTCTCAGTGTGAAAGGGGGTCTAAACAAAAGCAACAGATTGTATGTGATTTTAGATGCCGATAAACCTGGGTACACACTGCTAGAAATTTGAAAGAAAATTCATATGAAAATTTGGATGTCGTTCGAAAGTAGTTGAAAATTTCAATTACTTTCAACATTCGATTTTGGAATGACTGGACTTTACCAAACAAAAAACACACTACCTGTTAGAAATTCGTACATTCGAGAAGAATTTTCCAACCTGCTCCTTTGATATCGCTTTCATTGCGATCGAAAACGAACGTCGATTTGACCCCACTAATAATTAGAAAAACGAGCCAATGTTCTTACAATGAAAAATGTTGAACGAAATTCTACTAGTGTATACCCAGCTTAAAGTGGAAGCAAACCCCCCTATCATTTTCAGCCAAGGAAGCTGCCATCTTTGCCTCTGTTTAATCTACAACTGCCATGATGCTGCACATGTGATCAGTTATGACACCAGCTATTGGATGGTTTGACAGTTTGATTGGGAGCACAACCAATGGGAGTGTTACATTTCTGGCACGTGCCGGAAATGAAACTGTTTTATCGATGGGTTTACATCTGCTTTAAAATACAGTGCAATATGAAACATCAAATCTCCTGCACATGAGTGTGGTGGTCCAATACCAGCACTTGCCACTCAACTTGAGATGTATGTGCACAACACCTTGCTGCCCACTCTGGACTGAGGATGTCCCAAAGACAATGAGAAAAAACGCAAAAAAGAAAGGTCCCACCGGCCTAGTGCATTGTCTCTAAAACCGTTTGTTCGAAAAGATTTGCAAATGTATCTACTCGAAAATAACATAGTTGACACAGGACTTAAAGTTACAGAGTTGATTTGTCCACTCCACTTGCTCCTGAGTTTGGGAGGACATCACCATGGATCCAAATGGCTCACGGGTTTTGAGGGCCTTGGCCTCTTCCTCAGAGGCAAACCCTCTAGGGCTAGTCACAAAGAAACAGGACAGTCTCAATCTTTTGTCAATCAATTAGCTTGGAGGCAGGAGGAGGGCTTGCCATGCCTAAGCTCTTTTTTTTAAGAAGCTCCTCAGTATAGTGTTTATCGAATCCCTGTGAACAAAAAAGTGGACCGCAGGCAAAAAAAAAGTGCACAAGAATACAGTATTGGAGCAACCTACAATTTGGAAGGTTCTCAACCCCTGATCCTTCAGGGTGCAAGACTCCTGACAGGGGCAAGGTATTCTGGTCCACCTAGGCTGAAACCAGGTTGACCCCACGCCTTAGGGACCTGATGAATTTGGTTCTCCAAGTACTTTGTGAGGGCTCTCCAAAAGAGAGTCCCCCTTGATTTAGAGGAAAATGACTAAAATGACACAGATTCTGTCCCTGAAATCAAGACTGGCCACAAAAAATCTGCACCTTCTGTCTCTGTGGGTAATAAAAACAAACCTCCTATGTAGTGTAATGCCGCGTACACACGAGCGGACTTTCCGTCAGAGTAGACTCTGATGGTCTTTCCAACAGAGTTCCGCCGAAACGGACTTGCCTACACACGATCACACCAAAGTCTGATCGTTTAGAACGTGATGACGTACGACGAGACTAGAAAAAGGAAGTGCAATAGCCAGTAGCCAATAGCTACCCTTGCGTCCTTTTTGGTCGTTCGGACTAGCATACAGACAAACGGTTTTCTCGATAGGAATTGAGTCCGTTAGAAAGATTTGAAACATGTTCTATTTCTAGGTCGTCAGAATTCTCAAAAGATAAGGTCCCATGCAGCCCACACACGATTGGAATGTCCGACGGAATGATTCGTCGGACCTTTACTGAAGGAAAGTCCCGGTCGTGTGTATGCGGCATTAGTGCTTGTGATAAATATGTGCATAAAATAAACAAAATGTGCCAAGTGCATTACACAAGGCAGACTTGCCAGCTCTAGGCTTTGGGGCAGTGTGCGCACAGTCATCTGTAGGCATGCATGCACAAATGGCTACAAAGCACCCTGCGAGGCGCACAGATGTCAAATAGAGGGATAGTATTGGTTTTGATTGGGGTGCACAACCTTGTATGCCTGTGTAATGCTGAACTCTGCACCACAGTAGTTGTAGGTGTTCAGCTGCAGGAGAAACTCACACCATAGGACTATAGAAAGGAATGCAAAACCAAAAGATGAAGGGGTTCCCGATGCCTTTAATTGTTTATAATTTGACTATATGAAACACCCAATACGTTTCAGCCTCCAAAACACCAAAAGACAAGAATTGAACTTGAATGGACTCAGAGGAAACTGAGATACAGTTATTGCCACAGAGTACATTAATATGAGCATAGAACATAGATCAGACCCAATATAGATCTGTATGGTCACTGGTTCCTTTGAATCCATTCAAGTTCTATTCTCATTTTGTAACCCCCGATGAAGAGAGAGTTTTTGGCACCTGAAACATGTTGGATGTTTTATATTGTCAAAATATGAACAATTAAAAGCACCTTGGACTTTTTTTAAATCTTTTGGTTTGGAACTCCTTATTATATTCTACCCACTGAGAGAACCAAGAACCAGAACCAATGAGCTTGTTTGGAGTTTTCCTTCACTTGACGGTATGAACAAATTTTTTTAAGACCCGGAGCCTCTTAAATGTGTTGTTCTGGTGCTGCAATAGTAGATCTTGCCATTTATCAAAGTACACCTTGTAATGTTAGGCTCATGAGTTGTTACCAGTCACTGGCATAGTTGTATTATGCTGTTCTGATGATTAAGAGTGGACCCAGGGAAAGCAGAAATGATTAGTGAACTGATGACATGTTAACGGCTTGCTATGAAATAATATGATCCAGGTGTCTTTTAAGAAACCGTTAAAAGGAATCTATGTATTAAAGCTTTCAGATACATATGGTAAGCCATGGTTAGATAGCTTAATGTAAATTAACTCATAAACCTTGGAGCGTTGTCCTTAAAACCCCTTACCAATTAATTTTCAGGTTGTAAAAAGTCACATACAGAAAGGGATTCCTTAATGATAGGCTTGTGCATGCTATAATTACATCAATCGTGGTTATAATGTTCTATTACATTAGTTACCCAATAAAGTACATTACTAGATGGGGATGGGAAGGGTATTTGTTAGTTTAGAAAACATTTTGGATAAAGGGGTGTAGCCAGGTTCTAGACTACAGAAACACGGAGAAGGAGACATTATCCTCTGCAGTTATGCTGGATGTTGTGTTGCACTATCCCCTCCAGTCTGCAGGGGGAGAGCTATAGCTAGGAAAGCATATGGACGTTTATGCAGATCACTGAGGATCATGGATATTATAGTCCAGAACATCAACCATAGAATGGGACTCATTGACCCTGACCCTATAGTTCCCAGAGGACACTGAGGGCAGAGGGGGAATGGTGGAATAGCTCTTGGCAGCACAGTCCATATGAGCACATCAGCCTGTGTGTCCATTCTCTTTGCTCTGCAAAAGACCAGACAGGAGTTTGAGGCCTGAGAGCGGTGACACAGTGGGCAGCACTGCACGGACCATGGCAATCCTATCTCGCTCTTGCTGTCTTCCCACTCTCCCCTCCTTCACTTCTGGTCACCTGAGCCATCTGCATGGAGGCAAGGGGCCCCTTTCTAGAGCAGGAGTCTACAGCTACACCACAGGGACTTGTGAGAGGGCTCACTGTCACTCAGACACTGATAGCAGGGACTGAATTACTGGAAGCAGGATACTGATTACATAGCACCTATACTGCATGATAATTCATCAAGATTGTTGATAAGTGCATCAACGCTGCTTATGGGCCACAACTATAGCCGGCAGAAGAACGCAATAAAGGACTGCCAATACAAAGCCATTCTACTAGCTCCTATCTATTATTCACTTAAAGTGTGCCTTTGTCCAGTTAGCCTAGGCCTAGCATAGTCATCAGTAAAGCACTTTGACGGTATAGTCTCTTAAGTGCAGTTAATTCTACCATGTTACTGTCCAGTGCTACACTCATGGTGGTCTTGCTTATTTATGCTGATCCTGCTGCATAGTGTTCTCCTGTTCCTACTGCTATAGATAATACTGTATGTTGAGTTGTACTACTACTATTGCTAATCCCCTTTCATGCCTTTATAGTTACCAATCATACTGTGTCACAAAATATTGAGACTTGCCTTTACTAATTCGTCTGACGTCTGTTTCTTAAACAAAGCATCATTATTGTGTATCTGATATTACCTTCAGTGATTTCTGTGATATTGCAAGCTGTATTCGCTTAACCTAGTGTGTCAGAGGGGCTGGAGTCATTCAGTAGATTGAGGCAAAGAACCCACCCTATCCAACGGCTCCTGTGGGGGTAGTACTGCAGGGATAAAGCCTCTATCAGGTGTCAGTGTTTCTCCATTGCTTGCTTCGAATATGATACAGTGTATATACCAATGTAGAATAGGAGGCTTTATGAAGATTTTTATTGCACTTAAGCCACTGCATCCATGGCCTAAATAAACATGTCTCGAAGGCTCACCTGCATTAAGAATGGCGGTAGGTTTTCAAAAACCCATGAAGAATGTTGCCCCATTGGTTGGACAGTATTATTCCATAATATGTTAAGCCTTAAGCCGCGTACACACGGTCGGACTTTTCAGCTACAAAAGTCCAACGGACGCTGACGGACTAAAGCTGGCTGGTAATCCGATCGTGTGTGGGCTTCTCCGGACTTTCAACGTACTTTTTTAGCCTCAAATCCGACGTACTTTAGATTTGAAACATGCTTAAAATCTTTACGTCGTAACTACGACGGACCCTGAAATCCGCTCGTCTGTGTGCTAGTCCGACGGACAAAAAGCCACGCTAGGGCAGCTATTGGCTACTGGCTATCAACTTCCTTATTTTAGTCCGGTGTACGTCATCACGTACGAATCCGTCGGACTTTTGTGTGGTCGTGTGTAGGCAAGTCCGTTCGTTAGAAAGTCTGCAACAAGTCCGCCGCAAGTCCGCCGAAAGTCTGTCGGACCGGCTGTCGGACTTTTGTAGATGAAAAGTCCGACCGTGTGTACGCGGCATTATGCACATTTAACAAAATTTTGTAGTTTAAAATCAAGTTTCTACAAAAAAAAATCTATGGGATATATATGAAAGGAGATTTTGTTCATACAGTATGTTTTGGAAATGTCCATCAGCACATGTCTTTTGCCCACAGGTGTTAAAATTCCTGAATGATAACATGGGCCTGTCTCTCCCTTGACCCCAAACCAGAGCTTTTTGAAGTTGTTTCTACAATACAGCCAATAGAAATATTTCCTTCCTGTTAAGTATTAGCCTTTATCAAGCTCGGACAAAGACTGGATGTCTGCTGAAGCCACAGTTTTAACTGCTGAAATCACAATTATACCCCTTAGTAAAATAAGCAGTCTTAGAAAGAAATGTGATAAAAATTTGGGACAGCTGGCTTCACTATAGTACTTCTACTAAGCTGTAGTCTACAGCTTAGTATCTAAGTATCTTCTTTCTCTTCTTTGCAGCCAATCACTGATGGGTTTGCGCCAATGATGTGAGCTGGGGAAGAGGGTAAATATTTGGGAGCAAGCTTCTAGAAGGATCTTTTCCTCCCAGGCCTGCTGCGTAGGGTGTTGCTGTGAGATGGTCCAGGCCCCTTGTAGGCGGGTGCAGTCTACGTTCTCCACTGCAGGTGGCGATCTTGAAGAGGAAGTCAAGAGGAACATGACTCCTCTATGGTTTCCTGGGTCACTGGGAGAGCTATCCAATTGGATGCTGCCGCCCCATGTGACTCTAGCAGTCATTTTGGGTCAGGCAGAGCCCCTTTAAGGCCTTAGCTCACAGAGTTGAACAAAAGATTATAGCGCACACATACAAAAATTTTATTAAAATCCTGCAAGGCTATTTAAAGCACCTGAACATAATAAACAAATAAGCAAATATGGGGATTTGGTTACACCATATGGCCATACAGTGCTTAAGCCCACTACTGTGTCAAAGTACCCCATTTTCAGTGGGTCCTACCCTATTTATGGAATGAATAGATCCCACTTCTCAAGCATGGGAGAAATACACTTCTCTTTATGGGAGAACTAAAAGGACTCCTGCTATAACTCAGGTAGACACTTATTAGAAGTACTGGTGGGGAATGATGGGGTGCTCCATCCCAAGGGGTCTGGTCAGGACCCATATAACAGACAAACAAAGACATGGTTGAGAAGTGGGATTTTATATTCTATGAATAGTGTAGGACCCACTGAAAATGGGGTACTTTGACACAGTAGTGGGCTTAAGCACTGTATGGCCATATGGTGTAACCAAATCCCCATATTTGCTTATTTGCTTATTATGTTCAGGTGCTTTAAATAGCCTTGTAGGATTTAAATTACATTTTTGTATGTGTACACTATAATCTTTTGTTCTGTTTGTATGGTCTTATAGCAGCACCATCTTTAATGTTATGCATAGTTAGGGTGTGCCCCCCAAGTCTTTTTTTAGCTCCCAGAGTTGATGCAATTTTGGAGAGTTGGTAGAGTAGGGACAGGTACCCTGCCTGGTAGGGACAGGACTAGTGGCAGATAAAGGTTCCTGATGAGGAGGGGAAGCATAGGGCTTGCAACGTCTCGGACACCTTCCTGTTTAACCACTTGCCGACCGCCGCACGCCGATGTACGTCCAAACTTTGGCGGTGGATATCGTTGTTATGGCAGCAGCTAGCTGCCGTAACCCCGGTATCCCAGTTTTCGTGCGGCGGTCGGCTTTCAGATAAAAGTGGTCCCTGCGGCGAATTCACCGTGAGCTCACCTTTATCGGTGGGGGGAGGGGCCCTCCCCACGCGATCTGGTGCCCTCCGCTGCTTACCGGAGCCGTCGGCAGCGGTGGAGGCGATCGCGTCCGTCTCCCTTCTGTGCCTGGAGACGAGTGAGGCTAAGATGGCGCCCACTCATCTCCATGACACTGCTGGGCGGAAGCAACGTCAAAATGTCACTTCCGCCCACGCCTCTTAAAGGCACATTTTTTTCAATGTCATTTTTTGAAATTACTTTTTTTTTTTTTAATTGCATTTTAGTGTATATATGAGATCTGAGGTCTTTTTGACACCAGATCTCATATTTAAGAGGTCCTGTCATGCTTTTTTCTATTACAAAGGATGTTTACATTCCTTGTAATAGGAATAAAAGTGACACAATTTTTTTTTATCAAAACAGTGTAAAAATAAATAAAATCCTGTAAAATAAATAATAATAAAAAAAAAAAAAAAAATGCTTTAAAACCCCCCCGTCCTGACGAGCTCGCGCACAGAAGCGAACGCATACTTGAGTAGCGCCCGCATATGAAAACAGTGGTCAAACCACACATGTGAGGTATCACCATGACCGGTAGAGCAATAATTCTAGCCCTAGACCTCCTCTGTAACGCAAAACATGCAACCTGTAGAATTTTTTAAACGTCGCCTATGGAGATTTTTGAGGGTAAAAGTTTGACATGTTGAGTATCAATTTACTTGGCGTAACATTATATTTCACAATAAAAAAAAAAATTGGGCTAACTTTACTTTTGTCCTATTTTTTTATTCAAAATAGTGAATTTTTTCCAAAAAAAGTGTGCTTATAAGACCACTGCGCAAATACGGTGCAAAAAAAGTATTGCATTGACTGCCATTTTATTCTCTAGGGTGTTAGAAAAAACAATATATAATGTTTGGGGGTTCTAAGTAATTTTCCAGCAAAAAAACCTGTTTTAAACATGTAAACACCTAAAATCCAACATGAGGCTGGTCCTTAAGTGGTTAAGCACAAGAGGGCCAGGCCGCATTCTGCCCCTCTCGACAGGCACTGTCAGTTCGGCTGAATCCTGCTCTCTATATGCTGTTGGAATTGTGAGTGTTCTCGGCTGGGCTGTCTTCCCACTCGGTTATTTGTGAACTGTTGTTGCATTATTTCAATACAAGTTCTTGCCTTGCACTAGGACTGTGTGCGTTATTGCTGACGCACCACACTGCAACAAACTTGGGTTCTCGTGTAAGATGTTTGCTCATCTAAGCTTAAAGGTCCTCAACCAGCCTTTGAAAGGGGACTAAAGTGTCCTAACCTGGTCTGTGGCAGAAGCCAAAGATACCCAAATGTAGCCTCCCCATCTTGGCCTACAGAGTTTACATTAGCCTCATAGTAGTAAGTGGGGAAGGGATTTGCTCTCCTTTAGTTTCCTTTGCAGCTCTCAGAGATTGGGCTCATGATTGGTGCTAATACACTTCCCTTTACCAGACACTGTGACCACAGGTCTGAAAGAGCAGTAGGTAGCTACGAGTATATAATGCCCACCTTGTGTCACTAACCACAGGTCAGATTCTGACTGGTGAAACATCCCCACACAGGCCACTAGTCTAACATAGCTAATTATTTCTAGCCCAAATGACAAATGTTCCCTTTGCCCTCCACCCCAGTCCTCCCCAGCCATTGACCCTTTGGGCCCAAAGCTGAAGACTTAGGCTCAAAGTACATAAAGCTTAATAAGACAGTAAATATAAAGTGTTCATACTGTAAAAAAGACTACATTATTACTGTAACAACCTGTTACCACACACAAAAAAAAATTCAGCTAAAAGCAATAAAAAGATATTATAAATACGGCAATTGAACATTCATAGTAGGTTGAGAAATGTTAGGCACAGCTGTGAATATCTAATCTAGAATACATTTTTGGAATGTGGGAGATATCGTCTGCGTAAAATGCAAAGTTTTCTTATTACATACAATATTTAGCAGAGGATAAATCTCATAGTATAAGGGGAGGGGGTGTATAGGTACAGGAGGAATAAGTGGTAGTACTGGATTGGAAGAATGTTAGAAGCACTAGATCTATACTGTATAAGTATGGAAATAGGCAATGGGGTCAAGAGAGATAAGGGAACATGGAGAGGCTAAAGAAGAAATAGTGGAGTAGAAGGAAGAAGAGATCCTGCAACATAAGCAAGTTTTTATTCAATTGCAATGTTCCCTTGAACAGGCTAGAAAAGTTGAGCATTTCAGAATAGCCAATTCCCTAGTACAACCCCCCGCCTTCCTGTACCTCTCCACTTCTTCTCTAGTTGCTGAGGGTATAGCAAAGTGGAATACTATAAAGCGGGGGTTGTCAACTTTTGAGCTAAAGGGGTCCTCAAATGCAGCTCCTGACATCACCAAAGAGCTGCACATAATGTTCAATATACAGTGGAACCTTGGATTACGAGCATAATCCGTTCCAGGAGAATGCTTGTAATCCAAAGCACTCACATATCAAAGTGAGTTTCCCCATAGAAGTAATTGGACACGAAGATAATTCATTCCGCATTGACTTCTATTGCATGCAATACCAAATGTGGCCAAAGGTGGGGGGGGGCACCTGGAGAGCCTCGGAAATACTCGGGGACAGCTCTGCTGAACTCGGAAAGGCTCAGAAACACTCGGTAACGGAGTATCTCCGAGTATTTCCGCGTGCTTCCGAGTATTTCCGAACGGCTCCGAACCGTTCCAAGTGTCACCGACGCCCCTGCACCTCCGGCCAAACGCGGGACTGCACACCACATTGGCTTGAATTCTGCTAGTTTTGCGAGACAACACTCGCAAACCGAGTCAGAATTAGAAAAAAAAGTTGCTCGTCTTTCAAAATGCTCGTTAACCGCATTACTCGTTAACCGAGGTTCCACTGTATGTAATGCTTAAGAGGACTGTCAGAACCTGCAGACTTAATAGAGGAAATTATGGTCAGAGAATGTGGACATGCTTCAATTTTTGGGACTGTTACATGAAGCTAGTAAAGGTCAATGATATTACCCTAATCAGTGTTCCCACTACAGACTGCTGTGGTCCAGCATATAGCAAATGCCACAAGCAGCCCTGGACCACACACTATAGCCCTGGTTGTGTGTCACTCGAGTGACAATTCTGACTGTGTTGGGGCTACTGACCTCACATCCAAGATGGCGGTGGTCGGGCTTCTGGATGTCTACACAAAGGAGGCTTTTACAGGTAACTAACATGCATAAAATACATAAAATGCCCATACAGTATAATTATATGGGAACACTTTGCTTGAAATGATTGGTCTAGTGACAGGGTCTCTTTAAGCTCCATCCTCATACATCCCCCCTATAGGAGAGCTGGCACGTTGCAATGTCCATGTGTTTCTACATACTTTTGCAGCTATGAAAAGGTTCAGCCTCAGCTAGACATTGCAGAACATACCAATGCAAATGATTCCGTTTACATAAAAAAGTTTTGCAACGCGGATAAGAGTTCACTTACTCACAAAGGCTAATGGCTTATACAGCTTATTGGAAGACAATGGAGGATTATGACAACACCCCCCCCCCTCCTCCTCCATGACATAATAATGATGACCTGTCCGTTCCTCATATATCAAACTATTAAAATGTTTTTTGTCAGGCCGACACACTGGCACTGCTGTAACTGCTGCTTCTTAACTCGTGCCAGAAAAGTGCAGCTGCAGGAAGAACAACTGTTCCTGGTTAGAAAAAGTCATCTTGAAAAAGTATTGTCTAATCAGGAAGAATCGTGTGCTGCTCAGATCTCCTGCTATGAATTTATTATGCAGAATTTGTACAGAACATATTGGGGCAAGACATACCTCCCAACCTTCTCAGATAGGAATGGGGGATGCATTTTATCATAGAATGGTTCCGCAAAGCGCACACACAAACTCTTCACCCGCCGCCAACCTGTAAACGCACAAGAATTTTTACTTAAAGCTGAAGTTCAATCTGTTCAAATTTGCCTTCCCTGGTTTCTTCTCTCTCCATCATCAACATGCTAATGAAATTATGACATCATCACCTGGTTTCTGTTTTTCCCAGTGGCGGCCCGTCCATAGAGGGCACATGGGCGCCGCTTCCCCTATCCATGTGTCCGGCCCCCCGATCTACACATCAGTGGTGCTGGACCATAGATTCCAATGTGGTGGGATGCTTTTTTGAAGAACCTGATTAGAGCCAGAGGGTCTAATAGCCTTCAAAAAAGGGTGAGCTGGGAGTGCAGAGCATTGCGCTCCGAGCCCACCCAGTTGTGTGACCATAGCGAATGAATTTTCCATTTTATCATACTAAAGTTCCTCCCCGCCAATCAGGAGGCAGTCTGTGAGATCTGTTTTCCAATTGGCCAAAGCATCAGGCGATCCTATTGGATGCCTAGCGCTTTGGCGGAAGACACATGGTGGAGGAAGCTGGAGGAGTGTACAACGGAGCCGCTGCGGCCACTGCCCGCACTCCAGGAGAGGACACCACAGCCCCGCCACACAAGTGGGTAAGTGCTGGGCCAGGCCGGACCGCCCGTGCGCGTGTGGGGGGCTGTTTGTTGGCATTGACCGCAGATCTTGGCTTGTGGGAGGGACCAGCGGAGTGCTGTACATTGCTTCTTTTAAAAAAAAAACACAGCAGCCTGCCTCAGTACTCCTCTAGAGAGCCCTGATGCAAGTAGTGGGCTGGCTCTTGGGAGGAACTATGCAAATATCAAAATGGTATGAAAGTCAGCCTGGACGAATGGGTGTTCCTAAGCAGGCTGCATCTAAGCAGGCTGCATCTGCATGCAGCCCATTCTAGGTAACACCCACAGAAGATGCTGACCATCCATGATTGATAGAACCGAAAGCCAATTAATGAAAGGGGTGGGCCAAGGACAGTAAGGGTTTGGAGGAAAGGGGTAGATAAATTTTCAATGCACACTGTCATAAAATAACAGTGTGCAGTTAAATCAGAGTAAGCTATTTCAGTACAGGAGAGCTAACTAACTGCATGTTCTTACATAGTTAGGGGCTGGGTTATCCAGCTCCCACACTTTATTAGCTGTCATGAGGCTGCTGACCAGGGTCAAAGGCTGTGAATGTTTTGGGCTAGTGCCATCATCCAATTAATGAATTTGATTGTACAGTGCCTTGAAAAAGTATTCATATCCCTTGAAATGTTCCACATTTTGTCATGTTACAACAAAAAATGTAAATGTATTTTATTTGGATTTTATGTGATAGACCAACACAAAGTAGCACATAATTGTGAAGTGGAAGGAAAATGATAAATGATTTTCCAATTTTTTTACAAATAAATATGTGAAAAGAGTGGGGGGCATTTGTATTCAGCCCCCCGGAGTCAATACTTTGTAGAACCTCCTTTCGCTGCAATTACAGCTGCAAGTCTTTTTGGGGATGTCTCTACCAGCTTTAGACCTCTAGAGCAACATGTTTGCCCATTCTTCTTTGCAAAATATCTCAAGCTCTGTCAGATTGGAAGAAGAGAGTCTGTGAACAGCAATTTTCAAGTCTTGCCATAGATTCTCAATTGGATTTAGGTCTGGACTTTGACTGGGCCATTCTAATACATGAATATGCTTTGATCTAAACCATTCCATTGTAGCTCTGGCTGTATGTTTAGGGTCGTTCTCCTGCTGGAAGGTAAACCTCCACCCCAGTTTCAAGTCTTTAGTAGACTCTAACAAGTTTCTTCTAAGATTGCTCTGTATTTGGCTCCATCCATCTTCCCATCAACTCTGACCAGCTTCCCTGTCCCTGCTGAAGAAAAGCATCCCCACAACATGATGCTGCCACCACCATGTTTCACGGTGGGGATGGTGTGTTCAGGGTGATGTGCAGTGTTCGTTTTCCGCCACACATAGCGTTTTGCTTTTAGGCCAAAAAGTTCAGTTGTGGTCTCATCTGACCAGAGCACCTTCTTCCACATGTTTGCTATGTCCCCCACATGGCTTCTCGCAGACTGCAATCGGGACATCTTATGGCTTTCTTTCAACAATGGCTTTCTTCTTGCCACTCTTCCATAAAGGCCTAAATTTGTGGAGAGCACGACTAATAGTTGTCCTGTGGACAGATTCTCCCACCTGAGCTGTGGATCTCTGAAGCTCCTCCAGAGTTACCATGGGCCTCTTGGCTGCTTCTCTGATGAATGCTCTTCTTGCCCGGCCTGTCAATTTAGGTGGACGGCCATGTCTTGGTAGGTTTGCAGTTGTGCCATACTCTTTCCATCTTCAGATGATGGATTGAACAGTGTGTGAGATGTTCAAAGCTTGGGATCTTTTTTATAATTTAACCCTGCTTTAAACTTCTCTACAACTTTATCCCTGACCTTTCTGGTGTGTTCTTTGGTCTTCTTGATGCTGTTTGTTTACTAAGGTTCTCTAACAAACCTCTGTGGGTTTCACAGAACAGCTGTATTTATACTGAGATTAAATTACACACAGGTGGACTCTATTTACTAATTAGGTAACTTCTGAAGGCAATTGGCTCCACTAGATTTTAGTTCGGGGTATCAGAGTAAAGGGGGCTGAATACAAATGCACGCCAAACTTTTCAGATATTTATTTGTAAACAATTTTGAAAAACATTTATTATTTTCCTTCCACTTCACAATTATGTGCCACTTTGTGTTGGTCTATCACATAAAATACCAATAAAATACATATACATTTTTGGTTGTAACGACAAAATGTGGAAAATTTCAAGGGGTATGAATACTTTTTCAGGGCACTGTATATAGAAAATTTCAATCACATTCAAATTCTGGAAATTCAGGCTGAGTTTGTGTTTGACCTGAAATCTAATTTTACGATTGCCAAGACTGTAAATATGGAAGCCCAGGCAGCTGGTTAAAATATTTTCCCGAAGACTGACAGATTGGGAGCAGAATTATGTAATAGCTACTTACAAAACTATATGTGCATGTTCTTAGAGGATAGCGGAGCCTTTTTTATCCAGGGTTCTATAGAACCCTATGGTTCTTCCAGCAGTTTGTAGGAGTTCCTTAAAAAATGAGTAACCACCACTAACACCAATGATCTTTTTAGCTATCTTAAAGTGGTTGTACACCCTGTACAACCACTTTTACATACAGGTAAGCCTATATTAAGGCTTACCTGTAGGTGCTTGAAATATCTCCTAAACCTCCATGGTTTAGGAGATATTTACTAAAAAGCTGAGCGCCGATGACTACGGCGCATGTGCCGATGTCATCGGCGCATGCGCCCTTTAGTAAGGGCACATTGTGCCGTTTCTAATAGGGGTCATGCCATAATTGGCGGCTCCCACGCCCATTATGCTTTACCTTTGCAGGGAAATAGAGAGGACGTAAAACCCACCAGGGTTTACTTCCTCTTTAAATAGGGGCATTCTTCCACCAGTATAATGGGGTCCCTCTCCCAATGATCACTGTGTGTATGATGGTCCTTCTTTCACTGATCACCAATGTAAGGGGGCTCTTCACTGACCTTTAGTGTAAGGGAGCTCTTCACTGACCATCAATGTAAGGGAACTCTTCACTGACCATCAATGTAAGGGAACTCTTCACTGACCATCAATGTAAGGGAACTCTTCACTGACCATCAATGTAAGGGAACTCTTCACTGACCATCAATGTAAGGGAACTCTTCACTGACCTTCCATGTAAGGGAGCTCTTTACTGACCTTCCATGTAAGGGAGCTCTTTACTGACCATCAATGTAAGGGAGCTCTTCATTGACTTCAATATTAAGTTGCTTTTCACTAACCATCAATGTAAGGGAAATCTTTACTGACCTTAAATGTAAGGGAGCTCTTCATTTACCATAATTTACCATCAATGTAAAGGAGCTCTTCGCTGACCTTTAATGTAAGGGAGCTCTTCGCTGACCTTTAATGTAAGGGAGCTCTTCGCTGACCTTTAATGTAAGGGAGCTCTTCACTGACCTTCAGTGTAAGGGAGCTCTTCACTGACCTTCAATGTAAGGGAGCTTTTCATTGACCATCATGGTAAGGGAGCTTTTCACTGACCTTCAATGTAAGGGAACTCTTCACTGACCGTTAATGTAAGGGAGCTCTTCACCGACCTTCAATGTAAGGGAGCTCTTTACTGACCATCAATGTAAAGTAACACTTTTGCATGGACGACCAATGTGAGGGGACCTACAATTTTCTTAAAATTGTCTAAATTTCTTTGGCCATTGTTACTTGTTAATTATTTTTACGAATATACTTTTTGTTCTACAGAGCAGCCCTGAGTGTCATATAATTTAAGTATGTCTTTATTTGCTCATGCCAATGTTCTTTACGTTGTGAATACACTATATTGCCAAAAGTAATCAGGCACCTAGGCATGCAGACTGCTTCTACAAACATTTGTGAAAGAATGGGTCACTCTCAGGAGCTTAGTGAATTCAAGTGTGGTACCGTGATAGGTCGCCACCTCTGCAATAAGTCCATCTGTGAAATTTCCTTGCTACTAAATATTCCACGTTCAGAGTAGAAGCAACTGAGAACAACAGCAACTCTGCCATGAAGTGGTAAGCCACATAAAATGATAGAGCGGGGTCAGCCAATGCTGAAGCGCACAGTGCGCAGAAGTCGCCATCTGTCAATAGCTACAGACCTCCAAACTTCATGTGGCCTTCAGATTAGCACAACAACAGTGCGTAAAATACTTCATGGAATAGTTTTCCATGGCCAAGTAGCTGCATCCAAGCCTTACATCACCAAGTGCAATGCAAAGCGTTGGAAGCAGTGGTGTAAAGCATGCCGCCACTGAACTCTAGAGCAGTGGAGTTCTCTGGAGTGACAAATCACGCTTCTCTGTCTAGCAAGCCAATGAACGTGTCTGGTTTTGGCGGGTGCAAGGAGAATGGTACTTGCCTGACTGCATTGTGCCAAGTGTAAAGTTTGGTGGAGGGGGGATTATGGTGTGGGGTTGTTTTTAGGGATTGGGCTTGCCCCTTAGTTCCAGTGACGGGAACTCTTAAGACATCAGCATACCAAGATATTTTGGACAACTTCATGCTTCCAGCTTTGTGGGAACAATTTGGGGATGGCCCCTTCCTGTTCCAACATGACTGGGCATAAGTACACAAAGCAAAGTCCATAAAGACATGGATGAGCGAGTTTGGGATGAAGGACGTTGACTGCCCTGCACAGAGTCCTGACCTCAACCCGACAGAACACCTTTGGGATGAATTAGTGCGCAGACTGGGAGCCAGGCCTTCTCATCCACATCAGTGCCTGACCTCACAAATCCGCTTCTGGAAGAATGGTCAAACATTCCCATAGACACACTCCTAAACCTTGTGGACAACCTTCCCAGAAGAGTTAAAGCTGTTATAGCTGCAAAGGGTGGGCCAACTCAATATTGAACCCTACGGACTAAGACTGGGATGCCATTAAAGTTCATGTGCGTGTAAAGGCAGGCGTCCCAATACTTTTGTTAATATAGTGTATGTCTCAGGAACCACAGGTGGGAGATCTCAACCCGAGCTTGGTCTGACCACAGCAAATGTAGCCCAGGTAGGAAACGTTATAATAAAACGTTTATTCACTCTCAGTTACAAGAGATAAAAAACAGAAACCTTGCACAATTTAGCTGATCAAACCGGAGTCTGCATGTTTAACATAATGCTGAACATTTTATATTTTTTCTGTGCCCTGTTTACTCTCACTGTCTCTGAACGTGCTCTTCTCCGATACGCCTTGTCCTCAGTACCACCAATAATTGTAATGGAATCCACTGAGAGTAACGGTAGTTTGGTGACCCCTGACTCTCCTTCTTTGGATACACTTGAAGCAAAACACATGGCAAATTTTGATCAAAGCAAAAAATAATACAGTTATTTCCTTATATGAAAAGGGTACAGAGGATATGAAAGGGGTAACGATAGAGGAAGGCAATTGGACAAGACATGATGTAGTGTAAGACATTACAATTGTTCGAATGTATTAGTAACTACACGGTAGGTTTGCTGACATAGTTTGAGATTAAGGGTGGGCTTGCTCTGTGGGTACAGGGTCTGTTCTACAGAACAGGTCAAGAGACAGACAAGACAGGCTCTGAGGAACATTAAAATACAAAGCCTCCACAATTTGCAATTGCCATACTGGAAGATTTTAGATTTCACTACAAACCAATGAACCTTTTACAATGGGCTCACCTTATATAAATTTACAGCCAAAAATATTCAGAATTAAAGTCATGTTATAAGAGAGCTACGAGCAAAATGTAAGTTTTAATAATATGTAAGTCTTAAATAGACTGTATATTGTTTTATTAAGATAATGTATTTATTTATTTTGTTTAGAATAAAAAAAGAAATACATTAAAAACAATTTGACTTTTTCTTTACATTTGCACACACAAATGAATGAGACTTCATTCCCCTCCCCTTTCCTGCCTACTATTTGCAGGCCAGCATCTGGAGTTTCAGTTAGAGAGAGACAGTTTGAAACCAAACAGCTTTCGCTTAGAAAATCCCTACTTATGTGTAAATAATGTATCTTAGAGGAATACCCTGTATTAAATGTTTGTAAACATAAATGCAAAAAAATTACAAACTTAAAGTATTTATGCCTCCAGTGCTTGATGGTATTTACAAATTATCTGCAGAGTTCTTTGGAAGCCATTAAACCTAAGTGCTCTAATGTGCAAAATCCCAGCACTGCTGTCATAAGCACACTGACATCCCCCCATTCCCATGGTTTTCCAATTGGCCACCAATTTAAAGGCTTGGGGATGGGGATGAGGGGTATTAGGCAGTAGACAAGAGCACAGCTATAGTATCTTTGGTCTCTATTTGCAGGTTAAACCCATATAGTTTGGGCCAGTGTTACATTATATCATTTCTAAGGACTCACTTTGCCATCTCTTTTGGTAGGCAATCTCAGGTGGCAATGAGAGGTGGTGAGTGTCGAACACAGCAAGGTCCGGTATTCAACTGGCCAAAACAAACTTTACTGTGCTTTCAGTAATGGATAATCAGCATTTTTAGCATGAAATAATAGGTAGATTGTCTACAGCAAAAAGGGACCGCACATAAAAACATATCCTACCAAATTAGGATCCGACTACACATCAAGTGCCTTTCTGTTAGTAGACCTTGAGTTCACATCCCCATAAACAGTTCTTGTTAAAAGGTACTGCCACACAGTATTTCTCCATAGAGCCAGGTGCTCTGTCTTTCCCAAGGCCTGTCTTTGCCTAGCCAGATAACAGGCAGCCTATGGATTGGAGATCTGCTCAAGGAGGCTTCAGATGTGCTAGGACCCAAGTCTCAAATGGACGTTGCCCCAAGCTGACTGCAGAAACACACCACAAGGGATTCAGTCCTGAGAGGTGCCATCTTACTAACTGTGTTGTGTCCCAGGGAAGATGGAAAGAGGCAGCTGGTCTGGGAGCTTGTGAGTAGTGACTTTAAGTTGATCCCTGACTGCTGGACATTGCACTGGATACTGATGTTGCGCTTTGGCGTGGTGTAGCCAGATGTCCAAGGACTTAAAGTGATTGTAAGGCTTCGTTTTTTTTTTAAATAACAAACATGTCATACTTACCTCCACTGTGCAGTTTGTTTTGCACATCCTCTTCTGGGGTCCCCCTGGCGGCTCACACGGCTCCTCCCCGCATCGTATAACTCCCTAGGAGAAGCTCTCTCCCGGGGGGTTACCTTGCGGCGTGCTCCAGAGTCCAGCATTCGGCGTCCATAGACTCAGCGCCCGTGTCATTGGATTTGATTGACAGTAGTGGGAGCCAATGGCTGCGCTGCTATCAATCTATCCAATCAGGACACGAGACATCGGCCGGAGCTGGTGTGCTCGTGCCCGTCGTGCGAATTTCGGGGCTCAGGTAAGTATAAGAGGGGCTCGGGGGCGCTGCTGCAGTAAAGAAGGTTTTTCACCTTAATGCATAGAATGCATTAAGGTGAAAAACGGTGAGGGTTTACAACCCCTTTAACCCATGATCTTCAGCTGTGGGGCCTCAGATTGTTTACTCTAACTATTGTTGAGCGTTTCTAACCTAATCTCTCTCCTGTTATCTGTTCTGTCAGCAATAAACTACTAAAAAAGACAACTCCTAGACTGTAATTTGCCACAATGGATGGACTGTTACTTGGGTGGCTGGTGGTACTTGTGCTGTTTGGGGAAGAACCAGTTCAATTTAGCGGCACCAGTCATTGGTAGAGCTACATATATGAAGAACAACCTCAGTAGTGGCATAATTGGCTAGACATAGGTCTCAGGAGCAAACTGTGCCCTTCCCTTGCTGGGTGCTCCTTTCCCAATATACATATACATACTCATTGAAAAAAAAAAAGAGATATCCACATCTGGTTTTTCATCTCCACCTATCTACCATGGCTGTTCATGAAATCTCTTACGTAAAATGAACTACTTGGTGATGCAGCCTACCAGTTTGGTAATATTGGGTTACCTGACCATTAGATTGCACTTTTTAAGGACCCTCTGCATTTTTCTGGATGGCCTAGAAGTTGCTACCTTCCCTTTAAAGTCTATAGAACCCTTTTTAAGCTACGGTATACTGTGAATAAAAAACTTAGATTAAACCAGTGTAGCTTAATGCCTTCTTACCTATAATATTTATACTATCATTAGTATAAAACTCATCATAACATCTCATTTCTGATTTACATTACCAATGAGGATGAAAGGTATTTAGGCTTGCAGAGAGGCTCCTGTAGCCAGTAAAAGTGACATATCATGTAAATACATACAGGCTGCTCCTTTCTGTAATTCCTTCTAAAAAAACTTGGATATATTTCCTACAATTTGGAAAAGTATCAAAGCGATATGTACAGTGCCCATGATGTTCCGAAACGTCTGCAGTTTAAGTTAGGCCAAGTCTGTCAGTATACACTGTAAGGATTGGCCGGGAGTCAGTAGGAATTAATATCTTTATTTTGATTAAAGATGTGAGAAACGCCATTTCAACCCCTCCCCCCTGACCTGGTTTGAATCCAGACCTGGTCTGCAGCCGATTTGTCGCTGATTTGCTTAATAGATCAAAGCTGGGCTCGAGCAGGCATCAATGTGGTTCTGATTGTTCACCTTAAATATCCCAAAGTAGGACAGTGAGCTCAGGAACAGAAGCGGACTTAAACCAGAGCAGCTCGGTACTTTGCCAAATAAACAGGCCTGAAAACATCGTAGCTCTTCCTCACACCTGGAACAAATGATTGGATGTTTAACCAGCCGCAGGAGTAAAGCTGAACTCTGCATTCAAAATTCATGCCTCTACTGTGTTGGTGAAATTGTGCTGCCAGTTTAAGATTCTGGCAGCTCTTAGTTGGATGGTCCATAAAAATTGACATTGTCTGGTCATTGCTGGAATATGCTAGAGTGTCCTCCACCTTGTCTTCTGGCACATGCAATTCCCAGTCTTTGGGCTGTTGGGGAGTCATCTTCATTTTAATTTTACTGTCTTTCCCCTTTAGCTTCATTCAGCTGTCACAAATGTATGTATTGACCCTAGGTGGGCTTAGAATTGAGGAACCAAAGAGACTGTGATAGCTTCTGAATCCTAGAAACACTTCTTGGAATTAAAAAAAGCGTCACCTCTCTTTCGTGTCTCAGTAAGTTGGAAGGTATGTGTGAAATATTTATTTTTTAAGTATTTGTTACCCTTTGGCAGCTTTATGATATCAGAGCAGAGCTCCAGGCTGATATTTAAAGTTGCTGCAAACCTCAGGCATGAAATACGAACAAAGCATATCCCTCGTGAGAGTGAGAGCCAAGGTCTTGGTGAAAATGAGGGTAAAATGGACACAGGCAGGGGCGTTGCTAGGGGGTGGCTTCTGGGGCTATAGCCCCGAATCTGAAGCCAATAGCCCCGAGTCTCTGCAGGGGTCCCCAAGGGGAGGGGAGGCTCTCTGGGGACCCTTATGTAAGTGGGGGGGGCTCTCTGGGGACCCTGATGTAAGGGAGGGGCTCTCTGGGGACCCTGATTTTAAGGCCTAGGCTCTCTAGGGACCCAGATTTAAGGGAGAGGCTCTCTGGGGACCCAAATGTAAGGGGGCCTCTCTGGGAACCCTGATGTAAGTGGGGGGGCCCTCTGGGTACCCTGATGGAAGGGGGAGGCTCTCTGAGGACTCTGATGTAAGGAGGAGGCTCTCTGGGGACCCTGATGTAAGGTGATGTAAGGGGGGGCTCTCTGGGGACCCTGATGTAAGTGGGGGGGCTCTCTGGGGATATATATACACCCACATGTATATTACTGTATATACATGTGTATGCCCGCCCAAGCGTATGACTTTCTTTACTACGCTGCTATGGACTCTAGCCCCAGATCTTTTGTAGACCTAGCAACAACCCTGGACACAGGAATCCCAAAGAGGCAGTTTGAGAAGTTCCAGCAGAAGATTTGTGAGCAGAGAGAGCTATGCTTTAAGTTTTCTCTGGATTTTGTAAGTCTGGATTGGGGCTGGAATCTTGAAGACTTCAAAAAAGCATTGGGAGGGACGGAGTCTTCAGTCTTGTGTTCGGGCTTTCCAGAAGTTCTGCAGGTTGTGTGTGTGTACAGGTGCACACACACTCATTACAAGGCAGATCTGAGCAGAGCTCAGGGAAGTTGGTGTGGAAGCAGTTGCTGCAGCCAGGAGGAAGGTGTGCTACCGTTTAAGAACCCAGGCAATATCCTTGAGACGGCACTCCATGTGGGAGAGCATACTTGCCAACAGTCCCGATTTTCCCGGGACAATCCCGATTTTGGGACCCTCGTCCTGATTGGAGAGTGTCCCGAATCGGGATTTTCCATAAGGAAAATCGGGAATGTTGTTTGTTTTTTTTTGGAGCAGCGGGCTCCAGCAAAATGGCGGCCGGCGCCGCCGCTCTAGCTGCCTCTAGTGTTGAGTGGAGAGGGGAAGGGGGCTCGATCCGTGCAGCCAATGAAGCGGCTTCTTTGGCTGCACGGCCCCTCCTCTCTCCACTGAAGCGAGCAGAAGACACCGGCGCCGTGTCTTCCTGAAAGTTCCCCAGCCCCGTACTGCGCAAGCGCTGCGCCTGCGCAGTACAGGGGGTCCGCCATTGCCGAGGGGAACTTTCTCGGCAGAACACCGGCCGCTCCTCCACTGAGCGGGGGCCGGGCTGCATTGAGGGGGGAGGCTGCACTAACTGAGGGGGGGCTGCACTGAGGGGGGCTGCACTGAGGGGGGGGAGGCTGCACTGAGGGGGGGGGCTGCACTAACTGAGGGGGGCTGCACTGAGGGGGGGCTGCACTGAGGGGGGCTGCACTAACTGAGGGGGGGCTGCACTGAGGGGGGGAGGCTGCACTAACTGAGGGGGGCTGCACTGAGGGGGGCTGCACTAACTGAAGGGGGGGTGCACTGAGGGGGGGCTGCATTAACTGAGGGGGGGGCTGCACTAACTGAGGGGGGCTGCACTGAGGGGGGGGCTGCACTAACTGAGGGGGGGCTGCACTGAGGGGGGGCTGCACTAACTGAGGGGGGGGGCTGCACTGGCAGGGGCACCTGATGCAAGGACAGACTCTGGCGGGGGCACCTGATGCAAGGACAGACTCTGGCGGGGGCACCTGATGCAAGGACAGACTCTGGCGGGGGCACCTGATGCAAGGACAGACTCTGGCGGGGGCACCTGATGCAAGGACAGACTCTGGCGGGGGCACCTGATGCAAGGACAGACTCTGCCAGGGGCACCTGATGCAAGGACAGACTCTGCCGGGGGCACCTGATGCAAGGACAGACTCTGCTGGTGGCAGGCGACGTGGCAGGTGACACGCTCAGGGATGCCACTGATTCTGCATTATGGTGAGTTGAATGATTTAATTTTATATTACAATGTAATAATAGAAATAATGCGCTTCAATCATCCTGACACCATAACAACCATGGTGCCGGGATGATTGAAGCGTTAACACCAGGTGTTTGAAGTATCTTTATCTGATGATTGTTAAACTTTCTAGAATACACATATTTCTATTGTGTAGGATCTGGGGCTGCTGTCCCGTCATTCCTCTCTCCCCCTCTCCCTCTCCCCCTCTCCCTCTCCATCCCTCATTCATCTCAGACTCTATCCACACCCTCTTGAGCCATGCCAATTTAAGCCACGTCCACTTTCATGCAAGCCACACCCACTTTTCGCCGCGGTTTTGTACTGCGACCAGAGCCTTGAGAGCCAGGTGGCTTGGCATTTTTGTTTGTGTTGTTCTTTTTGGGAGAAGAACCCCTGTGTGGGCAACCCATGCATGTATGAACTTTCATTTTTGTTACTTTTAATAAAAGTGGGCTACCACACCCTTAAAGGAAGTTCCTGTTGGCTGTGAACTCACTGAAAACGCATCTACCACTGAGCTAGACATCCCCCAATATCACACCCTCTATAGCGTGTACTTGTCCCAATTAGGAGCACTAAGGCTGGCCATAGAAGGAGCGAATTCCTTTCCTGCACCCATTGTGGGGTGCAGGAAAGAAATGGCTTCCCTCACCCCCCCCCCGGTAGGGCGGGTGGGGGAAGCCATCCACACTGAGAGAACACTGTGATTACTGCGATAATTGCATGGAAAATCCATCAGGCTGGTTGTACTCAAGCTGATTGATTGATTAACTTTGGTACAGTTAGCCTGCCCATACATGGTTCGAATTTCAGATGGTTCCTGCTTAACCGGCAGAGATTCGATCTCCATGGTGTTACTAAACCCAGGAGCCTGCATTCACTATATCTGGTCTTTCACAGTACAGAGAACATGGACATGCAATTATTTTAGTAAATATAAACTGCTAAATACCTTTTCTTATCAGCAGTATATTGCAGTCTTGTGACTTCTATCAGTGTCTGGTTAAAGCTTGTAGGAGGAGTTTTCATTCTACTCTGATTGTTCTATGAGGCTGCAGGCCCCCTGACCCTCTGTCTGGACAGTGCTGAGTGGCCCTGTGCTGATCACATGCACTCTCCCAAGAAAAAAAACTCTTTACCTATCAGAAGACGGATTGACGACAGTGAAGAAGGGGAGGATCGGAGAAGACAGGATCAAATAACCTTTTCACACATTGCTCGTGATTAACCCCTTAGGTTCTACAGTGAGTATAACAAGCATGCTTTACTGCATATACAGACTGATTTTACTGTTGTGGGTTTAGTAACACTTTAACCACTTCCGGACCGCCGCACACCGATATACGTCCTTAATTTGAAGCGGGATATCGTTGTTATGGCAGCAGCTAGCTGCCATAACCCTGGTGTCCTCTTCTTCGGCCGGCGGTCCGCTTTCCGATAAGAATGGTCTCTGTGGCGGATTCGCAGCGAGATATCTTTTATTGGCGGCGGGAGAGGCCCTTCCCTTCCTGCCGAGCTCTGGTGCCCTCTGCCGCTGCCGACGGCTCCGGTAAGTGGCGATCGGATCTTCACCCTTGCTGGGCATGGAGATGAGTGAGGGGAAGATGGCCCCCACCCATCTCCATAACAATGCAGTCAAAACGTCACTTTCGCCCATAGCTCTTAAAGGGCCATTTTTTTTATTTATTTTTTTTGCATTTTAGTGTAAATATGAGGTCTTTTTGACCTCAGATCGCATATTTAAGAGGTCCTGTCATGCCTTTTTTCCATTCTTTTTTTAAACAGTGTAAAAATAAAGGGTAAAATAAATAAGAAAAAACATATTTTTTTTAAACGCACCCCGTCCCACCGAGCTCGCGTGCAGAAGCGAACACATACGTGAGTAGCGCCCGCATATGAAAACGGTATTCAAACCACACATGTGAGGTATTGCCGCGATCGATAGAGCGAGAGCAATAATTTTAGCTCTAGACCTCCTCTGTAACTCAAAACATGCAACCTGTAGAATTTTTTAAACGTCGCCTATGGAGATTTTTAAGGGTAAAAGTTTGTCGCCATTCCACGAGCGGGCGCAATTTTGAAGTGTGACATGTTGGGTATCAATTTACTTGGCGTAACATTATCTTTCACAATATAAAAAAAAATTGGGCTAACTTTACTGTTGTCTTATTTTTTAATTAAAAAAAGTGTATTTTTTCCCGCTGCACAAATACGGTGTCACAGAAAGTATTGCAACTACCGCCATTTTATTCTCTAGGATATTAGAAAAGAAAGTATAATTTTGGGGGTTCTAAGTAATTTTCTAGCAAAAAAAAACCTGTTTTAAACTTGTAAACAACACATCTCAAAAAGAGGCTCGGTCCTTAAATGGTTAAAGTGGAACTTCAGTCATTTTTTTCATCTTTCCATCTATAAAATCTTCTGCCCTTGTTGTTTTAACTTTGGACAGTAAAACATTTTTTTCTGCCAGTAAATACCTTATACAGCCCACTTCCTGTTTCTTGTCTGGTAAAAAGCCTAGGCTTATGACATCATACACAGCTCTCTCTCTCACTCTCATGAGAGTTTGCCAGGAAGGGAGGGGGTGAGTCATAAGAGGGCCAATGAGAGCTGCAGAGCTGGAGGTGAGCCTCTGTGTGTCTGTGTAAATCCAGGAAGTGAATAGGCAGCAGCTTAAGCTGCCCACAGTTAAAATGATTGCAGCCAGACTCAGTGGAGGGAGATTTCTGCAGCATATTTGTCAAGTACAGAATCACAGTATATATAAAATAATATGCAAAGTGGTTGGAGGGAAGCTTCAGAATGGCAAAGATGTTTTTATTACAAATTATGTGAGCAGACTGCAGTTCCTCTTTAAGTATCATTTCTGTCTGCTGCTTCCTTCCTCTATCAGCATGAATCACTTCTGACAAGAGATCAAGAGAAAAAAGGTGACGGGGAGGGACCTGCAGCTGATTGACAGCCTCAGCTCTGTTCCTGTGTGCTGTGTGAAGGAGGGGGGGGGTCCCTTCCCTTTAATCAGCTCTCAGAGCTCTCCTCACTGAGCTCTGCAGAGTGTAACTTCATCTCTCCACCCCCTTTTTCTGACAGCTCAGACAAGCTTTATAAATTCTGGGCTTTGAATGGCTGTAGAGAAGAGAAGACAGCAGAAAAACAGATACAACTTATGCAGAAGGATTTGTTTCATTTCATCTGTGTATCACCTGAGGCCAGTCACTTCCCTGGATGTATGTAAGGGTTTATAACCACTTTAAAGGGTCAGTGCGATTACGAGTGACATTTTAGTTAAAGATCGAGTCATGTTGGCATGTTGATGTACCATTTTGCTCTTTGGGTCTAGGGTTTACAGCTCTGGATTTTTTTGCCTACTTTGGGGCATTTTGTATCTTTTCTGTTGCATAATATGGAATACATTAAAAATTTCACAGAGACAATGGACTCCCGTAATGGTGGGCACAAAATGAAGCTAAGCAGAGAGCTCAAAAGACCCTGGAGCCCCCAAGAGACATAAGAAGCCAAGAGGGGAATTAACTTCTAACCATCTACCAAAATTAGAAATATTTGCTTTGATAGGAAACAGGAATCTTTTCTAATGCAGAAGGCAGCATTTTCCCCTAATATCTTTTTTTTTTTTTTTTTTTTTTTAATATTACAAAACTGCTGACTGTTATGTTCTGGGTCTTCAAGGAAAGATAAATGTGTAGTCTGCAAGTCGCAGACATCATGTTTTTGTGCAATTTTTCGGGCGTTTTGATGCAAATTTGTATCATCAGTTACATCATCTGTTACTATGTGTTTCTGATTTCAGCTTCTTCAAAAAAGCACCAATCTGTCTGAATCGAGCTTCAAAAGTAGCTCCAAGACTTGTTTGAGCTTCCAGCATGTGGAGTGAAGATGTGAGCGACCACCATAAAGGAGAATTGTTTTTTTTTTCTCCTTAAAGCGGAACTTTAAAAGGGGAAGATCCACTTTTCTGCCTCCTCCCACCTCTCTCCACTTTTGGGAACTTTTTTTTGGGAGGGGGAATGCGGGTACCTGGTTTTGTTAGGTACCCACTCCCACTCCACACTTCCACCCTAGGCGATCTGAGCGGAAGTTTACCCCCCCCCCTTTGCCTGCAGCCTTCTGGGACAAAACACAGGCCCCAGAAGACTGCAGGACAATTCACCAGTGTGGCTCGGGAAGCCAGCTCTGAAGCAGCAAGGCTGCAGAGCTGGTTTTGCTTAGTAAACATGTTGGCGCCGGGGACCCGAAGACCGGTGAAGAACCAGCCTGGGTGAGGACTGCGCTGGATCCCTGGACCGGTAAATGTCCTTTTATTAAAAGTCAGCAGCTACAGTATTTGTAGCTGCTGACTTTTTTTTTTTTTTGGTAGACTGAAGCTCCTCTTTAAGCATTTTGGAGCTTTGAGCTAAGAAACACTCAGGGGTGAATGGGGCCTAAGGGTACATGTCCGGGTGTGAACTAGGTGTACCTTGATTGTAAGGGAGTTTATTGGTAAATGGGGCTGCACCGATAGCGATACGGTTATCGGTATCGGTGCCGGTACTAAGCTTTCTAGGAGTATCGGTTCTCATGCAAATGTTCCGATACCTGAAATCAATACTTTTAGGCTCGGTTCTTTCAGCTGTCAGCAGGATTCCTCCACTGACAGCTGAAAAGTAAAAAAAAAAAAAAAAAAGACGGCAATTATTGGTTGTTAGGCAGCGGGGCTGCCACAACCAAGTTCTGGCAATTGGAGCTGTCTAAAGAAAAAAAAAGCAGCCGGGCAATTTTTATCAACATCATTGCTGAAACAGAAAGGTAAAGATAAACATTATTTCTTTTTGTATCTTTCTGTTTCTTCATCTTCAAAGGGATGAACTTGCATCTGCAGATGAGGTCAGTTTAAAGCAACCTGTGAAGTAAAACATTTTTTTTTTAGTTTTTTTACTAAATGTTCCTCTGTTTGAGCCCCTATTAACCCTACATTTACTATATTCAGCCTCAATTAACTCCTTATTCTCCTTCTCCATTTAATTATTGTTTTCCTGCTGCTTTTGTTTGTTCACTTCTATTTTATAAACTAATAATAATTCAAACTTTGTGCTTTTTTTTTCATGAATATTTTTACACCTATAACATATATTTACACGTTTCACATTGAAAAAAGCACAAAGGTAGGCATCGGTAATTGGTATCGGCGAGCACTTTAAAAGAGTAACGGTACTCGTATGTGGTATCAGTGCATCCTTAATAGATACCAAATAATTGAAGGAGTCTTCTCTAGCATGTTTGCCTTTTCTTTTTTTTGTAAAAGAAACATGAAATAAAGAGGCTAATCCGAGGCTATTTTTCAACATAGTTTTACTGCTACAGGGCGGCAGCTGTGCGTCGGATCATGTATGTATGTGTATATATATATATATATATATATATATATATATATATATATATATATATATATATATATATATATATATATATACCGTATATGTGTGTATGTAATTTGTATTCATGGGGACACTCGGGACTACCAGACAGCGGTGGTTGAGGTTGATATCCCTTGGGGCAGTTTAACACATTCAGTGGGGGTGGTACCTTCACTGCTTCATGAAGCTTTAGTGGGGAGAGATTTTCCCCATTTTGGAATTTATGGGAGAGCAAGGGGAGACTGGTGGATAGAGCTCCCCCTGCTGGGGAAGCACGAGAACTCTCACCAGACCCTTTTTGCCAAAGGTAAGGGGATGCTGTTGGCGGGATCGAGGATCCCCTTCCTTTCCCTGTCATGGCTGGGGAGCCGGAGGACCTAGAAGCTAGGTCTTAGCCTGAGGGTAAAGAACAGGAGACCCCCTCTGACCCTGGCATTGAAAGTAGCCAAAATGTCGTACCCGACTTAGAGATCAGGAGGGAGGAATTCTGTACCGAGCAACTGCGAGAGACCACCCTCATGAGAGCCAGGGAAAACGTTAAGATGTTGGACGGGGAACCGGTGGATCCTGGGTGGTGTCTTTCCCCTACATGGCCGTTAAAAACTATTTATTGTATCGAGTGATAAAACATGGTGGTGACGAGGTAGAACAGCTACTGGTTCCCAAACCCTTCCGTAGGGTGGTGCTAGACTTGGCCCATGGTCATGTAATGGGGGGACATCTCGGTATCGAAAAAACCAGGAGAGAATCGCCCAGAGGTTTTTCTGGCCAGGGTTGCATGCAGATGTCAAGGAGTACTGCGAACTGTCCCCCGAGTGCCAGATGTTGGTACCGTCACCCCATTTTTGCAGCCCTCTTGTCCCTCTACCAAAAATCAAGGTCCCCTTTGAGAGGATTGGCATGGACCTGGTGGGGCCGGTTGTGAAATCTGCCCGGGATCATCAGCATATTCTGGTGATCCTAGACTATGCAATGCACTATCCTGAGGCCATACCCTTGCGCAACACGCTATAGCCAAGGAATTGGTTCAGGTGTTTAGTCAAGTGGGGATCCCAAAAGGGGTCTTAACCGATCAGGGCACCCCATTTATGTCTAGGGTTACCAAGGAAATCTCCCATCTCCGTACCTCTCTCTTCCACCCCCAAATGGATGGTCTGCTTGAAAGATTTAATAAAACTTTGAAAAGTATGCTGAAAAAAGGTTGTCCACAAAGATGGGAGGAACTGGGATTTTTTGCTACCATATCTCATGTTTGCCATACGTGAGGTTCCGCAGGCATCCACAGGCTATTCCCCCTTTGAGCTTTTGTATGGTAGACATCCCAGGAGGCTGCTAGATGTCGCAAAAGAAACGTGGGAAGGGGAGGCCACCCCATATAGAAGCATCATAGAGCATGTCTCCTTGATGCAGGATCGAATCGCAGCTGTCCTGCCCCTGGTGTGAGAACATATGGAGCGAGCCCAGGAGGCCCAGAGGAGGGTCTATGACCGGGGTGCCAAGGTCCATACTTTCAGCCCTGGAAGGACAGAGAGACTTTACTGGCCACGTCCAAGCCTCTAACAGACCGGGTACCGGTGACACCTGACGCCCCCATAACTGATACCCTGTCCGTGGCACAACAAAGTGACGTTAGGGCGTTTTTGCATAAAAATAGAGACTTTTTCTCCCCCTTACCCAGACTGACCAACATGACATAGTGACAGAACCAGAGGTTCGTGTACATGTAAAACCATATACAATCCCAGAGGCCAGACGAGAGGCAGTCGCGAGGGAAATAGAAAATATGTAATGCCCCGTACACACGGTCGGATTTTCCAACGGAAAATGTGTGATAGGACCTTGTTGTCGGAAATTCCGACTGTGTGTAGGCTCCATCACACATTTTCCATCGGATTTTCTGACACACAAAGTTTGAGAGCAGGCTATAAAATTTTCCGACAACAAAATCCGTTGTCAGAATTTCCGATCGTGTGTACACAAATCCGACGCACAAAGTGCCACGCATGCTCAGAATAAATAAAGAGATGAAAGCTATTGGCTACTGCCCCGTTTATAGTCCCGACGTACGTGTTTTACGTCACCGCGTTCAGAATGATCGGATTTTCCGACAACTGTGTGACCGTGTGTATGCAAGACAAGTTTGAGCCAACATCCGTCGGAAAAAATCCTAGGATTTTGATGTCGGAATGTCCAATCAATGTCCAACCGTGTGTACGGGGCATTAGAGTTGGATGTGATAAAAGAGTCTCACAGTGAGTAGTCGAGCCCCATAGTGCTGGTTCCAACACCTGATAGTACTATCAGGTTTTGTAACGACTTCAGGAAACTCAACAGTGTGTCCAAGTTCGATGCGTACCCGATGCCCCGGGTCGACAAACTCATGGACAGGTTAGGACAGGCTCGCTACATAACGACCCTAGACCTAACGAAAGGCTATTGGCAAATACTGCTAACTGAATCGGCCAAGTGGAGACTGCCTTTACCACTCCTGAGGGCTCGTTTCAGTATAAGCGGATGCCTTTTGGTCTGCACGGAGCCCCTGCTTCATTCCAGCGATTGATGGACAAAGCTTTGAGATCACATCGCCCGTATGCAGCTGAATATTTGGACAATGTGGTCATCCACAGCCCAGATTGGGAGTCGCACCTGCTCCGTGTACAAGTGGTGATAAATTCCTTTAGGGAAGCAGGTCTTACGGCTAACCCAAAAAAATGTGCCATAGGCCTGGAGGAGGCCAAATATCTTGGGTACATTATTGGCCGGGGATTGGTCAAGCCGCGGACCAATAAGGTTGAGGCAATTCAAAAATGGCCCCAACCGATCAATAAAAAACAAGTGAGGGTATTATACAGTTCATACCCAACTTTGCCACCATGGCCGCCCCTCTGACCGACCTGACGAAGGGTAGAGGGTCGGTCATGGTCAAGTGGAATCCCGAAGCCGAGGAGGCATTTCAGAATTGAAAGCAGACCCTTTGTGGTTTACCAGTAATAGTGGCCCCGGACTTCAGCAAGGAGTTTGTCATACAGACGGACGCTTCTGAGGTGGGCCTAGGGGCTGTTCTGTCACAGAACAGGGATGGTGAGGAGCACCCAGTTGTATACCTGAGCCAGAAGCTGAACAAGCATGAAAAGAACTATGCCATCCTAGAAAAGGAGTGTCTCGCCAGACTGAACCCGGAATCCGGCCCGGTTTTTCCAGCCTCTGTGGCAGGCTGGGTTCCGATCTGGATGTTCGGGTCCACTGGAGTCCACAGACAGCTGGACTTTAAATATCAAAGAAGAGAGCACAGCAGGTCGCTCTGGTTTTGAGACTCAGGAAGGAACCTGAGTGAGAGCAGCTCTGGATGTTGGACTAAAAGGTTTGCTTTTCCGCATGTTTTGTGGGTGACGGGGACCAGCCCGCACTGTATAGAGAGGAGACTATTTGTTTAGTTAGCGCCGGACGGCAAGGATTTCATTTACTGTTTGTTTGTTTTTATTTTTCAAACCTCCTGCAAATAAACCTGGCATCCTCCAGATTTTGAAGAAAGTGCCTCTTTTGCTGACTGTTATTCAGAGAAAGGTGATCCCCACAAGCTAATTCCCCACAATATAAATACACAGTATCTCACAAAACTGAGTACACCCCTCACATTTTTGTAAATATTTTATTATATCTTTTCATGTGACAACGCTAAAGAAATGACACTTTGCTACAATGTAAAGTAGTGAGTGTACAGCTTGTATAACAGTATAAATTTGCTGTCCCCTCAAAATAACTCAACACACAGCCATTAATGTATAAACCGCTGGCAACAAAAGTGAGTACACCCCTATGTGACAATGTCCAAATCGGGACCAAAATGTCCATATTTTGTGTGGCCACCATTATTTTCCAGCACTGCCTTAACCCTCTTAGGCATGGAGGTCACCAGAGCTTCACAGGTTGCCACTGGAGTCCTCTTCCACTCCTCCATGACGACATCACGGAGCTGGTGGATGTTACAGACCTTGTGCTCCTCCACCTTCCATTTGAGGATGCCCCACAAATGCTCAACAGGGTTTAGGTCTGGAGACATGCTTGGCCAGTCCATCACCTTTACCATCAGGCGATGGAGGTGTGTTTGGGGTCATTATCATGTTGGAATACTGCCCTGCAACCGAGTCTCTGAAGGGAGGTGATCATGCTCTGCTTCAGTATGTCACAGTACATGTTGGCATTCATGGTTCCCTCAATGAACTGTAGCTCCCCAGTGCGGGCAGCACTCATGCAGCCCCAGACCATGACACTCCCACCACCATGCTTGACTGTAGGCAAGACACACGTCTTTGTACTCCTCACCTGGTTGCCGCCACACACACTTGACACCATCTGAACAAAATACGTTTATCTTGGTCTCATCAGACCACAGGACATGGTTCCAGTAATCCATGTCCTTAGTCTGCTTGTCTTCAGCAAACTGTTTGCGGGCTTTCTTGTCCATCATCTTTAGAAGAGGCTTCCTTCTTGGACGACAGCCATGCAGATCTAATTGATGCAGTGTGCGGCGTATGGTCTCAGCACTGACAGGCTGACCCCCCACCCCTTCAACCACTGCAGCAATGCTGGCAGCACTCTATTTCCCAAACCAACCTCTGGATATGACACTGTGCACATGCACTCAACTTCCTTGCCGCTCTTACAGTAAAGAACCCTCTACGTAGTTTAAGGTTAAACCGCTTCTCTTCTAATTTTAATGAGTGGCCACGTGTCTTGTTAAACTCCCTTCCGCAAAAAAAGTTTTATCCATATTGTGGGGTCACCAGTATGGTATTTGTATATTGAAATCATATCCCCTCTCAAGCGTCTCTTCTCCAGAGAGAATAAGTTCAGTGCTCGCAACCCTTCTTCATAATATCCTCCAGACCCTTTATTAGCTTTGTTGCCCTTCTTTGTACTCGTTCCATTTCCAGTACATCCTCCCTGAGGACTGGTGACCAAAACTGGACAGCATACTCTAGGTGAGGCCGGACCAGAGTCTTGTAGAATGGGAGAATCTGTTCAGATCTTTTTGCAAGGTTTCCACATCCTGCGGAGAAGTTATTGCCCTGCCTAGCTTAGTATCATCTGCAAATACAGAGATTGAACTGTTTACCCCATCCTCCAGGTCGTTTATGAACAAATTAAACAGGATTGGTCCCAGCACAGAACCCTGGGGGACCCCACTACCCACCCCTGACCACTCTGAGTACTGCCCATTTATCACCGCCCTCTGAACTTGCCCTTGTAGCTAGTTTTCAATCCATATACTCACCCTATGGTCCTTGCCAACGGACCTTATTTTGTACAGTAAACGTTTATGGGGAACTGTGTCAAATGCTTTTGCAAAATCCAGATACACCACGTCTACGGGCCTTCCTTTATCTAGATGGCAACTCACCTCCTCATAGAAGGTTAATAGATTGGTTTGACAAGAATGATTCTTCGTGAATCCATGCTGATTACTGCTTATGGTACCGTTCTCTATCTTCGTCGTTGTAGACAGACTATCCAAAATGGCTCATTTTCTGCCTATGAAAGGCACGCCCTCGGCTATGGAGACAGCAAGGGTTTTCATCAGAGAAATTGTGAGGCTGCACGGAGTCCCGTCAAGTATCGTATCTGACCATGGTGTTCAGTTAACCTCCAGGTTTTGGAAGGCTCCCTGTGGTTCTCTGGAAATTGAGTTGGCATTCTCTTCTGCTTACCATCCCCAGACTAATGGGCAGACAGAGAGAACGAATCAGATTTTGGAGCAGTATCTCCGCTGTTTTTCTACATTCTCACAGGACGACTGGGTCTCTCTTCTGCCTATTGCTGAGTTTTCCTACAATAACTCTTTACATTCTGCCATTAAGCAAACGCCATTCTTTGCCAATTACGGCTTCCACCCGTCTTTCCTGCCCAGGACTTTACCCGAGTGTGCTATAGCTGCGGTTTCTGAATCCATGGACTTCTTCCTTACCAACAACAAACTCTTGCAGGAAACCATGGCTAAGACCCAAGAGTATAATAAGAAGATGTTTGACAAGAAGAAGCAGGGGAAAGCTTATCCTGGAACCCGGCAACCAGGTTTGGTTGTCCACAACCAATCTAAGAATGGCTTGCCCTTCAAGGAAGCTGGGCCCTAAGTTTATGGGTCCGTTCTCAGTTAGAAAGAAATTTAACAACGTAACTTACAAACTCAACTTACCCAGTACCCTGAAGATCCATCCGGTCTTTCATATATCGCTGTTGAAGCCTGTTATACCTAACACCTTTACTGGCCAAAATAAGCCCATAATTATTAATAACGAGGAAGAGTTTGAAGTAGAGGCTTTTCTGGACTGCAGGAAAAGGCACAATCAGATGCAATACCTAATCAAGTGGAGGGGGTATGGACCGGAAGATAATTCCTGGGAGCCGGAAAGCAATTTACATGCCGATGAGCTCTTGAGGGCTTTCAGGAGTGCCCACGCCACCAGATTGGCTCAGTTGGACATCCGGAGGCTGCCCTTGAGGGGGGCCACTGTCAGAGAGTTCCCCAGAGCAGACACTGTGCTGGTGTGCGTCGGTGTGCGGTGGGGCGCGTTGGTGCGCGTGCCCGTGCACGGCGTTGCGGGTGCGGGTATGTGCGTGGGCGCGCGCCTGTGCACGTCGGCGTGCGCGCGCGCGGCGCTTGGCACCAAGCTGCCTACTTAGGCTGTCAGCACATTTGGCTCGGTGCTGTCCGATCTGCAGCTCCCTGTACCCTTGCACCTGCTTACCTGTCTGAAAGTCTGATCTCCTGATGCTTGCCCTTTGGATTATCCTTTGTCTTCTACCTGCTTCTGACCCCGGCCTGTCCTGACTACGAATCTGCCTGCTCCTCTGTACCACGCTGCCCGCCTGTTGCCAACCCTGGCTGTGACCCGACCTGCCTGCTCCACTCCTGCTCTGCACCTGCTGCCTGTGCTTCAGTTGTCTGGTGATCTCCAAGCCACCTTCACCGGGATCCTTCTGCTGCTGACCCGCCAGGCCCTCATACCATTCTGTGCTCCCGTGCCTCGTGTCCATACTACCAGGGGCCAGGAACCAGATACGTAAGGGAGGCCTTCCCCTGCTATATCGGGCTCATCGGTCAGGTACGTGGAAGCCTGACAAATTCCCAGGGATGTATTTTGGGCCTACATTGGCTTTTCTCCAATCCACTGGTATCATTCCAGTCATTACTGTCATCAGTGATCACTTATCTCTTTAATAATCAGAGTTTTTCTGAATGAAAATCCAAGGGCAATGAAGACTTGTGAAGCGCTTTAACTCATAGCAACTAGTTTTCAGTTTATTGAAGTAAGATTAGTAAATGAATACTGAATAAATTTATATATATATATTTTTTTTTTTAGGATTACTTCCTCTTCTGTCCCAGAGAAGCAGCATCACGTGGGAGGAAATCTATCCAAATGAAGGAATTTCCCCTCTTAGACAATCGTCACTGGAACAGGTAACCGGACCCCACAGAGATATTTTTACCCTTTCCACTTTTTTGGTGACAGCTCTAAAATTAAAGTGGTTGTAAACCACTAAAATGAAAATGAACAAAGTCTTTCCTTCTATAGTTTGTACTTGCCTCAATCCAAAGCATGGAATGTAATTTTTGTCTGCTGTCTCCTTCCTCTGCTGTCTGCAGGAGTCACATCTGACAGGTAATGCTGACATCAAAGAATCCAGAGGAGGAGAGCTCCAGCATACAACAGATGATTGACAGCCTCAGCTGTGCATGGTTCCCTATGAGACTGTGCAGAGGGGGCGTGTCCATTCACTCCCCTAAGGTTTCAAATTACACTCAGCTCCCTGCTTTTTGCTGTGGAGTGTGTGACATCAGATCCCCGCCCCCTGCCTTCTGACAATCAGAAATTCTGTGTAAAATGTGTACATTAGGAGGCTGTAGAGGAGAGGCGCAGCAGATAAATAGGTACAACTTATGTAGGGGGGTTTGTTTAATCTCCATGTATCACCTGAGGCTAGGTGTAAGGGCTTACAACCACTTTAAAGGCATTCTATCGGTTTATTTCTGGAAACAATGGTCAAAAGTGAAAGTCAGAGGGGGAATCTCCTCAGCAAGGATGCAGACAGCAAAAAAAAAATTGACAGAGAGTCTAACCCTACTCCACTCTATTATAAACTAAAAAGTAAAAGACTTGCCTTTACATATATTTTATTTAAAAGTATTAAGCTCTATTGGAGTAATCGATTTTCCATCCAACTGGCTTTAGCATTGAGGCTTATTTTATTTTGTCAGTGATACTAAATATAGCAGAGCTTACAATGGGATGCCAAGGGAAGCAGAGCCAATACTCATATTTACTCACTGATTTTGTTGCTTTGCTTTTGATTTCCTCTGATGCTCATTCCAGGATTTTGCAGAATCTTGGGCAGAACACACGCCAGAAATGACTGACAGCTCAGATGGGACTGTCCTGGGCCCTTTCCAGCCACATCACATTCTTATCGCTTAGATTTCCACAGAAACGTCTCGTCTCATAGGAAATGGTAACTTTGCAACACAAATGAAACAATCGCAGAATTCACATGATCCATTTGAAATTTGTCGAAGCGCTGGCTCCTATTAGATACACTATATGACCAAAAGTATTGGGACGCCTGACTTTACACGCACATGAACTTTAATGGCATCCCAGTCTTAGTCCGTAGGGTTCAATATTGTGCTGGCCCACCCTTTACAGCTATAACAGCTTCAACTCTTCTGTGAAGGCTGTCCACAAGGTTTAGGAGTGTGTCTATGGGAATGTTTGACCATTCTTCCAGAAGCGCATTTATGAGGTCAGGCACTGATGTTGGACGAAAAGGCCTGGCTCACAGTCTCCTCTCTAATTCGCTCCAAAGGTGTTCTATCGGGTTGAGGTCAGGACTCTGTGCAGGCCAGTCAAGTTCCTCCACCCCAAACTCGCTCATCTATGTCTTTATGGACCTTGCTTTGTGCACTGGTCCAAATCATTTGTTGGAGAGGGGATTATGCTAGCAATTCCCGGCTGACAAAATGACAACCAGGACTTGCTGTGTACAATGGACCATGTGATCAGTGATCAGTGGGATTCAAGATACAAAGTAACATTATTTTTGCTTTGTAGGTACTTTGCTGCATTCATCTGTAGATCAAAGCGGTGAGCTACATTTGATGTCAACTTTGCAATTAAGAAGAAAAAATAATGAAACTATTTAATTACTACTAACGTCATATTAACCCTTAGTTGAACCCAATCAGTCCTAATTAATTGTTAATTATTCTTAATTTTATTTTATTTTTTAGCCATTACTATTTTATTTATCTATTTTTGTTTGTTTATTTCGTTAAAGTGATATTAACCACCTCAATACCGGACACTTTCCCCCCTTCCTGCCCAGGCCAATTTTCAGCTTTCAGCGCTGTCGCTTTTTAAATGACAATTGAGCCATCATGCTACACTGTACACAAACAAAATATTTATCATTTTGCTTCCACAAATATGGCTTTCTTTTGGTGGTATTTGATCACCACTGGGATTTTTATTTTTTACTAAACAAGCTAAAAAAAGACCAAAAAGTTTGAAAAAAAAACATTTTTCTTTGTTTCTGTTATAAAAGTTTTGTAAATAAGTACATTTTCTCCTTCATTGATGGGCACTGATGAGGCTGCACTGATAGGCACTGATTAGGTGGCACTGATGGGCATTGATGAGGTGGGACCAATGAGGTGGGACTGATGGGCACTGATGATGGGCACTAATATGCAGCACTGATGGGCACTAATATGCAGCACTGATGGGCACTAATATGCAGCACTGATAGGTGGCACTGATGGGCACTGATAGGTGGCACCGATAGGCATCACTGATGCGGAAGCACTGGCAGGCATTACTGATGGGAACCGATTGGCTTCATTTATGGACTCTGATTGGCATCCCTGGTGGTCTTAGGTGGGTATAATTGGTGAGCAACCCCTGGTGGTTCTGGGTGGCATCCCTGGTCAGGCATGTACTGGCCATTGGGACTACAGGGAGTTTCCCGGTGGGCCGATGGCTCAGTGGGCCAATTTCAGTGACAGTGGACCGCTGCCTCCCTCCGGTCCTCTGCCCCCCCCCCCCCGCAGTGCTCACCTCCTCTCCCTGGCTAGTTATGCAGCGTGCCTGAATACAGACATGATGCTCAGGAGTCAACACTGAGAAGCTCATCATACGATCTGGAAGGAGGGTGGCCTCACTTTCCTGCCTAATCTTGTCCCATTGGGGGGGGGGGCGCCAAACTGATTCTTTGCCCCGGGTGAAATAATGTCTAGCTTCCCCACTGATACTGCCTATAAGAGAAATAATGTAGAACGGCTAATGGCTAGTGGGGGGGGGGGGGGGCTTGGGTGGCAAGCCGGCATGGGAGAGACCTGTCAAAGTGGGCCAGTCTGGGTGAAGTCCAGGGCCAAATTTTTGTCCCAGTCCAGCCCTTTCCCTGGTTGTCCTGGATGGGCAACCTTGGGGGGAGGGCTGCACTGATAATCAATCAGCGCAGACCCCCCTGTCAGTAGAACAGCCGATTGGCTCTCCTCTATTCTTGTCTGTTAGACACGATAGAGGATAAGCCGATACACGGCTTTTCCTGTTTACTGTGATCAGCTATGATTTTACAAAGCTGATTACATGGTAAAGAGCCTCCGTCAGAGGGCGTGCGCTGGCTTGTTATCCTGCTGGATGTCATTTGATGTCCAGTCGGGATAACTGAACCACTTCCCGGCCGTCATTCTACTATAGGCCGGGCGGGAAGTGATTGAAATCAAAATAAAGAAAAATAACAAGCATATCATACTTACCTGCTCTGTGCAATGTTTTTGCACAGAGCAGCCCCGATTCTTCCCATCTTGGGTCCCCCTGCCGGCGCTCCTGGCTCCTCCCTCCTGCCAAGTGCCCCCAGAGCAAGCAGCTTGCTATGGGGGCTCCCAAGCCGGGGGGTCTCTGGGTGTCCATTCACACACAGCTTGGCTACTGCTGAACATAACTTGTGACCAGACTTCATACTGCCACTGGAAGGACTCCTGTGTTTCCAAGCTCCAGTTCACCATAGCTCCCAACTGTCCCTGATTTGGAACAAAGTCCCTCTGTACCTCTTTCCTCCTCATTTGTCCCTCATTTTGGTCTGATCCATAATAGTTGTATATAAAATGCACTTTTTATCTTTCAAAAAGTGTTTCCCAGCGCTAAACCTTTCATCTAATTTCTAAATTGCTGCATTCATAAATTTAAAAAGCCAATATAATAGAATAATAGTGGTAAAAAAAGCACTCGTGGGTTCAAGCAATCCTTTTTTTTTTTTTTATAATACTCCTTTAAGGGGGTGTGGCAGGGGGCGTGTCCTATGCCTACATACTTTTGCTAATAGGTGTCCCTCATTCCCATCTCAAAAGTTCACTACTCCAGGTTCCTGGCACCTGTGCCCTTCCACTGCCCTAGCGGTCCCTGTCTCCACTACCGGGGGTGCTTGGATGGAAATCACACTACCAGTATAAATCTAAAGGCTTCATTTTTCATTCTGAGTGGAACATCAAAGCATTTACAGCTTTTGGGAATGAAATAAAAACACCCGTGTACACATGTCCTTAGCAAAAAGTCAACCTTCAATGACCATTTCAATAAAATAAAATAAAAAAGTTTTGAGAAACCCAACCAATGACCTCTACCTAGATCAGTAAAAAGTGTACAAATTAAAAAAAAAAAAACAGAACAGAAAATAAAAATTGTTACTTTTTCTTTTAGAATTCCACGTCTGAGATAGGCAAACACTCCACATATGCCAACAGCCATAATCCCCTTGTCTGGATATTTTTATTAAACCGATTCCTAAATCCAGCAACGGAACCTCAAATAGTCCATGTGTTTCCCCTTTCTGCTGATGTCACCCACCCTCCATCTCCTTCTCATGACTCACCGGCGGGATTGCAGAACATGATTGCCGGGAGAGCTCCGTGCCAAAATGTGCAACTCAAACTGCCAGCATTCCCTAACCTGCTGAAATGAGATTTCAGGTCCTCTATCCCCTCGGAGGGCGATCGAGCGCTCTCTGGGATTATAGGGTTACCATCTAATTGAGGAGGGTGTGAAATTCTGCAGTCAAGGAAATTATAAAGGAGGTGTTGAAATAGGTTACAAAGTTTAGGAAACTAAATAGATTTAATGTATTTTCCGTTTCAGATCCGTAATATTCTGCAAGGTGTTAAGTAGTCTGGTGATAGATGATAGCTACAATGAATGCGTAGAAAGGCTATGAGTTATTAAAGGCTGTTAATATCATTATATCAGAGGGTGGCCATGTCTAATGATATGGGTGAAGCTGCTAACAAGGGCTGTACCAGAAGCAAAGATGTGATAAGAGATATATGGAGGCTGCGATTGATGACCTCGCTATCTGCAAATGCTGATCGCTTGGCTTCCATGGTGACTCTTTGGCTTTATATGTTTTTTTTTCCATAATTTTTTATCCTTTTCTGGTTAATTTTTACAAACAAGAAGTTATCATACAAAATGTGTCAAATAACACTTATATTGGAAGAATGGTAAATACAGTATGTGCGGTTCATCTGATAATAATAATTTTGTACTCTTAACCAGTGGCGGCTGGTGGTCGGTCGGCAGCACCCCCCTACCCCGGCACTTACCCCATCGCAGGCGGGCTCCAACAGGCGGCGGCCAGTGGCCGGGTTGCGGACTCCTATAAGCAGCGGGTTGCCATCTCCTACGGGTGGCGGGTTGCGAGCTCCTATAGGCGGCGGGTTGTGTGCTCCTATAGGCGGCGGGTTGTGTGCTCCTATAGGCGGCGGGTTGCGGGCTGCTACGGGTGGCGGGTTGCGGGCTCCTATAGGTGGCGGGTTGTGTGCTCCTATAGGCGGCGGGTTGTGTGCTCCTATTGGTGGCGGGTTGTGGGCTCCTACGGGTGGCGGGTTGCGGGCTCCTATAGGCGGCGGGTTGTGTGCTCCTATAGGCGGTGGGTTGTGTGCTCCTATTGGTGGTGGGTTGCGAGCTCCTACGGGTGGCGGGTTGTGTGCTCCTATAGGCGGCGGGTTGTGTGCTCCTATTGGTGGCGGGTTGTGGGCTCCTACGGGTGGCGGGTTGCGGGCTCCTATAGGCGGCGGGTTGTGTGCTCCTATAGGCAGTGGGTTGTGTGCTCCTATTGGTGGCGGGTTGCGGGCTCCTACGGGTGGCGGGTTGCGGGCTCCTATAGGTGGCGGGTTGTGTGCTCCTATAGGCGGCGGGTTGTGTGCTCCTATAGGCGGCAGGTTGCGGGCTCCTATGGGCGGCGGGCAGTGGCTCCTGTGTCCTCACTGCGTCACGGCAGCTTCTGCCATTCGGCTCCTCCCTCCTATTCCTAGGCGTCCAATATGATTGCCTGTCCTTTCAGCAAATCGGGTGACTGGTGTCAAAACCAGCTTCCTGATTGGCCAGGAGGAGGATCAGTATTACAACAGCAAATATTGATTCGCTGTTGTAACACACCTGGGTGGGATCGGAGCGCACTCTCTGCGACCTGAGCCCACCCTATATTGAAGCTATTAGAGCCTCTGGCTCTAATCAGTGCTTCAAAAAAACAGCCCCCCCCCCTACATTGGAATCCATGGTCCAGTGTCCTGAAAGGGCATGGACGCATGGACAGGGGGGCGGCGCCCGTGTGCCCTTAACCACTGCAGCCCTGGAAGGATTTCCCACCTTAATGACCAAACCGCTTTAACTGACAATTGCGCGGTCCTGCGACGTTGTACCCAAAAAAAAAAATGACGTCCTTTTTTTCCCTCATATAGAGCTTTCTTTTGGTGGTATTTGATCACCTCTGCGGGTTTTTATTTTTTGCACTATAAACAAAAGAAGGGCGACAGTTTTGAAATTTTTTTTTTTTTTTTACTTTTTGCTATAATAAATATTCAAAAAAAACTTTTTAAAAAACAAATGTATTCATCGGTTTAGGCCAATATGTATTCTTCTACATATTTTTGGTAAAAAAAATTGCAATAAGTGTATATTGATTGGTTTGCGCAAAAGTTATTGCATCTACAAAATAGGGGAAAGATTTCTGGCATTTTTATTTTTTATTTATTACTAGTAAGGGCACCTTTCTTGGGGGGGGGGGCGATACCTGTTTTTGACAGGTACCCATCCCCACTTCAGGCGGACGCCGCTGCGGTGGAGTCCATCAGAAGTTCGGCCCCCCTCCTCCTCTTTCCCCCGCCATCGTGCCATTCAGAAAGCGCAGCGTGCTTCGCACATGCTCAGTAGGGAACCGGCTGTGAAGCCAAAAGGCGACGGCTGCACCCGACAGATGATGGAAACATCGGTTGGGGTGCCGACAGCGCCGGACTCCAGGACAGGTACTGTAAGTGTCCTAATATTAAAAGTCAGCAGCTGCAGTATGTGTAGCTGCTGACTTTTCATTTTTGGGGGGGGGGGCTCCCCTTTAATCCATAAACATATGGAAATGCTGTGTCTCAGGGAATGTGCTTACATCCTCTCACACACATACACAGGGCATTGCAATAAAATCTATGACTACTTGTTTGGAGTTCATGAAATCACTGCTTTTTGGGAAAGGCAAGATTTTTATTTTGCGAAATAAAATTTCCCACCATTTTCTGGGACTAGCAGGAAGGTCAGGAGTAGGTTGGAGCTTGTTACAAGAACTGGCAACATTTTGCATGAGTAATAATCATCTGTGCAGGCTGGAATCCGTCGGAAGTTTACAGTAAATGTTGATAAGTCGGGGATCACACAGCTGTACGTGAAGGAATCAGTATGGGGGGGGATTGTACCAGTGGAAATTGAGTCGTGACCACCTAAAGTAAACTTATAAGACATTTAGCCTGTAATCACACCTTTGCATTTAAAAGTGGAGTTCCACCCAAAAAAAAAAAAATCATTAACATGCATAAAAAAAAAAAAACATTTGGAGAAAATTTTTTTTTTTTACTCACCTTGCCTGTTGCTAGGAGGTCCCTCGTAATCTGCCTCCTTCAGCGCCTGGGCTCTTGACGTCACTTCCCCTCGGAGCAGGAAGGGAGATCAGCTCTGCCCCCTCCCTCTTGTCAATCATCTGGGACACATCACAGGTCCCAGATGATTGAGCGGCCAATCACGGCGCGCGGCGCCGCTCGCGCATGCGCAGTGAAGCCACAGCCGAGCGCCCACAGTTACAATGCCGGCGCCGCCGAGTGGAGGGGGAGAGAAGCGGGGCTTCGATCCTCCGCATCGCGGGCGCCCTGGACAGGTAGGTGTCCGATTATTAAAAGTCAGCAGCTGCAGTATTTGTAGCTGCCCGACTTTTTTAAGCGGAACATGCGGAACACCGCTTTAATAATATATCTTTTTAATTGTTTTCTTTATTTTGCACTGATAGGCATTCTTAACACATCTTGATGCACATTTTCATTCATTTTTGTGTGTATTTTTATTGTGGAAATGTACGAATGGGGCTTTAATCCTGAATTCCGATCAAATATAAAACACACACATTAATGTAACTCTGTACTCACTATATTATATTCACTTAACCACCGCCCTATAGCAGTTTTACTCCTACTAGGCAGCAGCTGTGCGCCGGGTCACGTGTGTGTGTGTGTATGTGTATGTATGTATGTATGTATGTATGTATGTATATATATATATATATATATATATAGCCTCCAGCACCTGTCGATCATCCTGCAGAGAGGCAGAATGGCAGTCTGTTCAATGTAAACAAGGCAGCTTGCTGTTCTGACAGCAGGGAAGGCATGGATCCCGTGTCCCTGCAGTCCTGTGTCCCCCACAGTACACAGAAACACTGGCTAGGCACGCAATTAACCCTTTGATTGCCCTTGATGTTAACCCCTTCCCTGCCAATGTCATTAGTACAGTGACAGTGCATATTTTTTAGCACTGATCAGTGGCAGCTGGTGTTTTTTTTCTTTGGGGGGGGGCTGCAAACAATAATCATCACCCCCCCACTCACTGTCTGCCAGTGAGTCCTCCGGCACCTACCCCATCTAGGTGGCGGGCATCGGGTAGCGGTGGGCATCGGCGGGCATCCGGCATCAGGCAGCGGCAGGCATCAGGCAGTGGCGGCCATTGGTGGGCATCAGGCAGTGGCGGGCATTGGGCTCCTGTGTCTTCTCCTCCTCTTCGCTTCGGCCGTGCGTCTCCTCCCCTCCTCCAAGGCATCCAATAGCCAATCAGCCAATTTCAGCCAGTCCTTTCAGCCAATCAGGTGATGGGTCTCAGACCCGCTTCCTGATTGGCTGGGAGGAGGATCAGTATTACAATAGCGAATATTCAGACCCTGTGGGTGTTCAGACCCTTTGCTGTGACACTCATATATTTAACTCAGGTGATGTCCATTTCTTCTAAACATCCTTGAGATGGTTCTACACCTTCATTTGAGTCCAGCTGTGTTTCATTATCCTGATTGGACTTGATTAGGAAAGCCACACACCTGTCTATATAAGACCTTACAGCTCACAGTGCATATCAGAGCAAATGAGAATCATGAGGTCAAAGGAACTGCCTGAAGAGCTCAGAGACAGAATTGTGGCAAGGCACAGATCTGCCAAGGTTACAAAAAATGTTCTGCTGCACTTAAGGTTCCTAAGAGCACAGTTGCCTCCATAGTCCTTAAATGGAAGATGTTTGGGACGACCAGAACCCTTCCTAGAGCTGGCCGTCCGGCCAAACGGAGCTATGGGGGGAGAAGAGCCTTGGTGAGAGAGGTAAAGAAGAACCCAAAGATCACTGTGGCTGAGCTCCAGAGATGCAGTCGGGAGATGGGAGAAAGTTGTAGAAAGTCAACCATCACTGCAGCCCTCCACCAGTCGGGGCTTTATGGCAGAGTGGCCCGACGGAAGCCTCTCCTCAGTGCAAGACACATGAAAGCCGCATGAAGTTTGCCAAGAAACACCTGAAGGACTCCAAGATGGTGAGAAATAATATTCTCTGGTCTGATGAGACCAAGATAGAACTTTTTGGCCTTAATTCTAAGCGGTATGTGTGGAGAAAACCAGGCACTGCTCATCACCTGTCCAATACAGTCCCAAGAGTGAAGCATGGTGGTGGCAGCATCATGCTGTGGGGGTGTTTTTCAGCTGCAGGGACAGGACGACTGGTTGCAATCGAGGGAAAGATGAATGCGGCCAAGTACAGGGATATCCTGGACGAAAACCTTCTCCAGAGTGCCCAGGACCTCAGACTGGGCCGAAGGTTTACCTTCCAACAAGACAATGACCCTAAGCACACAGCTAAAATAACGAAGGAGTGGCTTCACAACAACTCTGTGACTGTTCTTGAATGGCCCAGCCAGAGCCCTGACTTAAACCCAATTGAGCATCTCTGGAGAGACCTAAAAATGGCTGTCCACCAATGTTTACCATCCAACCTGACAGAACTGGAGAGGATCTGCAAGGAGGAATGGCAGAGGATCCCCAAATCCAGGTGTGAAAAACTTGTTGCATCTTTCCCAAAAAGACTCATAGCTGTATTAGATCAAAAGGGGGCTTCTACTAAATACTGAGCAAAGGGTCTGAATACTTAGGACCATGTGATATTTCAGTTTTTCTTTTTTAATAAATCTGCAAAAATGTCAACAATTCTGTGTTTTTCTGTCAATATGGGGTGCTGTGTGTACATTAATGAGGAAAAAAATGAACTTAAATGATTTTAGCAAATGGCTGCAAAATAACAAAGAGTGAAAATTTTAAGGGGGTCTGAATACTTTCTGTCCCCATTGTATGTTAATGCTAACCCTATCAATCAGTGGCGTAACTAGAACCTTCAGGGCCCTGGTGCAAGAAACCATGAAGCCCCAGACTGGGGCCCTTCCCACTGATCCCGGGGGCCCTTTCTTCCCACCGTGAGACCATTTATTACAGTCACGCAGTGGGCAACCTTCCTGCTGTCTTGGGGTTCCCCCACCGTGGCAGAGTGGCAGAGTGGCAATGTCACCTTTGCGACCCTGGAATTTCCGCCACTGGTGTCAACAGTTTTTGTTGTTTTTTTATTATTATTTTTTTACCATTTTTAATTTTAATTTTATTTTTTACAATTTTATTCTTTATAATTTTTTACATCTTTTTTTAGGACCCCTGTTAGGGGGCTTTAGTGAAATACCCGGGGTCTAAACAGACCACTTTTTAGACAGTAAATGACTGAGGACAAAGTCATCAGTCCTTTTCTCTGCAGCCTCAGCTGCACTGAATGAATGAACAGGAATAGCTCTGTACAGAGCTTCCCGTTCATTAATAAACTGGGGCATAGTACACACAGTTTACTACGCCTCAGCTATGAATGAATACTTTGCTTATGACAAAGTAATGTAATAGACATAGCCATATCACAGGGCTTTGTTTATTAAAAAAAAACATGTTGCACCTCACCATGGTTTTAACATGGTCTGATAGCCAAGAGAACTTTTTTTAAAATTATATTCACCTTGGGGTGCTGCAGCAGCCATATCACACATTGACAGGGCTTTTTTTTATAAGCAACATAATGTAATAAATATAGCTATATCAAACACTGACTGGGCTTTATTTATAAACAAAGTAATGTAATAAACATATCCATATCACACATTGATTGGGCTTTTTTATAACCAAAGTATGTAATAAACATATCCATATCACACATTAACTGGCCTTTGTTTATAAGAAAAGTGATGTAATAAATATATCCATATCACACATTGATTGGGCTTTATTTATAAACAAAGTAATGTAATAAACATATCCATATCACACATTGATTGGGCTTTGTTTATAACCAAAGTAATGTAATAAACATATCCATATCACACATTGATTGGGCTTTGTTTATAACCAAAGTAATGTAATAAACATATCCATATCACACATTGACTGGGCTTTGTTTATAACCAAAGTAATGTAATAAACATAGCCATACCACACATTGACTGGGCTTTATTTATAAGCAAAGTAATGTAATAAACATATCTATATCACACATTGACTGGGCTTTGTTTATAAGTAAAGTAATGTAATAAACATATCCATATCACACATTGACTGGGCTTTGTTTATAAGCAAATAATGTAATAAACATAGCCATATCACACATTGACTGGGCTTTGTTTATAAACAAAGTAATGTAATAATCATAACCATATCAAACACCGACTGGGCTTTGTTTATAAGCAAATAATGTAATAAACATAGCCATATCACACATTGACTGGGCTTTGTTTATAAACAAAGTATGTAATAAACATATCCATATCACACATTAACTGGCCTTTGTTTATAAGAAAAGTGATGTAATAAATATATCCATATCACACATTGATTGGGCTTTGTTTATAACCAAAGTAATGTAATAAACATATCCATATCACACATTGACTGGACTTTGTTTATAACCAAAGTAATGTAATAAACATAGCCATACCACACATTGACTGGGCTTTGTTTATAAGCAAATAATGTAATAAACATAGCCATATCACACATTGACTGGGCTTTGTTTATAAACAAAGTAATGTAATAATCATAACCATATCAAACACCGACTGGGCTTTGTTTATAAACAAAGTAATGTAATAAACATAGCCACATCACACATCGACTGGGCTTTGTTTATAAAGAAAGTAATGTGATAAACATAGCCATATCACACATTGACTGGGCTTTGTTTATAAACAAAGTAATGTAATAAACATAGCCACATCACACATCGACTGGGCTTTGTTTATAAAGAACTTAAAGTGATAAACATAGCCATATCACACATTGACTGGGCTTTGTTTATAAACAAAGTAATGCAATAAACATAGCCATATCACACATAGACTGGGCTTTGTTTATAAAAAAAGTATTGTGATAAACATAGCCATATCACACAGTGATGGGGCTTTGTTTATAAACATACCCGTGGTACAGTGCACACTCTGAGCACAAAGGGGAACTTTTTAAAACGATATTCACCTTGGAGTCCTGCATGGCGAAAATGAAAGAATCATTTTAATAAAATCAATGATTTGACCCTTAAAATCGAGTTTGGATAAATTATCTGCTCAGTCCCCTCATAGACAGCACTAAATAATATTCATTTTAGTGTTCAATGTTCTTTTGCAACACTCACTAATCCTGTCTGCTAATGAGAACCTCATCGATGTGGACTATTGCCTAGACAGAAAAAAACATCTCTGGTCTCCAAACCTTCGCCGGAAGGAAGCAACTGTGCGCCTGTATGGGAGACGTCTCCACAGAATCAAAGCATCAAACCATTATTATCGAACAGACGCTCGGCGCGCGCGCTGTGTTCCTCTGATGTTGAGGATATATTTGGGATATATATATATTTGAGCAATGAAAACGTCTCACAAAGAAGCCAAAACACAACACTTGCCATTTTCTCCCAACACATGGGCCGAATTAAACACAGGGGAGATATTTCCCCACATCGTACAATCCATGCCAACAATTATAAATGGCTGAGGAATTCTGTTGGAATATTCTTGCTGAAAGTCTGTTTGATCTGATAGCAGAAGAATAAAAAACCCAGCAAAATAATAATAGACTGTAATTAAAAGGCGGTTTTAGGAAATTAGAAAAGAGGAAAAAATATGTTAGTCCATTAGTCTCTAATTTAGTGGGAATGTAGTTCATCTTACCAAGTTTGTGATTTATTTGCCATCAAAGACTTTTAATAATTTTATTTGCTTTTTGTAGCTACCAAACGAGCCTAATAAGGATATGATGATTCTAATAAAGAAAGAAGTGATATAAACAAGGACAACAATGGAATGGTGTGAGCCCCTATGTGATCAGTGGTTGGCGCTGTGGTTGGGTTGTGTAACACTCCTAGTTGGCATCCTCTGTAGAGAGTTGATGAGCAAACAGGCTAACAAAGTAAAGAATGAATTATCAAGCAATAGTGTAGTCCAAGAACTAGTCATGGTCAGGGTAGGCAGCGTTCAGGCAGAGTGAGTACATGTCTGACTCTTACCGGTCTGGTGTTGATGGACACATGTCTGACTCTTACCGGTCTGGTGTTTATGGGCACATGTCTGACTCTTACCGGTCTGGAGGTGATGTACACATGTCTGACTCTTACCGGTCTGGTGTTGATGGACACATGTCTGACTCTTACCGGTCTGGTGTTGATGGACACATGTCTGACTCTTACCGGTCTGGTGTTGATGGACACATGTCTGACTCTTACCGGTCTGGTGTTGATGGACACATGTCTGACTCTTACCGGTCTGGTGTTGATGTACACATGTCTGACTCTTACCAGTCTGGTGTTAATGGACACATGTCTGACTCTTACCGGTCTGGTGTTGATGGACACATGTCTGACTCTTACCGGTCTGGTGTTGATGGACACATGTCTGACTCTTACCAGTCTGGTGTTGATGGACACATGTCTGACTCTTACTGGTCTGGTGTTGATGGACACATGAGCCATGTGTCTATCAACACCAGACCGGTAAGAGTCAGACATGTACTCACTCTGCCTGAACGCTGCCTACCCTGACCACGACTAGGTCTTGGACTACACTATTGCTTGATAATTCATTCTTTACTTTGTTTTGTAAGAAATAGGAACACACTGAGACAGGAAATGACTTAATAACCATGTAGTTCCACTAGAAAGTACAATACATTATGCAAACAATAAACACTATCAGCTAGTGGAAAAAAAATAGTAATCAACAGTGTAATATATGAGAATGGTTGTTGCACCTTTGTCTGTGTGAACTACACGCTAACATTTCCCCCAGGTATGTATTCATCTGTATATTCAGATCTTTGCCAGAATTCAGCTTAACCTCTTGCCGACCAGCCGCCGTCATTATACTGCGGCAGGTCGGCACGATCCCGCGAGCTGTCGTAGCTATACGTCGGCTCCTTTAAACAGGATAGCCGGCACGTGCTTGCAGCACTGCGAGGGTGCCAATGCTTGTGGATGACCGTCGCAATGACCGTCAGCCAGGAGCGATCGTGGGCACGAGAGGCAGAACAGGGACGTGTGTGTGTGTGTAAACACATAAATCCCTGTTCTGTTCTTTTAGGAGAGACAGATCGTGAGTTCCTAATCGATAGGAACCATGATCCGTCACTTCCTCTCGATCAGTCCCCTCCCCCCACAGTTAGAAATACACAAGGAACACAATTAACCCCTTGATCGCCCCCTAGTGTTAACCCCTTCCCTGCCAGTGACATTTTTACAGTAATCAGTGCATTTTTATAGCACTGATCACTGTATAAACGTCAATGGTCCCAAAAATGAGTCAAAAGTGTCCGATGTGTCCGCTATAATGTCGCAGTCCTGATAAAAATTGCTGCCATTACTAGTAAAAAAATAACAATAATAAAAATGCTATAAATCTATCCCCTACTTTGTAGACGCTATAACTTTTGCGCAAACAAATCAATATACGATTTTTGCGATTTTTTTTTTATTTTATTTTTTTACCAAAAATATATAGAATACATATCGGCCTAAACTGAGAAAAAATTAGCTTTTTTAAAAAAAGAATGGGGATATTTATTATAGCAAAAAGTACACAATATTGTGTTTTTTTTTTTTCAAAATTGTCGCTCTTTTTTTCTTCATAGCGCAAAACATAAAAACCTCAGAGATGATTAAATACCACCAAAAGAAAGCTCTATTTGTGGGAAAAAAAGGACATCAATTTTCTTTGGGTGCAGCGTCGCACGACCGCGCAATTGTCAGTTAAAGCGATGCCGAAAGAGTGCCGAATCGCAAAAAATGGCCCGGTCATTCAGCAGCCAAATCTTCCGGGGCTGAAGTGGTTAAAGGTATCACTTTCTACAACCAGATATACAATTCTATAACTGCTTCATATTTGATAATTACATTAATCCCCACTCCAGGTATCTGATTAAGCAAAAGATAGCTTTACAGGGTAAATACTTTTATTCAATTAAAATGTCCACTCCACCTGCAGGAGCTTTACCTTTTGCCTAATCATTAGACATGTGCGGTTTGTTTCATTCCGAATTAATATTCGGATGAATTTTCGTTATTCAGAGATTCGGATATATCCAAATACCCGAATTACAATATAAACAAATTTTACCGAATGGCTTGAATAACGAAACAAAATTTGTCTGCATTTTGGAAATTCGAGCTGAAATTAGAATCGAATTTCACATCGAACTTCAGTCGAATTCTAACTACACATATTGCTGAAATCAAAGACTGTGCGTGTTATTAGAGTACCATTTTTAAATAATGCTGTTTTAGTTAAGCCAAAGGTGATTTAAAGAGTCATTGTAATCATATGATAAAGATATTTCTTTTGTTTGTTCACTTTGGAATCGAAAAAAAAAAAAATCTAAAGATTTAGATTTGACCGATTCGAAATGTAACAATTCGAACGTTTTGAAAAAAAGAATAGTAAATTCGAAGAAAATTCGAAAAATTCGGAATTTGAATTCCGAGTACGAATCCTGAATATGAATTTAACGAATCAACCGAATTTAACTAAACAAAATAACTAGATTAACCACTTCAGTACAGGGCCCTTATAAAACCTTCCTGCCCAGACCAATTTTCAGCTTTCAGCGCTGTTGCACTTTGAGTGACAATTGCGCGGTCATCCATCACTGTACCCAAACTGAATTTTTATCATTTTGTTCCCACAAATAGAGCTTTATTTTCGTGGTATTTGATCACCACTGCGTTTTTTATTCTTTGCTAAACAAATAAAAAAAGACCGAACATTTTGAAAAAAATAAAAGTTTTGTTTCTGTTATAAAATTTTGTAAATAAGTAAGTTTTCTTTTTCACTGATGGGCACTGATAAGGCGGCACTGACGGGCACTGATAAGGCGGCACCGATGAGGTGGCACCAATGAGCCACCGACGGGCACTGACGGGCACGGACGATGGGCACTGATATGCGGCACTGATAGGCGGCATTGATGGGTGGCACTCATATGCAGAACTGATGGGCATTGATAGGCGGCACTAATGGGCACTCATGGGTGGCACTGATGGGCACTGATAGGCGGCACTGATGGGCACTGAAAGGCTGCAAAGATGGGTACTTATGGGTGACACTGATAGGCGGCACTGCTGGGCACTGATGGGCACTGATAGGGGGCACTGCTGGGCATTGATACGTGGCACTGATATGAGGCACTGATAGGCATCCCTGGTGGCACTGGCAGTGGTAGGCATTGTGAGCAGGCACTGATTGGCAGCTGCCTGGGCACAGATTTGCATTTCCCTGGGGGTCTAGGGGGGGCATACCTGGTGGTCCATTGTGGATGGCCATCCTGGTGGTCCTGGGCAGTATGATGGTGGTCCCCGGCGGGATCCGAGGGGGGGCTGCGCTGATAAACAATCAGCAAAGACCCCCCTGTCAGGAGAGCAGCTGATCGGCTCTCCTCCACTCGTGTCTGTCAGACGCGAGTGAGGAAAAGCCGATCACCGGCTTTTCCTATTTACATCGTGATCAGCCGTGATTGGACACGGCTGATCACGTGGTAAAGAGCCTCTGTCAGAGACTCTTTACCTAGATCGGAGTTGTGGTGTGTCAGACTGACACCCCGCAACAACGATCACCGCAACACTCGCCCCCAGAGGCGCGCAGCGGCTTAATATCCTGCGGACGTCATATGACGCCCAATCAGGATATAGAAACCACTTTGCCGACGTCATTCTGCTATATGGCGGGAGGCAAGTGGTTAACGAATCGATACAAAACAAATTCTTTTGTCATGCACACATCTACTAGTCATGGGTAAATATTTTTATTCAATTGAATAATTAAAATTGAAAAGTCAAGACAGGCAGCATATAGATAAATACTATGGGGCTCATTTACGAAGGTAAGCTGTTTACTTTGCAATGGAAGTTTTTATTTGCAAGGGAATTTATCCAGAGCTCAGTAAATGTGGTGAAATTTCACTTTGCAGGGAATACCCAAAGAAGGAAATAAAAAACAAAACCGGATTTTTACTTACACATGATTGGATGATGGAAGTCAGCACAGCTTCGCCTCATTCACTAATCTCTGAGGAAGATTCCCTTGTGGACTACAACTTCCCTTGCAAGGTGAACTTGCCTTTGGTATATCAAGCCCCAGGAATGAGAAGAAAGACCAGAGCTAGAACCAAGAAAGCAAATGAAAAGCGCTCTATGAATGGAGAAGGCAGACCTTTTATTTACCCGCCCATCCTCCATTCATAGAGCACTTTTCATTTATGGACGATATAGTACAGCTTTTATGAATGGAGGAGGGGATGGAAAGGACGGGCATAGTCAGCACTTTTGACAGATGCATCAGCTTGTATTAACCCCCTCAGCACTGGAAGATCACAGCTGGGGGGGTATGGGGGTGGAAGATATCAATGAACATAGAAGCTGCCAGCACAAGGGACACTTTTCATTAAATGGCAGTACTGTCTTTTGTGCCAATAATTTTTTTTTTTAAATAAAAACTTACAGCGGAACTTCAATGCGATATGTTTTTTCCTCTCCCCACCCCTTTTCCACACTGCCATCTTGAAAGCTCTGTTGAATGTGCAGATGTACTGCCTTTCTCTGCCACGTCCCAGGTACCTGGTGGAGATCAGCAGCGTATCTGCGCATGCATGGTCGGTTTCCTGTGCATGCAAATAGCTCTGCCAGTTATGCTATTTAGGCACTCTATTCGCCAGTGACATTTTGTGTGCATGCAGAGATGCATACCTCCCAACATTTTGAGATGGGAATGAGGGACACCTACTAGCAAATGTATGTAGGCATAGAACACGCCCCCTGTCACACCCCCTTAAAGGAGAATTAACCCAAAAAAAAAGTTCATTATATCCACAAGGACTTTTTTTTTTACCATTGCTATTCCTTTATATTGGCTTTTAAAATGTACAAATGCAGCAATTTAGAAATTGGATGAAAGGTTTAGGACTGGGAAACACTTTTTGAAAGATAAAAAGTGCATTTTATATACAACTATATGGATCAGACCAAAATGAGGGACAAATGAGGGACAGAGGGACATTGCTCCAAATCAGGGACAGTCCCTCAAAATCAGGGACAGTTGGGAGGTATGACAGAGGTACAGTATGTTGCCTTCTGGGATAACTATGACTTTGCAATTCTGGGAGGCCGCGGGGCCTAGCCTAGGCCGAAAAACAAGAAGTGTCCTGCCATGACCCCCTTTAAGGAGAATTGTACAAAAAAAAAAAAAAAAGATTGGTTAAACCCACAAGTGCTTTTTTACCACTACTATTCCTTTATATTGACTTTTGGAATTTACAAATGCAGCAATTTAGAAATTGGATGAAAGGTTTAGCACTGGGAAACATTTTGATAAATAAGTAGTGAATTTTATATACAACTATATAGATCAGACCAAAATGAGGGACAAATGAGGAGGAAAGAGGGACAGAGGGACTTTGTTCAGAATGAGGAACAGTCCCTCCAAATCAGGGACAGTTGGGAGCTATGGGGACAGTGCATGGACTATGTCCTCTCTCAGTTTTGGGAAAACTCCCTTTTGGACGTAGACTGGCCAGGCCGCCTTCCTGTTCCCTGTTACATAAGCTGTTGCCATCATTTCAAGCTAACATTCTGCTGTTACAGTTTCGTAAGTGGTTCCGGTGGGCCGTGTCTACCTGCTGGGCTCAATTGTACATTGTTGGGACTTTTCTTAATACACTGTTCTCATTGTCACATGGTAGGTCTGATCCCATCTCATCTACAATCCATGAAAGAAAGCTCTTGCTCTTACTTCAGCAACTGCTTCTTTCACCCCTTTGAACATGCGCCCTTATTCCTGATTGAAGGTTATAGGCAATAAAATACTTTTTTTCAACAAAAATCAGGCCAAAAATAGGTGTAGTTGTTTTTGATATACTGATGGACAAGACATTGTTGATTGGTGGTGGCAGGTACACTTTGATTCTGAAGGATATTACTCATCATAACAACATGTACAACTTACTGCTCTGATACTGTTCCAGCTCTTATGGAGAAAAAGATAAAGTCGTTTATGAGAGAAACAAAACAGTATTCCAAAATACGAGCTCATAACTGGACGAGGAGGAGAGGAGGAGGAAGTCCAACAATGAAGTTCTCCAACAACAAACTGTACTCATCAAAGACAGAGCCCAAACAACTCAGTGATACACGATACATGTTAGACTTCTGGTTACCCGCCCAAAGGCCTCCCAACACGATCAGAGGAGGTAGCTGGCTGAAACTGAGTATTTTATGAGACAGAAGTACCTAGTAAACATGGCTTTATTCCACTGACAAGCTTCAAAGAGCCAAACAACAGACTTTATGTAGGAAGGTTAATAGACATGACCATAAAACAATGGCTCCTGTAAGGTTCAGTACAGTTCTGGTTGCCGGGTTCAGTATATGATAGCCTACACTGGATTATTTAATTAATGTCTAAAGGAAAATGTTACCAACAGCAATGAATAAGATATTCCTTATAATTCCCACTATGGGAACTGGTTACTATGAAGAATAGAAGGAGTTCTTCCTGCTGATTGACTCCTAGAATTGTTCTTATTGCCCATACAGTAGCATCCAATCATATTCTTACATTCATTTTCCCCACAGAGTATTGGAGAATGAGAGGGAAGATGTAACTGGCCTATCTCTTCTCTCAGAGGCAGCAGCGGAAGCCATTGGCTCCTGCTGCTGTCAATCAAATCCTGTGAGAAGACATGGGCATCCGCAGAATTTTTTTCGGGGGGGGGCATCATTTTCATGACCCTTTCTGACAATGTCATTATCACATTTTCACGGTCAGAGACTGCAGACGTAGTACAGGAGATGGTCAGAGACTGCAGACGTAGTACAGGAGATGGTCAGAGACTGCGGACATGGCCCGAGAGACTGTCAGAGACTGCGGACATGGCCCAAAAGACTGTGAGAGACTACGGACATGGCCTAAGAGACTGTGAGAGACTACGGACATGGCCCAAGAGACTGTCAAAGACTGCATACATGGCTCAATAGACTGTAAGAGACTGCGGACACGGCACAAGAGATGACCAGAGACTGCATACATGTGTGGGGTGACAGATAGAGACAGAGGGGGTTACAAAGAGAGACAGAGGAGGTGACAGAGAGAGACAGAGGGGGCTGACAGAGAGAGACAGAGGGGGTGACAGATAGAGACAGAGGGGGGTGACAGATAGAGACAGAGGGGGTGACAGAGACAGAGGGGGTGACAGAGAGAGACAGAGGGGGTGACAGAGAGAGACAGAGGGGGTGACAGATAGAGACAGAGGGGGTGACAGAGAGAGACAAAGGGGGCTGACAGATAGAAACAGAGGGGATGACAGATAGAGACAGAGGGGGTGACAGAGAGAGACAGAGGGGGTGACAGAGAGAGACAGAGGGGGTGACAGAGACAGAAGGGGTGACAGAAAGAGACAGAGGGGGTGACAGAGAGAGACAGAGGGGGTGACAGAGACAGAGGGGGTGACAGAAAGAGACAGAGGGGGTGACAGAGAGAGACAGAGGGTGACAGAGACAGAGGGGGTGACAGAAAGAGACAGAGGGTGGTGACAGAGAGGGTGACAGAGACCGAGGGGGTGACAGAGATAGACAGAGGGGGTGACAGTGACAGAGAGAGACAGAGGGGGTGACAGAGACAGAAGGGGTGACAGAAAGAGACAGAGGGGGTGACAGAGAGAGACAGAGGGGGTGACAGAGAGAGACAGAAGGGGTGACAGAGAGAGACAGAGGGGGTGACAAAGAGGGTGACAGAGACAGAGGGGGTGACAGAGACAGAGGGGGTAACAGAAAGAGACAGAGGGGGTGACAGAGAGAGACAGAGGGGGTGATAGAGAGAGACAGAGAGGGGTAACAAAAAGAGACAGAGGGGGTGACAGAGAGAGACAGAGGGTGACAGAGACAGAGGGGGTGACAGAAAGAGACAGAGGGTGGTGACAGAGAGGGTGACAGAGACCGAGGGGGTGACAGAGACAGAGGGGGTAACAGAAAGAGACAGAGGGGGTGACAGAGAGAGACAGAGGGGGTGATAGAGAGAGACAGAGAGGGGTAACAAAAAGAGACAGAGGGGGTGACAGAGAGAGACAGAGGGTGAAAGAGACAGAGGGGGTGACAGAAAGAGACAGAGGGTGGTGACAGAGAGGGTGACAGAGACCGAGGGGGTGACAGAGAGAGACAGAGGGGGTGACAGTGACAGAGAGAGACAGAGGGGGTGACAGAGACAGAAGGGGTGACAGAAAGAGACAGAGGGGGTGACAGAGAGAGACAGAGGGGGTGACAGAGACAGAGGGGATAACAGAAAGAGACAGAGGGGGTGACAGAGAGAGACAGAGGGTGACAGAAAGAGACAGAGTGGGTGACAGAGAGAGACAGAGGGGGTGACAGATAGAGACAGAGGGTGGTGACAAAGAGAGACAGAGGGGGATGAAAGAGAGAGTGGGGGGTGAAAAAGACAGAGGGGTGACAGAGAGAGAGAGAGGGGTGACAGAGAGGGGTGATGGGGGTCAGAGATAGGGACTCCCTAGCCCTGTCTGCAGTCCCTCAAGTGCCCCTATGTCCCAGTGGTGTGTGTAATGCTCAGTAACGGTACCTTGCATGCCAGTAGGATGTCCATGATGGCCAGCAGCTGGCAAGACCCGTTTTCATTCTGGGTGAGGACAGGGGGCGCTCTGTTCCTTCCATCGGATCTATGATGTGACATGGAACGGTACCTGGCTGTTTGCATTTCCTGCCCGCCCTTGTTCTCTGAACCCCCGATCAGTCTGTCCTCCAGGCTTGCGAGCAGTGAGGAGGTTTAAGGAGTCTAGGGGATCCAGGCTCTGGGAGGCGCCAAGGACGTTGTGCCCGCTGGTCCTGGCGTCTTGCTGCTCTCCTTTCCTGTGGCTCTCGTCTCCTGGGCCGCTCGCTCGCACTATGTAGACCAGGTGATGTCATCCTGCCCACCCTTTGAGGCTTTCACTGTCCCGGTCCTTGCACCAGCTGTCACCGGCCCTGCTAAACTGTGTACAGGGGTGAGCAGGGCCGGCTGCCGGCGCTAGGATAAAGACTGAGTGAGGAATTCCTGATCCGATCCCTGATTCTGGGGGGGGGGGGCACTTGCCCCCTTGCCCCCCTTGCCCCTACCTGCAGACGCCCATGTGAGAAGAGAATGTGGGGCGGGGCTGAGCCACGCTATCTATGTCAATAGACGCACAGAGCTCGGCTGGGGAGTGAGCCTGCAGGTGCGCCACTATAGGAAGTGGCTTGCTATGGGGGCACATAAAGATGGGGAGGAGCGAAGAGTATAACATGTTTGTTATTTTAGAAAAAAAATGCCTTTACAACCACTTGAAGTATGATTTTTCCAGAAGGAAAGCCACATTCACAGGAAGAATTTTATTCATTCGAGAGAAAAAAATTCTACCTTCTCCTTCAATTTACCTCTTTACTATGGTCCAAAATGATTGTTGATTTTACCCTATTGAAGTGATAACAAACCCTCAGTTTAAACACTTTCAGCAACTGATTTAACTTATTTGAGCATGCAGCTTTTTATATTTTAATCTTAGCTAGTGCCATGACCTCTGCCCTAGGTTTCCTGTTTCAGGGTGTCTCCTTTCTCTTGAATACACCCTTACATGCAGGGACTAGAGCTGTGTCTCCCTACATTGTATGCATCAATAGAAACACACAGCCCCATAGCCTACTATGGCAATAAACTCACCTGCTCCTCCCTCCCCTTCCCTTCTCAAAGCAAGACTGACTTCAGGCTGCACTGTCCACTGTTAACTCTTTGCTGCAAAGACTGGAAGTTCAGGGAAACAGCACTGAGAGTGCAGGAGACAGCAGCACTGAAAGTTGTAAACTGCAAGGTAAGAACTAGACATGTGTGGTTAGTTTCGTTCTGAATTGAAATTCAGACTCATTTTTTGTTATTTAGAAATTCAGATGTATCCGAATTACCGATTTACAATAGACACAAATTTAAACAAATCCGAAATTTGGACGAAATTCGATTCGAGTTTAATTCAATCTTATTTTATTGAGATAGGCAAATTAGCATTGAGAAATTGTACAGTATACATATATGTCATTCAATAACACATAAACAGTTGATTCGAATTTGAATACAAATTTTGATCAAATTCAAAAACAAATTTAAATCTAAACCAAATTCGAAATATTAGAAATTGATTTTTCTAAAAAAGAATACAATTTAACAAAAAATTTTAATAGAATAGAATAAAATTGAATAGAATATGACCGTCTTCCTAAAATCAAATAGAATAAATTTGAATGTGAATAGAATAAATTAGAATAGAATTCAAAACAATGGAATCCAAAATAATGGAAAATAATAGAATAGAAAATTAGACGATAGAACAGAAAAACAATAGAATAGAATAAAATATAAAGAATATAACCATCTTCAGAAATTTTGAATAGAATGAATTTGAAAAGAAAAGATTAGAATATAAAATAATGGAAAACAATAGAATAGAATATAAGAGAATAGAATAGAAAAGTATTAAAAAACAATATAGAATATAATAAAATAGAATATAACCGTCTATTGATTTTCTATTCTATTCTCTTATTTTCTATTCTACTCTTTTCTATTATTTTCTATTCTATTCTAATCTTTTCTTTTTCCGTTATATTCGAAATTCGAATTTTGGAAGATTGTAATATATTTTTTCTATTTTATTCTATTTTGTTCTAATTTTTGAATTGTCAGACAGTTAGTATTGATAGCCTCGTGCAACAGCTGCATTTAAATGGAAAAAAAAATTGAATTCGATTCGATTTTTTTCGAATTCGGTTGAATTTTTCTAATACGAAACTAACGAAAGGAATTCCGAAAACGAATGAAACGAATGTAACAAATTGAACTAAACTAATTTATTCAAATAACGAATGAAAAACGAAACCAAACAATTTTTTTTCATCCTGCACATGTCTAGTATAAACCTTAATAAATAGTCTGTAATATTTGTTTTATTGTGCTTTAAGCTAAAAGAACTACTTTAACTATTACAGAATTCAATGAAGGTTCTAAAATCAAAATTTTTTGGGATCAAAATTCTGCTGGTGTATGGCCAGCTTAACCCTGCCACACGCTATCTATCTGTCTTTAGATATAGAAAAGTAACATGTAGACAGGGATGAATGGAGCTCATGGGGTGATGCCTCTAGTGACCCCCTCTGTATGTTGTAGCACTTATTAGAAATTATGCAGCTTCAGCATTTTCATTTTATCAGAGAACTGTGATTTTTGGAAGCTGACAGCTCAGGCATCCGATAGGATAAGAAGGCTGCAACGGATGAAGTAGCGTTACAGATTATATTAGGGATTACATTATTTTATTGCTAGGCTCGGCAGTTGATTTAACTGTTGCTATGTTGAGGTCAAGGCCTGGTTCACACCTATGCATTTTTCAGTGCGTTTTCAGGTTTGCAGAAACACACTACAGTCCATTTGAAATGGTTTCCTATGGGTCACGGTCACATCTGTGCGTTTTATGCAAAGGGACTTTTTTCTGGTTTTTGGTTCCATAGACTTCAATGGATCAAAAACATGTATTGAAAAGGGCAAAATCCACCTGGAATATGCAAACTGCATCCTGCATAGGCGTTAACCAGGCCTTAGTGATTAATCACTTGCCGACCAGCCGCCTACTGCGGTAGAATGGCACGGCTAGGCGAAACCACGTTATGTAACGTGGCTCCGCACTGTGGCCACTAGGGGCGTGCGCCCCCGGAGCCGATGCAGATGCCCGGCGGTTGCGATGACCGCCGGGCTCCCGCGATCGCTCGTGACACACCAAGAACCAGGATCTGTGTGTGTAAACACACAGATCCCGGTTCTCTGAGGGGAGAAGAGACTGATCGTGTGTTCATACAAAGTATGAACAGCGATCTGTCATCTCCCCTAGACAGTCCCATCCCCCCTTCAGTTAGAACACAGAGAGGGAACACAGTTAACCCCCTTGATCGCCCCCTAGTGTTAACCCCTTCCCTGCCAGTGACATTTTTACAGTAATCGGTGCATTTTTATAGCACTGATCGCTGTATAAATGCCATTGGTTCCAAAAACGTGTCAAAAGTGTCTGCCATAATGTCGCAGTCCCGATAAAAATCGCAGATTGCCACCATTACTACCGTGTTTCCCCGAAAGTAAGACAGTGTCTTACTTTCTTTTTATCCCTAAAAGCCCCACTATGTCTTACTTTCGGGGTATGTCTTATATTGGGAAAATATGTTGGGGGGCTTTGGTGAGATATCAGGGGTCTTAACAGACCTCTGATATCTCCCCCTTGAGACAGAGAAAGAGACAGAGGATAGAGATTCCCCAGTCCCTTTCTCTGCAGCGTCAGCTGCACTGAGAATGAAAGGAGAGAAGACAGCGGCTTCTCTCCATTCATAAACTGACACATTGTAATCACAGGAGATTACAATGTTTCAGTTATGTGAATGGACAGAGTCAGCTGACTCTGTCTATTCACAAAGGAAGGAGGAGGGGGAGGACGGAGGAACGGAGGGGGAGAACGGAGGGGGACAGAGAAGGAGGGGGGAACGGAGGGGACAGCGGGGAGGCACAGAGGAGGAAAGCGGAACGGAGGGGGAGAACGGAGGGGGAGAACGGAGGGGGACAGAGAAGGAGGGGGGAACGGAGGGGACAGCGGGGAGGCACAGAGGAGGAAAGCGGAACGGAGGGGGAGAACGGAGGGGGACAGAGAAGGAGGGGGGAACGGAGGGGACAGCGGGGAGGCACAGAGGAGGAAAGCGGAACGGAGGGGGAGAACGGAGGGGGACAGAGACCCGCACCCCCAGCGGCCCGCACCCCCAGCCCCACTCTTTGTACCGCACGTCACTGGAGGCAAATCCCCCCGTGTTTCCCCGAAAGTAAGACATATGTCTTACTTTCGGGGTACGGCTTATATTAGCTGACCCCTCTGAAACTCCCGATACGTCTTACAATCGGGGGTGTTTTACTATCGGGGAAACACGGTAGTAAAAAAAAAAAATAATAATAAAAATGCTATAAATACATCCTCTATTTTGTAGATGCTATAACTTTTGTGCAAACCAATCAATATACGCTTATTGCAATTTTTATTACCAAAAATATGTAGAAGAATACATATCGGCCTAAACTGAGAAAAAAATAGCTTTTTTTTAAAAAAAAAAATGGGGATATTTACTATAGCAAAAACTACAAAATGTTGTGTTTTTTTTTTCAAAATTGTCGCACTTTTTTTGTTTATAGCGCAAAAAATAAAAATCGCAGAGGCGATCAAATACCACCAAAAGAAAGCTCTATTTGTGAGGAAAAGGGACGTCAATTTTGTTTGGGTGCAGCGCCGCGCGACCGCGTAATTGTCAGGTAAAGCGACGCAGTGCCGAATCGCAAAAAATCGCCTTGTCGTTCAGCAGCCAAATCTTCCGGGGCTGAAGTGGTTAAAGGGCATTTCAGAGCAAAGAAAAAAAAAAAGTAGCTTTCAATCTACTTTTGTTGAAGGAGCCAGATGGAAAATTGTTGGCCAAATAGTGGGTGCATCCAATCAGATACAGTCACTGTTCAAGTATACACTGCTATACAACCTTTTCAGTAAACTTTGCAATGAAAAACATGGATATTTAGTTCACACATATTGTAATACATGTTTGAGCTGGCCAACAGCATCAAAGTAATCCCTCTTATGGCCAGTCCTACTCTGCTCTGCCAATGCTACAGTGGACACCATGCCAACAAGGGGCATAAAGACACAAGTTGGGGGGGAGGGGGGGGAGGGGGGGGAGCGACCAGGTTCAGGTCTGCAGTGTGCAGAGGGTCCATCCAGAATTAGTAGCGGTGCCCCTGTGGGGTCGCTGAATGTAGTAGTTCCACCTGTCTCCCTGCTCAGCCCGGCATTCACCTCCAGTCACACTTTACTAGACAATGAACAGTCCATCAGCTTAATTTTGTTGTTTATTGAGGGATTTAACTTGGATGGGGTAAAGGGAACATGAGATGCCCAGGTAAATGAATTAAATTAGATGAAAGATATTTGGAATCTGTACTTGCAGATTCTAAAGCTCCGTACTCCTCCAGCACATCACTTACGAGTCAATGCTGCTTTCTCTACTGCAATGCTTGATTCCTGACGCAGCTAGCACATGGTTAGGCCCCACTATGAATAAGCCCTAGCAGTTCAAGATTCGCCATTTGCTGGCAGGGGTCTGCAGTCCCCTTTGGTGTAGCAACCAATAGCAATGAAAAGAGTCTTTTTTATGCTAGCTTTAACTTGGTGGACTACTAGTCTCAGTCAGTCCTGTGTAAGCTCTGCCAACCCTCCTGGCTGCAGCAGCTTGCCTCTAAACCCAACAACATCACAGTATCTCCTCCTGGCTCTATATCCGATCCTGGCATGTTTCTCCTTCTTCCGACCGTGCCTATCACTCACCGATCCCGGATGGATCCCTCCTGATGACTTGCCCGGCAATGTTTCCCCGCTGTCCTTCTCCTGCTCCTGTTCAGGACACCTCTCTTTTGGGATGTATAGAGATGTTCCCTCCCGACTCCTGAGCTCCAGGCCCAAGATCATCCCCCCCCCCCCAGAAGGACATAGCTCCCAACTGTCCCTGATTTTGAGGGACTGTCCCTGATTTGGAGCAATGTCCTGCTGTCCCTCTTTCCTCCTCATTTGCCCCTAATTTTGGTCTGATCTATATAGTTGTGTAGTAGTAGTTTTTCCCAGTGCTGTACCTTTCATCCAAATTCTAAATTGCAGCATTTTTCAATTTTAAAAGCCAATATAAAGGAATAATCACTGTAGCCGGAGTGGACAGCTGCCGCACAGTAGGCCGCTGCCATTTTACCGTGCAGAAGCTGCCCGTTTATATGTGAATGGGCCCTTAGAGATCACTTATGCCCCGTACACACGGTCGGACTTTGTTCGGACATTCCGACAACAAAATCCTAGGATTTTTTCCGACGGATGTTGGCTCAAACTTGTCTTGCATACACACGGTCACACAAAGTTGTCGGAAAATCCGATCATTCTGAATGCGGTGACGTAAAACATGTACGTCGGGACTATAAACGGGGCAGTGGCCAATAGCTTTCATCTCTTTATTTATTCTGAGCATGCGTGGCACTTTGTCCGTCGGATTTGTGTACACACGATCGGAATGGATTTTGTTGTCGGAAAATGTTATATCCTGCTCTCAAACTTTGTGTGTCGGAAAATCCGATGGAAAATGTGTGATGGAGCCCACACATGGTCGGAATTTCCGACAACAAGGTCCTATCACACATTTTCCGTCGGAAAATCCGACCGTGTGTACGGGGCATAAGGATTAGGGATACTTGTGGAAGGGTGTTTTATCTTTAACTTTTTTTTTTAGCTCTGTAAACCCAGTGCCAAAAAGTTACAGTACTTACTATAGGGTTGATTCACTAAAACTGGAAAGTGCAAAATCTGGTGAAGCTGTGCACAAAAACCAATCGGCTTCCAGGTTTTATTGGTAAAGCTTAATTGAACAAGCTGAAGTTAGAAGCTGCTTGGCTACCAAGCACAGCTGCACCAGAATTTGCAGTTTTAGTAAATCAACCCCAATGTCTTTTCTGAAGCTCTTTTGGCCTGCCTTTTCAGTGGCCTTATGTCAGGAATCGAGCCAACTTCTGCCTAGCGAAGTCCCACACCCTGCCTCCTTTGTCATGTTTACATCATGTCAGTTATTATGTGGTTTGTCAACTTATGGGAAGGCTGTTTAATGTACCACCCTGGAGTTTAGGCCGGGATGCTCTTCACAAATTTACTTGCCAGGAGTAGTTATCTTGGTTGATTGCTAGAGATTCACTGATTTCTCTCTAAGTTTGGTCTTTTCTCTTCTACCACTAGGTGGCTGGGTACTTGGTGGTACTAGATATGAGAAGAGCAACCCAAAGTCAGGTTATGGGTATATGGGGTATCTCAGCCAATGGGCAGGGGTTTTCTTGAATCCCTTGGCCTGCTGGGAGAACCTATATATTCGGTGGAGTCAGGTGATCTATGTTCTGTGCTACCTGGACGGCTGTCTGGGAGGAAGTATATCGTATTGCCTGGGCTGCTAAGCTGGGGATTGGGCATATTCCGGGCACATCTGGCCACTAGGCTGTCTGAGGGCCTATACAGAAGCAAGAGAGCAGTGCAGGGTTGGGATTGCGGCTTACAGTCCAACCAAAAGTGACGGTTCTGTTGGCCGGAGAACCTGTCAGTGGTTGGAGGTAGAGGGGAAGCTGTCGCCAGATAGAACCGGGAAACTTCAGTGGGAATCAAGCCAGGGACCCAGCCAGCGGAGGAGACGCTTGCAGAGCAGCCTTGCGTGTCAAGCTAGGGACCGAGCAGGCCAGTGGGGTGAAACTTGAGAAGCATCTTGAGTGCCAAGCTAGGGACCCAGCAGAGAGGTGGGGGTGATGCTTGAGGAAGATACCACTGTGAAGATTGAAGAAGCTCAAGGGATTCAGTGAATCAGTGGGTCTAGTGAGAGACCGGGAGCTCAGTGTATTGGAGAACTACAAGGAGCGATTGTAGTGAAAGTGAAGGAACTGTTAAGTCTTGTGTTTGGAACTGTTAAAGACTGTTGCCATATGAGACAGCATTCCTGCACATGCAGATGTGGCGTCTTGCTGGATGCCTTTCCATGCATGGCTGTCCTCTTATTGAAGTCTCGGAGTGTGCCAATTAATCTTACAACTACCTAAGGGTGTCCTGGCCCTAACCCTCTCTCCCTCAAAAATACAAAAAGGACTGTTAAGAGAAATAAAACCTATTTTGCATCCAAGAAGTGTCTGGTGCCCAATAACTTTAACCAACTTACACCCACTACATGCAGAAGGATGGCAGCTTTGCCTGGCCCTAGAGGGTCTCATCGGACCAAAGGAGGCCTGGGACCTTGCTACATTAACAATTACCTTAATTTTTTAGTTAATTTCAATATAAAAAGATCTGTTGACCCAAAAGTGTTATTTTAGTTGCTGGTAGATTTTGATGAGTTAAACCACAGGAATTGGCATTTACAGCGGAGTTCCAGGCAAAAAGACAACTCAGTCTCAAACAATTAACCCCCCCCCCCCCCCCTCATTTGTCAATATTTTTTTTGGTACCTTTTTTGCATTTTTTCCTCGGGACTTCCGTCCTATGTTGCCACGGTGAGGTACGTCACTTCCGCGGTTGCACCTGGCACTCCCCCCTCATGCAAGACGACGGTACCATTCAGAAAGCACCGCATGACTTGCCGGTTTCCCTTACTTGCAATGCCGGCTCCTTGCAGAATTATATAGTATTTGTAGCTGCTGACTTAAAAAAAAAAAACTCCCAGGCTGGAACTCCACTTTAGGTTCCCAGGTCTGCAAGCCTTGTACATTATGAAGGTCTCCCACCATCCCTTGGGTTTTTAATAATTTTATACTATAAAGAGTGTACCCCAGGAGCTTGAACACATAAAGGCGGATGGGAACACTCAAAACGGACAGGGGAACAGAGTTGGCTAAGAAAAACTTTGCTTTTGGAGTATACAAGATGTACAAAATATATGTAAAGCACTGCATAAATTGATGGCTCTATATAAGAACCTGAAACAAATAAATATAAGATACTAGGTGCTGACTCCATTGGGTGTATAAACCTTAATGCATTACACCATTTTTTTCACCATCTACAGTATGTTCCATTAGGGAGATTTCCCTTTACTTCCCATTCAGCAGAGGAAAACTTTCCAAAGTCTCTTCGCTGGAAGAATTCCCTCTATTCTTGTTCTAGTGGTAACCGTCACTTTCTTTTCCAGTAAGATTGGTCACCAGGAAAAATAGAGGTGCGAATCTCCCCCAGTGGGGGACGCAGATAGTAATAAGAACCGGAGAGGAGTTCTCAACCTTGCCTTCGCTATCCAAAGCCCAACCAAAAATTTTGGATTTTGATGTACTTTAGGTCATTTGTTAATAAATAAAATTGGAAAGTAAGTTCTAAAATTTCTGTGAACCACCAAAAGTGTTGAGGCCCATATTACAGCCAACCACTTTGTTGTGTTATTTCTATATTATGGTTAAGTTATATATTTGTCATTAGGTGTAGTGGGTGATGCTAAGAAGCCCATAAGTGAGGCCACTGGACCTTGTGCCAGGACAAGGTACGTACCAGTGTCCTCCATTAGGGCAAGAGACTGGCCGTATATGAAGGTGTCCAGATAATCAGCCCTTGTAAGAGCTTTCAACCTAATCCAACTGAATTTCATGGCCATTTTGGCAACTGTTCTCTGCAGCCGGGAAACATATTGACGTGGTGTTTGCGGTTGCAGTTTTTGTATCAATTTACATTTCATTCCAGTAAGACATTAAAAAAAAGAAAGACACAATGTGTGCTTCATGTGATGTACAACGCTCTTTTAACCAAGTGAAAAAGAAAGGACAGACTAGTCTATAGACCCAATGCCGAGATATTTGTTTTGGTTACAGTTAAACAACGTTTTTTTGTATACCACAAACTGTGCACAGTTCCACAGTAAATCATGGTGACTCAGCCAATTGTACAATGGTAACCGCCATATACTGGTAAATATCAAACTGTTTGCTTGTCTTTTCTATTCAGCGTGCTTGAAGTTAACCTTAAGGCAAATATAAAAAATATATATATATATATATATATATATATATATATATATATATATATATATATATATATATATATATACATATATATATACACACGCACACTATATTACCAAAAGTATTGGTACACCTTGAACTTTAGTGCATCCCAGTCTTAGTACGTAGGATTCAATATTGACTTGGTCCACCCTTTGCAGCTATAACAGCTTCAACTCTTCTGGGAAGGCCGTCCACAAGGAGTGTGTCTATGGGAATGTTTGACCATTTCTCCAGAAGCGCATTTGTGAGGTCAGGCACTGATGTTGGACGAAAAGGCCTTATCTCACAGTCTCCACTCGAATTTATCCCAAAGTTGTTCTATCAGGTTGAGGTCAGGACTCTGTGCAGGCCAGTCAAGCTCCTCCCAAACTCGCTTATCCATGTCTTTTTGGACCTTGCTTTGTGCACTGGTCCAAACCATTTGGTGGAGGTGGGATTATGGTGTGGGTGTTGTTTTTCAGGGGTTGGGATCGGCCCTTTAGTTCCAGTGAAGGGAACTCTTAAGGCGCCAGCATACCAAGACATTTTGTACAATTTCATGCTCCCAACTTTGTGGCAACAGTTTGGGGATGGCCCCTTCCTGCTCCAACATGACTGCGCACCAGTGCATAAACCAAGGTCCATAATGATATGGATGAGCGAGTTTGGGGTGGAGGAACTTGGCTGGCCTGCACAGAGTCCTGACCCCAACCTGATAGAACACCTTTAGGATGAATTAGAGCAGGGACTGCGAGCCAGGCCTTCTCGTCCAACATCAGTGCCTGACCTCACAAATACGCTTCTGGAAGAATGGTCAAGCATTCCCATAGACACACTCCTAAACCTTGTGGACGGCCTTCCCAGAAGAGTTGAAGCTGTTAAAGCTGCAAAGGGTGGGCCAACTCACTATTGGACCCTACGGACCAAGACTGAGATGCTATTAAAGTTAATGTACCTGTAATGGTAGGTGTCCTAATACTTTTGGTTATATAATGTGTGTATCTATCTATCTCTCTATCTCTCTATATAATATATATATACACAACTGTGCTGTGATGGCCACTCCAGAACCTTCACCTTGTTCTGCTGCATCCACTGGAGGGCCAACTTGGCCTTGTGTTTTAAGTCATCGTCATGTAAAGTCCAAGAGCATCCCATGTAGAGCTTTCATTCAGAAGACTGCAAATTGTCTGCCAGTATTTTCTGATAACATGCTGCATTCATCTTGCCATCAATGTTCACAGATTCCCTGTGCCTATAAAGCTCACACCCACCCAGATCATCAGTGAGCCACCACCATGCTTCACAGTGGGGATGGTATTTTTGTCACTATAGACTTTGTTGACCTCTCTCCAAATATAGCGCTTATGTTTGTGACAATAAAGCTTTCTTTTGGTCTTGTCACTCCAGATTACAGTGTTCCAGAAGCTATGAAGCATATCAAGGTGTTGTTGGGTATATTGTAACCAGGATTTTTTTGTGGTATTGGCACAGTAAAGGCTTCTTTCTGGCAACTCGACCATGCAGCTCATTTTTGTTCAAGTATTGTCATATTATGCTCCTTGAAACAACCACACCGTCTTTCTCCAGAGCAGCCTGTATTTCTCCTGTGGTTACCTGTGGGTTTTTCTTTGTATCCTGAATAATTCTTCTGGCAGTTGTGGCTGCAGTCTTTCTTGGTCTACCTGACCTTGGCTTGCTATCAAGAGATCCCCGAATTGTCCACTTCTTATCAAATGATTGAACAGTACTGACTGGCATATTCAAGGCTTTGAATATCTTTTTATATCTTTTTCCAACTTTATAAAGTGCCATTACCTTGTTACGCAGGTCTTTTGGCAGTTTTTTTTCTTCTCCCCGTGGCTTTGTATCTAGCCTGCTCAGTGCATCCACGTGAGAGCTAAGGAAAAACATCAGGGACAGACGGATATTCTGCAAAAGGTACAGGGATTGGACTGCTGAGGACTGGGGTAAAGTCATTTTCTTTGATGAAGCCCCTTTCTGATTGTTTGGGGCATCTGGGAAAAAACCTTGTCCGGAGAAGAAAAGGTGAGAGCTACCATCAGTCCTGTCTCATGCCACCAGTAAAGCATCCTGAGACCATTCATGTGTTTGGTTGCTTCTCGGCCAAGGGATTGGGCTCACTCACAATTTTGCCTAAGAACACAGCCTTGATTAAGGAATGGTACAAAAACTTCCTCCAGGAGCAACTTCTCCCAACCATCCAAGAACAGTTTGGTGATGAACAATGCCTTTTCCAGCATGATGGAGCACCTTGTTATAAGGCAAAAGTGATAACTACAGTAAGTGTCTTGGGGAAAAAAACATCAAAACTTTGGGTCCATGGCCAGGAAACTCCCCAGACCTTAATCCCATTGAGAACTTGTGGTCAATCCTCAAGAGGCGGGTGAACACAAAACCCCCACAAATTCTGACATACTCTAAGCATTGATTATGCAAGAATGGGCTGCCATCAGTCAGGACGTGACCCAGAAGCTGACTGACAGCATGCCAGGGCAAATTTCAGAGGTCTTGAAATAGAAGGGTCAACACTGCAAATATTGACTCTTTGCATAAACTTCATGTAATTGTCAATAAAAGCCTTTGACACTTATGAAATGCCTGTAATTACACTTCAGTATACCATAGTAACATCTGACAAAAAGATCTGAAAACACTGAAGCGGCAGACTTTGTGAAAATGTATATTTGTGTCATTCTCAAAACTTCTGGCCACGGCTGTATGTCTATACTTCTGGGAGTCACAAACGGTGGATCCAGGACTGCAGTAGATTGGTCAAGGCCCCCACTATGTGGGTAGTATAGTAATGCCAGAAGATATTGTATTCACGTGTCTCATTCCATCATATCCCAAAAATAAAATGATTATTCCTCATTTCAGAACAGTGGGGGGAGCTATGCAAATCATAGAGATAAGAGCGGGGGGACGGGGACTGACACATCTATTGTGAATGGTGCTCATGAGAGCACTCATTATCTGCCACAGTCAGATACAGAACAACAAAAAAGACCAAAAGCTAGTTTGGGTATTCACTCAGAAGATAAAACGATCATCGCATTATGCTCAGCCCTTATAGGCTGGAATACATAAGCATTTTCATATGTGATCATTGACACCAGGCAGTGAGGACATGCTTTTCCTTGCTCTTCATCCAGCATTTTTAGAAGCTGGACCCATCTAATCATTTATTCTAAGAAAATTCCTTCATCCCACTGTAAACATTTATATAAAAATCCGGCATGTTCATTATTTGTGCTTCTTGGATCATTGCATCATTATTTATCGGCATCGGGTTAAAGGGAAGTCTGGGATTAGGTATCACTTTTCACTATGCACCAACTGAGACTCATTTTATAGACTTGTTAAATGATTTAATAACCGAGAGGAAAGACAATGCTTACATAAAGACTTCAGCAATAGAGGAGCCGCTTGACCGGCCAATATAAAAACATCATGACCTAATGGGAATTCACAGTCTTTCTGTCAACTGCCTAATAGTTGCCAATGTTGTGCTAAAAGTTTGCCGGGAGCGACAAGTGAATCAGCCGGATGGAGGACGGGGCCAAGTGGAGGCAGAAATTTGCCAACTCTTTGCAGTTTGCAATCAAAGTTAAAGTAAAATGATGGCCTCCTATTCAACCACTTGCCGACCGCCGCATGTACATTTACGTCGGCAGAATGGCACGGCTGGGCAAATGGGCGTACAGGTACGTCCCTTTGAATTCGCCGCCGTGTGGTCACGTGCGCGCCGCCGCCGGCACGCTTGACCCTGTCGGGAGCTTCGTGAGTCCGGTCACGGGTCCCGCGGACTCGATCGCCCCGGGGATACCCGTGATCGTCTCACGGAGCTGAAAAACGGGGAGATGCTAAATGTAAACAAGCATCTCCCCGTTCTGCCTAGTGACGCTGTCACTGATCATAGCTCCCTGTGATCGGGAGCTATGATCAGTGAAGTGCCGTTCGTAGCCCATCCCCCTAACAGTTAGAAACACTCCCCAGGACACACCTAACCCCTCCCTAGCCCTCTAGTGGTTAACCCCTTCACTGCCAGTGTCATTTTTACAGTAATCAGTGCAACTTCATAGCACTGATCGCTGTAAAAATGACAGTAGTCCCAAAAATGTGTCAGAAATTGTCCGATGTGTCCGCCATAGTGTCGCAGTCATGATAAAAATCGCAGATCGCCGCCATTACTAGAAAAAAAAAACTATTAATAAAAATGCCATAAAACTAACCCCTATTTTGTAGACGCTATAACTTTTGCGCAAACCAATGTTTTACTAATCAAATACATTGATAAATTCAATAATGAAATACATATTGTGGTCATAACATTGGTACACATATGCAACAGGGCTGCTATAAAAACAAGGGAAGATACACATAGACATTGATAATTACATTTCGATAAACTCTGAATATATTGAGGTATATATGGGCCAGTAAGTAGGTAATGAGCCAGACTTGGCTGAGCACCCCAAGAAAACTTGACGCGTTTCATGGCTTATGCCATTCGTTAGGAGTTGGGTACAGAAATAAACTGTAAATACAAATGGGTATATGATATTAGTTAATATGTTCTACCGCTAAGGGTAAAAAAAAAAAAAACTCATGAGTAGAAGGGGGTCTATACTCACATACTAAAACACTGTGCTTGGCTAGCATCAAGGAAGATGGAACCCTAAACTGATTGTCCATTCCGGAACTGAGGCACGGAACCCCGGCAGAGAAAACATCCATATAGCATGCCCGATCGACACAACACATTCCACATCCCCACTCCCAAAAGAAAATGTATCTGTTGCTTGTGTGATTGGCTTAGTCATTTTCCCACTAAGGTACAAGTCATATTTTGGGTATCCCCTGCAACAAAGATGTCAGTTTTGGTGAGATACCCCCAAAAGGAAATCACATCTAAAAAGATGCAGAGCCTGTCACTTTCTTTATTAGAGCCCTGCAAGTGCAGCAGCTGATTGATTTAGAGAAAAATCACTCCCATACAGGCTCACCGTGCACATGGACACAGAAAAACAAACAGCTATTTCTTCAGAATAACAAAAGGTAAGAATCTGCAACAAAGTTTGTTAAAATCCTTGTAATGTACATAGATCTCCCTAAGGGGATTTTTTTTTTCCTCAACAAAAATGTAATTATAAGAAAAGTGGTGTCACAGGAACTAATCCATAGACAAACAGCGCTAGCAAAAAAAAAACAATATTAATTCACGGTGAATAAAAAACTGGAGTACGGATAGCAGCAGAGAACTGTTGGTCGGAGCTCGTGTGTGGAGCCTTGGATCATTGAGACCACATAACAGTCTCTCGTTCAGTGTGGGAGAACGAGGGCTGATTCCTCTGGGCTGTTCACCGGGATTACGGATCACAAGGTAGTGATGGCAGCTGGTTCCTGCAACCTCTGGTCATTAACCACTTGCTGCCTGCCATATAGCAAAATGCTGGCGGTAAAGTGGTTGCGATATCCTGACCGGACGTCATATGACGTCGCCAGGATATCAAGCCGCTGCGCCCCCCGGGGGTGCGCATCACGGCGATCGTTGTTGCGTTGTCTGACACACCGCAACACCGATCTAGGTAAAGAGTCTCTGACGGAGACTCTTTACCACATGATCAGCCGTGTCCAATCAAGGGTGATCACAGTGTAAAAAGGAAGAGCCGTTGATTGGATTCTCTTCACTCGCGTCTGTCAGACAAGAGTAGAAGAGAGCCAATCGGCTGCTCCTCTGACAGGGGGGGTCTGTGCTGATTTGATTATCAGTGCAGCCCCCCCGAGGATGCCCACACTGGACCACCAGGGATGCCCACCACTAGTCACCACCAGGCATGCCACCCATGGCCACCAGAGATAACAATCAGTGCCCTCAATGGATGCCAATCAGTGCCCACAATCAGTGCCTACAATGGATGCCCATCAGTACCATCCATTAGTGTACATCAGTCCCATCTATCAGTGCCCATCCATGCCCATCCGTGCCACCTATCAGTGCCCATCCGTGCCGCCTATCAGTGCCCATTCGCGCTGCCTTTCAGTGCCCATCAGTGCCACTTATGTATATCTATCATTGCTGCATATCAGTGCCAGCTATCAGTCCCCCATCAGTGCCGCATTTTAGTGGCCATCATCAGTGCCACCTCATCGGTGCCCATCAGTGCCGCCTTGTCAGTGCCCGTCAGTGCAGCCCCATCAGTGCCCATCAGTGAAGGAGAAAACGTACTTATTTACAAAGTTTTGTAACAGAAACAAAAAAAAAAGGGTTTTTTTCAAAATTTTCAGTCTTTTTTTTATTTGTTTAGCAGAAAATAAAAATCCCAGAGGTGGTCAAATACCACCCAAAGAAATCCCTTTTTGTGGGAACAAAATGATAAAAATTTAGTTTGGGCACAGTGTAGCATGACTGCGCAATTGTCATTTAAAGTGCGACAGCGCTGAAAGCTGAAAATTGGTCTGAGCAGCAAGGTGTATAAGTGCCCTGTATTGAAGTGGTTAAGGCCGCACAGCACATTTGACCTCTCTTAGGCTACTTTCACACTGGGGCGGTGGGTGCGTCGGCAGTAAAGCGGTGCTATTTTTAGCGCCGCTTTACCGTCAATTTCGCCGCGCTATTCGGCCGCTAGCGGGGTGCTTTTAAAACCACCGCAAAGCGCTGCTGCAGCAGCGCTGTGCAGGCGGTATAGCCGCGCTGCCCCATTGATTTCAATGGGCAGGAGTGATTTAGGAGTGGTGTATACACTGCCCCTTCACTGCTCCAAAGATGCTGCTTGCAGGAGTTTTTTTAATGTCCTACAAGTGCACCGCTCCAGTGTGAAAGCACTCGGGCTTTCACACTGGAGAGACAGGAGCGGCTCTTTACAGGCGCAATGCAGGCGCTATTTTTAGCACTATACAGTACAGAGCTTCAGTGTGAAAGGGGTCTTATCATAAGCTAATGAGGGTCAACTCCTTTCGGTGAGTAGGGACCTAGACGCTTCCTTCTAGGCTTTTTCTATGAATCGTTTGGGAGCACTATCAACATTTGTACACTATTGTATGACATTTCTACAAAGAGCACGTTTATATCTGAATGAGACATAGGCGTGTGCCGGGTGTGCCTGGGCACACCCTAATCACCCCATGTGCATTAGCATTACCCAGGGGTGGCACCAGGTGGGTGGTTGGGGTGTCGGTGGCCAGTGTAAATGCCCCCAATATATTAAAGGCTAGGTTCAACTAGGAACAGATTACACCTATACTTAGCATGTAAGGTAATATGCTCCCAATCAACTGTCTCCCACCATCAGAGCCTCCTCCCTGTGACAGCAGGTGGCGCTCATGTGTGTTTGAGCTTTGGGGTGCACACCCTAATGCAATAGGCTGCGCACACCTATGGAATGAGATCATCCAATTTATTATCACTGAACTTTACTTACTTATTTATCCATTTATTTATCTATTAAGGTCACTGACAGTTTTTTATTCACTGTGAATTAATATTAGTTTTTTTTTTTTGCTAGCGTTGTTTGTCTATGAATTAGTTCCTGTGACACCACTTTTCTTATACACATCACATGATTGAAACAGCTGCTGCATTCATATAGTGTATTTAATTATTTAGATTTAGGCGCGGGTGTTTTTCACTTTTAAAAATGTAATTACTCTTTAAAGGGGTTGTAAAGGTAATTTTTTTATTTTTTAAAAATAACAAACATGTTACCTTCACTGTGCAGCTCGTTCTGCACAGGGTGGCCCCGAACCTGCTTTTCTGGGGTCCCTCGGCGGCTGTTTCAGCTCCTCCCCGCAAGAACTAACCACCTCAATGCGAGCTCCCTTGCATGGTGGTTAGTTATTGTGGACGCGCTCCCGTGATACAGCCGGCGGCAATAGCCACTCGCTGTATCACTCGGCCCCGCCCCCCAGCGCGCTGCGTCATTGGATGTGATTGACAGCAGCGCGAGCCAATGGCTGCGCTGCTTCCAATCCATCCACTGTAGCCAATCAGCGGCCAGGCTGAGCAGCGGAATGGATGTCGGGAACGAGCAGCCGACTTTCGAGGGGTCAGGTAAGTAAAACGGGGGGGCTGGGGGCGGCGGTATTGTCAGTAATTTTTTCACCTTAATGCATAGAATGCATTAAGGTGAAAAAAAATTTACCTTTACAACCCCTTTAAGGGTTTAGTCACTCTGCGCTGAAACAGTTAATGAAAGTTTAACTTTTTAAGCTCAAGAAAACCGTTTCCATGTTCTGGTAGAGAGACATTAAAGTATTACACACTTTTCACAGAAGCTCTTCCAGGACTCTGGACTGTGTTAGAAAAAGAAAATAAACTAAAAAGAACTACAAAAGCCTCACAAAGCAAGGTTCATTCTCTATACGCTGGTGTCCCGCTAGTTGGCAGAGGCGTGTTCTGAAGACCGCGCAAGGGCACAAAACGCTGCAGTGTTTCCAGCGTGAAGAAGAAAAGCTGTCAGTGATTTTCAGATTATTTAAATTCTGCACACCCCGCCTTTGAAGTTGTCTATTTTATTAAACAGAAAATTATTTTCAGAGCCCGGAGTCTTTTTTTTTGCCCACACAGTTGGGCTGAGGGCGACTCTCCAACATCTGGGTGGTTTGTCAACAGAAAGTCCCATTCCAGAAGGTCTGTTCCAATAGTCGGAAGGTGCCAGGAACTGAAGCTGTTGTGTGATGATGACTCAAATTAAAGGAACAAGTGTCTAGGTGTTAGAGAAGACCTTCTATGAGGAACCTCAGAGACAGGCATTTTGTTGGCTGCATTTAAGCCAGGGCTCTCAAAGTGCCATCCAACCTGTGCTGGCCATAGCTGGTGAATGTTTGGAACTTCCAAGGACATTCTTTAATGTTTGGGACTTCCAAGGACATCCTTGTTTTTTTTTTTCTCTTGGAAGTATTTTTAAAAGTGACCTTATGTAGCATCAGTCTTATTTCTATGATATTCACAGTAAACCTTCTTAATACATAAGGTATCTGCATGTCTACTCTAACAGGCAACAATGAGGACAGATCAAAGGATCCTGTCTAGTTATATTCTTATGTAGCAAGGTTCCAGGCCTCCCTGGGTCTAATGAGAACCTCCAGGGCCATAGATAGCTGACATCCTTCTGTATATGGTGGGTTGCATGGCATAGTGGGTGTAATGCAAGGTAGATTGATTGGGCGCCAGACACTTCTTCAATGCAAAAGACATTTTATGTCTCTTAACAGAACTTTGGGAAAGAGGGTTAGGGCCAGGACACCCTTAGGTAGTTGCAGGATTAATTAGCAGACTCCGAGACTTCAACAGGAGGACAGCCATGCAGGGAAAGGCTAGATGCCACATCTGCATTGGTTACTAATGCCGTCTTCTATGGTAACAGTTTTGAACAGTTCCTAACACAAAGTGTAACAGTTCCTTCACTTCCACTACAATCATTTCTTGTAGTTCCTTAGCCCACTGAGCTCCCAGTCTCTCACTAGACTAGATGATTCACTGCCACTGAATCCCTTGAGCTCCTCCAATCTTCATGGTGGTATCTTCCTCAAGCGTCACCCCCGCCTCTCTGCTGGGTCCCTAGCTTGGCACTCAAGATACTTCTCAAGTTTCACCCCACTGGCCTGCTCGGTCCCTGGCTTGACACACAAGGCTGCTCTGCAAGAGTCACCTCCGCTGGCTGGGTCCCTGGCTTGATACCCGCTGAAGTTTTCAGATTTTTCACCTCCCCCGGTTGGTGAGAATACTGCTACAGTACTTGCTTCAGCTACTCACTGTGGTACCTGGTAATAAGGTGGTTGGTCCCTTAGTGACGACGGCTTCCCCTCTACCTCCGACCATGACAGGTTCTCCGGTCAGCAGAACCGTCGCTTCTGGTTGGGGCTGCAAGCCACAATCCCAACCATGCACTGCTGATTTTAGTTACGGGTATCAGAGTAAAGGGGGCTGAATACAAATGCACGCCACACTTTTCAGATATTTATTTGTAAAACATTTTTAAAACCATTTACCATTTCCCTTCTACTTCACAATTATGTGCCACTTTGTGTTGGTCTATCACATAAAATCCCAATAAGGCTTGGTTCACACTATTTGCGGAGCGTCTCGCAGCACAGGATCCGGTGAGTGCCTGTTCTCTGTTTCAGGAATGAATTAGGTCAGAATTTTGCCAAAATTGGGACCTGAAACGGAGCCAAAGACGCACAGGACCCTTCTGCTGTGTGCTCCATGGCTGCCCCGGAGCTGTGTGAACCGGCTCCATTGAGAGCCGATCACACTCTCCTGAAACCCACATCCAATTCGCATAAGTGTGAACCCAGCCTAAAATACATTTACGTTTTTGGTTGTAACATGACAAAATGTGGAAAATTTCAAGGGGTATGAATATTTTTTCAAGGCTCTGTAATTGTGTGCAAAAACCAGCATTTTTTTAAGCTGGATTTTTCTGCCAACTTCTGGCAGAAAGACCCAGCATACATAGGAATATTTTGATATGCTTGTCTGGATGAGGCCTTTAAAACTAATGGCTAAATCAGATAAAATGCATGAAACAGTCAAAGTACACAGCCAGGCACTGCTGGATTTAAGCTGGCCATACCTGGATCGAATTTTGATCTATGTATGGTCAGGCGGGTTGTACAGAAGTCGACCTACCGATCGACTTCTGTGCAACCAGCTTGTCAGATTTTCCTCACTCAATCAGCACCGCAGGCTATAGCCGGCAGAGCTGATCAGTGTATTCTGACAGCAAGGAAGTCTTCACATTCCTCAGAATACAAAAACTCAGCGAGAAATGTGTAGATAGAGGAATCAAGTCAGTTTTTTTTTTTCGTTTATCCCGCTGGTTGAACGAGAAAAAAAAAATACTCATCTATGGGCTGCTTTAGACAAAACAATGTTATGACACCAAATGGTGTTTATCTTGCCTCAAGAAGATAATGTACTATGGAGTCACAGGGAGAATTGCAGCTGGAGATGCTTTTCATTATTATTATTAATATTATACAGGATTTATATAGCGCCAAGGGTGTGCTCAGTGCTTTACAAAATCAAGGGAGACAGTATATCTGCAATACAATTCCATACAAGAGGGTTCAGAGGGCCCTGCTCGAGAGAGCTTAAAATAAGAAAAAACTGAAGGTGAACAGAAGGTGAAGTGATATAACACCTAATAATTTGACCAGGGTAGATAAGATGTTCCACCTTCTTGTGACTACCAACCATTGTATACTCCACCCTTAAACCCCACTTAACTTTACCCACAATTATTGGATTGCCTAAAGGTAGACAGAGTAGGAGATAGCTGTTGGGGTAGGGAGTTCCAAAGGATGGAAAACGCTCTGAAGAAGACATGTTAAGGAGTATGGGAGAAGGTGAGGAGGATGCTAGAAAGGAGGAACGAAGAGGAGGTTTGGGTGATATTTTGAGATGAAGTTGGCGATGTAGCTCAGGCCAAAATGTATTCTACTACTTTTTTTTGGTAAAAATAACCTAAATCAGTGTATATTATTTAGTCTGTAGGAAAGTCCACAAACTATGGTATATATCTGAAAATTGATCAATCCTGCCGTACTGACGGCCTATTTCATTTCTTGAGGCATGAAAATGTCAGGACAGTACAGATATTACCCTAAATGACCCCTTTTTTGGAAAATAGACAGTCCAATGTATTTAGTAAGAGGCATGGTGAGTTTTTTGAAGTTGTATTTATTTTCATAACTTTTTGGAAAGTGAGGAAATAAAATTTAAAAAATGTCATGCAAATTTCAAAGACATCCATTGTTTACAATTATCATGTGACCTGCTGCGATCACATGGTACACTAATCAATTATCAGCTGTGTCAAATGGACACGGCTACTGACCGATCGTGCTACAGCGAGGCCCCGCGACCGGGCAAGGTGCGATCTGGGAGGATGTCATATGTCGTCCTTCCGGAATGACGAAAGTCCTGCCTGGTCGTCATTTTGCTATAGGCCAGACGGGAACTGGTTAAATTGTATTCGTTGGGTAAGCAGAGGCCAGTGAATGGATTTGGAGAGAGGGGTGGTGGACACTGATGTTGGTTGGTAAGGTGGATGAGTCTAGCAGAATCCATGATGGTCTGAAGGTGGGAAAGCCTTTGTAAAAGCATGCCAATGAACAGACAATTGCAGTAGTCGAGGCGAGAGATAAAAACAAAGTGAGATAGTAGCTTTGTGGTGTTGGTTTGGAAGGGATGTATTATGGAGATGTTACGAGGTACGAAAATGTTTTTCTTTTCTCTTTCTCCTGGGACATCTTTTTTATGCAAAAGCCATTTTTTCCTGGAGTTTTTCCCACTAAATCTAATTCCACGTACATATGATCTGACTTCTTGTCGGAAAAAGATATGACGGCTTTTCCGACGGGATTCTGCTCAAGCGTGGCTTGCATACACACGGTCACACAAAAGTTCGCTGAACTTTCGACCGTCAAGAACGTGGTGACGTACAACACTACAACGAGCCAAGAAAATTAAGTTCATTGCTTCCGAGCATGCGTCGAATTGTTTCCGAGCATGCGTGGGAATTTTGCGCGTCGAAATTGCTACAGACATTCGCATTTTCGGATAGGAACTTTTTCCGACCGAAAAATTGAGAACATGCTCTCAATCTTTTGCTGGCTGGAATTCGGCCAGCAAAAGTCCGATGGAGCATACACATGGTCACATTTTCCGACCAAAAGCTCTCATCGGTCTTTTGCTGGCCGAATTTCCGATCATGTGTACGCGGCATAAGGCATTTCACCAGAATGGCAAACTTTTCAGAGATCTGATATTTTCCAACATTTTGTTTTCAGATTGTCTCATGACTGGTTCACTCCAATTGGTAGGGTGGCCTTCTGTACTATACTTATACCTCTATGGTAATCAAAGGTCCAGAGGAAGTCAACTGCATTTTGAGGTTTTTCAGCTCCATTCACAACACTCAATGACCTCGGCTCCTCTGATTACTGTGCGTATATTTGGAAGGGTGAAGACTTAAGTTCCCAAACTGACCTGAAGTATTGTATGACAAGGAACACTTTGTTTTATTATTTGTGCGGTGGAGAAAAGCTGACACAAAGAACATATATTTGCTTGCCTGAGGTGCTGGCACGGTTTGAAACACATAGTTCCTGTGATAGAAGGATTGGCATTTCACTTTTTTATGCATTTTTTTTTTCCACCAGAAGACACCTGGTTTGGTGGCTGCTGAAAACAGCTATTCAGTATCGCACTCTGATCTTTTGTTGTGTACGGGGAAAATAAGGGAGACGTGGTGTTTTTTTGCCTTCCAGGAAATATCTCTCTCTCTTATGTGGGCACTTCGCATGCTAGTTCTGCGGTGAAATAAAGAGGGTGTTGTGTTTTCTCAAGTGAAAACTTTCCTTAAAGAAGAACCCTGCAATGCACTGTTACAAAACCTCAGTTTAAATAAAAAAAAGTATTGAAAAGCAGCAGCAGTTTATGGAACTCTATCACATATCAGGCACATGTGAAAGATTTAAAAATAAAAGTTATAACCTTTGTGTATGGTTGCTTATCCTATGGCTGAACAGACCCGAATCAGAAAAAAAAAATGGTAACCATAGTGTACTTAGAACCTCTGCTACTCTGTGTAAGATACACTACCAGGTGGGTTCATACAGAACATATTTCAGGATGCAGTTACTGTAATGTTTGTTTCCTTCTCTCCTCCTGAAAGGAAGTAGACCTGTCGCATCAAGGCAGACAAAACCTTTATTCATTAATGGGGGACTTAACTCACCCCTAACTTCCAACCCCACTTACCTGCCTCCAGTGTTGTACTGCACCAATCCATTGTTTGGGTGTCTGTGCCCTGCACCTCCATCTTGGTCCTCTTCTGCCAGCGGCCTCTTCTGGGTTCAGGCAGGCTGACCCTTGATGATGTGGCTGCTCTGTAATGGGATCCTGCAGCTTCCTGGGATGTATGAAAGGGGTTCCCCAAGGGGCAGCGGGAGCAGGACACGCCACTCTGGCCTAGGCCAAAATGACAGCTGGGGCGGGGCTGCCAGAAAAAGAAAAAAAAAATACCTAACAATATTATGGTGGCAGGTACATTCTGGGGGTAGAGTCAAGCTGGGTACTCGGTATTATCCATCATTACAAATATTTATTGGCTACATGAAAGATTACAACAATTATCCTGTGGATATCTTTTTATATCCTTTTTCCATCTTTGTAAAGTTTCATTACCTTATTACGCAGGTCTTTTGACTGTTCTTTTCTACCTCCTCATGGCTCAGTGTCTAGCCTGCTTAGTGCATCCATGTGAGAGCTAACAAACTCGTTGACTATTTATACACAGACACTAATTGTGATTTAAAAAGCCACAAATGTGGGAAATGAACCTTTATTGCAATTTTAACCTGTGTGTGCCACCTTCTGTGTCTGTACCAAGGCCAAACATTCCAGGGTATGTAAACTTTTGATCAGGGCCATTTGGGTGATTTCTGTTATCATTATGATTTAAAAAGGATCCAAAAAACAATGTGATAATAAATGGCTTCATGTGATTGCTATCCTTAAATAATTGCCTTGGCATGATCAGTCATATTTTCAATATTATTTCCAAAATTTCACAATTTCTGCCAGGGTGTGCAAACTTTTGAGCACAACTGTACATGTTAACGCATTTTGGCTAGGAAGCCAAAGTGGGGCTTATTTGGTGGAGACATAGAGGAAAACTTTGTTTACAGAATAAAGTTCTGCTTTAAGGTTTAGTTTCTGAAAAGAAGATGTAGGCTGCCACTGCTGAACTCCCCTCACGAAGATGTTAATTGCCATGTTGTCACACTGATACAATGACTTAAAGGCTTTCTGAGTTGCCACTTTGAAACTGGCATGCAAACTGGGAGTTATGATTTCACTAGTTGTTTGTTCAGTGACCTGATTCAGCCAGTACAGAAGCTAGAGACTGCCAAGAAATTAGCATTTTCAAGTGGTTAGCAACAGCAGCATCCACATGTCTTCCTGTAATGCCCTGTACACACGGTCGGATTTTCCGATTGAAAATGTCCGATCGGAGCGTGTTGTCGGAAATTCCGACGGTGTGTGGGCTCCATCGGACATTTTCCATCGGATTTTCCGACACACAAAGTTGGAGAGCAGGAGATAAAATTTTCTGACAACAAAATCCGTTGTCGGAAATTCCGATCGTGTGTACACAAATCCGACGGACAAAGTGCCACGCATGCTCAGAATAAATAAAGAGATGAAAGCTATTGGCCACTGCCCCGTTTATAGTCCCGACGTACGTGTTTTACGTCACCGCGTTCAGAATGATCGGATTTTCCGACAACTTTGTGCAACCGTGTGTATGCAAGACAAGTTTGAGCCAACATTCGACGGAAAAAATCCTAGGATTTTGTTGTCGGAATGTCCGAACAAAGTCCGACCGTGTGTACGCCCTATAAGAGTTTCCATTAAAGTGTAACTAAACTTAAATACAGTAGTAAAATAATAAATCGTTTTTTTTTTTGACAGTTCTTCAACTTCTAGTGTTGGGTTAACAACACTCCTGAGCAGCTCCCTAAGTAGGAGCATCATCGTCACCCTAGTATGTGTGCTATCTGTGGACTTTACGCTGATGTTCTGATGCACAGAGAGCCAACACTTACAGCTTTTAGTACACTTTATTATTATTTTTTTTACTTGTGATCCTAGAAGGTTTTCAAATTTTAGTCTAACAATGCTCCTGCGCAGATCCCTAATGCCGTGTACACACGAGCAGACTTTACGGCAGACTTTGCCTGGCGGACTTTTCGACGGACTTTATGACGGACTTTCCGAATGAACGGACTTGCCTACACACAATCCACCAAAGTCCGTCGAATTCGTACGTGATGACGTATGACCGGACTAAAACAAGGAAGCTCATAGCCAGTAGCCAATAGCTGCCCTAGCGTGGCTTTTTGTCCGTCGGACTAGCATACAGACGAGCGGACTTTTCGACCGGACTCGAGTTCGACGGATAGATTTAAAACATGTTTCAAATCTAAGTCCGTCCAACTTTTGAGAAAACAAAGTCCGCTGGAGCCCACACACGATCGAATTGTCCGACGAAATCCCGTCCGCCGGGCAAAGTCTGCCGTAAAGTCCGCTCGTGTGTACGCGGCATTAGAAGGAGCATCATTCTCACTATAGGATGTGTTCTCTCTGTGGACTTTATGTTGATGTTCTGATGCACAGAGTGCCAACACCTAAAGCTTTTAGTAACTTTTCCTTTGCTTTCTTCCATTTTTTTTTTCACCTGTGATCCTGGAAGTTCGTTAACTGTTAGACATGGGATAAAATGCTCCTGAGCAGGAGTAATGTTGTCACATCAGGATTTGTACTCCCTGTGGACTGTATGCTGATGAACAGGAAACCAGCACTTACAGCTTTTAGTACAATTTTCTTCTCCTTTCTTTCATTTTTTTTCCTGTGACCCGGGCATTTCTTTAACTGTTATGCCCCATACACACGGTCAGATTTTCCGACGGAAAATGTGTGATAGGACCTTGTTGTCGGAAATTCCGACCGTGTTTGGGCTCCATCACACATTTTCCATCGGATTTTCCGACACACAAAGTTTGAGAGCAGGATATAAAATTTTCTGACAACAAAATTGTCGGAAATTCCAATCGTGTGTACACAAATCCGACGGACAAAGTGCCACGCATGCTCAGAATAAATAAAGAGATGAAAGCTATTGGCTACTGCCCCATTTATAGTCCCGACGTACGTGTTTTGCGTCACCGCGTTCAGAACGATCGGATTTTCCGACAACTTTGTGTGACCATGTGTATGCAAGACAAGTTTGAGCCAACATCCGTCGGAAAATATCCTAGGATTTTGTTGTCGGAATGTCCGAACAAAGTCCGACCGTGTGTATGGGGCATTAGTCCTAGAGTTACAACCCTCTTGAGCAGCTCTCTAAGCAGGAGGTGTTGTCACATCAGAATTTGTGTTCTTTGTGGACTTTATGCTGATGTTCTGATGCACAGGGCACCAGCACCTGCACCTTTTAGAACACTTTACTTCTACTTCTTATTATGTTCTCCTTTTACCTGTGATCCTGGTAGTTCTTCAGCTTCTAGTCTTGGGACAACAACACTTCTGAGCAGCTTCCTAAGCAGGAGCACTAGGATGTGCAATCTCTGTGGACTAGGCCGATATCCTGATGCACAGGGTGTGGGCACTTGCAGTGGGCCTTGCTGCCAAATGCAGTATCAACAAAAGAACATGGTAAATAGTCTTATGTCCTATAGCTTAGGTTCACATCAATGTGCTGCGCTGGGACAACATGCATTTTCGAACAAAGCTTTTGAAACTGTAACCCACCCCAACCTTGCAGTAATATTATTAGAAGTAAAAGCTGCAAGTTTTAGTACGCAACAATGCATGTGCACACACTAAAGCAGCCCTAAAATATTCCAGGTGGATGGCCCACAGTTGCACCGCAAGCCAAAGATTCGAGATTTAGTCTAATATCAACTACATATAACCAATGTTTTTGGGGGCCATGGAAGTCAACTTGACCAAGGAGACAGTAAAGGGGACCTCCATATTCCTGAAACATTGGTTGTAGGAATACACAATGCCACAGTAAATACCAACAACACTGGCTTGGAGTGCTGGCTCACTTCCTGTTGAAGATCTTTCCAATGGGGACACCAACAAAAATGCCCCACATTTTTAGTAGAGTAGGGAAGGGTTAGAGCAGTGGTCTCCAAACTGTGGCCCTTTGCTTGCCTTTATCTGGCCCTTGGGGCACTATTTCTCCTACTCATATGAAGCACTATTCTGCCATCTGACAACAACAATGGTTCTCCCACTGACACTAATAATGGGGCACTATTCTTCCATATTTATTATTTATTTATTTATTTCAGGTACTTATATAGCGCTGTCAATTTACACAGCGCTTTACATATACATTGTACATTCACATCGGTCCCTACCCTCAAGGAGCTTACAATCTAAGGTCCCTAACTCACATTCATACATACTAGGGACAATTTAGACAGGATCCAATTAACCTACCAGCATGTCTTTGGAGTGTGGGAGGAAACCGGAGTACCCGGAGGAAACCCACGTAGGCACAGATATGATACCAGCAATGGGGTACTATTCCTCCCCCTAATACCAAATGTGATGATGTTAATTTCTACTGATGCCAGGAAAATCTTGACTCCTGCTGGCCACAATCCGGCTCTCCTAAAGTCTGAAGGACAATAAACCGGCCTTTTGTTTAGAAAGTTTGGAGACCCCTGGGTTAGAGTCTGATATAGTTTTTATTGCTGTGAATACCTTCCTGCTCCAGTGACCACAGTGCCCCTTATATCTTGTATAGGTGTCACAAGGACAGGAAGTGAAGGAAAACCCCAATGTGGTTGCAGAAAAAACCTGACTAAAGATGTAACTTTTCCCCACTCTATCCAAAACGAAATTTAAAAATGCATGGGCTTACGCTTTAAAGTGTATGCAGGCCGAATTATTTTTTTGTTTTGGGTAATGTGGGAAAGGGTTGGAATCCTTGTATGGAAGGTCTAGAGGAAAGGGGAATTCTTCCAATGGGGACACCTTTTTTGGTGGCAACTGTCTAAAAGGGTGATTGCTTCATTTTGGGGAGATTTGACTTGCTGCACCTTTAGGACAGGAAGTGTAGGGAAAAAGTGTAGGGAAATCTCCTCAATGGCACACAAAGCGGGGAAAAAAAATGACATGGGTATTAACTCTTTTCAACCCAAAACAAAAAAAAATTTTAAAAATTGTAACATTCAGGTTCTTGCATAAGCCCTGTTGTAACTGGTTCTCTTTACAGCTCAGCAGTAATATGTAGTGATAACTAAATCTTAATTCATGCAAGCCCAAGTCTTCTGCTTTGGGTTTTGGTTCTATTCCAAAAAAGCAGAATTGTAGGCAAACAGCTAAATACTGTGACACTCAGTCTGATGCCTAAGTCGGGAACTTTCCTTAATACAAGCAGGCCTACTGGTATTTGGTTGCCCCCAGGTCTTAGAATGCAATGCAATTGTTTCTGGCTAGACAGCACCAGGACCGAACAAAGGTAACAAGTAAGGGTACCTGTGATCAGGAGGAGACAGTAGCTGTTAGCAGAATCCAGGGACAGGCAGCAAGCAAGCATAATCCAGTAAACAGTTCTAAGGTCAGGGTAGGCAGCAGGCAAGCGCAATCCAGTAAACAGTTCTAAGGTCAGGGCAGGCAACAGGCAAGAAAAATTTAGTAAACAGTTCTAAGGTCAGGGTAGGCAACAGGCAAGCGCAATCCAGTAAACAGTTCTAAGGTCAGGGCAGGCAACGGGCAAAGAAAATCTAGTAAACAGTTATAAAGTCAGAGCAGGCAGTGGGCAAGCATAATCCAGTAAACAGTTCTATGGTCAGGGCAGGCAACGAGCAAGCAAAATCTAGAGAACAGTTCTAAGGTCAGGGCAGGCAACGAGCAAGCAAAATCTAGTAAACAGTTCCAAGGTAAGGGCAGGCAGTGGATAATTGTAATCTAGTAAACAGTTCTAAGGTCAGGGCAGGCAACAGGCAAGAAAAATCCAGTAAACAGTTGTATGGTCAGGGCAAGCAACGTGCAAGCAAGATCTAGTAGGCAATCAGAGGTCAAGTTAGGTTAATGGCAGAGTTCAACAACAAAGGAATTCAACAACAGGTTGTGCAGCAGGGACAAGTAAGGTACAACATGTAGTAGCACCAAGATAGCACAATCAACTAGGGGGCAGAAGCAGAGACGGTTGTGTGGCTGTTAGTATTTGAGAAAGCTAAGCAGAGCCCGCACGCTGCCTAGCAATAATTATGCCTTGCGAGAGCCGCAGGCGCAGTCTTTGTTGCCTGGCAACAGGGATGCGGGCAAGGCAGGAAACAGCTGGCTGTCGGGGAACGGAGTAAGCATACGAGTCAGATTCACACTCCTAACATATACACAAATGAACCACATATATGGGAACTGTTTAACTTGCCAAATGAGTTATATTTCTGTCCATCCAGTCCAGAGAGTTACACAGCTCTGCCAAACAGCATAGCCCTGTCAGGGCAGGAGACCTGATCTTTCCCTGCTGCAGTTCATTTACACTTACAGATCTTGTCCCACCTCCAACCTGTGACTGGACAGTGAAAGGAGAAGCAGCACACAGATGACTTCATCTCTGTCACTCTGCTCTCTCTTCCCATCAGAAAGCTCCTTGCACTGCAACACAATGAACTGGCTCCTTGTGCTGCTTTTTCCTCTCGCAGTCTGGGTTCTGCTTTCTTCAGGGACTGTACAGCAGGCTGATGCCAATTTGATTTCAAGTACTTACACTGCTTACATGAAAAAAAAGTAGTAAATGTAAAGATTTATGAATGACTACAGAACTAAATCAACTTGTGTCTTTCATGTCTACTTGGAGTCCAGCTTTAAAGGTATGCACATTAAGTAATAGAGGTTTCATACTTCTACATGAAGTCCCTCAACACATCCTATTTTTATAAGAGTCATTATAAATATACCAGATTAAAGTAATTTGCATCAGGGTACATCAAGGTTCCTGCAATTGTACATCTATGCATGGTAAACCATTAATTCTGGCATTGGAAATTAAATACTGACACAAAAAAATAAACATTTAATAAATTAGCTCGGCTTTTTGGCTTTAGAAATGAGCCTCTAATTGGAGATATGGGGAATTTGTCAGAGCCTGGGGCTCATTTACAATTTAAGTTCATTTGGGAGGGATTAATTACATATCAAAGAGGTACACGGCACGGTTTACATGATTCATGCTAAAAAAAAATATATATATATACAAGCTATTAGGGCCTTCTAAAAAATAAGGTTATTTTAGGTTACCCTCTTACAGGGTGAAAACAGAGATGGCTTAATGTCAGGAATATATTTTTTTTTCTTCCAGTTTATTTTTTAAAACAAGCCATTTGGAGGAATTCCACTAAGATAGAACCATCAGTCTAGAGCTAAAATATTTGAAAATGTGAATGTTTTCTGGATGGCTGTCCAGATATTGCAGATATTCTTGGGCATATTCAATAATTCTGTCATTTCTCGACTTTGGTCAGTTACTGGATCATTCACTAAATGTCTACTGCAACTTCCAGTTACTACCTGTGTGATAAAAAAAAAAAAAATATATGAAGTGTATCCCTAGGCAAAACTTAGACTTTTACCTTATTTTTTGTGTGTCTTGGATATAGGTGGGAATAGTTAAAGCAGGGTTTTCCAACCAGGGTTCCATGGAACCCTAGGGTTCTTTTGGAGGCTGTTAGGGGTTCCTTGATCAATTAGCAATTTTTCAGATGAGTTCCCACTAACACCAACAGACTTTTTTAGCTACAGTGCCTTGAAAAAGTATTCACACCCCTTGAAATTTTCCACATTTTGTCATGTTACAACCAAAAACGTAAATGTATTTTGTTGGGATTTTATGTGATACACCAACATAATTGTAAAGTAGAAGTAAAATGATAAATGGTTTTCAAATTTTTTTACAAATAAATATGTGAAAAGTGTGGCGTGCATTTGTATTCGGCCTCCCTGAGTCAATACTTTGGAGAACCTTTAACTGCAAGTCTTTTTGGGGATGTCTCTACCAGCTTTGCACATCTAGAGAGTGACATTTTTGCCCATTTTTTTTTTCCAAAATAGTTCAAGCTCTGTCATATTGGATGGAGAGCGTCTGTGAACAGCAATTTTCAAGTCTTGCCACAGATTCTCAATTGGATTTAGGTCTGGACTTTGACTGGGCCTTTCTAACACATGAATATGCTTTTGATCTAAACCATTCCATTGTAGCTCTGGCTGTATGTTTCGGGTCGTTGTCCTGCTGGAAGGTGAACCTCCTCCTCAGTCTCAAGTCTTTTGCAGACTCCAACAGGTTTTCTTCTAAGATTGCCCTGTATTTGGCTCCATCCATCTTCCCATCAACTCTGACCAGCTTCCCTGTCCCTGCTGAAGAAAAGCATCCCCACAACATGATGCTGCCACCACCATGTTTCACAGTGGGGATGGTGTGTTCAAGGTGATGTGCAGTGTTATGAACAACAAAAAGGGGGAAAGGGAATTGGGACTTTAAATGAAATTGCGTCGGGTAGGGTCGCACATTTCCATCCCTGTGACTACAATATATAAAAAACCCCACAAGCCGGAGCGAGCGAGTGAGGGAAAAGGAAGTGGGACTTTGAATGAAGCCAATGGTTTGCAAGCCGACACATAACGGAGGGTCAATAGTGTCTTTATTGCATATTCATACAGACAATGGTATCAGACAATGTCAAGGTAACACTTGGTAAAATGTTAGCAATGTTAGCAGTAATAACCAAAGATCAGCGTAAAGATCGTTAGCATAGTCATCAAAGATAAAACAGGTAACATGAATAATAACATAGGTATGAGAGATGTTGCTGAATAAAAACAAGGGATCACCAGGTGTCAGAATACGTAAATAGTTAAAACAAGGTAATGCCTGCCAGATAGCTGGCCTCAAAATCCTGTTGATGGGTAATAGTCTGTATAGCATGGATTGGAACAAAAAAGGGGAACCGGTAGCTCGACGCGTTTCGTGGTTCAGGACCACTCATCAGGAGCAGACATGTCATGTTTCTAGAATGTAAAGATAATAATATCATGGGTAAGAATTTAGAATGGGTGCATGAGGGCTGGTAATCCCCCAAAAAAATTAATAGTACTCACAGCAGGCAAGGGTAGATGGCGAATGGCCAGGCACGGCAATCCGCCCGGAACGAATGCCAAACCGGGAGCTGAGGCGGGCATCCCCGCCGCGGCGACCAAAACAGGCACCCCCCCAGGGGGCGATGCAGAGCCACGGGGCACCCTAGAGTAGAAAGTGGCAGATGTGTGAGAGTGTAGGGGGGTATGAGTGCAGGAAGGGAGGTACGGGAGGTGGAAGTGGGGGGAAGGGGGAGTGTGGGGGGTGGTGGGGATGTGGAGAAACGTGATGGAGAAGGTGAAGTGAGGATGGGAGTGAAGGGGAGAGAGGTGAGTAGGCGGGGGATACAGCAGGTGAACCAACAGGTCAGAGGAGGGAATAAGAAAATATGAGTGAAGTGACATTACCTGTGTGACAAACGTGGTGTGGAGAGAAAACCACCAACACACTGTAGTATACCTCGGGCGCCGCACCGTCCCAGGTCACCAAGAGCGCCCATATATAGGCGCCGCCGCGGGGAAGCCCGCCAACGTCACGCACGCAGGGCCAAAAGTGGGAGGAGCTCCGGCGGGCGGCCGACCAATGATCGGCAGCCGCCGGGACCAACCCATTAAGCCCGCGAGCATCAAAACAACAACGCAGAGGGCGCGGCGGCGCCGTGAGGCGCGGCACACGTCCGCCGCGGGTGGCGTGACGTCGATGGGCAGTGGCGGCAAGCCCCGCCCCCATACACGCCCACCACCGTGGGCGGGCGGGGAGGGGGAGGAAGAAGCCGACAGTGCCCACCGCAGCTCCCGGGCAGGCAAGGGCCGGGCGGCCCACCGGCCGGCCAAAGCCATCAACCCAGGATAAGGCTTAACCATTAATTGGGAGAAAGGCTGAACATTAAAATTGAAAAATATATATATAGGCGGCGCCTATATATGGGCGCTCTTGGTGACCTGGGACGGTGCGGCGCCCGAGGTATACTACAGTGTGTTGGTGGTTTTCTCTCCACACCACGTTTGTCACACAGGTAATGTCACTTCACTCATATTTTCTTATTCCCTCCTCTGACCTGTTGGTTCACCTGCTGTATCCCCCGCCTACTCACCTCTCTCCCCTTCACTCCCATCCTCACTTCACCTTCTCCATCACGTTTCTCCACATCCCCACCACCCCCCACACTCCCCCTTCCCCCCACTTCCACCTCCCGTACCTCCCTTCCTGCACTCATACCCCCCTACACTCTCACACATCTGCCACTTTCTACTCTAGGGTGCCCCGTGGCTCTGCATCGCCCCCTGGGGGGGGTGCCTGTTTTGGTCGCCGCGGCGGGGATGCCCGCCTCAGCTCCCGGTTTGGCATTCGTTCCGGGCGGATTGCCGTGCCTGGCCATTCGCCATCTACCCTTGCCTGCTGTGAGTACTATTAATTTTTTGGGGGGATTACCAGCCCTCATGCACCCATTCTAAATTCTTACCCATGATATTATTATCTTTACATTCTAGAAACATGACATGTCTGCTCCTGATGAGTGGTCCTAAACCACGAAACGCGTCGAGCTACCGGTTCCCCTTTTTTGTTCCAATCCATGCTATACAGACTATTACCCATCAACAGGATTTTGAGGCCAGCTATCTGGCAGGCATTACCTTGTTTTAACTATTTACGTATTCTGACACCTGGTGATCCCTTGTTTTTATTCAGCAACATCTCTCATACCTATGTTATTATTCATGTTACCTGTTTTATCTTTGATGACTATGCTAACGATCTTTACGCTGATCTTTGGTTATTACTGCTAACATTGCTAACATTTTACCAAGTGTTACCTTGACATTGTCTGATACCATTGTCTGTATGAATATGCAATAAAGACACTATTGACCCACCGTTATGTGTCGGCTTGCAAACCATTGGCTTCATTCAAAGTCCCACTTCCTTTTCCCTCACTCGCTCGCTCCGGCTTGTGGGGTTTTTTATATGATGTGCAGTGTTAGTTTTCTGACACACATAGTGTTTTGTTTTTAGGCCAAATAGTTCAATTGTGGTCTCATCTGACCAGATCACCTTCTACCACATGTTTGCTGTGTCCCCCACATGGCTTCCCGTAAACTGCAAATGCTACTTCTTCTGGCTTTCTATCAGCAATGGCTTTCTTCTTGCCACTCTTCCATAAAGGCCAGATTTGTGGAGTGCATGAGTAATAGTTGTCCTGTGGACAGATTCTCCCACCTGAGCTGTGGATCGCTGCAGCTCCTCCAGAGTTACCATGGGCCTCCTGGCTGCTTCTCTGATGAATGCTCTCCTTGCCCGGCCTGTCAGTTTAGGTGGACGGCCATGTCTTGATAGGTTTGCAGTTGTGCCATACTCTTTCCGTTTTCGGATGATGGATTGAACAGTGCTCTGTGAGATGTTCAAAGCTTTGGATATTTTTTTATAACCTAACCCTGCTTTAAACTTCTCCACAACCTGTTCCTGATCTATCTGGTGTGTTCCTTGGCTTTCATGATGCTGTTTGTTCACTAAGGTCCTCTAACAGAACAGCTGTATTTATACTGAGATTAAATTACACACAGGTGGACTCTATTTTCTAATTAGGTGACTTCTGAAGGCAATTGGTTCCACTAGATTTTAGTTAGGGGTATCAGAGTAAAGGGGGCTGAATACAAATGCACACAAAATTCTTTGTAAACCATTTATCATTTTCCTTTGCATTGTGAGCTGTGCTGTGTACAATCCACGGACTGTGCTGCTGTGTTTGGACTGTGTGCTAAACAGTCAAGGGCTACATGCTGTGTGGTATACTACTGTTCTAGTGCTGCCATGAGAGGACCTCATGCTGCTGTACACCAAGGAAGGAGCAGACTTTGGAGAGACCAATAGGTGCAGGCTGGAGAGGAAGGTCCAAAGCCTGGCAGGTTACCTTTTGCCTAATTCCACTCATGAGTTGTGGCCTAGCTTTGATCTTCATCCATCCTGAGTGTGGGAAAACTCAGGCGATCCAAGCGGAAGTTCAGCCCCCCTTCCTTGCCCACAACATTCTGGTACACATCACAGGCAGAAGGCTGTGGGACCATTCATAAAGAGAGTCACGGAGCTAAGGGGAACACTAGGCGTAGGGACGGCATGACAGTGCTGGACAGCACAGTTGCCGTTTTAAGAGGTAGGAAGATTGCCCCTTTTAGAGAAGGGGAGGGGTTAGGCCAGGAAGAGCAGGAGATGTGTGTGAGGGGGAAGTGATGTCATTCGGAGAGCGGTGAAGGACGAGAGTAGTTGCGCGCCTCACCTCTCTTCACTTTCCCGGGCTTTAGTTTTAATATGGCGGCGATGGAGGGATTTATGGACCAGATGAGAGCGGCGGTGGCCGCGAACGGCGCGGACTGGCTTATTCAGCAGCTCAGTCTGTTAGCAGGCGGCGGAACGGCAGTGAGCGGGGGGGGGGCGGCAGCACCTCGTGCGCGGCGGTCACGGCCGCCTGAGAGATATAGCCCTGAGTCAGGGCTGGGAACGTCACGGTCAGAGCAGCAGAGGGCACCGGAGGGAGAGACACTGGCACCCACAAGGCAGGGTCAGCAAAAGGAGGGCAGAGGAGAAGTGACTCGGCGCAAGGGCGGTGTGACTGGGGGAAGGGGGCCCAGCAATACACGCGGCTCTTCCCCCCCGGCACGGCGGAGATGCATAGAACAGCCAGAGGGGTCTGCAGGAGAAGGGCGGAGAGGTCGGGACATTCCGGAAGCTACCGCAACCAGTGATGCAGCTGCGCAGACATCTGCAACGGCCGGTAATCCTCTGCGAGGCGGGAGAGGGGCAGCCGGAGTCATCAGAGCCAGTGGGGGAGGAGGTACTGGACGGTCAACGCGCACCCCAAAAGACGGCAGGCGTAGGAGTCCATCACCAGGGGCGTCCAACGGGTCTGGCGGCACTCCGGAGAGAGGTGGACGTGCGCAGCACCGCAGGCCCTCGGCAACCACTGCGACCGCAGTTGGGGTGCAGCAAGAGGTCAACAGAATGGATCACAGCGACGATCGGTCGGAAGGGGAGCTGTCTGGGTCTGACGGAGGCGACGATCAAGGACGGCAGGCTACGGTGGTTCCAGGAGTGGCGGCTGTTGGGCCCAGTCCAGGGCAGCCCGGTGAGTGCACTTCTTCTTCTAATCCTGTTACTATGTTACTGCATAACTTGTTGGGGCAAAAGGAGCAGAGGAGTAGTTCGAGGTCGGGGGGTTTGGACAGGTCAGGGGGGGCTGAGACGGGTCCTGCCATACCGCCTGCGGTGGTGCCGCAGTTGAGAAATGAAGGTTTACAGGAGTTGTTAGCAGGTCTTAAGGAGCTAGTGGCAAGGGTGGAATCGGGGTCAGGTAGCTGTCCGGCAAAAGCATGGACAGCAGAGAAGACTCCTCCGCAGAAGGAGGTCGCCCCACCAATTGCGGGCGAGGTACAGATGGAGGTTGCAGCGGTGGGGGTGTCCCCCAGTACGTCAGGAGTGGTTGCGACTTCGGGGGATCCGGTGAAGACAACGGAAAAACCTGCAGATTCAGTTAGATTGGCAGATGCGGCGAGGAGCGAGGTTTATGTCTGCTTTGAAGGCCCATTGGGGGCTCATTTGAAAGCAGAGATAAAAGAAAAAATATGGAAGGGCGATTACGTTGAAATTTTCACGTTGCTGCCTTTAGAAAAATTTAATCTGGATAGATTAAAACCGGTCGAAGGAAAAAAGGAGGACGAGGAGAAGCGAAGGTATCGCTTAATTCCGCGTACATTTTCCAACTGGTTACAAGCGTTTGCCATTCTGGCGAGTGTGGTTGGTGAGAAGGCGCCGGAGAATTGTTCAGCGCTGTTCGTATACCTGGAGGCTATTAGTGAAGCCCACAGGACATACGGGGGCTTGGCGTGGCTACGCTATGATGAACAATTTCGTCAGAGGATGGCTGTTAGACCGAATCTACGCTGGGATCATAAGGACATCAGCTTGTGGATGAGGTTGATGACGGCGGCGAGGGCCCCTAGTCAGTTTTTTCAGGCAGGGGTCGGAGGTTCAGCAACTCCGGGACAACCGACCGAGAAGAGATGGGGTTATTGCTGGCAATTCAATGAGGGAACATGCAGATTTGGATCCAACTGTCGCTTCAAGCACTTGTGCTCCAGCTGCGCGGGATCACACGCATTGGCCAAATGTTTCAAAAAAGGAAAAGGTCGTGCCGGAGATACTGCGGGTAAGAGGGAAGACTCCGGTCCGAGTGGAAAGGATGCTGCCTTTCCTCAATAGATACCCGGATCGGGCAGCGGCCGCCACTTTAGAGGCAGGGTTTAAGAATGGTTTTGTTATTCCTTGTTCTCTGGCCGTGGTGCCGCCTGAGGCCAAGAATCTTCGGTCGGCCTTGATGCATTCCAGGGTGGTTACGGACAAATTGGAAAAAGAGGTCTCATTGGGACGCATGGCGGGCCCTTTTGAAGAGGTACCACTATCGGGGTTGGTGGTCTCTCCTTTGGGGGTGGTACCCAAAAGGGAGCCGAACAAGTTCAGACTCATACACCACCTCTCTTTTCCAAAGGGAGGGTCGGTGAATGATGCAATCGCGCCGGAAGATTGTGCGGTCACGTACACATCTTTTGACGCCGCTGTAGCATGGGTTAAAAAATATGGGCAGGGGTCATTAATGGCCAAGTCAGATATCGAATCGGCTTTTCGGCTCTTGCCAGTACATCCCGACAGTTTTAGATGGTTAGGCTGTAAATGGGAAGGGGCCTACTATGTAGACCGGTGTCTTCCAATGGGCTGTTCTATATCCTGTGCTCTTTTTGAGACATTCAGCTCGTTCTTAGAATGGGCCGTTCGGGATGTAGCAGGTATCAATTCAGTTATCCATTACTTGGATGACTTCTTATGCGTTGGTCCTGCGGGTTCTAACCTTTGTGCAGTGCTTTTGGGGACATTGCAATACCTGGCGGAAAGATTCGGGGTGCCGTTAGCCCCGGAAAAGACAGAGGGTCCAACAGCGATTATCACATTTCTCGGAATTGAGATAGATTCGTTGAGGATGGAATGCAGGATTCCGATCGACAAATTGTTGAAGTTAAAAGAGGAAGTTCGCGGGACTATTGGAGTTAGGAAATTGCAGCTTCGCCAACTCCAATCACTGCTAGGTAAGTTAAATTTTGCCTGCCGAATTATACCTATGGGCCGTATATTTTGCAGGCGGCTTGCTGCCGCCACTGCAGGTGTCCGAGCACCTACACATTTCGTGAGTCTTACGAGTGAACATAGGGAGGACTTGCGTGTGTGGCAGGTATTCCTGGAGTCCTTTAATGGAAGGGCTCTTTGGATGTCCGGGCCCATCAGCAACTGTGATTTGGAACTCTTCACGGATGCGGCGGGTTCGACGGGGTTTGGTGCCTTTTTTAAGGGACAATGGTGCGCAGCCAGGTGGCCTGTGGCATGGCAGGATGCGGGGTTCTTAAAGAACCTGGTACTTTTGGAGTTGTTCCCCATTGTTGTTGCCATGGAATTGTGGGGTGAGGCATTCAAGAACTTGAAGGTCCGATTCAATTGTGACAATCTGGGGGTGGTGCAAGTGGTTAATCGGCTGACCGCGGCATCTGTGCCGGTGGTCAGGCTTTTGCGCCATCTCGTACTTCGCTGCTTACAAGTAAATGCTTTCATATATGCTGTGCATCTCCCGGGGACCGAGAACACTTTGGCTGATGCTTTGTCTCGTTTTCAGTGGGACAGGTTCCGGAAGTTGGCACCGGAGGCGGATCAGCAGGGGGTTGCCTGTCCCGGTTGGATATGGAACATTGCCTTGGAACAGCAGCAAAATGGATTCAACAATCTGTGAGTACGGCTACATGGAATGCCTACTCTAAGGTATGGAAGGATTGGTTCGCCTTTTTGACTGACTTGGGCATGGGATCGGATGATCCGGATGTGGACAAGGCGGTTCTGTTTTTTATCGTTAGGGATTTTGAAAAAGGTATCTCAGCGGCGGCCATCAATCGGGAATTGGCGGGTTTGGCCTTCTTGTTTAAATGGCAGGGGCATCGTGACCATACTAAGGAATTTTGGTTACGACAGGCAGTCAAGGGATATAAGAAGGCGCACAAGCAGAGGGATGGGAGGCGCCCTGTCTCATTCGAAATGCTGAAGCAATTGATGCGGAGCTTGGAAAAGGTCTGTAGTTCACATTACGAATGTGTGCTGTTCAAAGCATCGTTCGCGCTTGCCTTCTTTGGGGCGCTGAGGGTAAGTGAGCTGGTCAGCCCTTCAAAGGCAGCTCCTGGAGGGCTCATGCAGAGCGAAGTTGAACTATGGGTAGATAGGGTTCGTATAAGGATTAGTAGATCTAAGACGGATCAAACAGGGAGGGGTAGGTATTTGGACCTTGGGAAGATTGCGGAGTGTAGCATATGCCCGGTTAGGGTGGTGGGAGCCTTTATGGAGGTTAGACCAGCTTCTACAGGCCCTTTTTTGATTCACAAGGACAGTTCGTGTCTGTCCAAATACCAGTTTGTAGCGGTTTTTAAAAAATGCGTGGTTATGGTGGGGTGTGATCCTTTACGGTTTTCTTCACATTCATTTAGGATTGGGGCGGCCACAGAGGCTGCTAGGGCAGGTTTGAGTCAGGAGGTAATTAGACGTTTGGGCAGATGGGACTCGGATAGATTTAAGTTATATATCCGCCCTCACATGGTTCAGATGTAATGTATGGTATTTGGTGATATTTATGTATATGAGTTGGGTATTGTGTGTTTATTTGGCTTTTGCATTGTTCCTTTCGTTAACAGGTCAAGCAGTGGGTCTTGTATGGATACTCGGGCACTCTTATGTGTTCTGGGGGGCCAAGAGAGCTGACGTTCGGCCGAATGGCAGACAGCTAAGGATTCCTAGACAAGAGGCGCTTATCCGGTGGATTGGGGTCCCGGGGATGCAATGGAATAGGGTGTTGGGGGAAGTGTATAGATTCTCTCGCTTGGACAGGTCCCCCGATGTCTTGTTATTGCATGTGGGTGGCAACGATATGGGAGCTAGATCAATGAGGGACCTCATTAGAGATATTAAGTGCGATTTCTTAAGGCTACGGGCAGCTTATCCTAAGATCGTTTTAGTTTGGTCCGATATGGTTGGGAGGTTGTCCTGGCGTTGGGCTTGGTCTGATAAAAAAGTTGACAGGGCCAGGATTAAAGTTAATAAGGAGGTGAGCAGGTTCTTTATCAAAAATGGCGGGTTAGCCGTTCGTCATAGGGAGTTAGAGGTGGACACCTGGCGGTATCTCCGCAGTGATGGTGTACATCTGAATGAGGTAGGGACTGACTTATGGTCGTTAGGTTTACAAGAAGGGATACAGAGAGGTCTGAGTGTGTGGAGGTGCGCGCAAGGGTAAGGGGTTACCCCTTTCGTGCGGTGGCAGTTTTTGGTTTCCTTTAATAGGAAAAAGTTATGTTACAAGTGGTAACATGTGTTACCCATCCAGGGGATGGGGGGTTGTTTGATGGTACCCATCCATATGATGGGGGGTTTTGCTGTTACCCATACATGGAAGGATGGGGATTGAAGTGGTACCTTCAGGCCTTAAGGGTTAACCTGGAGGAGTTTAGAAGGTTAGGTCACTGGGGTAGGTCGTGATCATGCCTCCGAGTCAGGGGTTCCCGACTGGTAGGTTTAAAATAAAGTATTTCCCCCAGTGACCAGGGTTATAGTTGTTGTTCTTACAGTAAATTTACCCTCAGAAGTTATTTAAGAAAGTTATTGTTATTTATATATTTATGTTATTTTATAAGTTTTAATAAATAGGCCGTAAGGCCATTTTTACTCCAAGAACTAGTCTGAGTCATCTATGATGTTTTTGGAGGGAGGGTATGCATAGAAAAAGGTTAGTAGTTTAAGTAGCTGGGCTTAAGTCCTACAATGTCAAGAGAGTCACGGAGCTAAGGGGAACACTAGGCGTAGGGACGGCATGACAGTGCTGGACAGCACAGTTGCCGTTTTAAGAGGTAGGAAGATTGCCCCTTTTAGAGAAGGGGAGGGGTTAGGCCAGGAAGAGCAGGAGATGTGTGTGAGGGGGAAGTGATGTCATTCGGAGAGCGGTGAAGGACGAGAGTCCCACCCACCCTCCCGAGTATGGGCAGTTTTTGGTTTCCTTTAATAGGAAAAAGTTATGTTACAAGTGGTAACATGTGTTACCCATCCAGGGGATGGGGGGTTGTTTGATGGTACCCATCCATATGATGGGGGGTTTTGCTGTTACCCATACATGGAAGGATGGGGATTGAAGTGGTACCTTCAGGCCTTAAGGGTTAACCTGGAGGAGTTTAGAAGGTTAGGTCACTGGGGTAGGTCGTGATCATGCCTCCGAGTCAGGGGTTCCCGACTGGTAGGTTTAAAATAAAGTATTTCCCCCAGTGACCAGGTTATAGTTGTTGTTCTTACAGTAAATTTACCCTCAGAAGTTATTTAAGAAAGTTATTGTTATTTATATATTTATGTTATTTTATAAGTTTTAATAAATAGGCCGTAAGGCCATTTTTACTCCAAGAACTAGTCTGAGTCATCTATGATGTTTTTGGAGGGAGGGTATGCATAGAAAAAGGTTAGTAGTTTAAGTAGCTGGGCTTAAGTCCTACAATGTCAAGCACAATGCGGCTCGCACATGTGCAGTGGGAAGCAGCAAGGAGCCACAGCCAGCTTCCCTTAGCAAACATGCCGGCGCCTGGACCTGAATACCAGTGAAGAACTGGCTCAGGTGAGGATGGCGCTGGATCCTTGGACAGTTAGGTATAGGTAGCTGCTGAATTTTTTTTTTTCAAATGGGCTGAAGGTATTCTTTAACTCCCTCCTTAGCGATGGGTTCCCCACATACAGGGACAAACATTGCGGCACAGGGTATCCTAGGTACCTAGCTTGGAAGGTCACGGAAGAGGGGTAGTGGATGAGAGGCCTCCAGAATGGAGAAATTTGGGAACACATGAAGAGATGATCTCTTGTGTCGGGGAGAATTCTTGTAATGTCACTAGGAGTGAGGTGACATGTTGAGCTGTGCTGGTGGAGCGTGGTACAGGCTCTGCGGTACGCACTCGGAACTGCTGCATCCATTAGGCAAAGTTAGAAAACAGGTAGATTAAAGTGTGAACCACCCAGAAGTGAATGTACACAAAGTGAATTAAGTCAACTCTGCAAAGTGGAACATGCTCATGTCTAAGCTGGAGTGCCACCTTAAAGACGATTTCAGGGACTGCGGCCTCCACCTGTAAATACAGGCATTAGCGAGCGCTACAATCAGGTGCATTAATCCCCAGCCTACACACACCACATGCCTTCTGTATTACCACCCTAATCGATCTTGTAATAAAAAAGCTGCAGTGCCTGCATCCCTCTAGACAAGATGAACGTTATACTGGCCATGCACTATGGATTGAACAAGAGAAAGCTATTGGTTGCTTTATCCATCCTAAATAAAATGGATGGAGGAATCTCCCCTTCTGACTAATGTATTGTGACAGCCAACAGCCATAGCTGCCGGAATACCCAAACAGTGGCTGTATCTGATTGGATGCAGACGCTGTTCAGTTGACAATTTACTATATCTGGATCCTTTGATTTCCAAAGAGTCAATGGGGTTGATTTACTAAGGGCATATAGGCTGTGCACTTTGCAAAGAGAAGTTGCCCTCTGCAAGTGCAGTTGCTCCAGAGCTTAGTAAATGAGGTAAAGCTTCATTTTGCAAAGAATACCCAATCACATGCAAGGAAAATAAAAAAAACTGCGTTTTTGCTTGCACTTGATTGGGTGATGGCAGTCATTTACAAAGCTCTGGAGCAACTGCGCTTGCAGAGGGCAACTGCACTTTGCAAAGTTCACAGTCTATCAACCCCCAAATGTCTGAAAAATGAGAACTATAAATTTCCCACAAATACAGACCTCAAATCTCAAATTAAACAATGTTACAAAACATATAATACAAAATAAAAAAAAATAAAGTGCTACAAGATGTGAAAATTGATTCTCAAATGAAAGGATATTGGGCGGCAGGGTGCCAACAGGGCCACACATGGCTTGAACATCGGCCAGTTCATCCAGAACAAATCAAAACGCGCTCAGTGTGGGGCCAGCAATAGAATTTCACCTACAATGGAATTCCTATTGCAGGGCATAGATATCATTTGACTTGCAGCCGTCTGCCAATCACACAGCTACTGAACAGCCACAGGTTTCCATAAGACAAGGCAGGTTCAGATCTAAACAGCAGTTGAATATTGCAATGGAAAACGCATTCTAATAAGATGAAATTACAAAATGGCTTGTGTCACAGTTACATACAGGCAGTCCCTGGGTTACAAACAAGATAGGTTCTGTAGGTTTGTTCTTGAGTTGAATTTGTATGTAAATTGGAACAGATACATTTTTTAAGTGTAGCTCCAGCCAAAAAATTATTTAATTTTTTTATGGATAGCATAGGGAAGGGTTAACACCCCTGTAATGTTTTTTTTTTTTTTGCTGTCTGTGCCCCTGTTCAGAAGATTTCCCCTCACTTTCTGTCTCTGTGACAATTTGATTTTGGGTCGTTGTAGAAACAAGAATTGATGATAAAGATTTAGTGGAGACATCTTTTTCCCATAATAATTCTTATAGGAGAGAATTTCCCTTCCTAGGGGTAGATTTCCTCTTACTTCCTGTCGTCTCCCTCTGTTTGTAATTATGAGTTGTATGTAAGTCGGATGTTTGTGTTGGAAGGCAACATGGTTTAACCGCTTCCCGACCGCCTCCACGCAGATATACTGCGGCAGAAGGACACGTACAGGCAGATTAACGTACCTGTATGTTGCCCTTTGAGAGGCGGCTCGCGGGCGCCCGCCGGGATCTCCGTGATCGCGGGTCCCGCAGACTCAATGTCCGCAGGGATACCCGCGATCGTCTCACAGTGAGGAAGAACGGGGAAGTGCTAATGTAAACAAGCATCTCCCCGTTCTGCGTAATGACACTGACACTGATCACACTCCCTGTAATCGGGAGCGGTGATCAGTGTTGTGTCACACACAGCCCCTCCCCCCCACAGTTAGAATCACTCCCTAGGACACACTTAACCCCTACAGTGCCACCTAGTGGTTAAACCTCTACACTGCCAGTGACATTTTTACAGTAATCAATGCACTTTTATAGCATTGATTGTTGTATTAATGCCAATGGTCCCAAAAATGTGCCAAAATTGTCCGATGTGTCCGCCAAAATGTCGCAGTCGCGATGAAAATCGCTGATCGCCGCCATTACTAGTAAAAAAAAAAATTATCAATAAAAATGCCATAAAACTATCCCCTATTTTGTAGCCACTATGGGGTTGATTTACTAAAGGCAAAAAGATTGTGCACTCTGCAAGTGCAGTTGCTCCAGAGCTTAGTAAATGAGCAGAAGCTCTGCTGACTTCCATCATCCAATCATGTACAAGCAAAAATGCTGTTTTTTTTATTCTCCTTGCATGCGATTGGGTATTCTTTGTAAAGTGAATCCTTACCTCATTTACTAAGCTCTGGAGCAACTGCACTTGCAGAGGGCAACTGCACTTTTCAAAGTGCAAAGTCTATTTGTCTTTAGTAAATCAACCCCATTAACTTTTGCGCAAACCAATCAATAAACGCTTATTGCGATTTTTCTTTACCAAAATATGTAGAAGAATACGCATCGGCCTAAACTGAGGAAAAAAACTGTTTTTTTATATTTTTGGGGGGGATATTTATTATAGCAAAAAGTAAAAAATAATGCGTTTTTTCAAAACTGTTGGTAATTTTTTGATTATAGCGCAAAAAATAAAAAACGCAGAGGTGATCAAATACCACCAAAAGAAAGCTCTATTAGTGGGGAAAAAAGGACACATTGGGGTTGATTTACTAAAGGCAAAAAGACTGTGCACTTTGGAAAGTGCAATTGCACATGGCAAGAGCAGTTGCTCCAGAGTTTAGTAAATGAGCAGAAGCTCTGCTGACTTTCATCAACCAATCATGTGCAAGCAAAAATGCTGTTTTTTTTTCTTTTCCTTGCATGTGATTGGGTATTCTTTACAAAGTGAAGCTTTACCTCATTTACTAAGCTCTGGAGCAACTGCACTTGCAGAGTGCAATTGCACTTTCCAAGGTGCACAGTCTATTGGCCTTTAGTAAATCAACCCCATTGGTGTCTTTTAACCACTAAGCCACCGCCCACCGTCATATGACGGCGGGACGAGGCTTCTGTTGTTCTGGGCGGACGTCATATGACGTGATCGCCCTCCCGAGCCACTAGGGGGCCCGCTGCGTCGCTCGGGACCCGGTGCGCGTGCCCGGCGGCCGCAATGTCCGCCGGGCACCCGCGATTGCCGGGTAACAGAGCAGGACCGTGGATCTGTGTATGTAAACACAGATCCACGTCCTGTCAGAGAGGAGAGGAGACCGATGGTGTGTCCCTTGTCCATAGGGACACTAATCGGTCTCCTCCCCTAGTGAGTCCCCTCCTACCACAGTTAGAATCACCTCCCTAGATCATACATTAACCCCTCGATCGCCCCCTAGTGTTAACCCCTTCAATGCCAGTCACATTTACACAGTAATCAATGCATTTTTATAGCACGGATCGCTGCATAAATGTGAATGGTCCCAAAAATGTGTCAAAAGTGTCCGATATGTCCGCTGCAATATCGCAGTCACAATAAAAATCGCAAATCGCCACCATTACTAGAAAAAAATAAATAAATAAATAAAAATGCTATAAACCTATCCCCTATTTTGTAGACGCTATAACTTTTGCGCAAACCAATCAATATACGCTTATCGCGATTTTTTTTTTTACCAAAAATATGTAGAAGAATACATATTGGCCTAAACTGAGGAAAAAAATTGTTAAAAAAAAAAAAAAATTGGATATTTATTATAGCAAAAAGTAAAAAATATTGTGTTTTTTCAAAATCGTCCCTCTTCTTTTGTTTATAGCGCAAAAAATAAATAACACAGAGGTGATCAAATACCACCAAAAGAAAGCTCTATTTGTGGGGAAAAAAATGATAAAAATTTCATTAGGGTGCAGTGTAACATGACCGCGCAATTGTCATTCAAAGTGCGACAGCGCTGAAAACTGAAAAATGGCTTGGGCAGGAAGGGGGTGAAAGTGCCCGGTATTCAGGTGGTTAAGCACAATACCAATAAATAGAAATTGGACCCTTTTATCTTTGGTCTGGTGCTCCTTCCATGTATGTAGGTTTTTTTTTCTAGTGATTGCCTGATGCTCCTTGTTTTTGCAATAAACCATGGTCCTCAATTTGCACTGTGATGGCAGAATTGCGGTCGGAGCCTGGAAAATATGTGCTGGAGGTATCAGAAGCCCTAACCCTCTCTCCCTGTGAGTCTGGAACATTAAACATCTGGAAAAGACTAAAGTGACTGGCACCTTCGTTATTGCCATCCTCCACTGTGACCAGGATCCACCCTGGGGTAATGCTAGCCCCACCCTGCCTTGGGAGTTCTCTCCTAGGAGAACCCAGCCAGGAAGGGGTACAATAATGGCCATGTTTTTACAATTGGATGTCCTTAAAGTGGGGTTCCACCCAAAAAAAAAAAAACTACATGAAAAATCCTTAAAAAAATTACAAAAAAACATTAGGATATATATTTTTTTTTTTACTCACCTCTAAATGCCTGTTGCTAGGGGGTCCCTCGTAGTCTGCCTCTTCCAGTGCCTGGGCTGGTGACATCACTTCCCCCTCAGCACAGGAAGGGCTCGGCTCTGCTCCCTCCCTCCTGTCAATCATTTGGGACCCATTACAGGTCCCAGGTGACTGAGCGGTCAATCACGGCGCTTGGCGCCGCTCGCGCATGCGCAGTGGGTGCCAGGCTGTGAAGCCACAGCCTGGCGCCCACAGTTGCAATGCCGGCGCCGCCGAACGGAGGGGGAGACGAGCGGGGCTTCGATCCCCCGCATCGCTGGACCCTGGGACAGGTAAGTGTCCAATTAAAAGTCAGCAGCTGCAGTATTTGTAGCTGCTGACTTTTAATTTTTTTTTCTTTTTTGATTGGCCCTCCTCTTTAAGGGACAGAGGTTTTCCTTCAAGTACACTTCTGCATAAAGCACTTCATTAAAACATATGCAATGTATATTTAGTGGCCCTTTAAGAAGGTTTTTCTATCTAGCCTGGAATAGTAACAAAAACATCACTTAAAAACAGACACGTATGCTTAGGCACTGCAAATTATGGACCGTATGACCTTCTGCTCATGTCAGCTCAGCTGTTTTTCTAGCCAGTACAGAATAGGGTGAAAAGCCCGACGAATGCATATTTCCCTGCCACGGCTTTTGGAAAACAATTCTGATTTATGCTTAAGTAAAAAAGAATGTTACTTGTGGTTTTACAGCTTCTGAAAACAGGAATAGAAATGATTGCAAAGTCAACATAATCATGCTTACATTTCATTCTGCACATGTGTATACATAAATGCATAGGATGTGTTTTTAGGAATAAGGAAGAGATTCTGGGGTTTTAAAGGAAACCTCTACTGAGAGGAGAGGCTGCTATTGCTGATGTACACTATATTGTCAAAAGTATTGGGACGTCTGCCTTTACACACACATGAACTTTAATGGCATCCCAGTCTTAGTCCGTAGGGTTCAATATGGAGTTGGCCCACCCTTTGCTGCTATAACAGCTTCAACTCTTCTGGGAAGGCTGTCCACAAGGTTTAGGATTGTGTCTATGGGAATGTTTGACCATTCTTCCAGAAGTACATTTGTGAGGTCAGGCACTGATGTTGGACGAGAAGGCCTGGCTCGCAGTCTCTGCTCTAATTCATCCCAAAGGTGTTCTATAGGGTTGAGGTCAGGACTCTGTGCAGTCCAGTCATGTTCCTCCACTCCAAATTCGCTCATCCTTGTCTTTATGGACCTTGCTTTGTGCACCGGTGCGCAGTCATTTTGGAACAGGAAGGGGCCATCCCCAAACTGTTCCCACAAAGTTGGGAGCATGAAATTTGCCTAAATGTCTTGGTATGCTGAGGCCTTAAAAGTTCCCTTCACTGGAACTAAGGAGCCAAACCCAACCCCTGAAAAACAACCCCACACCATAATCCCCCCTCCACCAAATGATTTGGACCAGTGCACAAAGCAAGGTCCATAAAGACATGGATGAGCGAGTTTGGGGTGGAGGAACTTGACTGGATCGCACAGAGTCCTGACCTCAACCCGATAGAACAACCTTAGGATGAATTAGAGCGGAGACTGCTAGCCAGGCCTTCTCGTCCAACATCAGTGCCTGACCTCACAAATGCACTTTTAGAAAAATGGTCAAATGTTCCAATAGACACACTCCTAAACCTTGTGGACAGCCTCCCCAGATAAGTTGAATATAGCTGCAAAGGGTGGGCCAACTCAATATTGAACCCTACAGACTAATGCCCCGTACACACGGTCGGACATTGATCGGACATTCCGACAACAAAATCCTAGGATTTTTTCCGACGGATGTTGGCTCAAACTTGTCTTGCATACACACGGTCACACAAAGTGGTCGGAAAATCCGATCATTCTGAACGCGGTGACGTAAAACACGTACGTCGGGACTATAAACGGGGCAGTGGCCAATAGTTTTCATCTCTTTATTTATTCTGAGCATGCGTGGCACTTTGTCCGTCGGATTTGTGTACACACGATCGGAATTTCCGACAACGGATTTTGTTGTCGGAAAATTTTATATCCTGCTCTCAAACTTTGTGTGTCGGAAAATCCGATGGAAAATGTCTGATGGAGCCCACACACGGTCGGAATTTCCGACAACAAGGTCCTATCACACATTTTCCGTCGGAAAATCCGACCGTGTGTACGGGGCATTAGACTGGGATACCATTAAAGTTCAAGTGCCTGTAAAGTGAGGTGGACCAATACTTTTGACAATCTAGTGTACTTCCAAACATGTTAGTTTCCTGGCTGTTACCCGGTCCAATAACATTTCTGAGTTATTGGCCTGAAACACTCATGTGGATCAGCTATGACTTCACTTTGACCTTTACTGACTGGGTTAGTACAGAGCCAGATCTTCTGCAAGGCAACCTAGGCAGGAGCCTAGGGCCCAGTCACTGGTATATACATAATATGGCAATACAGTTGAACAATGTGTAAATCAATGTACAGGTAATCAAACTAGTTGAAAGATAATGTACTAGATAACTGATCACTGAGCCATGAACTGGCAATCGGTGGAACTGCCACATTGTTAAATCAAGCTATAACGGGTGCAAAACAGGGTCAGCATTGTTATCAGCATTATAATGAACTAACTCAGGAAAGTAAAGGGTCTTGTGTCCACACTACGCATACAGCCCCACTAGTAGGTCGACATAAGATTAGGGGTACCTCTGGAGGTGGCTGTAAACTAGCGGTGCTCATTGTCAGTGTTGGACGGCTTCCGTTGTGGCCATTCAAGAGGTGGTGCACATGTAGTCCCTTTAAGAGTGTGCAATGGATGGATAGTGGGCTGCTGAACATGGACCAATCTCTAGTGCCCTAAATGAGTCAATCTTGGGAAAAACACGGATGGCCAACTCACCCCTCCTGGCACACAGAAATCCAGACCAGATCCCTTGGAGGTCTGAAGTCAGGGTCTACAAGGCTCAGTCTCTGTGCTCCGATCCTTACAAGGTTCACAGGTCCTACCACTCTGGTCCCTCTCCCTCTCGGATGTATGCAGACAGGCACACGCAGCAGGTCCGCTCACTAGCCTTGCACAGCCGCACTGGTTTTGAAAAGTGACAGCAGGTGTGGGGAGAAGAAACCCACCCTGCTGTCAAACGGGGTGGGGGGGGGACTACATGAGCATGTTACTTGTTGTACCCTACATATGGATGTAGCATGTAACATGTTCCACAAGGTGAACTTAGCCTTTAAAGAAATAGCTTGACCCAAACAAACTATGCAAAGTGTTTTGAAAGATGGAGTTCTTCTTTAACCACTTCAATACCAGGCGCTTCGACACCTTCCCGCCCAGGCCAATATTCACCTTTCAGTGCTGTCGCAATTTGAATGACAATTGCGCAGTCATGCTACACTGTACCCAAACAAATTTTTTATCATTTTGTTCCCACAAATAGAGCTTTCTTTTGGTGGTATTTGATCACCTCTGCGGTTTTTATTTTTTGCGCAACAAATTAAAAAAAACCCGAAAATTTCAAAAAAAAACAAGTTTTTCTTTGTTTGTTAAAATTTTTTGTAAATAAGTAGGCTTTCTCCTTCAATGATGGGCACTGATATAGCTGCACTGATGGGCACTGATATAGCTGCACTGATGGGCACTGATACGGCGGCACTGATGGGCACCGATGAGGTGGCACCAATGAGGTGGCACCAATGAGGTGGCACTGATGAGGTGGCACTAACGGGCACTGATGATGGGCACTGATAGGCGGCACTGATGGGCACTGATAGGTGGCACTGATGGGCACTGATAGGTGACACTGGTATGCGGCACTGATGGGCACTCATAGGTGGCACCAATGGGGACTCATAGGCGGCACTGATGGGCACTCGTAGGTGGCATTGATGGGTACTTATGGGTGGCACTGATGTGTGGCACTGATGGGCACTGATAGGTGGGCACTGATGGGCACAGATGGGCACTGACAGGTGGCACCGATGGGCAATGACAGGTGGCACCGATGGGCAATGACAGGTGGCACTGATAAAACATTGCTGGGCAGATCTGGGCATTGCTGGGCAGATCAGTGACATAATGGTGCCAATCAGTGCTCATTTGTGGGCACTGATTGGCACAGATCGGGCACATGTGGATGGCCATGGGGTACATACCTGGCCATCCACGTTGCCCCTTCCCTGGTGGTCCTAGTGGCATCCCTGGTGGTCCAGTGTGGTGATCTGAGGGGGGGCTGCGCTGATAAACAATCAGCGCAGACCCTCCCTGCCAGGAGAGCCGCCGATCGGCTCTCCTCTACTCGCGTCTGTCAGACGCGAGTGAGGAAGAGCCGATCAAGGCTCTTCCCATTGACAGCGTGATCAGCCGTGATTGGACACGGCTGATCACGTGGGAAAGAGCCTCCGCCGGAGGCTCTTTACCATAATCGGTGTAGCGGTGTGTCAGGCTGACACACCGATCCACTGATCGCCGCGATGCGCGCCCCCGGGGGCGCGAGGCCGTATGTTATCCTGCTGGACATCATATGATGTCCAGTCAGGATAACAGAACCACTTCCCGGACGTCAATCCCCTATAGGGCAGGCGGGAAGTGGTTAAAGAGAACCTGTCAGCCCATTCATGTGAACCCCAATATTCCCATTGGATTAGATATGTGAATTAAACATATTTTATCCATGTTATTTAGCTGTAAAACCCTGTCATCAGTCCCAGCAGACTCAAGTGACCCTCTATAGTATTCCCCTTCACTTCTCCCCTGGTAGCTAGATAAAAAGTCATGTAGAGAAGTGAAGCGATGTGAGGAGGAGCTGGGCCAACACAGACAGTAATTAGAAACTTTCAGACAGGAGAGGGCCATGGTGTGCAAGACGGGAGGGGCTATGCTAGGGAATTTGCTCTTTGGAATTAGTCAAATTTTCTAGGATTTTCAGAGGCACATTGCAAATGATTAAAAAATATTCTTGGAAAGTCAGCATTTGAAATACCTGAATGTTCTGTACTTTTACTTACAATTTTAAATTGGTGACAATTGGCGTCTCTATAAGTGTTTCCACGTTTGCAGCCACATTTAGATAACACCAACTTGATATTAATGTGGCACTGCCCCCTTGGGGACTGCTGAAAATTACCTGCTCATCTGCACGGCCATGACCAGGTAAACCTTCCAACCCACCTGACACTCTGGGTTCAGACATCCTTGTAACACTGTGCAGCAAGAATGAAACAACTAAGTAATATTAGGTTCTGAAATATTTTACTTGAGCCAGATAAAGTCAGTTATTTCACCAACAGAGGTAATGAATCTGCTGAGCCAGCTTAACAGCGCCAAGTCTGCAAACAAATTCCTCCTAAGGGCACAAACAATGGTTCAGCAACGAACAATGTTATATACATAAATGTACAATATATTTAGAGCCAAAGTCACCTACTAGCGGATGCTGCAGTTAACTACTTATGTGGCTACCTTGAGCAGGATGTAATCTAGCCAGCCTATGCTATCCTAATGAAAGAGCAGGTCTACTGAAGGCAATATATAGACTTTCCTATGAGTAATGACAAAAGAGTTCTACGTTGCAGATCTGATGTTCTTCGCTAGCTAGGTGAAGCTCATTAACTGTAATCTGTTTGGTTGTAGACAAAGCAATAGGTTCCTAGTGGTGAAGATCTAAGGCGTCTGAGCACAGTGTTCAAGCAATGCAATAAAGTGTTCTTGGGGTAAAGATGTCTAAGCACAGTGTTCTGTAATAGTGGCAAAAAAATGGATAAAGGGTCGAGCAATTTCCCCTTTCACCAATGACCAAATCGATCCAAGGTCTTCTGAACAGCAACACGTGTAGCAGCACTCAGGCACCCGATCTGCTGTCTCGATCTTCCAAAGTGAAACTTGCCCCACGCACCCACACCGACAGGCAGGCGATCCGGATGATGTTAGCGACAGGATGTCCGACAGCTGATAACAGAACTAGGCCCCTTAGGCCTCGGGTTGGAAGTAATGCTCCACGTGGTAGGCCACGACCACTCTCTCCCTGTTACACAGAGAGGTCCGTCTTGTGTCAGGCCCAGGAGAAAGAGACTCTGCCCGGGCTTCTCACTCCTTATATGGTCACTCCCAGCAACCTTCGTGTCACTGCGGAGATCCCTGGGATGTGTAGTCTTAGGGTATGTGGTTGAATAGTAATAGTCGGAAGGAGAACTATACGTCCTGTGTGTTGGACACACAGATATGTTGTCACGGATTGCACTAATCACCAAATAAAAAAAGGACAAGTGATGTCTAGAAACACTGAAAGGTATGGTGTTTTCTGCTGACAGTCCATATCGCTACATTAGTTAAATGTCTCCATTCACATAGCATACGTAACTAAAAAAATATTGAAAATTGGCTGCTTACCTTTTTACTTGCTGAATAATCCTGTCTAGCTTTCCCTTTAGGACTGGACTGGGGAGTTAGGGTTACCATAACTGACCCTGTGGTTAAAATCCTGTTTGTACTGTGCTGGCAGATATCATTATCAGCTGTAAACTAGAGGTGCACACTGTCTGCTATAACAAAGGGATAAATATTTCATGGTTTAGGTGGTATATTGTATGTTAATGCATTTAAAAAATAAAAAATCTGCCCCTACATCTGTCCTCCAACTGTAAACAATACAAGCTGCCCCTACATCTGTCCTCCAATATCTAAACAATACAAGCTGTCTAAAGAGTCCTATGTATAAACTGTTGCAAATAAATTGGAAAGGTACGAAATATATTTTTTTAAACTGAGCTGTAGGCAGATTTAAAAGACACATACAGTGGGGATGGAAAGTATTCAGACCCCCTTAAATTTTTCACTCTTTGTTATATTGCAGCCATTTGCTAAAATCATTTAATTTCTTTGTTTTCCTCATTAATGTACACACAGCACCCCATATTGACAGAAAAACACAGAATTGTTGACATTTTTGCAGATTTATTAAAAAAGAAAAACTGAAATATCACATGGTCCTAAGTATTCAGACCCTTTGCTCAGTATTTAGTAGAAGCACCCTTTTGATCTAATACAGCCATGAGTCTTTTTGGGAAAGATGCAACAAGTTTTTCACACCTGGATTTGGGGATCCTCTGCCATTCCTCCTTGCAGATCCTCTCCAGTTCTGTCAGGTTGGATGGTAAACGTTGGTGGACAGCCATTTTTAGGTCTCTCCAGAGATGCTCAATTGGGTTTAAGTCAGGGCTCTGGCTGGGCCATTTAAGAACAGTCACAGAGTTGTTGTGAAGCCACTCCTTCGTTATTTTAGCTGTGTGCTTAGGGTCATTACAAAATAGGGTCATTGTCTTGTTGGAAGGTAAACCTTCGGCCCAGTCTGAGGTCCTGAGCACTCTGGAAAAGATTTTCGTCCAGGATATCCCTGTACTTGGCCGCATTCATCTTTTCCTCGATTGCAACCAGTCGTCCTGTCCCCGCAGCTGAAAAACACCCCCACAGCATGATGCTGCCACCACCATGCTTCACTGTTGGGACTGTATTGGACAGGTGATGAGCAGTGTCTGGTTTTCTCCACACATACCGCTTAGAATTAAGGCCAAAAAGTTCTATCTTGGTCTCATCAGACCAGAGAATCTTATTTCTCACCATCTTGGTGTCCTTCAGGTGTTTTTTTAGCAAACTCCATGCAGGCTTTCATGTGTCTTGCACTGAGGAGAGGCTTCCATCGGGCCACTCTGCCATAAAGCCCCGACTGGTGAAGGGCTGCAGTGATGGTTGACTTTCTACAACTTTCTCCCATCTCCCGACTGCATCACTGGAGCTCAGCCACAGTGATCTTTGGGTTCTTCTTTACCTCTCTCACCAAGGCTCTTCTCCCCCGATAGCTCAGTTTGGCCAGACGGCCAGTTCTAGGAAGGGTTCTGGTCATCCCAAATGTCTTTTATTTAAGGATTATGGAGGCCACTGTGCTCTTAGGAACCTTAAGTGCAGCAGAAATTTTTTCGTAACCTTGGCCAGATCTGTGACTTGCCACAATTCTGTCTCTGAGCTCTTCAGGCAGTTCCTTTGACCTCATGATTCTCATTTGCTCTGACATGCACTGTGAGCTGTAAGGTCTTATATAGACAGGTGTGTGGCTTTCCTAATCAAGTCCAATCAGTATAATCAAACACAGCTGGACTCAAATGAAGGTGTAGAACCATCTCAAGGATGATCAGAAGAAATGGACAGCACCTGAGTTAAATATATGAGTGTCACAGCAAAGGGTCTGAATACTTAGGACCATGTGATATTTCAGTTTTTCTTTTTTAATAAATCTGCAAAAATGTCAACAATTCTGTGTTTTTCTGTCAATTTGGGGTGCAGTGTGTACATTAATGAGGGAAAAAAATGAACTTAAATGATTTTAGCAAATGGCTGCAATATAACAAAGAGTGAAAAATGTAAGGGGGTCTGAATACTTTCCGTCCCCACTGTAAATGCAGATTTGTAATCATTAATACATTATACATATTTTTTAAATGCAAGCAATGTTAGTACCTGTTTGTGACCTGATATTGCAGTTCTTGTAAAGCAGGGTTTTAGCATGGGAGGAAGAAGCAGTACACGGGGCCAAACAGTTCATCTGCTGGTAAGAAGCATGCCGATTGGAGGAGAGCGCAAAGTGTCAAAAAGATGAGTTAAGTCGTCACTTTGCTGCTTCTCCTTTCACTGTCTAGTCTCAAGCTTGGGTGTTTCCATCAGGCCATCTAACTAGGGACATCTAGTGACAGATAAAAGTACTGTGGGAAAAATCTCTGTGCTGCTTCTCCTTTAACTGTCCGGTCACAGGCTGGGGTAGGTCCAGGATAACCATTAGGCCATCTGACTGGGGAAATCTAGTGGCAGGTATAAGTACTGCAGGAAAAACATCTCTGTGCTGCTTCTCTTTTCACCGTCCAGTCACAGGCTGGGATGGGTCCAGGATAACTGTCAGGTCACCTGACTGGGGACATCTAGTGGCAGATAAAAGTACTACCAGAAAAATATTTTAGAAAGAAATTCTATATATAAGAAATTTATTTTGACATAAAAAAAAAAAAGACAAATTGAGTAGAAGAATTCAACATGTTGCATAATTTGTACAAAAGTTAAAAACAATGCATGATGTATTGAATGAAGTTGGAAGTGATATTTCCCAACTACTTGCTATGTAGCCACCAGTAGAAACTGGATGGTAATGAGTAGATGGATATCCAACGTGCTTCAAATAATAATTGCATAAGCAGAATCTTCATCAGGGATTTATTCCACTTCTGAAAATACAAAGTGTAGCATTTTAAAATTCATATGAGTACCAGATAAAGTACAAATTTACAATAGCTGCAAACATACTTACTCTTTTACTTTCCTCCCCCTTTTTTTTTCTTCTTTGACTACACCCCCAAATTAGTTATTTGTAGTCAAGGAACTCTTCTGGTTAAGGGGGGGGGGGGGTATATGTAAAGGCCTGTTCTCATGCCTCCTCCTGTTTTATATGTCATCATTGGTCAATTTAGTTGGATTACTCTCTTTATTAATCATTTGTACCTATTTGATATGTACTATCAGAAAACTGCCAATAAAAACTATTGGAAATGAGAACCAGCTTTTATATATTCACCTGCGGTCCAGAGATTTCCTGCCACTAGATGTCTGATGTACAACATCATTCAAATCACTGCCTCTGAGCCCAGGTTACTTATATAGAATGTGCATGTCGCTTTTCAATTGATGTTCTAGAACTTACGATAATGTTTGTTATGACATGTGACTCTGTTCTAAATAAAGATTATACAGATACTCCTCGTTTTAACGACTTAACTGTTTAACGACCGCTCGGACTTACGACCAGCTCTCCCCACCCAAATGACCCGCTGTACATCATTGTATTGGACAGTAGTACCTTGGATTATGAGCATAATCCGTTCCAGAAGCATGCTTGTAATCCAAAGCACTTGAAGATCAAAGCGAGTTTCCCCATAGGAATCAATGAAAACTCAGCTAATTCGTTCCACAGTGACTGCTGGTGTATGCAGTACTGTATGTGGCCAGAGGTGCGGGGGCGCCTGTGTATGCAGTACCGCATGTGGCCAAAGGTGCCGGGGCGCCAGAGACACTTGGAGACACTCGCGAACCAAGTGTCTCTGAGTGTCTCCGAGTGTCTCCAAGCGTCACCGACGCCCCCGCACCTGTCAGAAACCATGAAATCAGACCGAGACAGAAGTACAGTTAAATCACACTTGTTTAATAATAAAAGGAAATAGAACAAACGTAGTCAAAACATAGCCAAAGTTCAGAAACCCTAATGGACAGTCAGACAAGCCGTCAGGGAGCCGGAGATGAGCATAGTAAAACAGCAAGCAGGATCTGGAGCCAGAAGGGATGTCAGCCAAGCAAGTCTTTAACAGGAATGCAGGAGATAGTCTCTGTGATGTTGACCAAGGCAAAGGCAGAGATCCTCTGGGCTAGATGGCTTAAGTAGGCAAGACTGACGAGCAGGATGTAATCAACAGCTGAGTAACTGTGGAGAGATAGGAGCTGGCAATTATCCGACAGCTGAGCGGCCAGCTTAGAGAAGGAAGGGCTGAGCCCAGCCCTGACAGCACCTCTGGCCACCTCTGGCGGTACAGCACACCCCAGCGGCTTGAATCCTGCTTGTCTTGCGAGATAACGCTCACAAATCGAATCAGGATTTTTTTTTTAAATAGCTCGTATTGCAAAATGCTCGTTGACCGCATTACTCGAATCCGAGGTTACACTGTACAGTACAGTACAGAATTTTCATTTGTGCTCTGTACTTGTGCAAATTAAAACAACATTATTGAGCTGGAGTTTTGTGTTTAGACCTTTTTTTCCACAATACAGTACAGTAGTTAGGAATGCTTAAAATATCGATTACCTGTGGCTTCTCGTTTAACGACCAATTCGTTTAACGACCTGGTCGTTGGAACGGAACCTGGTCGTAAAGTGAGGGGTACCTGTATAAAAAAAAAAAAATGAAATAAAAAGCTGATTATTGTAAGCACCCGTCAGTGGTAAAGAGTTTGTCTCAGTTCTGCTACATCTGCAGGAGAGCTTGTTCTGTTGAAAAAAAAAACCAGACTTACTGGCCAGATCACCAGATGAAAATTAAGGAAAGAAAGCCTAAAAAAAAAAGGAAAACAAATGCAGCCACCACATCTCAAAATTGATGAGCTGCAATAAAATAAATATTTGTTTTTTTATATTTTTTTAATATTGCATGACATTTTTTTTTTCAGGTGTGCTGTGTGAATGGGAACACATAATAAACATATGGTGGAGGTTTCTCAAATTTGACTGCAAAAGTGGAAATACACTTTAAGATTACACGATGGAAGTTCTCTCCGGATAGAAAAGACTGCTTTTGGCCCAGTAGCCTCTTATCACTCTCCTGGTGTCCTCACCCACACAAGACATGGCTGAGTCTGGACAGGTGGTCAGAGAGAGGAGTCATGTCTGATTCTGCTCCGTAGCTGCTGACTCACGGCCTAATAACGACCTCCATACAATAAGCCCTCAGATAGCCTGACTGCCCTGACCCCGCTGACAGGCAGCAGCCCAAGTGATAACTGTAAAAGTGTCAGTGGAAGATCTGGGAACACCTGATGAAGAGGCGATGACGAGTGAAGACAACTGGTACGGAGGTTGGAGCGCCACACTGCATCCTTTGTATCCGGAGAATCTTCCGCGTATTAGCTGCGTGTGATAATCGTGCCGGATCCTTTCATGCTTCACATAACTCAATTATATTAATGCGTCGTTAGTGTTGCCAAGCCTGAGCTCCCTGCCAGCTATTGTCAGTCATATAATGAAACTGTATGTTATTTGTACTGCTCATTAAGACACCTGATATGAGACAGCGATGGCAGCCAAGCCTTTCATCTCTGGCCCGTCTGCGGCAGGAGAATCGCTTTGTGATAGTCTATCAAGTTAGAAGACGACGGCACAAGAAACGTTACAGGCGGATTCCCAAAGAAATGTGATAAACAAGCTGATGAAACACACATAGGCAAATTGTTTTACCTGGCATAAGACTTGGAACGTAGTGCGGCAACTACTGTGATCTGCCCAGCCCTGCTATAGGGTTGCATAGTTTGAGAAAGGTGACAACACTTGTTATGGCGCCCTTGGCAGGAGACATAGGCTCACCTCGAGGTATGGAATCTAATTGGCGGTTGGTCTTCTCCAGAGTTCTTGATGGTGGAGATGAGCCAGGAATCCTAGTGGTCCCAGATTACTTTGCTGCAAGCAGACACCAAGTTGCGACCCTCAGTTGTGTACCACCAAGAAAGTGGCTGGAACAGAGAGGATATGGTTTAGAGACTGTGCACAGGGCTACAGTAGAGAGAGTAGCCAGGTCCAGGCAAGGGTCAAGGCAGACGGCAGATGAATAGTGGGGTGGAGGCAGGCAACAGGCAAGACAGTAGTGAGGTCCAGGCAGGGGGTTGAGGCAGGAGAGAAAGTAGTCAGATTCAGGCAGTGGCTGAGCCAGATGACAGGCAAGAGAGTAGTCAGATCCAGGCAGGGTTTGAAGCAGGCAGCATGCAAGAGAGTAGTCAGATCCAGGCAGGGATGGAAGCAGGCACCAGGTGAGAAAGCAGTCAGGTCCAGACAGGGATGGAGGCAGGCAGCATGCGAGAGAGTAGTCAGGTCGAAGCAGGAGTTGAGGCAGGATGCAGATGAGAGAGGAGTCGGGTCTAGACAGGGATGGAGGTAGGCAGCAGGCGAGAGAGTAGTCAGGTCAAGGCAAGGGTGAAGGCAGGCAGCAGGTGGGAGTAGTCAGATCCAGGCAGGCAGCAGGTGAGAGAGTAGACAGGTCCAGACGGCATGCAGGAGAATAGTCAGGTCCAGGCAGGGATGGAGGCAGAGAGTAGGTGAGTGAGTAGTCAGGTCCAGGCAGGCAGCATGCGGGAGAGTAGTCAGGCGCAAATGAAAGAGTAATCAGGTCCAGGCAGGGATGGAGGCAGAGAGCAGGTGAGAAAGTAGTCAGATCCAGGCAGGCAGCATGCAGGAGAGTAGTCAGGTCCAGGCAGGGATGGAAGCAGGCACCGGGTGAGAAAATAGTCAGGTCCAGACAGGGATGGAGGAAGGCAGCATGTGAGAGAGTAGTCAGGTCGAAGCAGGAGTTGAGGCAGGATGCAGGTGAGAAAGTAGTCAGGTCCAGACAGGGAAGAAGGTACGCAGCAGGTGAGAGAGTAGTCAGGTCCAGACAGGGATGGAGGTAGGCAGCAGGCAAGAAAGTAGTCAGGTCAAGGCAGGCGGCATGCAGGAGAATAGTCAGGTCCAGGCAGGGATGGAGGCAGAGAGTAGGTGAGTGAGTAGTCAGGTCCAGGCAGGCAGCATGCGGGAGAGTAGTCAGGCGCAAGTGAAAGAGTAGTCAGGTCCAGGCAGGGATGGAGGCAGAGAGCAGGTGAGAAAGTAGTCAGATCCAGGCAGGCAGCATGCGGGAGAGTAGTAAGGTCCAGGCAGGGATGAGGCAAGCAGCAGGCGAGAAAATTGACAGGTTCAGGCAGCAATGGAGGCAGAGAACAAGTGAGAGGGTAGTCAGGTTCAGGCAGGCAGCAGGTGAGAGAGTAGTCAGGTTCAGGCAAGGGTTGAGGCAGGTGGTAGGTGAGAAACAAGTCCGGTCCAAGTAGACGGCTTGATGGGCACCTAGCACAAGAGTAGTAAGGTCTAGGCAAGGGTCCAGGCAGGAGGCAAGCAAAAGAGTAGTCAGGTCAATTCTTATATTTTAGTTTTGGGTACATTTTGGTAGGCTGACTCAAGTACTGCTTATAAGTAACATAAGGGATAGATTTTATGATTTCAGGTTCTCACAAACTGTAATTGAGTCCCCCTTTACTATTTACATTTCTCCTGCATGTTGGTTGGTGGGCGGCTCAAGCTAAATAGTGTCTCTTTTGTCCTCTTTCCTCAGACACACCTCAAGAAGTTATCCTTCACCCACCACAAATGAATCAGTATTATTGCAATCCGGACAACTGTTTTATAATGGCTCATTTGACAGGATTAGTGTGGACAGATGCAAAGCTACAGATAACAATAAAAACTGGTTCCCTGGTGTGAATCTTTTGTCTCCCTTACAGCTTCATTAGCTCAGCAACATATACTGTAGGTCACACATTGCTACATTAGATATATGGTATACCTAGAAATTACCAAAGGTGTACCTCCAGCTACATTAGACAGACAGTAAGACTTCTCCTTGGGGAGTACATGGGCGTGCCTGGCACCATACACCCAACACCACGGAAGCCAAGTGTGAGATTGATGGGGATCCTGACACATGAATCATTAAAGGCCTGCAAGCATTTAGTTACTGCATTCCATTTCTATTATAATCACTGTTACCCTCATATTTAGTGTGATAGTCTATTGGGTGACTAAGTACAAAACATTCCGGCCTATGCTGAAAGGATAAAGAGAATTCCTTGCAATCAGTTAATGCAGACATGTTCATACAATGGAATTTATAACACTAAGGAAAAACTGCTCGTGCAACATAGGAGAATAAGCCACCTTGAACCAATTATGGTAAATTACAGAAGGAAACGGTTTTTAGGTTCACCTCCATGAACGTAGAATGGGCTACTGTGGTCAGCCTGCAGTTCTTCATCAGTAATTTGTACTTTTGCTGTTCAACTGCTAGTGTGCCGCAGCTGGTGAAGGCACAGAAGCAAGCTAGGGGTTGGATCATGTGACTTCCCTTTAACTGCCACTGGCCCATAACTGTACTTACTTTCCCCAGTGGAACTTGCAATCTATTGTCCCTTTCAAAGTCAATAATTTGACAAAGAACCCAATTAGATTACCAAAATGTAATGGGTTGTCGGAGGTAACCGAAACACCAGGAGAAACCCCATGTCCTGTATGTATGGGGAAGACAAACAAACTCCATGCACCTTATGCCCTAGGCCAGGGGTCTTCAAACTTTCTAAACAAAGGGCCAGTTTATTATCCTTCAGACTTTAGAAGGGCCAGGCAGGTGGTCAGTAGGAGTAGAAAATGTCCTGGTGTTGGTAACAGTGCCCAATCATTGGTGTCAGTGAGAGGAATAGTGCCCCATCATTGGTGTCATTGGCAGGAATAGTGCCCCATCATTGGTGTCAGTGGCAGGAATAGTGCCCCATCATTGGTGTCAGTGGCAGGAATAGTGCCCCATCATTGGTGTCAGTGAGAGGAATAGTGCCCCATCATTGGTGTCAGTGAGAGGAATAGTGCCCCATCTTTGGTGTCAGTGGCAGGAATAGTGCCTCATCATTGGTGTCACCGGGAGGAAGAGTGCCCTATCGTTGGTGTCAGTGGAAGGAATAGTGCCCCATCATTGCAGTGAGAGGGAAGTGAAATTGACTGACCCGACACAAAATAGTTACTGACAGCGCCAATTTTTTTACTGTCTCAACAAAATAGTTACTGACATAGCCAACATTTTATAGCTAGCGCGATTAGCAATGTGTTTAAGGTATAACAAAAGCCAAAAAACATATTCTTTTATGTGAAGGTCGGGGTAATATAACCCAGCACAGAGCTCCCCCTTACATCAGAGTCTGCAGGGTTCCCCTTTACAGTGCAAGGGGGAACACTGTGGACTCTGATGTAAAGGAGAACTCTGAGGACTCTGATGTAAGGGGGAATGCTGTGTACTCTGGTTTGAACAGAAACTCTGATGTAAGGGGTTTCTGCACACCAACCCCTCCCTCCCTTCCTTACAGAAGAGTCCACAGAGCTCCTCTTTACATCACAGTCCACAGAGTTCCACCTTAAATCAGACTCCAAAGTTCCCCTTTACATCACAGCCCACAAAGTTCTCCCTTATATCAGAGTCCACCGAGTTCCTATTTACATCAGAGTCCATAGGACAGTGTAGGGGAAACTCTCTGGACCCTGATGTAAAGGGTAACTTTGATGTAAGGGGGCCTTTGGTCACAAGAGCCCTCCCTATACAAGAGTCCACAGAGTTCCCCTTTACATCAGAGTCTGCAGGATTCCCCTTATAGTGTAAGGGGGAACTCTATGGACCCTCATGTAAATTGGAACACTGCAGCCCATAATGTGAAGGAAAATTCTGCAGACTCTGGTGTAAAGGGTAACTCTGATGTAAGGTGGTCTCTGGTCACCAGAGTCAATCCCCCTTACATCAGAGTCTGCAGCATTCCCCTATACATCAGAGTTTCGACTTACATCAGGGTCTGCAGCATTGCTCTTTACATCAGGATCAGCAGAGTTCCCCATTGCACTGTAAGGGGGAATCCTGCAGACAATGATATAAAGGGGTACTCTGAGGACACTGATTTAAGGGGGAATGCTGGGAACTCTAAAGTGGGTGTAGGGGGGGTTTTGGTGATCACAGACCACCTTCCGCAGAGTGGATACACTAAGGTAAGGCGGGCTACTGATATAAAGGGTAACCTATATATCAGTGACCCCGCTTACCCTAGCGTATTCACTCCCCCCTTACATCAGTGACCCCCCCCCCCACAGAGACTGTGTGGCCTGGCTGGAGGCTGGAGCTGTCACACTGACCTCCTCCAGAAGAATTTTTGCTCGATCGGGTGCAGGGCAGGCTCCGTCAAACTATCCTCCGTGCGGCTCGTTTCTCCTCTGCTTTGAGTCATCACCACCTCAGTCTGTCCTCTTCTCCTCCAGCACCAGACCAGTCCTCCAGTCCCGGCGGCCAGCGGCTTCCTCTACTGCAGTTCAAAAAAGATGCCATGACATCACCGCACAGTATTGTCAGTCTGGGGGGGGGGCATTAGATGTACTAGCAGATTTAGATACACTAACAAATTGAAGCCAAACTCCAGCAAATACTTTATAAGCAGATAAAGCAAACTTTTTTTTTCTTTTGAGAGAAAGGTCTTACATAAATAAATAAATAAAAGCTGATCATTGTAAGCACCCGTGTCAGTGGAAAATGTTTTGTCTCAACCCACTAACTGAGACATCTTCAGGAGAGCTTGTTTTGGTACAAAAACAACAGACTTACTGGTCAGATCACTAGATGAAAAGAAAGCCTAAAAAGTAAACTAATGCAGCTACCACCCTCTAAGAATTGGTAAGCTGCAATATAATAAATGTTTTCTTTTGGGTTTGATACCGCCTTAAGCTGGCCACAGAGGACTCGGAGGTTCTAGCCCCTTCCACACTCCATCACAAACTAAGAAAAAAATGGTGCACTTTAACATCATTTTAGGGAAGACCTTTTAGCCCCCTACTTAATGTAGTTGTCCTGTCTTATGGTTGACCCCAAAACTCTCTGGATTTTCTATAGAACATCAGGATTCCATTCCCTGTGATCTCAGTGTATGTAGCAGAATTCCCCCACCCTTGTTCATCCTGGGAACTGTCTGAATCATGAAGTTCTGCTAGTCCCATCCCAAGAACTGGCCAGGAGTGTGTAGGACAGGGTGATGACCTCAACATCTCTTACAGGAAGGACACACCGAAAGTACTGGATATTAATGGTAAACGCTCTGAACACGTCTGATATTTCCACCACAGAAAATGTTACAGAGGGTGGAGAGGAACTCATAAATGAAACTTGTACATCCAATATCTGCAGTCATATCAGATACAGATACAGTTTAAAAACCATAAAACTCCATACGTGGCAAGGATTTTTCTAAGCTTTACTTTCAGGTTCACAGCTTAATATCTTCAGCCCCGGAAGATTTGGCTGCTCAGTGACCGGAGGACTTTTTACAATTTGGCACTGCGCTGCTTTAACTGGTAATTGCGCGGTCATGCAAAGTTGTACCCAAACAAAATTTGCGTCCTTTTTTTCCCCACAAATAGAGCTTTCTTTTGATGGCATTTGATTGCCTCTGTGATTTTTATTTTTTGCGATATAAACGTAAAAAGACCGAAAGTTTTGAATAAAAAAATGATATTTTCTACTTTTTGTTATAAAAAAAATCCAACAAACTCAATTTTAGTCATACATTTAGGCCAAAATGCATTCAGCCACATGTCTTTGGTAAAAAAAATGTCAAAAAGGGTATATTTATCGGTTTGCGCAAAAGTTATAGCGTCTACAAACTAGGGAACATTTTCTAGAATTTACGCAACTTTTAGTTTATGACTGCCTATGTCATTTCTTGAGGTGCTAAAATGGCAGGGCAGTACAACCCCCCCCCCCCCCCCCCCAATGACCCCATTTTGGAAAGTAGACACCCCAAGGAAATTGCTGAGAGGCATGTTGAGCCCTTTGAATATTTAAATTTTTTGTTACAAGTGATTAAAAAATGACAACAAAAAATTACACAAAGTTGTCACTAATTGATATATTGCTCACACATGCCATGGTTATATGTGTAATTACACCCCAAAATACATTCTGCTGCTTCTCATGAGTATGGGGATACCACATGTGTGAGACTTCTTGGGAACCTAGCCGCGTACGGGACCCTGAAAACCAATCACCGCCTTCAGGCTTTCTAAGGGCGTAAAATGGTGATTTCCATTCCTCACTACCTATCACAGTTTCGGAGGCCCTGAAATGTTAAGATAGCACAACCCCCCCCCCCCCCCAAATGACCTAATTTTGGAAAGAAGACACTTCAAGCCATTTGCTGAGAGGAATGTTGAGTCCATGGAATATTTTATATTATATATTTTGGCACAAGTTTCGGGAAAATTACAATTTTTTTTTTATACAAAGTTGTCATTAAATGATATATTGTTCAAACACGGCATGGTTATATGTGGAATTACACCCCAAGATACATTCTGCTGCTTCTCCTGAGTACGGGGATACCTCATGCGTGAGACTTTTTTTGGGAGCCTAGCCGCGTACGGGACTCCGAAAACCAATCACCGACTTCAGGCTTCTAAGGGCGTAAATTTTTGATTTCACTCCTCATTGCCTATCACAGTTTCGGAGGCCATGAAATACCCAGATAGCACAAAACACCCCCAAATGACCCCATTTTGGAAAGTAGACACCCCAAGCTATTTGCTGAGAGGTATGTTGAGTATTTTGCAAATCTTGCTTTTTGTCACAAAGTTTTGAAATTTTAAAAAAGAAAACAACATTTTTTTCTTTTCTTTCTTCATTTTCAAAAACAAACAAGAGCTGCAAAATACTCACCGTGCCTATTAGCAAATACCTTGGGGTGTCTACTTTCCAAAATGGGGTCATTGGGGGGGGGGGGTTGTGCTATCTGGACATTTCAGGGCCCCCGTAACTGTGATAGGTAGTGAGGAGTAAAATCACAATTTTACGCCTTTAGAAAGCCTGAAGGTGGTGCTTGGTTTTTGGGGTCTTGTACGCGGCTAGGCTCCCAAAAATTCTCACACGTCTGGTATCCCCATGCTCAGGAGAAGCAGCAGAATGTATTTTGGGGTGTAATTTCACATATAACCATGGCATGTTTGAACAATATAACATTTAGTGACAACTTTGTGTAAATAAAAAAAAATTGTAATTTTCCCGAAACTTGTGGCAAAATATAAAATATTCCATGGGCTCAATATGCCTATCAGCAAATAGCTTGGGGTTTCTACTTTCCAAAAAGGGGTCATTTGGGTGGGGGGGTTGGTTGAACTGTCCTGGCATTTTATGCACAACATTTAGAAGCTTATGTCACACATCACCCACTCTTCCAATTACTTGAAGACAAAGCCCTTTCTGACACTTTTTGAAAAAAACATTTTTTTTGCTAGAAAATTACTTTGAACCCCCAAACATTATATAGTTTTTTTAAATCAAAGGCCCTACAGATCAAAATGGTGGGTGTTGCAATTTTTTTTTCATACAGTATTTGTGCAGCTATTTTTCAAACACAATTTTTTTTGGAATAAAACACTTTTTTTTATTTTATTGCACTATATTGTCCAAATGTTTGATGAAATAAAAAAGATGATCTTATGCCGAGTATATGGATACCAATCACGACATGCTTTAAAATTGTGCAGCGGCAAAAAACTACATACATTTTAAAAGCCTTTAAAATCTGTTACAGGTTACCACTTTAGATTTACAGAGGAGGCCTACTGCTAAAATGACTGCCCTCAATTTGACCTTCATGGTGATACCTCACATGCATGGTGCAATTGCTGTTTACATATGACACCAGACCGAAGCTTGCGTTCGCCTTTCCGCATGAGCACGGGGGGACAGGGGTGCTTTTTTTTTCATTATTTATTTTGCTTTTTTATTTTATTTTTAAATTGTTCCTTTCATTTTTTATTTTTTTTTAATCTTTTTTATTGTTATCTCAGGGAACGCAAATATTCCCTATGATAGCTATAGGTAGTGACAGCTACTCTTTTTTGAAAAAATTGGGGTCTATTAGACCCTAGATCTCTCCTCTGCCCTTTAATCATCTGACTACACCAAGATCATTGTGATAAAATGCTTTCCCAATTTCCCAATGGCGCTGTTTATATCATATCACCTAAGTCATGAAATGCTTATAGCTTCCGGTTTCTTAGGCCATAGAGATGACTGGAGCTATTCCGGTCTCCGATCAGCTCTATGGTCAGCTGGCGGAACCACCGCCTGCATTCTCGGGTTCCCTGTTTATATAAACGGTAAACTGTAAACGTTCCAGATTAGGTTCTCTCAAAATGTCATGGCCATCTTATCTTTCGAGACCCTGTGTAAGTGTGCCCTAGGACTGTGAAATGCTGTACCCTACGCTAATACTCCACTAGTGTGTGGTAACATTCGGAACATTCACCAATGCAAAGACCAGGTTGGTCAGGACAAGAGGGACAATAAAAGCGGGTGTCACGCCTTTATCCACGTTTTCTGCAGACACATCTTCTTTGGGGATTTCTTTGGGTGGGGGTACCAGGGAGGACATACGGAAAATGCCTCTCATGCAGCTGGCTCACTGCATTTGGATTAGGAAGTTGGGCCATAGCACCGTCTGGAAACAGAAGGGTTGTGATGATATCTTCCTGGAATTTAAGGAAGCTTTGCATAGCACATAAGCATTCAGCAGAGCCAATTGGAATAAATATACAGACACTTTTTTATACCAGCGTCTGGCCTTACAGGCAACTAGCTACGGCACCAACAACTGGTCGTTGAGGTCCATCCCTCCCATATTTAGGTTATATTCGTGGACACAGAGGGGTTTCTCCACAACACCAGTTGCTGTAGTAATTTGGACCGTCGTGTCTGCATGAAGGGAGGTAAGAACAAAAACATTCTTATTATCCCTCCACTTCATAGTGAGCAAATTATTACATCTCAAGCAGGATCTCACCCCCAGCCTAAGATGGGAATCTACAAGCCTCTGGGGTAAGCCCTGGCGATTAGATTGCACGGTGCCACATGCACCAATTCCATGATCAAACAAGTGACCAAACAATTGTCCACATACAAGTGGTACCCCTTTCCGAAATAAGGGTGACACCAAGACCCACACAATCTTACAAGCGCTCCCTATGTAGTCTGGGCAGTTCTCCAGCTCTACGTAGCTATCTCTTCCCTCGTAAACCATAAAACTATATGTATAGCCTGTTGCCCTGTCACAGAGCTTATACATCTTGACCCCATATCTGGCACGCTTGCTGGGAAGATACTGTTTGAATGACAAGCGGGCAGAAAACTTAATCAGGGACACATCAACGCAGACAACATGATCGGGAGTAAACAAGCCTGCAAACTGCTGGTTGAAGTGGTTTACGAGGGGCCGAATTTTGTAGTGCCCATCGTAATCAGGGTCACTCTGAGGACGACAGAGTTCATTGTCATTGAAATGCATGAACCACAAGATCTGCTTGTATTGTGTCCTGGTCATAGAGGCAGAGAACACGGGCATATGGTAAATTGGGTCAGTGGACCAATATGACCACAACTCACTTTTTTAGTTATGTCCATGAGGAGGGATAGGCCCAGGAAGGTCCTAAATTCGGAGACCGTAATAGGTCTCCAATCTCTGTCAAGGATCAACTGGGGATTAGCGGCGATGAATTGACCAGCATACAAATTGCTTTGGTCCACAATAGATCTATAGAGATCTTCCATTAAAAACAGCGACGTTGCGTAAACAAGTGACGTAAAAATCAACTGTTTCCACCTGAATTCCGGGTTGGCCAGTGAATGGGGGAAGTACAGATGCTGTAGAAGTGGTGGGCTCCCAATTCGGATTTCAAATGCAGCAGGAAGGGCACTATGGGCTCGACGGGCCTGTCTTTGTCTTCTTGGTGGCTGTGGGACACTACTTGTGCTTGCCACCTCACCAGCTTGAACTGCACTTATGGGACTCGCCACGTCACCAAGTGTTACTACAGTGCTGGATGTACGACCAGGATATACTAGGCCGCTGGTGCTTGCTAGTTCACCAGAAGGATGAGCGGCACTAGTACTGGCTCTCTGCTCCATACGAGAGCCCTGCAGTTCTTGCACCTCAACAACAGCAGAAGAACGGGGTCGGGACCTTGGCAAAGACCACTACTCCGTCGTCAGAGCTATCTGTCAGGGTGCCGCTGCTGTCTACAGGTACGCTAATATAGTTCTGATCAGATCAAAGATATCGATCCGTTCAGACTCTGTACTACTAAGGGAGGTGTATAGATGGGTGTTAGCGCTACTGGCACTAATTTGACACTGCCTGGGTTAATGCAGACCCTAACTGTCGCTAAAAACTAACTGATATCACCCGCCAGGTGATCAGGGGGTTAAACCTTTTATTAGGTAATGTACAGAGGGTGCCCTGACACTATAAAATGATAACCAACTAACCAGCGTCACCTGTGACACTAATACGGTGATCACTGGTGACAGGGGGTGATAAACAGGTTAAACCTTTATTAGGGGGGTTTAGGGGGCGTCCCTAGGCTTATCTGGGCCTACTACTAAGTACCCTAAAGCTGATTAGTTTCACAAATGACACCAGTATAGTGATTAAAGAAAAATATGAACACTGCACTGGGTGACACAGTGACATGGAGTGAAGGGGTTAACTGGGGGGGGGGGCGATCGGGGGAGAAATGTGTGCCTACGTGTACTGTGTCAGTGTAGTGTTGGTGCAACTCACATTTGGATGTCCACTCTCCTCTCTCTGGAATGGAAAATAATTGCAGAGAGGGAGATGACATCACTTCCCCTGCCTGTGTTTACACTTACAGGCAGGGGAAGCATTTCATTCGTCAGAACCGATCAGCAGGTCCAGGACAGAAATTATTGGCCTGGACCTGGAGACTGATCAGTTCTGACTGAAGGTAAGGTCGTTTCGCCCACCTGTGCCATTCTGCCACAGTAAAACTGCGGCGGCAGGTCAGGAACTGGTTAACCACTTGCCCACTGGGCACTTATACCCTCTTCCTAACCAGGTCAATTTTCAGCTTTCAGCGCTCTCACAATTTCTTTTTTCACACAAATAGAGCTTTCTTTTGGTGGTATTTAATCACCACAGGGTTTTTTTATTTTTTTGCACTATAATAAAAAAAAAATAGCAAAAATTTTGTTAAAAAAATGCATTTTTCTTTGTTTCTGTTATAAAATTTTGCAAATTAGGAGGTGAAGCAACGGGTGCAGGGCCGGTACAAGGCAGGGGCGGAAGGGGCACGTGCCCTGGGCGGTACCATTTCTTATAGGGGGGGGGGGGCGCAGGCTGCAGGTGATGTTCTGCCACGGCCGCCGCCCGCCAGTGTGTACAATAATACTACTACTGTTTACAGTGCATTTACAGCGCCCAGCGGCACTGTACAAATTGCTTTCATGCGCTCCTGCATCCTCCCTTCCCTCAGCACACAACTGCACTGTTAAAGTTTACTCCCCTACGGTGGAGTCCCGTAGTCCCTGCCAGCGCCGTGACGTCACTCACGGCCGGAGGCAAGGTGGAAGGACGCAGAGGAGCACAGGGAGGCGGGAGCTGTGTCGGCGCGCTGTTACCTCAAGCGGAGCCGAGACGAGCGGAGCTGAGGAGCTGCTGCCTGGCTGGCTGAGGCTGGCTCTAGTAGCTGCTGCTGGATTCAATCTTGAAGGAAGCGAAGGTAGAAGATTGCAGTCCTAGTGTTCTGACTCTTCAGCAGTGGTGGTCACTGGTCAATGGTCATTAACCTCGCCTCAGCCTCCTCCCCTCCCCCAATCCAGCCATTTATTAACTATTAATCTGTTTTTTAGTGTTTACTTACACCCCGCAACACTGTGCAGTACTGTGCAATACCCCGAAATACTCTGCAATACCCCACAACACTGTACAATACTCTGCAATACCCCACAATACTGTGCAATACTCTGCAATACCCCACAATACTGTGCAATACTCTGCAATACCCCACAATACTGTGCAATACTCTGCAATACCCCACAATACTGTGCAATACCCCAAAATACTCTGCAATACCCCACAACACTGTGCAATACTCTGCAATACCCCGCAATACTCTGCAATACCCCGCAATACTCTGCAATACTTTGCAATACCCCGCAATACTTTGCAATACTCTGCAATACCCCACAATACAGTGCAATACTCTGCAATACCCTGAAATACTCTGCAATACCCCGCAATACTCTGCAATACCCCGCAATACTCTGCAATACCCCGCAATACTCTGCAATACTCTGCAATACCCCACAATACTGTGCAATACTCTGCAATACCCCACAATACCCCGCAATACTCTGCAATACCCTGCAACACTGTGCAATACTCTGCAATACCCCACAATACTGTGCAATACTCTGCAATACCCTGCAACACTGTGCAATACTCTGCAATACCCCTCAATACCCTGCAATACACCGCAATACTCTGCAATACCCCGCAATACCGTGCAATACTCTGCAATACCCAGCCATACTCTGTGATACTCGGCGATACCCTGCCATACTCTGCAATACCCCACAATACTTTGCAATACACTGCAATACCCCACAATACAGTGCAATACGCTGCAATACCCTGAAATACTCTGCAATACCCCCGCAATACTCTGCAATACCCCCACAATACTCTGCAATACCGTGCAACACTGTGCAATACTCTGCAATACCCCACAATACTGTGCAATACTCTGTAATACCCCACAATACTCTGCAATACCCCGCAACACTGTGCAATACCCCACAATACTGTGCAATACTCTGCAATACCCCGCAATACTTTGCAATACTCTGCAATACCCCGCAATACCGTGCAATACCCTGCAACGACATTGATTCTTTATTAAAAACGGGGGGGGGGGGCACAGTTTGCCATCTTCGCCCTGGGCACCACATGGCCTTGTCCCAGCACTGAACGGGTGCATGGTACGTTGACGAACGAGAAGCTTATGGCGATACTTGCGGATACTAGGGACACATTTTGTAAGATTTGGCAACCCTGGTTGGACTAGTTTCCAGCGATAAGCCCGCCTTCTCACTTTTTGGACCTATAGGAAATTCTAACGAGCCTGCCGGTGCTGGCCTTAGATCCCCTGGGGCGGGGATTACTTTCTTCTCCGTGATTCCTTTTGCTTTGGTTTCCTACTCTTATGCCACGTACACACGATCGGAAATGCCACCAGCAAAACTCCGATGAGAGCTTTTAGTCGGAAAATGCAACAGTGTGTATACCCCATCAGTCTTTTGCTGGCGGAATTCCAGCCAGCAAAAGATTGGGAGCAAGTTCTCTATTTTTCAGTCGGGAAAAGTTCCTATCCGAAAATGCGTTTGTCTGTATGCAATTCAGACGTGCAAAAAATCATGCATGCTCAGAAACAATGTGACGCATGCTCGGAAGCATTGAACTTCCGAGCATGCGTCAAATGGTGGCAGCATCATGCTGTGGGGGTGTTTTTCAGCTGCAGGGACAGGACAACTGGTTGCAATTGAGGGAAAGATGAATGCGGCCAAGTACAGGGATATCCTGGATGAAAACCTTCCCCAGAGTGCTCAGGACCTCAGACTGGGCCGAAGGTTTACCTTCCAACAAGACAATGACCCTAGGCACACAGCTAAAATAACGAAGGAGTGGCTTCACAACAACTCCGTGACTGTTCTTGAATGGCCCAGCCAGAGCCCTGACTTAAACCCAATTGAGCATCTCTGGAGAGACCTAAAAATGTCTGTCCACCAACGTTTACCATCCAACCTGACAGAACTGGAGAGGATCTGCAAGGAGGAATGGCAGAGGATCCCCAAATCCAGGTGTGAAAAACTTGTTGCATCTTTCCCAAAAAGACTCATGGCTGTATTAGATAAAAAGGGTGCTTCTACTAAATACTGAGCAAAGGGTCTGAATACTTAGGACCAGGGGCAGACTGACCATTCGGCTACTCGGGCACTGCCAGAGGGCCCCGGGCCACTAGGGGGCCTCATCAGGATTGCCAGCCTCAGTAAAACCAGGGACAGCATGTACAAATCTGTGTTTTTTTTTTTTTTTACATCTGTCTCTGAAATGTCCCTTATAGATATCCTTTTGGTCTAAAAATACCGAGATTATAGCTGCCCCACCTCTCCAGTACCTTCTCAGCCAATAGAAGCATGTCTGTGTATACTGTGTGTACATGTATGTGTATACTGTGTGATTGTATACTGTGTGTGTGTGTGTATACTGTGTGGCCCCATAATCTCTGCCTGGGGGGCCCCATAATCTCCTATTGCCCGGGGCCCCATGAGTTGTCAGTCCGCCCCTGCTTAGGACCATGTGATATTTCAGTTTTTCTTTTTTAATAAATCTGCAAAAATGTCAACAATTCTGTGTTTTTCTGTCAATATGGGGTGCTGTGTGTACATTAATGAGGGGAAAAAATGAACTTAAATGATTTTAGCAAATGGCTGCAATATAACAAAGAGTGAAAAATTTAAGGGGGTCTGAATACTTTCTGTCCCCACTGTAAATATCAAGTACAAATTTTAGGAACTGCAACCATTTTTATACACAGTCCCCCCATTTTCAGGGGCTCAAATGTAACAAATAAATATAATCAGAAATAAAATGTTCAGTTTTAATATTTTGTTGAGAATCCTTTATTGACTGCCTGAAATTGCGCCAAAGTCGAAACAAAGTAGTGCAGGGAGCATTTCAAAGTCAAACCAACACAAGTCGGACCAGTTAAGACCATTCATTTTGACATAGCATGCGATTTGTGCTCTGGAAGTCGGAGTGCATGTTGGACGAGTGTTAAACAGCCCATATAGAGTCTACAAGCTATGGTGCTAATCATTGAAAATTGTTCACACCTGATGTACTAACGGCCTATCTCATTTCTTGAGACACTAACAAGCCAGGAAAGTACAAATACCCCCCCAAATGACCCCTTTTTGGAAAGTAGACAGTTCAATGTATTTAGTAAGAGGCATGGTGAGTTTTTTGAAGTTGTAATTTTTTTCCCACAATTCTTTGCAAAATGAATATTTTTTTCACAAAATTGTCATATTAACATGTTATTTCTCCCACATGGCATATGCATACTTGCAACTACCCCAAAACACATTCTGCTACTCCTCCTGAGTATGGCAATACCACATGTGTTAGACTTTTACACAGCCTGGCCACATACAGAGGACCAACATGCAGGGAGCACAGTCAGGTGTTCTAGTAGCATAAATTACACATCTAATTTCTTGACCACCTATTACACTTTTGAAGATCCTGGAGCACTAGGACAATGGAAATGCCCACAAAATGACATCATTTTGAAAAGCAAACACCCCAACATATATTCTATGAGGCATTATGAGTCTTTTGAACATGTCATTTTTTTCCACATGTTTTTGAAAAATGTGGAAAGAAAATGAAAACACACAAAGTTGTCCATTTCTATTTCTAACACATATCATGTACATAGCAAAACTACATTCTGCTACTCCTCCTGAGTATGGCAATACCACGTGTGAGGCACGTTTTTCACAGCCAGGCCACATACAGAGGCCCAACTTGCAGGGAGCACCATCAGGTGTTCTAGGGGCATAAATTACACATCTAATTTCCTGACTACCTGATTACACTTTTGAAGGCCTTGATTCACCAGAACAATGGAAAGGCCCACAAAATGACCCCATTTTGCAAATCAAACACTCCAACGTATATTCTATGAGGCATAATGAGTCTTTTGAACATGGAAAATGTGGAAAGAAAATGAAAAGGAATTTTTTTTAATGCATTTTTTGCGGGACTGACGGGCGCTGATGAGGATCCACTGATAGAGTGGCACTGATGACCACTCACTGATGGGCACTGATGTGCACTATTGGGCACTATATGAGAACTATGAGATCATCATCAGTAGTAGTCAATAGTGATCACTGTAGTGGCACTGATGATCACTTTAGTAGCACTGATGATCACTCACTGATGGCACTATAGGGCACTGATGAGCACTAATAAGTACTCACTGATGGCACTGTAGGGCACTGATAAACACTGTAGTGGCACTAATGAGCACTGTAGTGGCATTAATGGCACTGTAGGGGCACTGTAGTGGCACTGATGGCACTGTTGGGGTGCTAGTGGCACTGTATGGGGCACTGATGGCACTGTATGGGCACTGATGGCACTTTAATGGCACTGTAGGTGTACTGATGGCACTGTAGTGGCACTGATGTCACTGTAGGGGTACTGTAGATGCACTGATGGCACTGTAGGGCACTGATTAGCACTGTAGTGGCAATCAGGATCATGCCAACTCACGCTGCTGTGGTGTTTCTCTCTCCTCTTCTCACACCGATGCTGCATGTGAGAAGAGGAGAGAGAAACACTGCAGCAGCGCGAGATGAGCCAGGCATGACAAGTGATCACTCTGTCACTGACCCTGAACTCTGTCTATTACCCAAATCTGACCCCTGCACTCTGTACCTTACATACACCTCACCCCTGCACTATGTGCATTACCCACTCCTGCCCCCTACACTCTGTACATTACATACAACTGACCCCTGCACTATGTACATCACATACACCAACTGACCCTGCATTCTGTGCTATATCCAGACCAGAACCTTGAAATCTGAACTTTACATACACAGTACCCCTGCACTATGTGCCTTACCAACTCCTGACCCCTGCACTTTTTATGGCACTGACGGGTGCTGATGAGGATCCACTGAAAGGGTGGCACTGATGAGCACTCACTGATGTGTACTATCGGGCACTGATGAGCACTAATAGGCACTGTAGTGGCACTGATGATCACTTTAGTGGCACTGATGAGCACTCACTGATGGCACTGTAGGGCACTGATGGCAATGTAGGTCACTGATGAGCACTGACAAGCACTCACTGATGGCACTGTAGTGGCAATGATGAGCACTGTAGTGGCACTGATCAGCACTGTGGTGGCACTGTAGGGCACTGATGAGCACTGTAGTGGCACTGTAGTGGTACTGATGAGCACTGTAGTGGCACTGTAGAGGCACTATAGGGGCACTGTGGTTAGCCATATAGTCAGTCACAAGTTTCAAAGTGAAACTAAATCAGAGAGGAGCAGAGAAGAGGCTTTAGGCTAATAACCCTAACATTGGGAGTCTTTTGCTCTTACTTTAAAAAGTTGAATATGATGTACAGGTTTCCTTCAACTGACACTGGCTGAGCAGAAGCTCCCAGTGATGTCATTGTTGCTAGTGTGATGACATGGCACAATTTAGCCCTAATTATAGCATTTAAAGGGCCCCGAGGGAGTGAAATGAACTTTACAGCACTTTTTAAAAATAGTACCTTTCCAAGAAACATCATCGGAAAGACAGCTAATGCTATGAAAAATCTTTCTTTTGTGTCATTCACTCCCACTTAACACAGAACAGCTGCAAAGTCAAATCTGGGTATTTCTATTTGATTTAATATGGAGGGAGTACTGTCAGCACAGTGACATCACTGGAGAATGTGAACACAGGACCCCCAGAGTGACAGAGGTCTGTTGGGTGTGATTTTTAGCTAAATTGCTGCTGTCATCACAGGATACGGGGATGAATCATGACTGGTGTGCAGGGATCTCATTCAGGTTCCCACATTGATCTGGATGGACTCTAATGGTTCATGTTGATGGCCATTCTTGTCAAACGCTGCATTTTCCATTGAAAAGCATGCAGCTGCATTTAAATGGAAAGCAAAAAGATAAGAAAAGTCTAAGCAAATCAGGACAACGCAAAGCAGGTCAAATGCAGCCTCTGGGCTGTCATGTGTACTGCTCCATTAGGGTTAATGGGGATTTTACTGAACTGCATTTAACTTGCATTCCAAATGCAGGAAAACAACACCTGTCGACATGAACCTAAATGTTGGCCATACACAGGCTGCCATCAATCTGACAAAACTGAGAATAAATGATCATGGTCTCCATCTAGACTTTATAAAAAATTTTTTGCCCCCTGCTGGCAGAGAGGGGGACAGAACTCCTCCTATGGATCCTGCGCCTCTTTGTGCAGCCGCAACACCCACTAGTCTTCGCCTCCCCTGATCTCCGCATTCAGCAGACTCCGGCAGTTGACTCCAGACCTCCTCTGGTCCTCCTCCAGACACTTTCTGCTTCCGAGCTCTGGCCGCAGCTTCTTCCTGGCAGCAGCACAAGGTAAGGGGGGTGCAATGTGATATGAGGGAGGGTGGGGACTCCTGACTTCTGATGGTGAGGTTCTCTGGACATCTAGTCTTATAGATACAACTGGCCCTTTGAGGGCAACCATAATGCTGATGCAACCTGCAGTGAAATTCAGTTTGACACTTCTGTTCTAAGGGAACAAGGGCTCCCTGTGTCCTCTAGTCACCACAAAGAGATCCAATAAAGTTCCTACTGTAGCAGGGTCTCTGGCCTCCTTCAGTCTAATGAGGACCTCCAGGGCCAGAGATAGCTGACATCCTTCTGTATATAGTGGGTTGTGAGGCATAGTGGGTGCAAGGTGGAAGTTATTGGGCCCCAGACACTTCTTGAATGCAAAAGAGTTGTTTATTCCTCTTACAAACTCTTATGGGGGGAGAGGGTTAGGGCCAGGACACGCTTGAGTAGTTGCAAGTCCAATTAGCAGACTCTGAGACTTCAACAGGAAGACAGCCATGCAGGGAAAGGCCTCCAGCAAGAAGCAACATCCGCACGTGCAGGAATGCTTTCTCCTATGGTAACAGTCTTTAACAGTTCCTAACACAAAACATAACAGTTCTTTCACCTTCACTACAACTTCTCCTTGTAGTTCTTGAGCACTCTCTTACTAGATCCACTGATTCACTGCCACTGAATCCCTTGAGCTCCTCCAATCTTCACGGTGGTATCTACCTCAAGCGTCACCCCCGCCTCTCTGCTGGGTCCCTAGCTTGGCACTCCCGATACTTCTCAAGCTTCACCCCTGTTGGCCTGCTTGGTCCCTGGCTTGACACACAAAGCTGCTCTGCAAGCGTCACCTCCGCTGGCTGGGTCCCTGACTTGATCACCGTCTGAAGTTTCCAGATTCTCCACCGTGCTGTTTGGTGAGAATATTATTCCGGTACTTGCTTCAGTTACTCACTGTGGTCCCTGGTAATAAGGTGGATGGATGGTCCCTTTGTGGCGACAGCTTCCCCTCTACCTCCGACCACGACAGGTTCTCAGCCCAGCAAAACCATCACTTCTGGTTGGACCACAAGCCGCAATCCCAACCCCGCGCTGCTCTCCTGCCTCTGGACAGGCCCTCAGACAGCCTAGCAGCCAGATGCCCACGGGATGGGCCTAATCTCCGGCCTAGCAGCCCGGGGCAACACGACACACGTCCACCCAGACAGCCGGTTAGGTGGCACAGATCACCTGACTACACCCCAATATATAGGTTCTCTCAGCAGGCCAAGAAATCCAAGAAAACTCCTACTCCATATACCCATAACCTGACCTTGAGTTGCCCTTCTCATATCTAGTACCACCAAGCACCTGGCCACCTAGTGGTAGAAGAGAAAAGTGTAAAAAGGCCAAACTTAGGGAGAAATCAATGGATTTCTAACAATCAACCAGGTTGACTACTCCTTGCAAGTAAATTTGTGAGGCGCATCCCGCCCTAAACTCCTGGGTGTTACACTACTTTTTTCAGACAGAGGATTTTAGCGGAGAATCCCAGTTCCATGGCCTAATAAACAAATTTAAATTTACTTATCAGAGCCTAAGAAGGCAAGTACTGTATTTCCTTATGTAGCGTTACCCCCAAAGAATCCGTTGGATGACTGAGTTCTTCTGTCCTTGGAGGTGATGGTCAACTAAAGTGGACCTGAAGCTCACTGACCCACCTAGATTGTTTCTGGGCTAAAGAAAGTGTCTAACAATTGCGATACTGTCTGACTCATATGAGCCTAACTGGGTTCCTTTCCTATTCCACTGGCCAGTGGACCCTTAAATATTGTTGGCCGGCGTTGGGGCCCAAAGTCCTTCATACTGTGGGGGGGGGGGGGGGGGGGCATTTGTAATGCCACAAAGTTGGGTGAACTTCAAAAATACAAGGCTAAAAGCCTTTAATCTGTCCAGTCATTTCAGGAGCACCCTCCAATTATTGAGTGAGTGGTACCAGGGGCTCCCCTCTTAAGCCAGTGATGACGAATGCAATAGCATTCACCCTCCCTAGGGTATTGTTCCTCTCTGCGACACATTTTTTATACAGGTCTACTGTATACATCAGACCAAAAAAAGAGGATGATCTTTACCTCCAAAAGAGGAAGGAAGACAGAGGGATTTGGTTTCAAATGAGAGTAAATTAGAATATCTCTCTGTATTCATCAAAGCACCTTTTGTCCAGACCTTAACTCTACTACATTTCAACCCTGATGGAAGAGGCCTTCTGTAACCCCTGAAATACGTTTGCTGTTTTTATTGAATGTGTAGCACACCCCCTAAGGAACCACAAGAAACTGGGATCCCCCACCCTGCACAGCCAGGCACACCGAATTTCCACAGTCACTCCAGAGTCAGAGAATAGACCGTAACTGTTTTTTTTTTTGTTTTATTGAGGGAGTAGAACTTGGATAGGGATTAGAAATTATGGGATTCCCACTTGACTTCAAACAAACTTCAGGGACGACTCTTCCTATATACAGTCCTATATACAGCTCCCCTTCTTCCTCCAGCACTCTTGCTTGCAGGACCCAGCTATATCACCCTGTAAGCATTTTGAAGCAAAGGCCCATTACAGGCAGGTCACTGATCCCAGCACCACCTCTTCAGGCACTGCCAACCTACCTGGCTGCAGCTGCTCCTTTACCTAGCCCTCCAGGCTAGCTTCTCCCCACAGTCCTCCACAATGACACTCTCTCACCAGTCCTCCACACTGACACTCTCTCCACAGTCCTCCACTAACCACTAACCAGCCTGACTCTCAGGAGATCTCCCAGATGTGTTGACCTGCTCCCGCTGTTCCTCTAGGAAGCGACTCCTCCATACGCCGTGAGAGATCCCTCCAGCACTGAGCCCCAGACCTGAGGTCACCCCCCCAGACTAGGGGGTGCCGTGCAAGGGGCCTCTGACAGCCTCCTCAACACTCCATCTACATCTTTCCCCCAACTGCCCCTGCTGGCATGACTCATGCCTATTTATGAGGTGGCCTGCCCCCTGCCAGCAACATGGGACCACTGGAGCCTCCACTCTTGACTTCAAAAAAAGTATTCACATCAAAGACCTGTTGATATATATATATATATATATATATATATATATATATATATATATATATAGATGGGGTATGTAAATGGGATAGTCTTCTACTAACTGTAACCAAGCATTCATTCTACTGACTTCCCTCTGACCACCAACGGAAGTGAGGTCCTTCTCCCACTGGTGGCTAGTGTAAGAGGGTATGCTTCTTCCACTGATGGCTAATATTAGAGAGGCCTTCTGCTGTCCACGAACACAAGGGGCCCTTTTGCCACTGACCACCAATGTAAGATGGTATCTTCACTGGCCACCTGTGTAAGATGCCTTTCTCCACCAACTATTATAAGATGTCCTTCTCCATCGGCCATCAATTCAAGATGCCCTTCTCCCCTTCTCCACAGAGCACAAATGTAAGATGCCCTTCTCCACTGACTACCGATGTAAGATACACTTCTCGAAGTATGTTTGTCGTCCCCCCCGCCCTCTACCTTCTGGGACATGTTGCAGGCCCCAGCAGGCAGCAGGACCATTCCCACAGCGCAGCATGGCTCGGGTATGCGCAGTGGGAAGCCAGCTGTGCAGCCGCAATGAGTCACAGCCGCCTTCCCACATCTAACATGCCAGCTCTGGGGACCTGAAGACCGCCAAAGAACAAGCCTGAGTGAGGACGGTGCTGCATCCTTGGACAGGTAAGTGTCCTTTTATGAAAAGTCAACAGTTACAGTAGTTGTAGCTATTGACTTAAATTTTTTTTTTTTTTTAAAGGCTGAATAACCTCTTTAACCACTTACGTTCGTGGCTATGTGAGATCCTTCGAACCCCCCTAATGTAAGCCTACAATGAGTAACTCCTTCAAGACATTTTCTTAAATTTTTTAACTGAGCATTGCCTGTTAGTATCTTATTGTCTCTTCAACAGCTGTGACATATATTGACACACTTACTCATGGAGAATGAGGCAAAGCCTGCTTAGCCATCAGCCTCAATTTGTAATGACTTCATCTGGCTCTTTCTTACTTACTTCATGAAAAGGAATTGTAAAGACCCCCATTGTGTATTCACATATAATGACCTCCTGGGGAATTTTGGGAAACTCAGATCTACCCCATGCAGTGTATCTTATAAATACAGAAGCCGACATCAAAGGAGACACACAAAGAGGTAACAAACTGCTGCAGTGACAGTTTATTAAAGTCAATGTCCAGCACAAATTTTTTCTTTTTTCGTTTTGTATAAAGTAGAGAAATTTTCCCTCATTTCCTTTCCCAGTGGTTAAACCAGACAGGAAGTGAGGGAAAATCTCCAGCAGGAACACAGCCAAACATGGATAAATAGAGCCAGAACTATCTAGCTGTATACAGCAACACATGTTGCCATCCTCACAGACACACATAAACCTCAGGACAAAGTATTTTTCAGGCTGTATGGGAATGAAGTCCTGTGCCCACTGCTGTGGGTGTTGGCCAGGAAAAGAGCTCGTCTATGCTGCAGGCAATGGTGGAGAGTGATAAATGTCCCAGGAGCCGCACATCAAGTCAAGATCTACTGTATAATAGTGAATGTCAGTCTCAGCCTGGACCCCAGCCAGGCCACACCCCCAATGCATTTCACTTCGCCCACCGGAGCTTACTCATGGGCCTGAGTCCCCAGGAATCCCTTACTTTGCAGGGATTTCCCTGTCTCTTTCTCTTTGAGCTATGGGACAGGAAGTGAAGGGAAATCTCCCCTATGGGACAAAAAAAAACTGACAGGTGTTATAACCCTCCTTTAGACCCCATTCACACTAGGCATAGCGTGAATGCACATTCCCTTACTTGTTTTTGCATGTTTTTATGTGTTTGTGTGTGTCGTGCATAATTCATTTGAATGGCCTGCCATATGTGCAACAAACACGTCAAAGTAGCTTAAGTACCTTTTAGGCAATGAGCCAAGTGTGTTGTACATTGCACGTTTTGCTGTTTTTCGCACATGTTGACATGTGACAAAACATGGGACTGCTACCTGCATTAGGCTACATTCACACCAAGCTGAGTGTTTTCAGGCATTTTTGAGCATTTTTTTTAGCAGATTTGCAAATATTATAGGTGTGTTTTCAGGCGTTTTTCAACTAAAAGGTGTGGAGTGCTGCTGAAAAAGGGGGCAGAGAGCTGCAGTTTGAAGAGAAAATCGCATGACAAAACGCTTGAAACAGCGCTCATGTCGCGTTTTTCAAGGCGTTTTCACTCAAGTCTATGGGGACAAAAAAACACTCAAATTGGCCTGAAAAGAAGCTCATGTAGTTTTTTGAGCGACAGGCGTTTTGGTACAGGCAAGAAAAAGCTCAAATGTGAACAGGGCCATTGAAATGGATAAGATTTTGCTTGACATGACGTTTCTGAGAGCCAAGTTTCGAGCTGAAAAACGCTCAAGTGTGAACGGGGTCTCATTGAGAAATAATGCCACTACAAGCATGATGTTCTGCTGCATTTCCACACATGCCGGAAAGGTTTCTGCCCACGTTTTCCGGGAACGCTTAGGTGTGAATGCAGCCTTAAGTCTTATACACACAATGAGATTATGGGACGAATGAACGTCTTTTTTTTGCTGACATATCGAAAATGAAGAGGTTACTAAAGTACAAAAATTCTCATACTAAAGAATAAAAATTCCGAAAGGATGTAATGTATTGTATTTTCGGAGGAAAACTGTACTGATTAACCACTTCAGCTCTGGAAGATTTACCCAGGCCGTTTTTTGCGACACAGTTCTGTGTTACTGTAACTGACAATTGCGCAGTCGCACGACATTGTACACAAATAAATGTATGTCCTTTTTTTACCCACAAATAGAGCTTTCTTTTGGTAGTATTTGACCACCTCTGCTTTTCTTATTTTTTACGCTGTAAACAAAATACGACCGACAATTTTGAAAAAGGTAAAACAATATTTTTTACTTTCTGCTATAAAACATATCCAATCAAATTTTTTTAAAAATATATAATTTATTCATCAATTTAGAACAATATGTATTCTGCCACATATTTCTGGTAAATAAGATCCCAATAAACGTATATTGATTGGTTTGTGCAAAAGTTCTCGTGTCTACAAACTAAGGGATATATTAATGGATTTTTTTTTTTTTTTTAACTAGTAATGGCGGTGATCTGCGACTTATAGCAGGACTGCCATATTGTGGCAGAAAAATGGGACACCTAACTGACACTTTTGACACTTTTTTGGGAACCAGTTACACTAATACAGTGATCAGTGCTAAAAATATGCACTGTCACTGTACTAATGGAACTGGCTGGGAAGGGGTTAACATCAGGGGCTTACATCAAAGGGTTAACTGTGTGCAAAGGGGGTGTTTCAGTGTAGTAGGGGAGGTGCTTTTACTAGTGGAAGGCATGGATCCTGTGTTCCTGCTTAAGACCCCTTTCACACTGAAGGTGTTTTTCAGGCATTTTAGCGCTAAAAATAGCACCTGAAAAAAGCCTCCCATGCCACCCCAGTATGAAAGCCAGACGAGTGCTTTCACACTGGGGCGGTGCGCTTGCGGGATGTTACAAAAAATCCTGCAAGCAGCATCTTTGGGGCGGTTTAGGAGCAATGTATACAGTGCTCCTAAACTGCCCCTGCCTATTGGAATGCATGCTAAAAGGACAGTAAAGCGCGGCTAAAACTACCCTGTTTCCCCAAAAATAAGACCTAGCGTGATTGTCAGTGATGGCTGCAATATAAGCCCCACCCCCCAAATAAGCCCTAGTTAAAGTCCTTGTAGGTCTTCTTTTCAGGGTATGGCTTATTTTCGGGGAAACAGGGTAAACCTTATTTGGGGGGTAGGGCTTATATTGCAGCCATCACCGACAATCACGGTAGCGGCGCTTCACTGCTAACACGGCCCGGCCCCAGTGTGCAAGGGGTCTTACAGTAGAGATCAGTGGCGGCTCGTGGTTTTTTGTTGGGGGGGGCGGCAAACAACCCGCTCGCTGTCTGCCAGTCGGTCCACTTACTCCATCTAGGCAGCGGGCATCAGGTAGCTGCTCCTGTGTCTTCTCTTCTTCCTCACTTCAATTGTGCGCCTCCTCTCCTCCTCCTAGGCGTCCAATAGGATCGCTTGTCCTTTCAGGCATTCGGGTGATGGGTATCAGATCCGCTTTTTTATTGGCGGGGTGGAGGATTAGTGTTGCAACAGCGAATATTCATTGGCTGTTGTAACACCTGGGTGGGCTCTTGGCACAATGCTCTGCGCCACGAGGCCACCCTATTTTGAAGCCTATTAGAGCCTCTGGTGTTATTACCCCTCTGCTGTAATTTAGGCGCCCCACGTCGTGAAAGGGGCCGGACGCATTAATAGGGGGTGGCGGCGGCAATGGATAGAGCATCCCATCGCCGCATCGCTAGAAGGTGGAGTTGGTGGCGGCGGTTGATAGAGGGGGCAGCGCTTGGGCGCCCCTAACGGACGAGTCTCCACTGGTAGAGATGGGCTCAGGCGTGTTTGGGATCCTAGTCCCAACGCACCAGGAAGCCGACATTGCACAACGCTAATCACAGGCAGTGAGACATGTCCCGGTCCACAGCTGCACAGACGGAAATGTCTCAATGCCTGTGATTAGGAGGTGTGCAGTGTCGGCTTCCTGGTGGGATCGGGCAGACGTGTTCGCGTCCAATACCTGGAAGTGCAGGATCACGTGCAGTGGCGTTGCTAGGGGGTGGCTTTTGGGGCTATAGCCCCGAATCTGGGGCCCATAGCCCAGAGTCTCTGCAGGGGTCCCCAAGGGGAGGGGGGCTCTCTGTGGACCCTAATGTAAGGGGGGCTCTCTGGGGACCCTGATGTAAGTGGGGGGCTCTCTGGGGAGATATATATATATATATATATATATATATACACACACACACACGTACGTACGTATATTATGTACATGTGTATGCCCGACCAAGCGTATGACTTTCTTTACTACGCTGCTATGGGCTCTAGCCCCAGATCTTTTGTAGACCTAGGAATGCCCCTGAGCACGTGTATATACATGATCCTGCGCAGCGCGGTTGCCCAGTAGCCATAAATGTGCTATAGGGCGGTCGGCAAGTGGTTAAACAAACATCATATGATCTGGTATCCTAGGAGAAAAGTTTTCGTGTTTGTCCCTTTGGATAAATTTGGATGACAGCTGTGTACTAACGATCAGATTATCGTACGATCACTTCCAAAGCGGCATTTTTTGGGGCGACTTTCTGATCGTGTGTACAGGGCTTAACGCTATCCAAAATGAAAGTTTTGCCTTTAGTTCTACTTTACTATGGAAAGGGTTACTTTGTGTTCCATGTGTGCTACATCATAGAGCAAGGGGTTGTGCTTAGACATGTGCAATTCGCTTCGTTCCGAATTCGTTTTTTAACGAATTTCAACAAATTTGTTCATTTGGAAACATCCGAATTAACGAAAACCCGTTTAACAATTTTTTTTCGAATATTCGAAAGTTCGTAAATTCATAGATTCGTAAATTCAAAAACCCGAAAATCTGAAAATTTGAAAATCGGAAATAATAACTAACTATTAAATTATAGGTATTGGAATTTCCCTTCAAATTTGGCTGAACGTAACGAATACAAATTTATCAGAAGTTACGAATTATCCGAAATAACGAACGCCGTATCTAAACGAATGTACCGCAACGCATTAATAATAATACATAATAATAAAAACTTTTAATTACTACTATTATTATGTATTATTATTAATTTGTTACGTTCCATTTGTTTAGATGTGGCGTTTGTTATGTCAGAAAATTCGTAACTTCGGATAAATTCGTATGCGTTACGTTCAGTAACAGCCAAATTTGAAAAAAAATTCCAATACCTATAATTTAATAGTTAGTTATTATTAGTTAATTAGTTAATCTTTAGAATTTTCAGATTTTCATTCTTATTTTTGGATTTTCGAATTTTACGAATTTTCGAACTTTCAAATTTTCAAATTTAAGAACTTACGAATTTTCAAATTTACGAATGACCCAAAAATTGAAAAAAAAAATAAAACTAATGAAACGAAAACTAACACATTTTTCAGCAGCATATGTCTAAGAGGAATTCCAGATTTTTGGGGAGGGCGCAGGCTCATTATTAAATAAAATCAATGTATTTTATCAATAATTTTATTTATTTGATTTTCTTGGGTTGCATTTGACCTCTGTCTGTGTTTGCTATAACCAAACACCTTTATTTTACAGTCTTAGTGAGCACGGGAATACCCTCTTGTTTTTATCTGCAGGCTCATTATTATTATTATTTTATTTATTATTCATTTGTTCTGTTCCATGTCTTTAGATGCGGCATTCATTATTTCGGCTAATTCATAACTTTGGATAAATTCGTATTCCTTATGTTCACTAACAGCCAAATTTGAAAGGAAATTCCAGTACCTATAATTTAATAGTTAGTTATTATTAGTTAGTTAGTTAGTTAGTTATTATTTAGAATTATCGGATTTCGTTCTTTTGAATTTTCGGATTTTCTTTCTTATTTTTGGATTTTCTAATTTATGAATTTTCAAATTTACGAATTTATGAATTTTCAAATTTACGAATTTACAAATGTACGAATTTTCTTATTTACGAATTTACAAATTGCGATCATGGCAAATGACCTGAAAAACGAAAATAAAAAAATAAACAAATGAAACTAAAACTAACAAATTTTTCGTCAGCACATGTCTAAGAGGAATTTCAGACTTTTGGGGAGGGCGCAGGCTCATTATTATTATCTTTTTATTTATTAATTATTCATTCTGTTCCATTTCTTTAGGTGTGCCAATCATTATTTCGGCTAATTCGTAACTACGGATAAATTCGTATTTGTTACGTTCACTAACAGCCAAATTTGAAAGGAAATTCCAATACCTATAATTTAATAGTTAGTTATTATTAGTTAGTCAGTTATTATTTAGCATTATCGGATTTCGTTCTTTCGAATTTTTGGATTGTCTTTGTTATTTTCGAATTTTCGGATTTTCGAATTTATGAATTTTGAAATTTACGAAATTACGAATTTTTGAATTTACAAATTTTCTAATTTAGGAATTAACAAATTGCGATCATGATGAATGACCTGAAAAACAAAAATAAATAAATAAATAAACTATAGAAACGAAAACGAACACATTTTTCGGCAGTGCACGTGTCTAGTGGGCTTCCTCCAGATATACCCTGTTTCGCCGAAAATAAGACCTAGCGTGATTGTCGGTGATGGCTGCAATATAAGCCCTACTCCCCAAATAAGCCCTAGTTAAAGTCCTTGTAGGTCTTATTTTCAGAGTAGGGCTTATTTTCGGGGGAAACAGGGTAGGACTTATTTGGGGGGTAGGGCTTATATTGCAACCATCACCGACAATCACACTAGGTCTTATTTTCGGGGAAACAGGGTATGTAGCAGTACCAAAGGGACATTTCTTTGAAGCCACCAATGGCCAGGTAATTTTGGAGCCACATTGACCACAACTAAAGCCAAGTCTTTGGAGTAGATAATCAGCGATGAGGAATGGTGTCGGAGTCCTGGTCACCTCTGATGACCCCGGCTCACATCTCCTAGACCAGCTTTGTTTGCCTGTAATCATTTCTGGCCGATTTTGATACATCTTGATTACAGCTTCCCCCAGAACACGTCATGTATGATTTGCTTTAACAAACACATGTTGTAAACAATTAATTACAAAAGAAAAAACAAGTCATGGAAGGGACAGAGGAGGGGGAACGTGTAGAATTTGGAGTCTGGTTTGTATACTACTAAAGGGAAAGTTTTGATTTAATCTTCTTTGGGAAGGTTACATGTTTATAAACAAATGGTTTATGTTGTTAATAATTATTTGTATACTATTTGTATTTTTTACTTTAAGGCTCCATTCACACCAATGCGTTTTTTCATGCTTTTTGCAGAAACGCAGGACATTTTTTAACATGGGTTTCTTATATGCATTTTTGTGCCCCTGCGTTTTTGGAAAGGGTCCGGGACTTTTTTAAAAACAAAACGTTGCTTTTTTTTTTTTTTTTGCATTTTTGGCTCAATAAACTTTAATGGAGAAGCTGCAGAAAAGCATGTAGTGCGTTTTTACCGCGTTTTTGCCACGATTTGCATTTTTGAATCTGTTCTACAACAAATCCCCCCCCCCCCAAAAAAAAGGCATAAAATAAGCGCAAAATGCAAATCACAGGACAATGGCGTTAAAATTGCTGCAAAATCGCTGTAAAAACCCGCAAAAAGCACCGCAGAAACCCTCAAAAGCAAACTGCATAGGTGTGAATTGAGCCTAAGGCTCCGATCACAACTGAGCGATCTGAATCGCGGTGGGATCGCCGCGATTCTGTCCGCAATTTCAAATCATGGCAAATCTCAGGACGCTTGTGCGATGCCATTACTTCTTAATGGCACCCCAATTGTGGCACGATTTTGCTACGATTGTCACGCGATATATTACACTGCAATGGCGGCAAATCACAAAGCGCGTCGCTTGTTGCTCAAAAAGGAGCAAGAGCTTCTTTTGAGGGATAGCATTGTACATTTCGATTTGCCACGTTTGCAGCGCGATATATCGCGCAACAATTGCGGCAAAACCGTGCCACAATTGGGGTGCCATTAAGAAGTAATGGCATCGCACAAGCGCCCCACGATTTCGAATCAGGGTCAGAATCGTGTTTTTCAGATCGCTCTGGTGTGAACGGAGCCTTAAAGCTGAGCTCCAGCCTTCCCTTCAGTCTTGCACAGTTGTCCAGGCTCCTCTCCTGTACTGAAATTGCTTACTCCGATTTTACTGCACACTGTGAGCATCTCTTGAAATTTGTAGAAAAGTCAAGATTTTCATATTCACTATATGCCCAAAAATATGTGGACACCCATTAAATTAATGAGTTTAGGTGCTCAAAGCCAGATCCATAAAGACACGTTGATGAGTTTCGTGGGGAGGAACTTGAGTGTCCTGCACAGAGCTTTGACCCTCAACCCTACTGAACACCTTTGGAATGAATTGGAACTCCGACTGCGAGCCAGGTCTACTCATCCAACACCAGTACCTGACCTCTGGGGTTGAATGGGCACACACATTCCTAGACAAGTCAAGAAAACACACGTTCCTAGAAAAGTCAAGATTTTCATATTCAGTATATGGACAAAAGTATGTGGACAACCATTCAATTATCTAGTTTAGGTGCTCAAAGCCATATCCATAAAGACATGGTTTGATGAGTTTCGTGTGGAGGAACTTGGGTGTCCTGCACAGAGCTTTGACCCTCAATGCTACTGAACACCTTTGGAATGAATTGGAACTCTGACTGCGAGCCAGGTCTACTCATCCAACACCAGTACCTGACCTCTCTTGGTTGAATGGGCACACATTCCAAGACACCATCCAAAATCTACCTCTCCCCTATTCTGGTATACATTACCCCCCCCTATACATTATACCTATCCTCTATTATTCTGGTGCAAATTATACCCCTCCCATCCTGGTGTACATTACCTCCCCCCCCTTATACATTATACCTCTCCCCCCATTCTGGTGTACATTACCCCCCCCCCCATACATTATACCTCTCCCCTATTCTGGTATACATTATCCCCCCTATACATTATACCTATCCTCTATTCTGGTGTAAGTTAGACCCCTCCCAACCTGGTGAACATTACCCCCCCTTATACATTATACCTATCCCCTATTCTTGTGTACATTACCCCCCCCATACATTATACCTCTCTCCTATTCTGATGTACATTACCCCCCCCCCCCATACAGTATACCTCTCCCCTATTCTGGTGTACATTACCCCCCCTATACATTATACCTATCCCTTATTCTGGTGTAAAATATACCCCTCCCAACCTGGTGTACATTACCCCCCCTTATACATTATACCTCTCCCCCCATTCTGGTGTACATTACCCTCTCCCCCCATACATTGTACCTCTCCCCTATTCTGGTGTACATTACCCCCCCCCTCCCCCCGCATACATTATAACTTTCTCCTATTCTGATGTACATTACTCCCCCCATACATTATACCTCTCCCCTATTCTGGTGTACATTACCCCCCCCCCCCCTATACATTATACCTCTCCCCTTTTCTGGTGTAAATTATACCCCTCCCAACCTGGTGTACATTAGACCCTTCGGCCCGCTGTGGATTATACCTATCCCCTATTCTGGTGCACACCCCCCCCCATACATTATACCTCTCCCCCATTCTGGTGTACATTACCCCCCCCCATACATTATACCTCTCCCCCATTCTCGTGTACATTACCCCCCCCATACATTATACCTCTCTCCTATTCTGATGTACATTACCCCCCCCCATACATTATACCTCTCTCCTATTCTGATGTACATTACCCCCCCCCCCATACATTATACCTCTCCCCTATTCTGGTGTACATTACCCCCCCCTCCCCCCATACATTATACCTTTCTCCTATTCTGATGTACATTATCCCCCCCCCCCATACATTATACCTCTCCCCTTTTCTTGTGTAAATTATACCCCTCCCAACCTGGTGTACATTAGACCCTTCGGCCCGCTGTGGGCACACCTGGCGGCTGCGTTCTCCTGACACGGTGTAATTAGAGCGCGTGTAGAACATATGTTTCACCTGTACTGCCCCTCACTCAGAATAGCAACAATTAGCAGCGGCCACTTTGAAGAAGGGAAAAGGAGCTTTCAATTTATCATATGTGAGTCATCACAGGCAACGTATCTGCAGCAGTCCAGATGCAGGAGCAGCATGATGAATGGAAGAGGGCTAGCCAGCTAATTTAGTGATTAGGGTGGCAGATACTCTTCAAACAAACAGTGCCGGGAGCTGGAGCACCTCCAGAGGAATCTCAAGACGCTGCTACACACTTTCATAGGGGCTTAAAGAGGAATGAACCTGCCCAGGAGTTGTTAGCCATAATGTGCTAGTATGCACCATATTTTAGCACATTATAGTAGACTGTCACACACCTTTATGAGGAGGCTGAGATAACGAGGGTGGCCTCTTAACCACTTAAGGACCGAGCCTCTTTCTGAAATGTGTTGTTTACAAGTTAAAAACAGTTTTTTCTTTGCTAGAAAATTACTTAGAACCCCCAAACATCATATATTTATTTCTAACACCCTAGAGAATAAAATGGCGGTCGTTGCAATACTTTCTGTCACACCGTATTTGTGCAGCGATCTTACAAGCGCACTTTTTTTTGGAAAAAATACACTTTTGTGACTTAAAAAATAAGACATCAGTAAACTTAGCCAAATTTGTTGTTATATTGTGAAAGATAATGTTACGCCAAGTAAATTGATACCCAACATGTCACACTTCAAAATTGCGCCCGCTCATGGAATGGCAACAAACATTTACCCTTAAAAATCCCCATAGGCAATGTTTAAAAAATTCTACAGGTTGAATTTTTTGAGTTACAGAGGAGGTCTGGGGCTAGAATTATTGCTCTCGCTCTACCGATCGTGGCGATACCTCACATGTGTGGTTTGAACGCCATTTTCATATGCGGGTGCTGCTCACATATGCGTTCGCTTCTTCACGCGGGCTCAGCGGGACGGGGCGCGTTTAAAAATGTTTTTTTTTTTCTTATTCATTTAACCTTTAATTTTTTTATTTTTACACTGTTCTTAAAAAAAAAAAAATTGTGTCACTTTTATTCCTATTACAAGGAATGTAAACATCCCTTAAAAAAAAAAAGCATGACAGGACCTCTTAAATATGAGATCGGGGGTAAAAAAGATCCCATATTTACACTAAAATGCAATAAAAAATTCAAAAAATGTTTTTTGTCACTTAAAAAGTTTTTTTTTAAAATGTCCCTTTAAGAGCTATGAGCAGAAGTGACGTTTTGACGTCGCTCCACCCTGCAATGTTATGGAGACGGGTGGGGGCCATCTTCCCCTCACTTGTCTCCATTCCTAGCAAGGGAGAAGATCCGATCGCCTCCGCTGCTGCCGACGGCTCCGGTAAGTGGCGGAGGGCACCGGGGCGTGGCAGAAGGGGGAGCCCCTCTCCCGCCACCGGTAAAAATGATCATGCGGCGAATCCACCGCAGAGACGACTTTTATCGGAAACCAGACCACCGGCCGAAGAAGAAGATACCGGGGTTATGGCAGCTAGCTGTTGCCATAACAACGATATTCCACTTCAAAGTTAGGACTTATATCGGCGTGAGGCGGTCCGGAAGTGGTTAAGCCTCGTACACACGCTTAGATTTTCGTACGAACGTCCATTTTTTGTGGCATGCTGTTCTCATGTCGAAAGGGAAGAGGTTACTCACCATACAAAAATTCTTGTACTACAGAATACAACGTTAGAAGTGATGTAATGTGTTGAATAGTTTTGTATGTAGTCTTTCGTTTCTGAGCATGCGTAGCCTTGCTCTTACGATTTTTTTCGTATGAAAACTGTACTAATAAAACGAAAATCGCAAGTTGAGTTCACATTCGACAAAAATGGTATAGTCTGCACATCCAGCTTTTGTCTGACGAAAAAGCAAAATCGGCTGTCGAAAGCACCATACTAACGATCCGAAAATCGGCAGACAGCTTGTCGTACGAATTTTTTCATCCGATTTTTGTATCGTGTGTACGGCACTTTAGGCTCGGTTCACATTATTGAGGGCCATGCGTCCCATGTTTGCTCAGCCGAGGCAGACTATTCATTTGAATGAGCTGCTGTGTAACGTGAAACACACAAAAAAAGTGCATGCACCTTTATAAATGCGGCTGCCCTGCGGCCCACGATTTCTCTGCGGGCTGAGATGTGTGGAGGTGCCATTCAGAATTCATGGCAGTCCTGCACATCTTGCAAGAGCAGTGCGATTTGGCTGCGTTTCGGTTGCGGGTGCGAGAATCGATGTGATACTCGCACCCGCAACCGCAACGCACGTCCTGCACTTGTGTGAACCGAGCCTTACAAAGTTCCTGTCCAAGCACCCTTGGTAGCTTAGACAGGGTCTGCAGAGGTGATAGAAAGGCACAAGCGCCTGGGTGCCGGCAATGTTACATAGTTACATAGTAGGTGAGGTTGAAAAAAGACAAAAAGTCCATCAAGTCCAACCTATGTGTGTGATTATAGGTCAGTATTACATTGTATATCCCTGTATGTTGTGGTTGTTCAGGTGCTTATCTAATCGTTTTTTTTTAAACTATTGATGCTCCCCGCTGAGACCACCGCCTGTGGAAGGGAATTCCACATCCTTGCTGCTCTTACAGTAAAGAACGTAGTTTAAGGTTAAACCTCTTTTCTTCTAATTTTAATGAGTGGCCATGAGTCTTGTTAAACTCCCTTCCGCTATAAAGTTTTATCCCTATTGTGGGATCACCAGTACGGTATTTGTATATTGAAATCATATCTCCTCTCAAGCGTCTCTTCTCCAGAGAGAATAAGTTCAGTGCTCACAACCTTTCCTTTATTAGCTTTGTTGTCCTTCTTTGTACTCGCTCCATTTACAGTACATCCTTCCTGAGGACTGGTGCCCAGAACTGGACAGCATACTCCAGGTGCGACCGGACCAGAGTCTTGTAGAGCGGGAGAATTATCGCTTTATCTCTGGAGTTGATTCCCTTTTTAATGCAGGTACCACGCTTTACGACTGGTTGCTTGTAGCTTGTCCCTTCACTTGGTTACCCATAGCAACGACACTTTTTCTTGTCCTTGCTGAGTTAACTCTTTGTAGCAGTGTTACTTCATATTCCATAGTGCATTGCAGACCGGGGTTCTTTTGAAATATGCCAGAACTAGAGATGTGCAGAACGAAAAAAATCTATGTTGTTTCATTTCGAATTGTTACTTACATAAATTAGTTTAGTTGGTTTAATTTGTTTTTGGAATTAGTTTGGTTTAATCGAGTTCGAATCAATGCAAATTTTCCAAATTCGGTCAAATTGAACTAAATTTCACCAAATTCGGAAAATTTGAATCAATTCGAATTCCATTCAAATTTCATTCGAATTCCATTCAAATTTCATTCGAATTCCATTCGAAATCAAATTTATTCTATTCAAAATTCAAATTTTGGAAGATGACAGTATTCTTTTTATACCATTTTATTCTATTGTTTTTTTCTATTCTATTCTTTACTATTCTATTCTTTTATTTTCTATTCTAATCTTTTCTGTTCTATTCAAATTTAAATATTTTCAATTCGAAATTTAAATTTCAGAAGATGGTTATATTGTTATATTCTTTCTACTCTATTCTATTCTATTGTTTTTTTTCTGTTCTATTCAAATTCCAGAAGAATACTGTTAAAATGCAGCATGGCAATATAAAGCGAATAACGTCTAGACATGTGCAATTTGTTTTGTTCTGAGTTTGTTTCGTTCTGAATTTCGACAAATTTGTTAATTTGGAAACATCTGAATTAACAAAAACCCGTTTAACGAATTTTTCCGAATATTCGTAAAATCGTAGAATCAAAAATTTGTAAATTTGACTTTTCTAAATCTGAAAACCCGAAAATTAGAAAATCTGATATAATAACTATTAAATTATAGGTATTGGGATTTACTTTCGAATTTGGCTGTTAGTGAACATAACAAATTCAAATTTATCCGAAGTTACGAATTATCCAAAATAACGAATGAAGTATCTAAACGCATGGAATGTAATTAATTAATAATAATAAATAACATTATTAATAATAATAAAAACTTTTTATTATTATTATTTATTATTAATTTCTTCTTATCCATTTGTTTAGGTGTGGCATTCGTTATTTCGGATAATTCGTAACTTCGGATAAATTCATTACGTTCATTAACAACCAGATTTGAAAGGAAATTCCAATACCTATAATTTAATAGTTAGTTATTATTAGTTAGTTAGTTATTATTTTGAATTTTCGGATTTTCGTTCTTTAAAATCTTTGGACTTTCTTTCTTATTTTCGGATTTTAGAATTTACGAATTTACGAAATTACAAATTTTCTAATTTACGAATTTACAAATTTACGAATTTACGAATTGCGATCATAACGAATGACCTGAAAAAAAAAAAAGAAAAACGATTAAAGCGAAAACGAACACATTTTCCGGCAGTGCACATGTCTAATAACATCCTGTCCCTGATTCTAACGAATGTAATGTAGAGGTCCAGGCATACCTCCATGAGGCGAGAGTCCATAAAGGTAAAGTCCATGACTTGGATGCTGTCCGTTACTCCAGGTTTCTTCAGCGCCACACTTGCAGGTGAGTCTACGTTCCCCCTTTACACACGTCCCATTCTCCAGCTTTCCCAAGCTAGAGATTACATTTATTTTCACTGAATATTTCGCGTTTTTGATTTCATAAATATTCAGATATTCATGGTTGCAAGTTTTGTTTTGCTTGAATACAGTGCAGATTTTTCAATCTCTTTTTTTTTGTCCCCCTAAACTTAGAAAAGTTTGGAATTTTAGATTCTGCTTTTGTAAGACTTATTTCTCCTCTGAAACCAAAAAGAATGCTTTTATTGGCCTAATCCCTGTCCCATTGTGGCTACTAACCGCTTGTTACATTAAACGTGTAGGGATAATATTCTGTACACCACGGCAAAGCCACGGAATGTCATTAAACAAATTGAGAAAGAGGAAAAGTCGTGGTTTATCTCTAACTTCATGTCACATGATTGGAGGGGGATTCTACAGCCAGAATTTTCCCTTTTCTAATTTTATATGTTGTAAAGTAGAACTCCACTCTAACGTTTAATAAGGTTGTATTCAATGAGAACATTTAGAACCTTTTTTTAAATGTTATTACTGTCTTTACTGTGGAGATTTCCCCTTACTTCCAGGGTGGTCATTAGGGCAAAATATCAAAGCTGAACTCCAGACAATTATCTGAGACCCATATTGAAGCAGCTCTCTTTATCTCCTGACCAATAGTCAAAACAGGAAGTGAGAGGTAATCCTATCAAAGTGAGGGAATCCTTGATTGTCACCAGAACTAGTGTCCCCATTGGAAGATTTCCCCTCTATTCTTGTTCTGGTGAACACCTATAAATGTGGAATTTTCTTTCTGTAGCACCCTGCCCTAGACTGTCAAAATTACGTTTTTAGCTCTACTATACTCAACTGAGCAGCTATGTATTTTTTAGGTCTGTTTAGGTCTCCCTGAGCCTGGTGGTTGATTGCTTCTGCCTGCTTCTGCCTGCTTCTGGAAGAAGCCCCCAGAAATAGATTAGAGGAATATGCCAATCCCTAGGAGGTAGGCCTACATGGAGTGACTGGGGAGAAGATAAATGTTTGGGAGGGTCTGATCAGAGCTCTCTCTTTTCTCCTGGGGCCTCTGCCCCTGGGAGGCAGCCTGTGTTACTGAAGAGCTGTTGTCAGGCCTCAGAATGTGCTTGGCTGAGATCCTGGAGAACCCTGGCCTAAACATATTTTATGGAGGGTGATACCTTAGGAAGCTGGGCTGGAAAAGGCCCCTGTTCACTGAAGAGTGTCACAGGGAAGGTGGTTGGGAGCTGTCTCTGGAAATTGTGAGTAGGACCTTTTACCTAGAGCTCCAGGTGTACCTCTGCTTTGAGGGTTAGACGCCAGAGGTAGCTACATGGACTGTGTCTAGCTGGCTGTCCCCTTTACCTCCAGCAATACCTAAGGCTGCTACTGAAGGACTTTGCTTTAGAATCTGTCCTCCTGTACCTGCATGTGTTCTGGAGTATCCTGAACCCTCATCCCTCTACCGCCTGTGTTTCAATTACTGCAAAAGATCTTCAGACACCCCTAGACACTGAGCCTGAAGTTTGTCGTTGTGCTCTGGAACTGGTACCTGGACTGACAGCTTTTGTTTGTGGGATTGTTTTCTGTGAGGAGGTTTAAAGTTTCACTGACCACCAATGATTGTGGGATTGTTTTTCTTCTTGGGATTCCCCCAAGAACACGGTCATTGTCGATGAGGGAATCTCTCCCACGGAGCTGTTGCGCTCTCCCAGCGAGGGGGAGCAGGGAGCCTTTCCTGAACACAGTGATTATTGTTAACAGATCGACTTGGGTACAATCAATGTGCCCATACATGGTTCAAATCTCGGGTAGTCCACATCATCCCGACAATAAAGTCTAGATACGCCAGGACTGATGCCTATGCCTGTCTCAGCCGCTCTGCGAGCCGCTGAGAGCCTGAATTGGCCGCTCCCCGCCCCTCCACAGCCCAGCGCTCCAGTGAGCGCAGGGGGGGGGGCAGAGCAGAGAGCTGCTGATTGACAGTCAGAAGCTCTCCGCTCAGGGATTTGTGAGAACCGAGCCATCGGCGGTGTTCGATCGCTCGGTTCCCAGTGCAGGGGTAGTGGGGGATAGATGCAGCATCGGACCGATGCATCCACCTAGGTAGGTATGAAATTGTAAAAAAAAACAAAAAGAAAAACCATACTTCTCTTTTAAGGTCAAGAAATGCAAGGTAAATGTAATGAAGCCCACATTTTTGACATTTTACCTTTATATAAAAAAAATATATATTAACCAGTGCATCAGTGATGGGCAGTGATATGCGGCACTGATGAGCACTGATGAGCACTGTTTGGGCTGCACTGATCATCAGGACACTGATGATCAGTGCCCTAATGATCAGTGTAAATGTCCCCTGTCACACTTGCTGGTTACTGGCTCTCCTCTCTTCACACTGTGACAGCACATGAGGAAAGGAATGCCGATAACTGGCAAGTGTGTTTACACTGGGATCAGCTGTGATTGGACACAGCTAACCACATGATAAGGGGCTGCTGTGATTGGCCCTTTACCTCGATCCGTGATCAACTGTGCTGAGCCGAAAGACACAGCAATCACAGAGCGCTCCTGATGTACGCCCCAGCTGGCGCACCGGGGGGGTGTGGTTCTGAGAGGATGTTCATGGACGCCCTCCTGGAACGAGAGAGCTGCGCTGTAGTCGTCTTTCGGCTATAGATTGGTCAAGAAGTAGTTAAATACCAACTATCTGTCTGTCCCGAAAAATGGTATAAAGATCATTCAGGCACAGTGTTGCATGGCTAAGTAATTGTCAGTCAAACTATCACAGCACTGAAAACTGGCCTGGGAATGATGGGATACATACAGGCCAGTATTCAAGTGGTTAACAAACTTTGATAAGATCTTTTTTTTTCACATGTGCAACTAAAAACGTTTAAAAGAATAGGGAACTGGGTGCAGAACACAGAACACAAAGGAGATGAATAATGGCTGTCTCAGATCTTTCATCGTGGTTACGTCCCGTCCTTTGCATCGCAGCCATACATCTGACACAAACCACTGACCGGGCCAATATTCCAATGCGTCGGATTCCTGCCATGGCAGACGCTGACCTATAGCACGTCTCGCGGCTGACATAAAAGACAGAGATAACTTCATTCACAAAAGATTTTTTGCAATCAGATTTTTTTTTTTTTTTTTCAGCCTTAAACAGTCACGCACACATTGGCTCCCAAGCTCCCATAATGTTTCCACAGCAAATTCATTTGCTTTCAAGTTATTCAGAGCTGCATCCTCGATGGACGGGAGCCATGAGAGGGACTGGGAGTAATTTACTGTTGAATTAAATGTTCTTTGGGCCTGCGTCGCTGCCAGCTCCGCTTCCACGGGACACAACGGAACGCCTCCGCTCTCTGCCTGTCTTCTTCCGATGCCACAGAATCAACTGATTCTTATTACTCTGGCGCCAAACAAATGAAAATAAATAAAAAATATGGAAGGAAATGGATTTAACTGTCGTTCACTCTGCTTGGGAAAGATTCTATTTAAAATTCCTTTTTTTAGATTATTTAATGTTCCAGTTCTTAACAGGACTATCACATGTAGAAGGCATTTCGGTAAGCTTGTTGGCTTACTGTATGCCCCTTACAGAGATCATGTAGACGCCGGGCTTATTTTCAGCGGGAACGCGGGGGAACGCAGTTCCGGCACCTCCGGCACTGAATGTATGTAATGGCAATAGGTGCTGGAGGGTACATTGATGGTGGCTGCTGGGGGATCTATTGTTCCTGGAGGAGATCTGTTTTTACATGGTGGTCTATTGTTGCTGGGGAGGTGTATTATTGTTGCTGGTGAGGGATCTATTGTTGCTGGGGAGGTTTATTATTGTTGTTGTTGGGGGTTAATTGTTGCTGGTGAGGTCTATAATTGTTGCTGATGGGGGTCAGTTGTTGCTGGAAGAGAGCTACTGATGAGGGAGGGGTCTATTGTTGCCTGCTGCTGGGGATCTATTCTTGCTGGAGGGCGTCTATGTTTGCATGGCAGTTGATTGTTGCTGGGGTGGTCTATTGTTGCTGGTGGGCATGTATTGTTGCTGGTGGGTCAATTGTTGCTGGAAGAGATCTACTGTTAAGGGAGGAGTTTATTGTTTCTGGCTGCTGGGGGATGTATAGTTGCTGGGGGGCATCTATTTTTGTGTGGCAGTCTAATGTTGCTGGTGGGGGATCTATTGTTGCTGGGGGGACCTTTTGTTGCTGGAGGGTCAGTGTTTGCTGGAATAGATGTACTGATGAGGGAGGGGTCTATTGTTGCTTGCTGCTGGGGACCTATTCTTGCTGGAGGGCATCTATGTTTGCATGGCAGTCGATTGTTGCTGAGGGGAGATCTGTTGTTGCTGGTGGGGGGATCTATTGTTGCTGGTGGGTCAATTGTTGCTGGAAGAGATCTACTGTTGAGGGAGGAGTTTATTGTTTCTGGCTGCTGGGGGATGTATTGTTGCTGGGGGGCATCTATTTTTGCATGGCAGTCTAATGTCGCCGGTGGGGGATCTATTGTTTCTGGTTGGGCTTAGGTTGCTAGGGGGTCAATTTGTGCTGGAAGGGATCTACTGTTGAGGGTGGGGGTCTATTGTTGCTGGCTGCTGGAGAGTCTATTGATGCTGGGCTAGCTGCTGGGAAATCTGTTGCGGCTGTCATTGTTGTCAGAGTCCATTGTTGCTGGGGGAACCAATTATTGCTGGAAAGGGTCTATTGCTGCTGCGGAGGTCTTTATTGTTGCTGGTGTGGGATCTATTGTTGCTGTGGGGAGCTTATGTTGCTGAAGGGTCAATGTTTGCTGGAATAGATCTACTGATGAGGGAGGGGTCTATTGTTGCTTGCTGCTGGGGGATCTATTGTTGCTGGAGGGCATCTATTTTTGTGTGGCAGTCGATTGTTGCTGGGGGGGTCTATTGTTGCTGGTGAGGAATATATTGTTGCTGGGGGGTCTATTGTTGCGGTAAGAGATCTACTGTTGAGGGAGGAGTTTATTGTTGCTGGCTGCTGGGGGATCTATTGCCGCGGGAGGGCTTCTATTTTTGCATGTTGCTGGTGGAGGATCTATTGTTGCTGGTTGGGCTTAGGTTACCAGGGGGGCAATTGTTGATGGAAGAGATCTACTGTTGAGGGTGGGGTCTATTGTTGCTGGCTGCTGGAGAGTCTATTGTTGCTGGCTGCTGGGAAATCATTGTTGTTGCTGTCATTGTTGTCAGGGTCCATTGTTGCTGGGGGAATCTATTGTCACTGGGAAGGCTCTATTGTTGCCGTGGGGGATCTATTTTACTGCTTTTTTTGTTGTTATTAACAAATTCCATACAAATTATTTATCACCACAAAATAATACTTGGTTCTGTTTTCTCTAAAAGGGGCAGTACTGGAAGGTGGGTAGGGGATTGAACCAAAGGATGGTGCTCGGAGGTGGGTAGGGGGCGGAGACAAGAAGTGACTCAGAAGCGGCAGGGGGGGGGGGGGTTCCTGCACCTATTCTCTGAGGAAAAAAAGCCCTGTGTAGATGTAAATCAAAAATCAGGAGATGGGGACACAGTCATACAGCGTGCACCTGTGCAAGGGCTCTGCACAAGTGTTCCTATAGGTTCCCGTGTAGGCAGTCCCGTTTATTTCAATTGGGGCGCAGCGGCTGCACAGACATAGCTGCTGCTTCCAGTTTGACAGCCCTGCAGGTGCGGGTGTACACCCCTAAATGCACACTGAGAGCAGCGGCTGTGTCCATGCAGCCACTGCATCCCAATTGACATGAATGGGACTGCCTACATGGGGGCGCATAGAACACTACCTTGCAGGCAAACATGGCCCTTGCATGGGTTTGAGCTGTAGTACATTTGTGTGAATGAGGCCTAAAAGACAATGTGAGAAATCCAACTAAAGCTAGCCATACACTGTTATAATTTTCGGTGATTTGGCTGAAATTCTAACCATGGGTAGCCCTGGCGGCACCACCCGAGTCCCCAAACCTCAAATAAACAATGGAAGGAGCCAGGTGGTAAATGTCAGTCTAACAGTGACTGCATCCAATCTGATGCAGTCACTGTTCGGATATGCAAACAGCTGCGGGAGAATCCACGTTGCTTAGTATGGATTGGGAAATCAAGTGAATTCTCTTGTTCAGTCCAAGGGGGTCTATTGCTGTGCACATGTCTCAAGCATTTGTACAGCTGTCATAAAAAAAATCCCCGTAATATACCAAGTATGCTAATTTCCTATGATTGTCAGCTCCATCTTTCTTTCTGGATTGAGGTATTTCAGGAAAATACTGCATTATTGCCACTAGATGGCGCTGACGATCATGCTTGAGACATTCTCATGTTGCATTTTTTATAAATAGTATGGACAGTATGTATGGACAGCTTAAATATAGTGCTTGGTTTTAGAAGGTATATACTTTACAAAAATAAAAGAATGTAGTGTATCTACTCACATCTCTGGAGTTGCGACAATCCCACCAGGGATCAGGCAACCTGTTTGTAACACATCACAACACACAGATGTGAACAATCTTTGCATTCTGTTTTAGAAAAAAAAAAATCATGCACTATTTTAGGTGCGTTACGACCTATTAAAATGAATGAGCTTCCTAATGAAGGTAGCACACTGGTGTGAACCAGCCCTTATCGTGCCTCTGGGTTGTAGGATATACTTACCTTCTTTTTTGCTCCCCTGATGCTGCGTTCAGCCGCCAGGATTGAAGGTAGAGTCCTATTTGAGCTATAAGTTGCTGAAGTCATACCTTGCACAGCTCTATGGACTCTCCGTGTGACAGCACTGAATGGCCCAGTGCTGTCACATGGAGTGAGTCACATGCTCCTTCATACTTGGAAGTACTGGATATTTTCCTAGACTACCTGCACTGAATGAAGGAAAAGCAAGTATATACTGCTGTGGAAGGGTGACGGATTGAACAACCGGTTGATTGGCCCTCATTGAGCAAAACAGGGGTTTTGATTCAAGGTGTATGTCCAGCAAAACATTGTTGTGTTTGTTTTAGAGAAGAATTAGAAAAACTGTTGAGTTGTAACGCTATCTGTGGCTCTGTCAAAGAGTCTGGAAGAGCAGCCAGGTGCAAAGTGAGGAGCAAACATGTAGAACAAAAGCACAACATGATCCAGGGCAATTGAAGTTCGAGCAAGGTCAGGACAAATGAGGCCAATGACTGAGGTCAATCCAAAACCCATTAAAAAGCCACTTCACCTGGCGTGAGCCAACCATCTCTACAACAGGCAACCTTAATGGAATAAGTTTCCCTTAAAAAAAAAGTGTCCTGTGTCCATCTCACAGCTGCATATTATTATTATTATTATTATTAAAAATAAATATTTTTTATATTTTTCAGGATTCATAAAGTGCCAACAGTTTGTGCAGTGCTTTACAAAATAAAGAGAAACAGTACAATACAAGCAAAAACAATTGGACATCCATTGGATGTGGAGTCAATGAGAGATCAGAGTCCAGGATTACACTTGGCACCCTGGCATGAGGGGAGGGACTGTAAGTCATGCCATTGGGACCCCTACAGAAAGAGGAAGAAATAGAGTTGTAAGTGACACTAAAGGTGCATTGAGATAGGTAAGAGGAGGCCTAGAAAACAGCAAAGTTTAGGAGGCCAAAGGAGTGGAGTTTTTTGATGAGGAGTGGATGGTCAATTGTACCAAAGGCAGCAGAAAGTTTAAAGCGTATGAGTATGTAGTAATGGCCACTGGTTTTAGAAGGTCGTTGGCCATATTAGGTCATTGATGTCATGAACATACCTGCCCTTTTGTTTACCTACAACTGTAGGGTGAGGAATTCCTTGGCTGCAGTTGAATGGACAGCAGTGGGTGGAAGTGCTTCCTTTTGGGTTTGGTCCAAGCCCAAGTTCAGACCAAAGTGGTGTTCATACTTAATTATCATGCACACTAATGACTGCAAACTCATTGGTGTGTTCATCTATGCTCCTGAGGGTGGAATCGACATCTGAGGACATAAAGAGTATGCTGATGCCAGCCTGTGGACACAGTATAGGAGGATCAGTTGCCCTCGGGTGCCCTCAGTTTTGCAACTGGTGGTGGGATGGACATCTGAGGGCATAAAGGGAACACTGATGTTGGCATATGGACACAGTGCGGGAGGATCCAGCAAGTGGAGCCTTCCAGGCTTGGTCCAATCCCAAGTTCAGATCAAACCCAGAAGTGGGCAGAATAGACAGCTTCCTTCTGGGTTTGGTCCTTCTGGGAATGGACATCTGAAGGCATAAAGGGAACACTGATATTGGCATAAGGATATTGGCAAGTGTAGCCTTCCAGGCTTGGTTCAATCGCATGTTCAGATCAAACACAAAAGATGGCGAAAGTGACAGCTTCCTTCTGGGTTTGGTCCAAGTCCAAGTTTGGACCAAAATGGTGTTCATCAATTATAAGGCACACTAATGGCTGAAAACTCACAGATGTGCTCAGCTTTGACCCTGGTGGTTGAATCAAAATCTGAGGGCATAAAGGGAATACTGATGCTGGAATTTGGATACAGTATGGCAGGATCCAGTCAAGGAAGCCTTCCAGGTGTGGTCCAATCCCAAGTTCACATCAAACCAAGCTGTGGGCAGAAGTGACAGCTTTCTTCTGGGTTGGGTCCAAGCCCAAGTTCAGAACAAACTGGTGTCCAGCCCTAATTATCACACCGATTAATGGCTACTCACTTACTCAACTAACTGGTGTGCTAAGATATGCTAGTTGAAAGGGCATAAAGGGAACACTGGATCAGTACAGGAGGATCCAACAGTGAAACCCACCAAAGAAAAGCTCTGCAAAGGGGACAAATAAAACCACAAAGACCAAAAAACAGTCAACTACTTTACTCCGCAATCCAGAAGACAAACTGCAATTGGGATGACCTGCCTTGCTGATACACAGATTTCCCTGACACAGAGCTTTCATTTACATGATTGGGTTTTTTAAGCCTACATGGGTTCACCTCACCTCACTTCAGCTTAGTAAATCAGGCCCAGTATGAGGTCTGCAGAAGAACAAAGTAATCAGAGCTGAGAACAGTTCCCTGTGTGTTCCCAGCCATAGAAAACAGTTCCGTCTTTGCAGCACAAGTGTGAATGAACAGTGTGCTTGGGGTTTGATACTTCATCATATCTTCCTCCTCTCCAGGCGCTCATATGGACTATGTCTCATCTTTCTGGCAAGCGGAACAAAGCCTGTTTTTGGTCCGAGTGCCAAATCTTTACCATTTTGCTGCCTTCCCTTCCAGCTTCTGAGGTTAAGACATCCTGCAACGGGCCGGGAGCTCTGTGATCCGCGCTCTGGAAACTCACTTAAAAGGTCTTTATGTGATATTATCTCATTACAGCGAATACATCATAGCGTCACGTTATGAATTACACAAATCAATTCTGCAGAGGAGACAGGCCAGCGAAGTTCTAATGGCCTAATAAATATTAAAGGGAATCTGCAGGAAGTCTTTATACCCAGCGCAGAGCTGCGAGGAGTGTAATTCCACTTATTGGTGTCAGCGTACGTCTCTGTTAGATTTAATCCTTCCAGACACAAGAGTAGATCTAAACCCAAACACTGAAATCTTATATAAGCTTTACCATGCTAATGCAGATTCAAGTCATTTTCATTCCTTTTAAATCTTCATTAAAACAATAACTTGTGATCCTAGTAACAGAAGGTGGGATGCCGCACACCAAAGACAGCTAAATCTGTGAATGAAAAATGGCTTCAGCCTGTCTCCTTTCAGGCCACAGCCAGCTGACGCATTTCACCTTGCTCACAGGACTTAAAGGGATATTAAAGCAGTGGCTTTTTGGGGGGGGGGGGCGAAAACAAACGGAAAAATTCTAAAAAATACTGAAACAAACCTATCAATTGCAGCCTCACTGTGCCATCAAATGCAGTCACTGTGCCATCAATTGCAGCCACTGTTCTCATTAAATGAAGCCACTGTGCTCATAAATTGCAGCCACTGTGCCCATCAAACGCAGCCACTGTGCCATTAAATGCAGCAACTGTGCCATCAATTGCAGTCACTGTGCCCATCAAATGCAGCCACCGTGTCCATCAAATGCAACCACTGTGCCCATAAATTGCAGCCACCGTGCCCATCAAATACAGCCACTGTGCCATCAAATGCAGTAACTGTGCCCATAAATTGCAGCCACCGTGCCCATCAAATACAGCCACTGTGCCATCAAATGCAGCAACTGTGCCATCAATTGCAGCCACTGTGCCCATCAATTGCAGCCACTGTGCCCATCAAATGCAGCCACTGTGTCCATCAAATGCAGCCACCATGCCATCAATTGCAGCCACTGTGCCATCAAATGCAGCCACTGTGCCACCAATTGCAGTCACTGTGCCCATCAAATGCAGCCACTGTGCCCATCAGTTGCAGCCACTGTGACCCCCTGATGGCATTTAATTGTCTGACCGTCACTTACCCCATCTTGGTGGCGGGTCAGGCAGCGGGTGATGGCGGCGAGCTGTGGGTCAGGTTGTGGCTCCTGTGTCCTCCATGCTTCCGCCGTGCTTCTCTTCTTTTCTCCTGCTAGGCATTCAATAGGATCGCCTGTCCTTTCAGCCAATTAGGTGACGGGTTTTAGACCCGCGCTTCCTGATTGGCAGAGACACGGTTCAGTGGGTGGGCTCCGAGCGCAATGCTCTGCGTCACGAGTTCACCCCAGTTTGAAGCCTATTAAAGTCTCTAGCTCTAATCAGGTGCTTCAAAAAAACACCCCGCCGCTGTAATTCACAAGCCTGGCGTCCTGAAAGGAGCCAGGCGCATAAATAGGTGGTGGCCACAGCAGCCATGGATAGATTCATGCGTGAAGTGTGAACCCTGGCTAAATCTGCATATGGGTGACTGCAATGTGATGCGGCAGACAGAAAAGACATGCAGTAATAGGAATATATTCTAACAGAAGTCCAGCAATACACAACAGGCCCAGCGGGAAAGCAACCCAAAAGGGAACACTTACGAGTTGCAACAGCAATGAGACAGTAGAAGCGGAATGCAGACTGGCGGTCCAAACCCAAATGGGGATGCCTCCAGGAGGGATGGTGTGTCCCTAGGGTTACAAACAAGAAAGGAAATGGGAATTCCGCCTGTATTGAACAGAGAGTAGCACTCACCGAATGTGTATCGGGGGGGGTGTAATCAAAATACTAGAGCAAAAAATAAAGAAAATAACAAACCAAATGACCATAAACACATCCTAAAGAGTTGAACTACATGATTTTATTAGCTATAGATAAGCAAAATACAAAAAGGCAATAAAAAGTCCCTAGATCCCTAGGGTTGCCACCTGCCCGGGATTCACCCGAACAGTCAGGGTTTGGAACTATGTGTCCGGGTTTCAGTCTGCCTGAAACCTGGACACATTATTCAGACTGGGCTGTGGCTCCCCAAGTAACTGAGATAGTCACACAAAACCTGTTGCCATCCGGGAGCTGCGGGCTGCTGTCTGAGGGCTGGTTTGGCATCAATGGGGCACTGGGGGGGGGGGACAATGATGTCAGCAAGAGCAGTTTTGCCACATCCACCGTTTGCTGCAGTGCATTACCACTCTCTTAAGGGCACCCAAAGATGCCCCAGGTCTTTTCTAATCCTATAGTGTATACTATGATAAAAAAATGTGCCCTGTGCCGCTAAAGTGTTCGGGTTTGGCTTGAAGAAAAGGTGGCAACCCTACGTGTCCCTGCACTTTCCCTTCTCCTCCAGAACCTTTCCCTGATGCTGAGCACTGTCCCTGACAAAATGAAAATCCTGTTCCTACACTGCCACTCCCAAAAATGCACACCAAAAACCAGGAGCCAGGGTCTTAAATAAACTCTGCCTGGCCCAAGATGGCCACCAAAGTCACAGTTCAATCAGAAAGCTAACCCTCTGTGACTGAGGACTAGACATGTGCGCCATCAATAAATTTGTTTTGTTTCGTTCCGTTCCATCCCGTATTGGGATTAAATCGTATTTTGTAATTCATGTCCGAAATTTAATTTGGATTCATACGAAATACAAATTTCCGTTAGGTTCGTTAACTTTCGTAACAATTACGAATGTTTGTTATGATGAATTTATCATTATGAGGGGCTCCCACCATCCCTGTGCTGTGCTGACTTCCTGGGGTTTTAACTTTTAGGTTCGTTAACTTTTCGTAACAATTACAAATGTTCGTTATGATGGATTTATTATGAGGGGCTCCCACCATTCCTGTGCTGTGCTGACTTTCTGTTTTTTTTTAACTTCATCATAACGAATAATCGTAATTAGGGATGAGCCGAACACCCCCCGGTTCGGTTCGCACCAGAACCCGCGAACTTACCGAAAGTTCGCACGAACATTAGAACCCCATTGACGTCTATGGGACTCGAACGTTCGAAATCAAAAGTGCTCATTTTAAAGGCTAATTTGCATGGTATTGTCCTAAAAAGGGTTTGGGGACCCGGGTCCTACCCCAGGGGACATGTATCAATGCAAAAAAAACTTTTAAAAACGGCCCTTTTTTCGGGAGCAGTGATTTTAATGATGCTTAAAGTAAAAAAAAAAAAAAAGTGAAATATTCCTTTAAATATCGTACCTGGGGGGTGTCTATAGTATGCCTGTAAAGTGACACGTGTTTCCCATGTTTAGAACAGTCCCTGCACCAAATGTCATTTTTAAAGGAAAAAATCTCATTTAAAACTGCTTGCGGGTTTAATGTCATGTCGGGTCATGGCAATATGGATGAAAATCAGTGAGACAAACGGCATGGGTACCCCCCAGTCCATTACCAGGCCCTTTGGGTCTTGTATGGATATTAAGGGGAACCCCGCACCCAAATTAAAATAAGGAAAGGTGTGGGGCCACCAGGCCCTATATACTCTGAACCGCAGTATACAGGCGGTGCAAACAAGACAGGGACTGTAGGTTTGTTGTTAAGTAGAATCTGTTTGTAATTTTGAACGGGTACATTTTTAACGTGTTTAGCTCCAGCCAAAAAATCTTTTTTAAGCTTTTTGGAAAACATAGGGAAGGGTTATCACCCCTGTGACATTTGTTTTGCTGTCTTTCCTACTCTTCAGAAGATTTCACCTCACTTTTTTGTCCCAATGAAAAATGTTTTTTGAAAATTTGGGTTTTTTTGTGGAACAAGGATTGGAAAGCATCAGTGGAAAGGAGAAATTGTTTTCCCATATTAACTCTTACAGGAGAGAATTTCCCTTCCTAGGGGTAGATTTCATCTCACTTCCTGTTGTCTCCTTCCGTTTGCAAGTAGGAGTCGTTTGTAAGTTAGATGTTTGAAAGTAGGGTCCTGCCCTATATACTCAGCAGAAATTTGGGCCTTAGGTGTTGCTGTGGCCACAACACTGTAAGCCCTCACAGGGCCCTGCTGTGAAATATTAGATCAAGAATGTTGAACAGGAGCTGAAAAATTAGGCCTTAGGCACTGGTGCTGGTGCCACAACACTGCAACCCCTCACAGACACTCTAGTTGGAACGCAGGAACGAGCCCTGCTGCAAAGTATTGCTTCAAAAATTGTAATTACACGCCCCTGTTAGACAGGGGCAGAAAAATTGGGCCTTAGGCACTGGTGCTGGTGCCACAACACTGCAACCCCTCACAGACACTCTAGTTGGAACGCAGGAACGAGCCCTGCTGCAAAGTATTGCATCAAAAATTGTAATTACACGCCCCTGTTAGACAGGGGCAGAAAAATTGGGCCTTAGGCACTGGTGCTGGTGCCACAACACTGCAACCCCTCACAGACACTCTAGTTGGAATGCAGGAACGAGCCCTGCTGCAAAGTATTACATCAAAAATTGTAATTACACGCCCCTGTTAAACAGGGGCTGAAAAATTGTGCCTTAGGCACTGGTGGTGGCGCCCAGAACCAAAAATGTTCTTACAAGCTATCAGCGTGATGATTGAGGAGGAAGAGGATAATTACTCAGGGATAGTCACTCAGCATCAGCATAGGCAGTCTTTGAAGGGATCTGAGATTTCAAAAAAAATTATTCGGTTACATCAGCATCAGGTGCTTGGTAGCTGGTGGTGATCCAAGACTGATTCATTTTTATGAAGGTCAGCCGATCGACCGAGTCGGTGGACAGACGCACCCTGTGATCGGTTACCACGCCTCCAGCAGCACTGAATGTGCGTTCCGAAAGAACGCTGGATGCAGGACAGGCCAGTAGCTCAATTGCATACTGTGCAAGCTCTGGCCAGTGATCCATCCTCAAGACCCAGTAACCCAGAGGATTTTCGGTGGGAAAGGTGTCCAAGTCTGATCTTGCCCCTAGGTATTCCTGCACCATGTAAAACAGACGCTGGCGATGGTTGCTGAAACCGATCATACCTTGGGGCTGCGGACCAAAAAATTGTCTGAACGCATCGGTCAGACGGCCACCTTCTCCACCGCTCCTTCTTTGACTGACCGAAGCCTCAGCAACACGTTGTCCAGAAACAGGAGTTTGTAACCTCCCAGTCTCTGGGAACGCGTTGCACAGACCTTTCTGCAAGGCCTCCCGAAGATGTTTCATCCTCTGCTCCCTCTGCGATGGCAAGATAAGGTCCGCAACCTTACCCTTGTAACGTGGATCAAGGAGGGTTGCCAGCCAGTATTGGTCCTTCTCCTTGATACCACGAATACGAGGATCCTTACGCAGGCTTTGCAGGATCAGGGAGGCCATGCAGCGTAGGTTTGCTGAGGCATTCGGTCCGGAGTCCTCTGGGTCACTAAGGACAACAACGTCCGCAGCAACCTCCTCCCAGCCACGTACAAGTCCATGTGTTCCTTGGGACTGATCCCTTAAAGACTGCTGCTGATGCTGAGTGCCAGGCTCCACCTCCATACTGACACAATCTTCCTCCTCCTCCTCCTCCTCCTCCTCTTCCTGTGTGATCGGCGGGCACGCAGGAACACTGTCTGGATAAAGGGGGCCTTGAGAGCTAAGGAATTCCTCCTCTTCCTGCCTCTGTTCTGCCTCAAGTGCCCTGTGCATTATTCCACACAGCGTGTGCTCCAACAGGTGGACAAGGGGGACAGTGTCACTGATGCATGCACTGTCAGTGCTCACCATCCTCGTGGCCTCCTCGAATGGTGACAGGACAGTGCATGCATCCCTGATCATGGCCCACTGGCGTGGGGAAAAAAAACCAAGCTCCCCTGACCCTGTCCTGGTGCCATAGTCGCACAGGTACTCATTGATGGCCCTCTGCTGCGTGTGCAGCCGCTGCAGCATGGCCAACGTTGAGTTCCACCTGGTGGGCATGTCACAGATTAGGCGGTTCTTGGGCAGGTTAAACTCCTTTTGGAGGTCCGTCAGCCGAGCACTGGCATTATATGACCGGCGGAAATGCACACAGACTTTCCTGGCCTGCCTCAGGACATCCTGTAAGCCCGGGTACCTGCCCAAGAACCGCTGCACCACCAAGTTAAGGACGTGAGCCAAACAGGGCACATGGGTCATTTGTCCCTGTCGGAGGGCAGAGAGGAGGTTGGTGCCATTGTCGCAAACCACCATTCCTGCCTTAAGTTGGCGTGGCATCAACCACCTCTGAACCTGCCCCTGCAGAGCTGACAGAACATCTGCCCCAGTGTGGCTCCTGTCCCCCAAGCACACCAGCTCAAGCACCGCATGGCATCTTTTGGCCTGCGTACTTGCGTAGCCCCTTGAACGCCTACGGAGCACCGCTGGTTCCGAGGAAGAGGCCATGGAGGAAGAAGAAGAGGAGGGGGTGGAGGAGAGAGGTGTGTCACAATCAGCATTTTGGAGGCGTGGTGGCGGAACAACCTCCAACACTACTGCACCTTGTCCTGCATCCTTCCCAGCTGCCAGCAGAGTCACCCAATGCGCCGTGAAACTTAGGTAACGTCCCTGTCCATGCCTGCTGGACCATGAGTCAGCGGTAATATGCACCTTACCGCTGACTGCCCTGTCCAGCGAGGCATGGACATTGCCTTCCACATGCCGGTAGAGAGCCGGAATCGCCTTCCGTGAGAAAAAGTGGCGTTTGGGTACCTGCCACTGAGGAACAGCACATTCCACAAACTCACGGAAGGGGGCAGAGTCTACCAACTGAAAAGGCAGCAGTTGAAGTGCTAGCAATTTTGCCAAGCTAGCATTCAACCGCTGGGCATGTGGATGGTTGGGAGCAAACTTCTTTCGGCGGTGCAGCAGCTGGGGCAGGGAAATTTGCCTGGTACAATCTGACGTCGGTGTACCAAAAGCAGATTGCCCACAAGTACTTGGCTGTGACACACCTAATTCTACACCTTCATTCCTCTCACTGCAGGTCTCAGAGAGGACTGAAGGTCTAGTGGGGTTGGAAATCTCAGCTGATGAGGAGCAAGGAGAGATCCTCTTTGTTCTTTGGTGTGGGTCTTTTAGATACGCTTGCCAACGAACTGCATGGCAGGTCAACATATGTCTGGTCAAGCATGTGGTACCCAAGCGGGAGATGTTTTGGCCACGCGAGATACGCTTGAGACATATGTTGCAAATAGCAGCGGTGCGATCTGATGCACTCGTCTCAAAAAAGGCCCACACCAAAGAACTTTTTGAATAACGCGCAGAGACTGCAGCGCCCTGCACATGTGGAGCTTTGGGGTGTGATGCAGTCAATGTGCTGCCCTTAGGCTGGCCCCTGGAGGGCATCCTGCCTCGTTGGTGATGTGCCGCCTCCTCCTCCTCCTCCTCCTCCTCCTCTCTCCTATCAGGCACCCACGTTGAGTCAGTGACCTCATCATCCCCTCCCTCCTCATCACTGGAGCAAACCTGGCAGTATGCTGCAGCAGGGGGAGCATGACTGCCAGATTGCTGTCCTTCTTGGGCACCCCCTCTGTCCGTGCTCATGTTACTGCCTTCATCGAGCTCAGTATCATCATCAGAGCCTTCCAAACGCTGGGCATCCTCCTGGAGCATGTACCCAACACTGTGGTCAAACAGTTCGACGGAATCCTCATGAGGACATGGTGGAGCTAGGGAAGGAGTCACTGATGACATTGAGCTGAGGGAAGAGGCCGCTGCTTTGCCAGACAAAGCACCCTGGGCATGGGTGAGAGAGGATGAGGAGGATGAGGACGGCTTGGTCATCCACTCGACCAAGTCTTCCGCATGTTGCGGCTCAACACGGCCATCTGCCGAAAAAAAGGCCAAGCGTGTCCCATGGCCACGTGCTGATGAGGATGCACCATCTCCACGACCAGCACTAGACACAGAGCCTGCTTGCCCTCTCTTATTGGCTTGTGACTGTCTGCTTCTCCTTCTTGGCCTTCCAGACATACTAATGGCCTGTAGCTGCACTAAGCTGGGATAGAACACCTGTAATTTTCTTCAGGTAGCTTTATATACTGTAACCAGACAAGCCTGCCTGTCATTAGAAGGAGGTAACAGGAACGGATCTAACTGAACACTGTAAGTAAGGACGCACTGTACTGAATGTAAATAGTCTAGCTGCCTGACCGTGGTACTAATAGGATCAAATAGAACACCTGTAATTTTCTTCAGGTAGCTTTATATACTGTAACCAGACAAGCCGGCCTGTCAGTAGGAAGATAACAGGAACGGATCTAGCTGAACACTGTGAGCAGGACGCACTGTACTAAATGTAAATAGTCTAGCTGCCTGACCGTGGTACTAATAGGATCAAATAGAACACCTGTAATTTTCTTCAGGTAGCTTTATATACTGTAACCAGACAAGCCTGCCTGTCAGTAGGAAGATAACAGGAACGGATCTAGCTGAACACTGTGAGCAGGACGCACTGCACTAAATGTAAATAGCAGGAACGGATCTAGCTGAACATTGTGAGCAGGACGCACTGCACTAAATGTAAATAGCAGGAACGGATCTAGCTGAACACTGTGAGCAGGACGCACTGCACTAAATGTAAATAACAGGAATGGATCTAGCTGAACACTGTGAGCAGGACGCACTGCACTAAATGTAAATAGCAGGAACGGATCTAGCTGAACACTGTGAGCAGGACGCACTGCACTAAATGTAAATGGCAGGAACGGATCTAGCTGAACACTGTGAGCAGGACGCACTGCACTAAATGTAAATAGCAGGAACAGATCTAGCTGAACACTGTGAGCAGGACGCACTGCACTAAAAGTAAATAGTCTAGAAGATAACAGGAACGGATCTAGCTGAACACTGTGAGCAGGACGCACTGCACTAAATGTAAATAGCAGGAACGGATCTAGCTGAACACTGTGAGCAGGACGCACTGCACTAAATGTAAATAACAGGAACGGATCTAGCTGAACACTGTGAGCAGGACGCACTGCACTAAATGTAAATAGCAGGAACGGATCTAGCTGAACACTGTGAGCAGGACGCACTGCACTAAATGTAAATGGCAGGAACGGATCTAGCTGAACACTGTGAGCAGGACGCACTGCACTAAATGTAAATAGCAGGAACGGATCTAGCTGAACACTGTGAGCAGGACGCACTGCACTAAATGTAAATAGTCTAGAAGATAACAGGAACGGATCTAGCTGAACACTGTGAGCAGGACGCACTGCACTAAATGTAAATAGCAGGAACGGATCTAGCTGAACACTGTGAGCAGGACGCACTGCACTAAATGTAAATAACAGGAACGGATCTAGCTGAAAACTGTGAGCAGGACGCACTGCACTAAATGTAAATAGCAGGAACGGATCTAGCTGAACACTGTGAGCAGGACGCACTGCACTAAATGTAAATGGCAGGAACGGATCTAGCTGAACACTGTGAGCAGGACGCACTGCACTAAATGTAAATAGCAGGAACGGATCTAGCTGAACACTGTGAGCAGGACGCACTGCACTAAATGTAAATAGTCTAGAAGATAACAGGAACGGATCTAGCTGAACACTGTGAGCAGGACGCACTGCACTAAATGTAAATAGCAGGAACGGATCTAGCTGAACACTGTGAGCAGGACGCACTGCACTAAATGTAAATAGTCTAGATAGAAGATAACAGGAACGGATCTAGCTAAACTGAATACAGTGTATATATATATATATATATATGCAACACCTGGGATGCATATATATATACACAATACACTGTAAGTGCAGCTAACTGACTGACTGTTCTGCCTAATCTATCTAACTCAAATCAAATGACACTGTCTCTCTCTCTCTCTATCTCTTAGCACACCGGAAAACACACTACACAGGGCCGCCGTGCAGGCGGCCTTATATAGTGTGGGGCGTGTACTAAATCCCCTGAGCCATAATTGGCCAAAGCCACCCTGGCTTTGGCCAATTACAGCTCTCTCTACTGACGGCGCTGTGATTGGCCAAGCATGCGGGTCATAGTGCATGCTTGGCCAATCATCAGCCAGCAATGCACTGCGATGCCGCAGTGAATTATGGGCCGTGACGCGCCACACGAATTTGGCGCGAACGGCCCATATCGTTCGCAATTCGGCGAACGGGCGAACAGCCGATGTTCGAGTCGAACATGGGTTCGACTCGAACACGAAGCTCATCCCTAATCGTAATTAACGAACATTCTCGTTTCCGTTGTAACGGAATTTGGATCCGAAATTCGGAAACGAAATTTCGTACAAAATACGAAAGCATAGCAATTCGTATTTCGGATCCTCCTGAATGTACGTATTTACGAAAATTTGTACGAATTTTCGATTCGTACAAAACTAATCGCACATGTCTACTGAGGACACTATAGACAAACTAGGTTCCCCTCAACTTTCTCCCCCCTCTGCATTGTGAACGAGTTCCACCTGCAGTGGAGAAAAGAGAATTCCTACATGCAACTGTGGGGGTCTTCCTCCACTATAGACCTTGCCAGGGCTGGACTGGGATAAAAATTTGGCCCCCTGGAATTCATCCAGACCAGCCCACTTTAATTATGCAAACAAGCACAAAAACAGTATATAAACTATACGCAATTGTGCATAAAACATAAGAGGCATAACTTAAGGAGTCCTCACTAACCTCTTTTATTATTTCACTTATTCTCCTCTGTATTTTTCTCATCTTTCTCACATCACTGCGTGAAGTTGAGGGCGAACCAAGAAAGTAATTACTTTGACAGGCTGCCACTGAAACCGGCCCACAGAGCCATCAGCCCACCGGGAAACTCCCTGTAGTCCCAATGGCCAGTACATGCCTGAACCTTGCCATAGTGGCAAAATCATTGTTTAGTTGGTAATCCTACTGTATGTGTACAAGGAGGCTGTCATACTTGCTAAATACATATGTGGTCTGCACTTTTCCCACTTTGCAGTGCTGTACAGTGGTTGCTATTTGCCGAAAAATAAAGTCTAAAGACCCCCAAAAATTGATTTAGTTATGGATGGAGTAGGGAAGAGTAGAACCCTTTTTTTTATTACTGCCTCTGTCTATTCACCCGCTGCATCTGTCCTGGTGACCGTTATCTCATGGGAACAGATATTCCAGGAAAATCTATCCAGGAACAACTAGTTTTAAGAGAGGATTTCTCTTACTTGCAAAAAGATTTCCTCTCACTTCCTGTTGGGTCAACCAGTCAGGCACTGAAGGGAAATCTCCCCAATGGGAAACAAACAGCAAAAAAAAAAGTTCTATCCAAACCAATACCGAAAATGTAGGCTTTAGACACAACCCTACTGGTCCAAGTGATACCAAGCTAAATAGTGATCCTACTAGCTATGTTTATATATTTCCCATTGATGTGTGTTTGTCCCTTTTTTTGGCCAGGTAATGATGAAAAAGTGGAGGAGCAGATGGAAGAGTACAAAACAATGTGAAAGATGACAATATGAAAAGCACACCTTTCCTCCGAGTTTGTCCACAGCTGCTTACCGCCTCAATTCATACTATAACCAGCAATTACTATCCGGGGCTTTTCAGGAAAAGGCCAACAATGGAAATCCGTCTCTTCCCCAATCTCGGCTGGGGAAAACGATCTGCTTGTACCTGGTACTTTTATTGTCTCCCATAGCGGAATCAAGGTATGAGATCACATAATAACGCTTTCATTGTATGGCCCTTAACTGCCAGTTAATGCCAATCACCTGCCAAGCTGTCTGCGCCATTCCTGTGTGCACACATACCTTGTCAGTTTTGCAACTTTTTTCTGATTAGAAGAAAAAGTTTTGTTATTGTATAGGAAAATGTTGTCCTTATAACTAACATGATGTATATAATATAATATAATATCATACAGTATATAAAAATATATATATATATAATATATATATATATAGCGGCATCCCCAACCTCCAAACACCTAATGGCTTTTTTTCAGCAGGAACTAGGGGGAACTCAGTTCCACCACCTCTGGCTCAGGTCTTCTGCTCACCACTATCACTTGGTAACACTGAAGTCTAGCTTCTGCATTTAGAAAGGATAGCTTATCTCCCAGTAGCTCCCACAGGTCACATCTCCTGCGCAGATCCCACTGAGTGCTGGACAGGGACAAGGGAGATACAGAACAGGTGCCCGGGGTTCAGTGCAGTCATGGGCAGGAGAGGGTGCGTGGTAGGCTTCACCCTCTGTGGTCTCCATTTTTTTCCCTGGTGACCAGTTGTTGATGCTCCTACTGCATGATCTCCCTTATCAAGTGACTGTAGTATAGTATAGTATGCTGGGAGGTACTACAGTCGGATAGGTGCTTCAGCTTAATATTGCAATAAAGGTAAGACATATGACAGATGGTGGAGCTTTTAAGGAGGGGGGAGAAGATGAGGGCAGTGGAGAGAGGGGGTTGTATGCAGAGAGAAGAGCTACTATTTGATGCCATTTGGCAGGTATGTGTGTGTGGCGGGCATGGTTGAGTTCCTGCACCTATTCTCTGAGGAAAAAAAGCCCTGCCTAATGGTGACCTCCAGAGTCAGGGAGAGCTGAGATCCTTCCTTGTAGTGTAGGTTACTAGGCATGGTGGGTGCAGTGCCGGGACAAGGTCATCTAGAGCCCAGGGCAAACATGCCAAACTGCCCCCCCCCCCCCCCCCAAGATGTATGAGCAGTATGTTTCAGTAGAGCCCCTCTGCTAAAAAAAAAAAAAATAGCACTAATCTGCATGCTTTCCCTCTAAGCATAAGTTCCCCATCCTTTCAGCACAAATCCGCTTAAATCCCCCCCAGCACAAATGCCCCCCCCCCCAAATAAATCACCCCTCCTTGTACAAATCCTCTACCCTTCAAATGCCTCAAATTTCTTCTCTAAGTACACCTCCCCAACCCATTCTAAATCCCCACTCACTGCACAAATCCACACCCCCATCCCCCTCGTAGCACAAATCCTACCCCCCTCACCACAAATTTTCCCTACTAGCATAAATCCACCCCATTTATCGCTACTAGCACAAACCCCCCCCCCCTCCAAAAAAAAAAAATTCCCTCCTAGAACGATTTTTAAACCCTGCTGCCATCCAAATCCCCCCTCCTAACACAAATCCTCAACCCCCCCCCAGCACAAGTCCTCCACCCTTCAACTCCCTCAAACTTTCCCTCCAGGTACACCATCTCTCCCCTCACTCCAAATTCCCACTTACTGCACAAATCTCCCCTATCCCCCTTGTAGCAAAAACACACACACACACACAGATTTCCGTTCCTAGCACAAATATCCACCATTCATTGCTACTAACACAAATTCCCCCCCCCAAAAAAAAATACCCTCCTAGAACAGTTCTTTCACCCTGCTGCCGCCCCCCCAAAATCCCCCCTACTAACACAAATGTTCTTCCCCCATCCCCCCTCCCAACACAAATCCCCCTAAAACACCACTCCTAGGAAATCCCCCCCCCCCCCCAAAAAAATGTTTCCCTCCTAGAACAATTCTTACATCATGCATCCCCCCAAGTTCCCCCTCCCAACACAAATCTCTCCCCCCATCTACTTGTGGAGCCCCCCCCCCACGCCTCACATGATTCCACAGTGCCCAGGGCAGCCGCCCCTCCTGCCCACCCCTTGTCCCGGCCCTGGGTGGGTGTATTGCAAGTTGGAAACATGGGCGCTAGTCACTTTTTGGAATGCAAGAAAATTAATTTATTGTTTCTTTAACAGAACTGGGGGAGAGAGGGTTAGGGTCAGGACACCTTTAAGGACTTTAGTACAAAGTACAAACACGCATGCTCAGAACCAATGCAAAGGATCAGACAACAATACAGAAGTTGACCAAAGGGTGGCGTTGGAGAATTGAACGTCCTCTTTTGAAGTGTCGTCAGTACATTGAAACGTCACTACGTTCTCAGGGCTGGATTTACCACAGGGCCACCGAGGCCAGGCCTCGGGGCGGCAGTGGTGTAGGGGCGGCGCCGCTCCTACAGCGACTTCGCGGCCGCCCCCCCTTTCGTGCTGCCTATTAAATCTATTATGGGCACCAGTGCCCATAGAAAACATGGCCGCGAGCCGACCACGCAACTGCGCAAGCGCCGTTCCGAAGCCGGCCGGGCTCGGGAAAGTTCGTAAGCGCTTGGCCGGGCGGCGCATGCGCAGTAGCGTGATTGCCCTGCGTGGCGCCATTTTTTTAAAAAATCGAGAGTATCTAGTAGTGTCAGCGGTGCGGCGGCGGTGGAGAGAGATGACATCTCTCATTGCCCGCACCGCTGTTCCGCCCTCCTCCTCCTTCTGATGGCAGGCAGCATGGCAAGGGACATCCCAATCTGGTGGCAAGTGACATCCCCATCTGGTGGCAGGGAGCATGGCAAGTGACATCCCCATCTGGTGGCAGGGAGCATGGCAAGTGACATCCCCATCTGGTGGCAGGCATAGTGGCAAGTGACATCCCCATCTGGTGGCAGGCATAGTGGCAAGTGACATCTCCATCTGGTGGCAGGGAGCATGGCAAGTGACATTCCCATCTGGTGGCAGGCAGCGTGGCAAGTGACATCCCCATCTGGTGCCAGGCATAGTGGCAAGTGACATCCCCATCTGGTGGCAGGCAGCGTGGCAAGTGACATCCCCATCTGGTGGCAGGCATAGTGGCAAGTGACATCCCCATCTGGTGGCAGGCAGCGTAGCAAGTGACATCCCCATCTGGTGGCAGGCAGCGTGGCAAGTGACATCCCCATCTGGTGGCAGGGAGCATGGCAAGTGACATCCCCATCTGGTGGCAGGCAGCGTGGCAAGTGACATCCCCATCTGGTGGCAGGCAGCGTGGCAAGTGACATCCCCATCTGGTGGCAGGCAGCGTGGCAAGTGACATCCCCATCTGGTGGCAGGCAGCATGGCAAGTGACATCCCCATCTGGTGGCAGACATAGTGGCAAGTGACATCCCCATCTGGTGGCAGGCAGCGTGGCAAGTGACATCCCCATCTGGTGGCAGGCATAGTGGCAAGTGACATTCCCATCTGGTGGCGGGCAGCGTGGCAAGTGACATCCCCATCTGGTGGCAGGCATAGTGGCAAGTGACATCCCCATCTGGTGGCAGGCAGCGTGGCAAGTGACATCCCCATCTGGTGGCAGGCAGCGTGGCAAGTGACATCCCCATCTGGTGGCAGGCAGCGTGGCAAGTGACATCCCCATCTGGTGGCAGGCAGCGTGGCAAGTGACATCCCTATCTGGTGGCAGGGAGCATGGCAAGTGTCATCCCCATCTGGTGGCAGGCAGCGTGGCAACTGACATCCCCATCTGGTGGCAGGCATAGTGGCAAGTGACAAGAGATGGTGGCAAGTGACACGCTCAGGGCTCCCAATGATTCTGCATTATGGTGAGTTGAACTATTTCAGTTTATATTACAATGTAATGATAGAAATAATGTGTTTCAATTATCCTGACACCATAACAACCATGGTGCCGGGGATGATTGAAGCACTAACACCAGCCATTGCCTTGAAAAATTGCCTGCGAAAAATCCTTACCCCTCGCGCGCTTACCCTGAAGTATTTTTAGTCTGTACAATTAAAGCCAGTTATTTTCAGTGTTCTCGTGTATGGAGATATGTTTTTAATTGATCTATTGTAGAAGTCATCGATAAAGGACATGGTATGTGTGTGTGTGTGGGGGGGGGGGGGGGGGCGGCATTGAAGGACCCGGCCTTGGGGAGGCAAAGGGAGTAAATCCGGGCCTGTACGTTCGTGTTTGTTGCCTTAAAAAAAAGTCCTGCCGTGTGTATGCTTAACAAGTTCACGGGCAACACCCTTTGTACAGAAATCCACGGAAAAGTTTGTTTGAAGTCCGATCGTGTGTATGAGACTTTAGACAGATGCAATAGCAATTGGCAGACTCCAAGACAAAAATAGGCAGACAGCTATACAGGTAGAAGACCTTTAAGCTGGATGCAGCAACTGTTTTTTTAGAACTGCTGTCTCCTATGCAACTGAACTTTGAACCGTCAATAGAGATCTATACACGTAACTCACAGTAAGCCATTGTAGATCGTCTCTTGGTACTCTGCTGAAGCTTTCCCACTTCTTCACCGTCCCCGGCTGGTGAAAAGGCTGCTCTGGACTTCCATACACTGGCCTCTGATAACAGGAATGATTGTCCCTTGCTGGCGACTATTCCTACCTTTACCTCTGGTCTTGATCATCACTTGCCTTGGCGACAGGAGTGGTCGTTTCTTGTGGCAACTGCTTCTCCCTCACTGCTGGCAATGATCCAGTTCCCCCGTCCTCTGCAACTTTGTTGGGCTTCCAGCCTGAAGCCCCAAATTAAATAAATAGGCTCTTCCAGCAGGCCAAGGGACTACAGAAAGCCCTGCCAATTGGCTGAGACAACCCATCCACTCCTAGTCTGAATTCGCTATGCCCTGGTCATTCTAATGTCACAGGCAACAATGCCACCTAGTGACAGAAAAGAGAGGTGCATCAAATCCAGAGTCAGGGAATCGTCTATCAATCAGCCAGGCTAGTTACCACCTAGCAAGCTAAATTTGTTAGCAACCCTGCCTACTACCAGGGTGCTACATTTATATATACAGTATGTAGCATTACCCCTGTAGGAAACTTATGAGATACCCAGATAATTGACAGGCAAAATTGGGACCAACTATATACACCACGGTATATACAATCTCCTTTCTCTCTCTCCAGCACTTCACTTGCTTGCAGACTATCTCTCCTCAACACCTCCAGCACATCACTTGCTTGCACCTCCCAGACCAGCTAGTACTAATTGGTAGGCCTGACACTGGCCCAGCCAGGCCTAAAGCAGATGCCCATTGCAGGCAGGACCGCGGGCCCCTATGGTGTAGCAAAAAATAGAAAGTCCCAGTGCTAGCCGTCCCTGTGGCTACTGCTCCCAGTACAACCTCTTCAGGTACTGCCAGCCCTCCTGGCTACAGCTGTCCCTTTCCATTGCCCGTGCCACCACAATCCTCCAGATTGACTCTGCACCCATCTCAGACTGCTGCATCTCAGTCCTCTCAAACGTGCCTTACAGTCCTCCTGACTGTGTGATCACCAGCCCTCTTAGCTGCCTCTGTGGAACTGCTGGAGACTTGCGCGGCAGTGTTCCCTCGCTGTCCTCTCTTGCTCCTCCTGTGCCTCCTGGTCAGGACACCTCTGGGTTGTAAGAGGTTTCTGTCCGCACCTGAGCCTAAGCCCAAGGTCACTCCCCCACCCAGACTGGGGAGCTCCCTCAAAGGCCCTGACAGCCTAAAGCCCCATACACACGATCGGACTTTCCGACGGGAAATGTTGAATGCGAGGATGTTGGCATGCAATCCGACCGTGTGTATGCTCCATCGGACAATTGTTGGCTAGCATGTTTTCACATTTTCCACCAACAAATGTATGTTGTCAGACTTTCCGATCGTGTGTACACAAGTCCGTCGGACAAAAGTCCAAAGTACAAACACGCATGCTCGGAAGCAGAAGCAGTCGGTCTTGTAAACTAGCGCTTGTAATGGAGAATGAACATTGTGACGTGGCAAATTATGAAATCTCCAAATGCAGCGCGCAATTCTCTTCTTCTTTAATGGGATAATAATGAAGCTGCTTTGCTGGTGGTAAAGATGGAGTTATTGCAAATGAATTTTCAAAGGCTTTTTTTTTCTAGTGACATCAAGAATAATATTATTATGTTTTGTTTTTTTTATTTGTGCAAGTTACCACAACACCATTATCCCGTTTTTAAGATCAAAGATACAACTATGCTGGTGTCCCTTGTCAATTTTACATTGTATTTTTTTAAATGTAACTGTCTACCCCCAAATTGTCATTTGAAGTAAAACACATAGCCAAGTATTATTCTACACATTTTTTTTATTATGCATTAAAAAAAAATGTAAAAAATAAAATTAGACATGCTATCTGCCAACAGAACTTAACCAAAAAGTGCATTCTATGCATCCAAAAATATAGAAAATATACCAAATCAAATCATTATTCAACCAAAAAAATAATGTCAAAGCAATAACTCCGAGGCCAATAATAAATAACATGTTATCTCCTCCGATTCCGCAACATGTCTGGTTGACGAACTGCCAATCAAAAAAAGCACTGAAAAGCACGAAATGAAAAGCGCAAACTGAAAAGCGCTAAATGAAATACATGAAAAGAAAAGCGCGAATCAACTCTCACCAAACTTCTTCTAACACAAAATTAGCAGAAGGAGCCCAAAGGGTTGATCCAAAGAGCTGAAAAAACACGTAGTACGTTTAGTACATCACTACGTTCGTAATTGTTGGCCAACAAGACATGCAAGACAAGTTTGAGCCAACACCCTTCGGACAGAATTCCATGGTTTTGTTGTCGGAAAGTCCGATCATGTGTACGAGGCATAACATTCCATCTCCATCTTCCACCCGATCAACTCCTCCCCAGCTGGGCTGACCCTGGGTATTTAAGGAGGCCTTCCCCCTGCCAATCCAAATTGGACATTGCTCAGATTACCCCAAGCAGCTCCACCTCTCTTTCCAGAAAACACCAGAACATTCCAAGCCCGAAATTGACCTACTCTTATAAACTGTACTATCACACTAGAGTGTGCTACACTCACCATGCCCCCCCCCCCCCCAACATCCAGATAGCCCCTTAGCTGGGAAGTTTACAAAAATTAGGAGCAAGGGCTTCTCATAAAATATACAATTTGGATGGGGAATAGGGAACAAACTGGGATAGGGCTATTCACAAATAAATACGTACAAAAATAGAAGTAATTTAGTAAGTATTTACATCATATGCATCACACTATACACCTAACTAACAGAGCCCTGTAGCTAATATTAACCCAACATAACATTACAGTTTGAGCCAGAGCATCTCTTCCTCAAGAGAGATACTCTGCCTGCAAAGATCTTGACTCCAGCCGGAAATGGATGGACAGCTGTCCCATCCCAAGAGATCCTGAAAAGACAAAACACAGCACCATCCTACACTAACATTTATCTACACACTTTACAAAGTTTTCTGTCAAGAGGGAGTTAGCATCCTGCTGACAGAAATATCAAATGTTCAAACCATATACTTCACTTTAATATTTTTTTCTTTTGTTTTGTCAGGTGGGAGTTATGGCCTTCTGACAGAAGCAAATGGGACAAAAAAACACACAGCATAAAAGTGAATAGTTCTCTTTGGAGTTCCTGGTGGGAGGGGCCCCTTCCTGGACTGAAAGGCTCCTTAAAAAAGTTAAAGTAGGGATCAGACCTCACCCAGCGTCCATTGATAGGAAAGGTCCATCCATCAGGCACAACACAGGGTGGCAGGCAGGTCTGATCCTGAAAAAGTCAGGGAAAAACACATTCGGCAACTCTCCAGCAGTCTATGTGGACATTTCAGTGGCGGGCTGTACACACCAACAGTCCTTCAGGCATAGAAATGTGGGTCAGGCAGTCTCTTCCTACTTCCCCCTTCCTCCCTGATAGAGATAGAGTGACTCCTCGCAGGCCATCCCGCCTTTATGATCATCACCCAGTCCTTATAGATTGCTCTCCTCAGCCGCTATTCCCTCAGAATGTCCTCAAAGCGGGCCCAGATCTCCTCATACTCTGGCACCCGCAAAGGCTTGGGGATATCCTCCCACTCTCCCCGGGAGTTCTCTACAAGGTCCCTAATGTCAGGAGGGACATAAGGATAGTCCAGACCCCCACTCCAGAGCAACTCTGCGCTGAACTACACGCTGGAATCTGGAAAACCTGGGCAGTTCACTGGGCTTTCCTTTTCTGGACAGGACACAAGGATCAGGGGACCTCTTGACCCACTGACTGTACTCAGCTGTTCTGGTCTGGATGGTGAATGGTCTATTCAAAAAAAGTTGTCTGCTGCTGATAGGGGTTCCTGTTGCTTTTCAGTTCCCATAGCAAAGTATGGCTCTTCTCCTTCCTCGGGCTGGACCTCCAGGACCTGGGAGACAGTAAACGAAGGGGAGGATCAGAGGAGACAGGATCACACAGCCTTTTTACACAATGTGGAGGATTAACCGCTTAGGATCCACAGAGAGTATAACAAGCATGTTTTACTGACTATACAGACTGATTTTACTGTTGTGGGTTTAGAAACACTTTACCGTTTTTGTTGCCAAACTAGTGCAGAGGCAGCCAGGCACACAGTAGCAGCCCATTCACTGTAACTCATTAAACAGTCTAGGGAGATGCCTTTTCTTAAAGTTTATTTGCCTGTAGAACTGATAACAGGAGGGGGGTTTGGAGTGGCATCAGATACTCCAGGAGCACTGAAAAGCAACAGGAGGACACACTTCGCTAGGGTAAGGTTCTCAAAACAGTCCTTATGCCAGGAGAAAAGGGAAAAAACAAAACTGAGACCCTGTAGGAGCCTTCTCAGTTGGAGCTACCACTGTCACCTTCACTCAAAAGAAACAGCATGCAGTCACTAGAGTTTTGAACCAAGGTCAGTAGTCACAATGTCCCAGAATAGTGGAACACTTCCCAGTAACCACCAAACACTCTTCAGTGAGTTCTCCAGACCAGATTATTAGCCCCAGAAGGATTTACAGATAGCCCCAGAAGGTCAACATGCATTTCTTCACAGGCTCAGGCCGAATACGTCACAAAGCACTCCATGCATTTCAATGTCCCCAACAACATTGACAAAGATAAGAAAGTACCGTTCTCCACTCTCTTCCTCTCAAAAACAGATCCACATGCACCAAAAAGGGTGTAGTGTAGTATATTTATTCAACAAAAACCACACGCTACATGTAGAATCACACTTACATTGCTCTTTGCCGACACCCGGCACCAATATATACAGTTGATTAATGTACTAACTCTGCAAGACCTGGAGCTTGCAAGGGCACTAATGACTGGAAAGGACTTAATCAGATGTGACGTCACCACCCCACCAAAAATTCCGACTAAACTACGATTCAACATGTTTCGCCATGTGGGCGTCCTCATGACACAACTTGGGTTGATTTACTAAATGCAAATAGTCTGTGCACTGCAAGTTGCTTTAGATCTAAGGGGAACAAGCAAGGGAAATGAAAAAAACAGCATTTTTGCGTGCACATGATTGGATGATAGAAATCAGCAGAGCTTCCTCTCAGATCTAGTGAAGTGCACAGTATATTTGCCTTTAGTAAAACAAACCTCCTTTTCTTCTAATTCTGTTATCCACACTTAAGGGAGCAGCTACACATTATTGTTTTCTTTTTTCCTTTTCTATAGGCATCATATTGGGACAGGGCATGAACCCATTAAACTGGCAGGGGCCCCATGTATTGGAAACAACCCGGAATCTAAAGTAAAATTAAACTGCTGGCCAGAGGTCCCACCCACAAGTTTGAGATGCCTGCCATAGAGGATCTAAAATGAGCCTGCAAGTTGTAGTTTAAAAAAGAAAACAAAAAGATTTTGGACTGTACAGACTACAGAAGGAGCAAAACAATCTATATTGTAAAATTTTACATTTCATTAAATAACCAGTGTTAAAAAAAATCATACAATGTGTATGCATCTGGATAATTAAAATTAATGAGAGTGCTAATATAATTCGCTGTATACATTCAAATACCAAACAAGGTATTTTTTTGAGGTCACGCCCGGGGTTGTGCTTGACCTCAATAGTCCTCATTAGATTGTCAGTCCAACCAACAAGGTAGCTACTCCATCTCCAATGTTTACTAATGCCCATAGAAGATAAGGGATTTGTACTAGTACTCCATAATGGTGCTGATTGTATGTATATTTAATTTTTTTCTATTTTCTTTATTATTTAGTCTTCCTGTTCTTCTATTTATGCTCCCCTGAAGAAGGGGAGAATCAGCGAAACATGCTGGGAGTTTGACCCCTAATGATCTATGGAAGTTTGATTTTATGTGTTATATGTTAATTGGAAACAATATTTTACTCTCGGTGGGAATCCAATAGAGGTGGTTTGACCAACCAGAGTGGATATGTTTTGCAATGTTCGTTTTTTTAGACATGTATGATGTTGATATGTAAATAAACTTTATTTTAAATACTATGTTGTAAAGTCTCTTGACGGTACCGGGAAAATCATATTTGTCCCCACTATTTTCTCTTTTTTTGAAACAAGGAAAATTACAATAGGTCTTCATGTGCCGACGCGTTTCACCCAGATTTGCTTCATCAGGGCTCATGAACACAATACATCACTCATCTAGGAGAAGACAATAACATATATATGCTATTCACATATTTATACAGTGTGTGTATATAAATCCAACTTCCCTTCTGGTCATGCATTCACCACGTGGGACCCACCTGAGCACAAAGTGACATCAGCACCGCAATTCCCTGGGCGGGTGCTGGAGCATCTAGGAAAATCCCACTTTAGGGAGTCAGTCACAAAAGGATCACTAAATGTAGAAGCGAGAGATAGGATGTGGTGTCCATCACATCAATCTATCTCTAAAGGGGAGATCCCCATGGAGGCAGTCCCATTCATGTCAATTGGGATGCAATGGCTACAGGGACACAGCCGCTCCTCCAAATTTGATATGTGCGGCCCAGAACGCAGACATTGTAAAGAACACCTGTGCATCCCCGTGCGGGTAAACCTGGCCCTTACCAGGGCATACGCTGTAGTACGCCCCTGTGAACAAGGCCTTAGGAGAAATGCTGTATGAACCCAATAAACTGGCAGGGGCCACATGTGTTGGAAACAACTCAGAACCCAAAGTAAAATTAAATTTCTGGCCAGGGGTCCCACCCGCAAGTTTGAAATGCCTGCTATAGAGGATCTAAAAATGAGCCTGCAGGTTGTAGTTTACTATTTGTTTATTTGCGTGGTGCGTCCTCTCCCCGACCAGTTGTCCATGTTGCTCTCCACGGGGGGATTATGGCTAATTGCACACATCTACTCTGAACCCATTGTGGCTTTTGTTTCATCAATGAAGCTTATCAGAATAAATTGTCATTTCATAAACCACAAGTATCACCAACAGAAGCCAAACCGTACTACATCAGCCCAAGCTATTTGCATAATAGGAGCCTGACTCACGTTTTTTTTTTTTTTTTTCTCTTTTTACACACATCCGTCTGTGCTTTGGTATTTTGTAGTTCAAACTGAAACCAGGCAGGTGGTTGCAGAAAGATCTTGCTAACTTACATTCAAGAGAAAACACAGCTCCACTTCATCACCGCTGTCACATGGTCAAGATGAGCCAATGAGTGCTGATTAAGGAAAAAAAAAAGGGGAACTTTTTTTTTTTTTTTTTTTTTGGTTTGGTGAAACATTTCTTTGGGCCCCAACCACAGAACCGCAAACCGAAGGCAAAACAAAAGTCACACAAGACTGAACACAACATATTGGTCAGCAAAAGAGGACGCAACTCTTTATTTTTAAAATTGGAAAACCACAGTTCCACGGGCCGGTAAGCATCATCAAAAAGCCACAACCAATCCGAGGACATTTGAAGGATTTTTGAATCTCGCTGTTGCAGATGGCAGGAATGGGGCGGACGGGCTTTTCGGGGGGCTGTAGGGTTTGTAGAACGCTAGAGAGCAGAATTCGCAAAGATGGGGGCACTTTACTTTCATTTTTGGAGGTAAAAAAAAAAAAAAAAAAATTGTGATTGATCTTTCAGACGAAGAAAATCAGGAAGTGGAAGAACACCTCCATGGCTTCAAACAGCATCTTCGAAACCTTTCCTCTGTACCCGTCGTGTTTCATAAGAGGTGAGTGCATCACTTATCTGTATTGTTTACTATTTTGCACTGCAAAGGAAACACATGGGGGTTGATTTACTAAAGGCAAATAGACTGTGCACTCTGCAAGTGTAGTTGTACTCTGCAAGTGCAGTTTCTCCAGAGCTTAGTAAATGAGGTAAGGCTTCATTTTGCAAAGAATACCCAATCACGTGCAAGTAAAATAAAAAAATAGCATTTTTGCTTGCACATGATTGGATGATGAAAGTTAACAGAGCTTCTACTCATTTGCTAAGCTCTGGAGCAACTGCATTTGCAGAGTGCACAGTCTATTTGCAGTTAGTAAATCAATCCCATTGCTAAGTTGCACAGCCCAGATATTTCAGTTTTGAGTGGATACCATCAGGTTGGGCTTCTTATATCTTTTAAAAGCTTTGGGGTGGATTTACTAAAGGCAAATAGACTGTGCACTTTGCAAGTGCAGATGCCATCTGCAAGGGCAGTTGCTCCAGAGCTTAGTAAATGCGGTGGGAAGCTCTGCTGACTTCCATCATCCAATCATGTGCAAGCAAAAATGCATTTTTTTTTTCCTTGCATGTGATTGGGTATTCTTTGCAAAGCGAAGTTTCGGGGTTGATTTACTAAAGCTTTGTGGTGGATTTACTAAAGGCAAATAGACTGTGCACTTTGCAAGCGCAGGTGTCATCCGCAAGGGCAGTTGCTCCAGAGCTTAGTAAATGCGGTGGGAACCTCTGCTGACTTCCATCATCCAATCATGTGCAAGCAAAAATGTATTTTTTTTCCTTGCATGCGATTGGGCATTCTTTGCAAAATGAAGCTTCGGGGTTGATATACTAAAGGCAAATAGATAGTGCACTTTGCAAGTGCAGATGTTATCTGCAAGGGCAGTTGCTCCAGAGCTTAGTAAATGTGTGTGGGGGGGGGGAGCTCTGCTGACTTCCATCATCCAATCATGTGCAAGCAAAAATGCATTTTTTTCCTTGCATGTGATTGGGCATTCTTTGCAAAGTGAAGCTTTGGGGTTGATTTACTAAAGGCAAATAGACTGTGCACTTTGCTGCAAGAGCAGCTGCTCCAGAGCCTAGTAAATGAGAAGAAGCTCTGCTGACTGTTTTTTTTTTTTCCTTGCACGTGATTGGGTACTTATTTACTAAGCTCTAAGGCAACTGCACTTGCAAAGTTTATGTGCCTTTAGTAAATCCACCCTCTTGTCAATGTAATCTCCACACCTTACCTTTCCCCGTATTTTGGGGGTCTCACTATCTTCTTTAGGAAGGTCTCACCATCTTCTCACCATCATCTTTAAGTTGAACCTTATGTTATATTATAGGGAAAGCAGCATGAAGACAGAGAATCTATAGCTTGGGGAGTCTGGCTGGTGGCTCCGCTCGAGAGAACTGGAGCCCTTTATATGTAAAAGGAAAACAGCTCATTGGTGTTCACCTTGAAATATCAAAGTTGGATGGATTGACCCTTTAAACTGGATGCTGTTACTTTGTTGTTGTTGTTGTTGCATCTGGTTGTTGTTTGGGTCAGCGGATGACAGCTTTGTGATACTTTGTTGTAACTGTATGTGGAATGATGACATTCTCTGAATACTATTGGAATCAAACAAATTTACATTATATGGGTTTCAGTGGTAAAACATTATAAGCCTTCTTGGAAGAATTCTTTGTATCATAATTTGTTCACCACAAACTCTCTCAATATAATTGTTAATTCTCCTTTGGCTCAATTCGCAAAGCTAACACGCCAGGATAAGTATCCTTATTTTTATACAAGTGACAGTTATTTTCAGCTGAGACCAATGAAATTTGAAAATTACAGTCACGTCACTGAAAAGGGAGTGTGGTGTTCCGGCCGAAATTTCACTTTTTAAATAAAAATACCCCTATAATACCCAAGCTTAATGTATTCTAGTAAAGTTAGTCTGTAAACTAAGGTCTGTTTTGTTAGTTTATAGCAGTAGTTAGTTATTTTATAAACTTACAGCAGGCCGTGGCCATCTTAAGTGTGGGCATCTGAAGCCAGACTGTATTTCTTCCTGGATCTCATCCTTGCAGATCTCGCACATGCTCAGTGCAGCGCAAGCAGTGTCATAGGTTTCAGGTCAGGTTTCCATAGCAACGGCAGTGTCAGAGGAAGTGGCCGCCCCTTCCCAGAAGGCATTGCAAACAGGAAATGATGCGATGGGCCACGGCCAGGGAGGAGGAAGTGAAAAATGAATACAGCAGATATAGAGTAGGTGCTGAGAAAAAAAAAATATATATCCAATTCGTTTACAGTGCACAGTTTAGTGAGGGATGCTGAAGAGTTGTAAAAATGGGTGGAACTCCACTTTAATTAGCCATACAGTGAACTGAGTGAATGTCAGCCAAATGCTGATGAACTTTGCTTTGTGGGTGGCCCTGTTGGAACCCCCCCAGCCCAACATCCTTTGATTGAAAAATTTGGCAGAAAATTGTTGACTGAACAGTGGCTGCTCGGTTATTCCGCTGGCACAGTAGGATATTCAACCAATAACAATCCGCGCTATATGGAGGACTGCACAATCCGCGCTGTATGGGGGAATCTGTCTGACTTTTTTCATTCAGCCTATAGGCTGAAGAAAAAGATCTAGGAGTGTATGGACTGTTTGTTTGTTTGTTTTTTTAAGTGACAGTTATTTTTAATTAGGTCCAATGAACTTTCTAAACCACAGTCACATGGCATAAAATAAAGTGCCTAATGCTGTGTACACACGACTGGACTTTCGGCGGACTGAATCCACGTAGAACTTTTCAACTGACTTTCGACGGACTTTTCGATGGACTTCCATCGAATCGGACTTGTCTACACACAATCACACCAAAGTCCGACGGATTCGACCGTGATGATGTACGACCGGACTAGAATAAGGAAGTTCATAGCCAGTAGCCAATAGCTGCCCTAGCGTCGGTTTTTGTCCGTCGGACTAGCATACAGACAAACAGATTTTTCAACCGGACTCGAGTCCGTCGGAAAGATTTGAAACATGTTCTAAATCTAAAGTCTGTCATATTTTCGACAGAAAAGGTCCGCTGCAGGTCCGATGAAGCCCACACACGGTCGAATTGTCCGACGGATTCGTTCCGTGGGACACGTTTGGTCGAAAAGTCCGGCCGTGTGTACACAGCATTAGGCAAGTGTTAAAGCTTTGTGGGTTGAGACTTTTGTCTTAGTCAACTAGAAGATCTGTTTGTGGTTGACTTGCCAATGTCTAACATACAATTGCTGAGTCAATGTGGACTATTTTTGGATGAGTCACATGAAGGACTCTTGAGGCTTGCATCCTTCCTTAAAGAACAATCACTCCACTTAAAGTCCGTTGTGGTGCTTTAAACGCATTTGAATGGGTTGCTTAATTCACCACAATCGACAAAAAAAAAAAATGATGCACGCAGCAATTTTAGCAGTGCACTGCACAGCAAGCGGTGGTGGTGGCAGGAGGTAGTGCATTGCCGCGCATTGTGGCGCGCTAGGGTGCCATTCAGAATGCACGTGCTGCCTTTACACACACATGAACTTTAATGGAATGACTTTAAACAAAAGGGAGATCTCACTTTTTGGGTATTCAAGACATAAAAGAAGTCAGGAGATAACTCTGCCCACTAGACTGAACCTATAATAAAAATGCCACTGCTTGTTTGAACTGACCCTTTAAAAACATGTTCAAAATGTAAGTGCAAAAGTGTAGAAGTGCAGAAATAAGGGCGTTTTTTTTCAGTCCTAGTTTCCGTTATGTTATGTGTATCACCTGCTGTTTCACTGAAGAAGATTGTGTAAGGTAATACTGATGTTTCATAATGCTGTAGTCATAAGCAAACACTTGAAATGGAAAACCACCTCTCTTAAAAACTGTAGAGCATTGAGTTTCTCTGATCACCATCTCAGGATTGTTTAGTATGTGTGCTTTCACTAGTTATATAACACTGATGTCAAGCACGGCTGATGGTTCTTTGGTAGATCTACTGCTGAGTTGTTGGCAAATTTTTCTGCAAAGTTTTCCTGACACTATTTATATTTGAGAAGGTACATGATTTGTGGTAGGGTGTCGTCTTGGGATTCTTCTGAAGTGTGGAACTTTTGGAAAATGAGTAAGGGGTGTTTCCCACTGGCTGCTCGAATTATGGAGGGACTGATCTAGGTGGCCGGTAGAAGCATGTACACTATATTACCAAAAGTATTGGGGCGCCTGTCTTTACAAGCACAAGAACTTTAATGGCATCCAAGTCTTAGTCCGTAGGGTTCAATATTGAGTTGGACCACCCTTTGCTGCTATAACAGCTTCAACTCTTCTGGAAAGGCTGTCCACAAGGTTTAGGAGTGTGTCTATGGGAATGTTTGACCATTCTTCCAGAAGCAGATTTGTGAGGTCAGGCACTGATGTGGACGAAAAGGCCTGACTTGCCGTCTCCGCTCTAATTCATCCCAAAGGTGTTCTATGACATCGAGGCCAGTCAAGTTCCTCCACCCCAAACTTGCTCATCCATGTCTTTTATGGACCTTGCTTTGTGCACTGGTCCAAATCATTTAACCTCCCTGGCGGTATGATTATTTCTGATTTTAGGTGCTGAAAGCGGTACAATTATTTTGCACAGAAATTTGGCGTTTTATATTGTAGGCCTGTAATTCTTAGGAATAGTTCACTTAAATCTGTCCAAACTAGAGTCTAGTAGACATCCCGGGTATGATAAAGTTTGAAAAACGAAATAAAAAATTATAATATAATAAAAAACTATAAATAATTATAACAAATAATAATATAATAATAATAAAAATTATTCAATAATGTAATCAAATCAAAAACACTGAAATTTGCTCAGTTGCAGAATTGTCGCTTTCGTTACTTTTAGTGTTTGATGACGGATCTCCCCACAAATCACTATCGCTCAATTCTGTGAGTGATTCTATTTTATTATCGCTGTTTTCTAGCTGGTCTAAAGCCACTTTTGATGTAAAGAGACAGTTTTGGTTGCTATGGACAATCTCCAGTTTCCAGGCAGAAAGAACAGTTTTTATATATATAAAACTGCATGTAGGACACTGGGCAGACCACTAGGGACAAAGGGGATGTGTAATTATTTGATACAGTACAGTAATCTGTAAGATTACAATATACTGTATCTGTACTGTGTGTTTCACTTTTTGAATTTGCCGCCAAACTCCGTCTCCGTGCGTCGCAACGCTCGTAGGGAACGGAGCTCAGCACTGTGAATCGAGCGAGACACGGCGGCTCGCCGATCACAGCGGGGAGACATCGCAGGATCCAGGAGACAAGGTAAGTAACCTCTACATGGATCCTGCCATAGCGATCCCGAGTCTGGCTCGGGGTTACCGCTTTTGGTATGAAAAATCCACCCCGAGCCAGACTCGGGAATACCGCTAGGGGGGTTAATGGAGGGGGGATTATGGTGTAGATTTTTTTTTCAGGGGTTGGGCTTTGGCCCCTTTGTTCCAGTTAAGGGAACTCTTAAGGCGTCAGCATACTAAGACATTTTGGACAATTTCATGCTCCCAACTTTGTGGGAACAGTTTGGGGATGTCCCTTTCCTGTTCCAACATGACTGCGCACCAGTGCTCGAAGCAAGGTCCATAAAGACATGGATGAACAAGTTTGGGGTGGAGGAACATCACTGGTCTGCACAGAGTCCTGACCTCAACCAACATAGAACACCTTTAGGATGAATTTAAGCGGAGACTGTGAGCCAGGCCTTCTCGTCCAATATCAGTGCCCAACCTCACAAATGCTCTTCTGGAAGAATGGTCAAACATTCCCATAGACACACTCCTAAACCTTGTGGACAGCCTTCCCAGAAGAGTTGAAGCTGTTATAACAGCAAAGGGTGGGCCAACTCAATTTTGAACCCTACGGACTAAGACTGGGATGTCGCTAAAGTTCATGTGCGTGTAAAGGCAGGTGTCCCAATACTTTTGGTAATATAGTATAAGTGGGGTGCAGCATGGTGTGGCGGCAATAACTTACACAGTCAGATGTAATAATTACCTTAAATTGAAGTAATGCAGTAACAGTTCGCAACAAACCCGGTAGGGTGACTGCCCAACTTGGATGCACTCACAGTTTTAGCAACATGAACAGAATGGATTCCAGACAGAATGACAACATCTGTAGAGAGGGTCAGAATGTGGCCTGACTGTCTCATGCCCATTCGGAAAGATATCCAGAAGTGATGCGACCAACGATTTCTCCCCTCATCAGGAACCTTTCCATACCGCTAGTACTTTCCCGAATGGACAGGGTACCTTTCCCTACACTACCCACTCACATATAGTACGCCAAACCCAATACCTAAAATGGGTCTGCCTGACACAAGATGGCTGCCACATGGTGTAACAGTATCCAATCAGATTGCTTCTCTAGTGACCTGGGAAACCATAAGGGAACCAGGTTCCTCCTAACTTCCTCTCTAGCTGCAGAGTCGCTGCAGTGAAGAAAATAAATTACACCTGCCTACAAGCAGGTGAGGAACCTAAGAAAGTAGAGTTCATGTATAAGAAATCCATATACATAAGAATAAAGCCAACACGTTTTTGAGAGTTTGAGGCACCCCCTTCATCAGGGTTGGAGTGTTTTGTTGGTGTTGATGAAAACATTCTTGGGAAATACACCCTGGTACTTTCTTGTGTGGTAAATGTAGTCCTGTGTTCATCAGCCTTCAACAGGACTTTAACGGAAGTTCCTTCTTTGCTGTTAGGGTTTGTCAAAGTTGTGTCTTTTCCAGTTTATCCTTACCTGTGCTCGCTTGCAGCTCCTTCTTCTCCACAGCCATCAAGAGTACCTGGCACTTTTGGATATAGAGTTATGCCCCATACACACGGTCGGACTTTGTTCGGACATTCAAGTTTGGCTCAAACTTGTCTTGCATACACACGGTCACACAAAGTTGTCGGAAAATCCGATCGTTCTAAACGCGGTGACGTAAAACACGTACATCGGGACTATAAACGGGGCAGTGGCCAATAGCTTTCATCCCTTTATTTATTCTGAGCATGCGTGGCACTTTGTCCGTCGGATTTGTGTACACACGATCGGAATTTCCGACAACGGATTTTGTTGTCGGAAAATTTTATATCCTACTCTCAAACTTTGTGGGTCGGAAAATCCGATGGAAAATGTGTGATGGAGCCTACACATGGTCGGAATTTCCGACAACAAGGTCCTATCACACATTTTCTGTCGGAAAATCCGACCGTGTGTACGGGGCATAACATGTGACCTGATACCCTTTGGCAGTGGCTAGGCCCCAGAGCTGTCATATGACCAAAGAAGTAACAGTAACGGTCCAAAGCATCGCTGACCATGCCGATCTCAGCGTTGGCTGCAAAGGAGAAAGGAGCTGTGAGGGAGCATATAATAAATACAGGTGAGTATATGGGGGTTGAGGGATGCCCTTGCCAGACACACCTTCATCTTACCCTGCATGGACAAGATGACAGTGCCTTTTTAAGCAGTAATGATGTTGTTTTTTTGGGCAAGAACCCTTTATCTGGATGGGACAATTTTTTCCAATATTCCTACCTTTGCTTCTCAACATTCAAGATATCCATTGAACTTTTTCTTTCTTTAATTTTACATGAAGTTATCCAAGAGTACCACCTCCCTACACTCACTCTTTCATCACAGAGGGATAGGGGAATTCCCTATAAAAATTAATTCTTGGGTGGTCATTCTAAACCATCAGGGTGCAGCGGTGAGTTTCCCTTCCCTGGGAGAGTCATTGAATTGGTGGGTTATGAGAGGTTTACCAATGTGGACTAAATTCTCTTCCAGGTGGACCATTTTGCTTTATCTTCTTATATTAGCAGCTATCATTGCAGCCAAGTTAGGTAAGTGTGATTCTGAGTACATGTCAATTCACTTGATAATTAGAACAAAAGGGTGAATATATCATGGGTTAGTGGCTGCTCCATCCCCAGACCAAACCACATGCATCTCCCATGGGTCTTTGTTGCAGCAAATAAACTAGATTTTTATGTATAAAACAGAAAACATTTATTATACAACGAGATAAAATGTCTCTAATCTACACAATCAAATTCCTGGTCTGGTGTTTGGATATTCTCTCATACTCTCCTAACAGGGAGTTTAGATATCATATACATAGTCTGAATAACCACCAAAATGTTCCAACGCGTTTCAACTGTATTCAGTCTTCCTCAAGGGATATGTGAGGTGGAAATTTTCCTAAATGAATAGAAAAATAACATTAAGAATATGGATCCAAATATATTACAGAACAATAACAATAACTATGGACTACAAGGTCATCAACTTTAACTCACATAGGTGGATAGAGCAGATGTAAAAACAAAAAATTAGAAAATTGCTTGCAGCACATCTTGTGGGACCCCAGTGTCGATGGAAAGGTCATGCAACCCACAAGGGATCAGAGATGGCCAACCAGAGGCAAAAAAATGTGAATCCAACCATGTACTTGTTGATTTAAGAACATAAACATAAAAAAAAAAAACGTACCCAACCAGCAGTAGGTAGACATATAAAGGAAGGGGAATATGCTGGAATATAAAGGGGGGTATGTAATATAAGTTATCAATAATGAGCACTGAATATATGAGAATATTACATAATAATAAGTACAAAAAATGCAAAACATACCCAGCTGAGGGTGGATGGACATATAAGATAGATGAAATGCATTTAAGATTGAGGTAGCCCCACATGGACCTATATAAAACATAAATGGGGTGCAAAAAGTATCCACATGTCCTTTGCAAATTAGGACTATTAAGGAGATGTAAGCAGGGGGATGTCCATAGAGCTCACCTTAAGAAAGACCATCACACAAGTGACCCTGACGGCTGGGACAGAGAAATTAAACACAATTAATACATTATTTACCTTTTTAACACAGTGCTGCCCTTTAACAACTGCACTGTGCTGACTTTAGCTGTCACAGTGCCCCTCTATGTGCTAGGCACATAGAGGGGCATCATTAATTTAAAAAGTTTATAGGCAGATTTCAGGCTGGACTAGCGATACTCATTTACGTGGGAATGAGTATAAATCACTAAATAAAAACAACTACTACTGTTTTTTCTTTTTATTCATGGATAATTCACTAATGCAGACCACCACTGACATCTTCAAAACTTTGATCTATGGCCGTTCCATCACACTACATCATACTGATTGTCAGAACAGCAATGGTAGTACCGGAACAGTTCCGACTGCATCATTGAAACTGATAAACACCTAATGTGTTGTGTTGTTAAATAATGTGATTTATTAGGGGTTGTGATCGCTCTAATTTAAATCAATCATAGATCAGCAATGTGTATGGTGGGCATTGGATATACAGTTGTGCTCATGAGTTTACATAACCTGGCAGAATTTATGATTTCCTGGCCATTTTTCAGAGAATATGAATGATAACACAAAAACTTTTCTTTCACTCATGGTTAGTGTTTGGCTGAAGCCATGTATTATCAATCAACTGTATTTATATATATTGAGGTCAGAAGACTGAGATGGCCACTCCAGAACCTTCACTTTATTCTGCTGTAGCCAATGACAGGTCAACTTGGTCTTATGTTTTGGATCATTGTCATGCTGGAATGTCCAAGTACGTCCTATGCGCAGCTTCCTGGCTAATGAATGCAAATGTTCCTCCGGTATTTTTTGATAACATACTGCATTCATCTTGCCATTATTATTATTATTATACAGGATTTATATAGCGCCAACAGTTTACGCAGCGCTTTACAATATAAAAGGGAGACAATACAGTTATAATACAATAAAATACAAGAAGATTAAGAGGGCCCTGCTCAGAAGAGTTTACAATCTAATAGGGTGGGGCAGGTGGTACAAAAGGTTGTAACTGTGGGGAATGAGCTGGTGGAAGTGGTAGGAGATTAGTTGGAGACGTGATAGGCTTTCCTGAAGAAATTAGTTTTCAGGGATCGCCTGAAGGTAGCAAGAGTAGGGGATAGCCGGATAGATGGAGGTAGCGAGTTCCAGAGGATGGGAGAGGCTCTGGAGAAATCCTGGAGACGAGCATGGGAGGAGGAGATGAGAGAGCTTGAAAGCAGGAGGTCTTGAGAAGAGCGGAGAGGACGATTTGGATGATATTTGGAGACAAGATTGGTGATGTAGCTCGGGGCAGAGTTGTGAATGGCTTTGTATGTTGTGGTTAGAATTTTGAATTTAATTTGCTGGGTGATTGGGAGCCAGTGTAGGGATTGGAGTAGAGGGTTGGCAGACACTGCGTGGTTGGTAAGGTGGATAAGTCTGGCAGCAGCATTCATGATAGACTGAAGAGGGGATAGCCTATGGAGAGCCAATGAGAAGAGAGTTGCAATAGTCAAGGCGAGAGACAACAAGGGAGTGAATGAGGAGCTTGGTGGTTTCATTTGTTAAAAAGGGGCGAATTTTAGAGATGTTATGGAGGTGAATTCTACAAACTTTTGACAACGATTGGATTTGAGGCTGAAATGACAAGTCAGAGTCTAGGAATACACCTAGTACCCTGGTGTTAGGGGAGGGACTGATGGTTGCATTGTTGATTTTGATGGAAAAGTCATGGAGGGGGGCACGGGCGGGGGGAATATTAATAGTTCAGTTTTAGAGAGATTTAGTTTAAGGAAGTGGTGCGACATCCATGCTGATATGTCAGTTAGTAAGTTAGTAATGCGAGAGGAGACTGAAGGAGTGAGGTGAGGAGTAGACAGATAGATTTGGGTGCCATAGGCTTCTAAGTGGTATTGAAAGCCATGGGCAGTTATTAAGTGACCAAGGGAGGAGGTGTAGATAGAGAAGAGAAGGGGTCCAAGAACCGAGCCTTGGGGGACCCCCACAGAAAGGGGCAATGGAGAGGAGGAGACAGAGTTGTAGGTGACACTGAAGGAGCGCTGTGATAAATTGCCATCAATTTTGATCAAATTTCCTGTGCATTTGTAGCTCACACATCCCCAAAACATCAACGATCCACCTCCGTGTTTCACAGTAGGAATGGTGTACTTTCATCATAGACCTCGTTGACTCCTCTCCAAATGTAGTGTTTATGGTTGTGGCCAAAAAGCTAAATTTTGGTCTCATCACTCCAAATGACTTTGTGGCAGAAGGTTTGAGGCTTGTCTCTGTGCTGTTTGGTGTATTGTAAGTGGGATACTTTGTGGCATTTGCATAGTAATGGCTTTCTTCTGGCGATTCGACCATGCAGCCCATCTTTCTTCAAGTGCCTCCTTATTGTGCATCTTGAAATAGCCACACCACATGTTTTCAGAGAGTCCTGTATTTCACCTGAAGTTATTTGTGGGTTTTTCTTTGCATCCCAAACAATTTTCCTGGCAGTTGTGGCTGAAATTTTAGTTGGTCTACCTGACCGTGGTTTGGTTTTAACAGAACCCCTCATTTTTCACTTCTTGATTAGAGTTTGAACACTGCTGATTGTCATTCTCAATTCCCTGGAAATCTTTTTATATCCCTTTCCTGTTTTATACAGTTTATCTTTTCCCGCAGTTCCTTTGACAATTCTTTTGCATTCCCCATGACTCAGAATCCAGAAACGTCAGTGCAGCACTGGATGAAAGATGCAAGGGTCTGTCAGGAGTCCAGAAACTCATTGACCTTTTATACACACACACACTAATTACAAGCAAACAGATCACAGGTGAGGATGATTACCTTTAATAGCCATTCAAACCCCTTTGTGTCAACTTGTGTGCATGTTATCAGGCCAAAATCACCAGGGTATGTAAACTATTGATCAGGGTCATTTGGGTAGTTTCTGTTGTGATTATGGTTTAAAAATAGTAAATACAATTGATTGATAATAAATGGCTTTAGCTAAACACTAACCATGAGTGAAAGAAAAGTTTGTGTGTTATCATTCATATTCTCTGAAAAATGGCCATGAAATCATAAATTCTGCCAGGGTATGTAAACTTATGAGCACAACTGTATAAGACACAAGGGTTAACGCAATCCACCAGGTTCTTAATTAAATTTTGGTTTTGGCAGAACTGATTCTTTAATTTAAAGGCAGTTTGTTTTTCCACAGAAAAGCTTACAGTTTCTTTAAATGTAGAATGGGATCATATAATGAGCCCATAAAGAGTGAATGGATTGATTTCCACAAAATTAATTTTGTTTCTAAATTAGTGATTTTTGCAGTTGGTCAAATTTTGCTGAAGCGGAAACTCTCAATTTCACTCACTGAGCTGCTTTGGTGATCCATTTTTTTTTTTAGAGTGTTTTTTGTGGGATATATTTCATATGGTGCGCTTGTCATTATTTCATGCTGTCTGATTTTTACTTTTTGTGAAAAAGAAAAAACAAAAAAACATAAAAAACAAAGGGCCATTTTGTTGGCACAAGAACAGATTCAGGGAAGATGTAAGGCTGGATTCACAGCTATGCATTTTAGTGCTTTTTGCATTTTGCAGATTTGCACCACAGTCCATTTAACATGGTTTCCTATGAATGTAGTTCACATCTGTGCATTTTATGGAATGGGCCATGGATTTTTTTCTGGTTTTTGGTTCCATAGACTTAATTGGATGAAAAATGTGTATAGAAAAACGCAAAATGCACCTGGAATATGCAAACTGCAACTTGCATAGGTGTGAATCAGGCCTTAACCACTAAGGCTAGATTCACATCTATGCATTTTGCTTTTGAGCGTTTCTGCAGTGTTTTTTGCGGTGCTTGCCACGTTTTTGAACAGCGTTTTTACACTGTTTTTACACTCTTTTTTGGTGCGTTTTTGCGTTTCTTTTTGTTTTGTTTTTTTACAGTTTTTTTTTTACACTGTATACAGTGTAAAAAAAAAACCGCGAAACGTGTCAAAAACGCTGCAAAATCGCAGTAAAAACGCTGTTCTTGCGTTTTTAATGCTGGTCCATTGAATTCTATTACATGCAAAACGCTGCATTTTGCATGAAAAAAAGTCTCTGACCCTTTCCAAAAACGCAGAGGCACAAAAATACATTGATGTGAACATGTTCCATAGGAACCCATGTTAAAAAATTCCCATGCATTTATGTAAAATGCAAAATGCACCAAAAAACGCATTAGTGTGAACGGAGCCTTAAGGTCCGGAAGATTTGCCACCTTGATGACCAGGCCATTTTTTGCGATAACTTGCACTTTAACTGACAATTGCGCAGTTGTGTGAAGTTGCAAGAAACAAAATTGATGTCCTTTTTTTCTCCCCACAAATAGAGCTTTCTTTTGGTGGTATTTCATTACCTCTGCGGTTTTTATTTTTTTGCGCTATAAACAAAAAAAAGAGCGACAATTTTGAAAAAAAAAAAAACAATATTTTTTACTTTTTACTATAATAAATATCCCCCAAATTAAGAAAAAAAAACAATTTCTTCATCAGTTTAGGCCAATTTCGGGCACTGAGCCAGCGGCTTATGTAAAAGGGGTCTCACCAGCCAGGGGTCCACCATAGGCTGTCAGTGAGGGACAGATAACAACAAAACCTGGGGAATGCCCAGGAAAGTGAGGGACAGCAGCGATGTGAGGAATATTTTAGAGGGCATCAGATCGGTCCAGGGCCAGGGGGCAATTCCGGGACACTGTATTGTCTCGGAGTGTGGGTGCCCGGGACCCGGGACAGAGCTGCCAATTGCGGGAATGTCCCGCCAAATCAGGGACGGTTGGGAGGTATGACATTTCTACTAGACCCGTTTTTAGGTGACCAGGAAAGCGATGGCAGCGAGCGTGTGCCAACCCGACCTCCCCCTCCCCCCCTCCATACCATACCTGTCAACATTTATAAAGTACCTTGAAAGCCGGGGGGCAGCCAAAGCCCCCCCATCCTTGCAAAGAACCTTGTCCTGGCAAATATGGCCACTTTTTCAGCAGTTTGTCAAGCTATTAACGTACTTCTGCTCAAATTTATATTCATCCTGAACCTGAAGCTAATCCCTAGTTGTAATAAGCTTTCGTAAATCTCAGGTACTAATGACTGGAATAATTCCATGTGTTACAATTTTTTTTTTTATTATGGGGGGGGGGTTCTGGAAGCGGTTGTTCAGGCACTTTGCCATAGCAGATGTCACTCAGCCTCTGGATGACACGTGTCTTAGTAAAAATGTATTATTAACCAGCTAGCAAATGTGCAGTGAAAGTCAGCTGCTTTGTCACCCTGGGCTGAATCATCTATACGCTGATCTCCGGCTTGGGCTGAATAGGAGGCCTGTCAGGGTACGCAGAGGGGAGAGGGGGGGGGGGGGGGGTACATGGTGTTAGCACGTTCTACGCTGCAAATAAAATGGCTTTTATAAGCCTTAGAGCCGGATTTAGCTAAACTGAATCATGCAGATTTGTGTGACTGGCGCATTCTTCAGGAGGGCCGTCAGACCGAATGAAAAGGTGAAGCTCTGTTCACAGTTTGTTAACAGCTTCCAGGACAAGCAGACCCTGCAGGCTTAATAAAACACCCCCCTGGAGGGGAACGTGCGTTACAAGGTGGATGTGTCATTTGTACCAGGACAGAAAGAATGGGGGCTTTCCATCTATTCATAGATCTGTAGAAGCCAAAGGAAGTCTCTTTTTTTTTAGGGTTCGATCACACCAGGCTTTGTGTGGGAACATGTGCAAAATCGCACTTTTTTTTTTGTGCCACGCAAAAACACGCTGCCCTTTTGCAGATGTGCATGGGTGCCGTTCATTTTTAATGGCACAGTAACGCCGCTAGCAAACAAGCGTTTGCCGGAGTACCGTGCATTTTGCTGTGGTGTGATTTCCAAAAATCGCCTTTTTTTTTCGCACATTTCTCATGCATAGGGACGCCCAATCATATTAACGGGCTGCCCTAAAACATGATGCACCTCCTGGTGTGAACGAGCTATTAACCACTTGCTTGCTGGGCACTTTCACCCACTTCCTGCCCAGGCCAATTTTCAGCTTTCAGCGCTGTCGCACTTTGAATGACAATTGCGCGGTCGTGCTACACTGTACTCAAATTACATTTTTATCATTTTTTTTTCAACACAAATAGAGCTTTATTTTGGTGGCATTTAATCACTACTGGCCGAAAAATGTCATAGTTTCATAGTTTGTTATAAAAGTTTGCAAACAGGTAATTTTTCTCACTCATTGATGTGCGCTGATGAGGCGGCACTGATGGGCACTGATAGGCTGCACTGATTTTTTTTTAGCAAAGACTCTGAAGAATAAAATGGCAGTCATTGCAATATTTTATGTCACACAGTATTTGCGCAGCGATCTTTCAAAGGCAATTCACACTTCATTGAATTTAAAAAGAACTAAACAGTAAAGTTAGCGCAATTTTTTAGTTTATTGTGAAAGACTATTCAAACGACGGTACTTACAAATCTCCATAGTCGACGCTCTAAATTTTTTTAGCGGTTACCAGTTTAGAGATACAGAGGAGATCTTTGGCTAGAATTATTGCTCTCGCTCTAACGATTGCGGCGATGTGTGAATTGAGCACTGTTTACATTTGCAGGCGCAACTTACGTATGCATTTTCTTTGGGCGCGCTTAAAAAAATTCTCCTATTTCTTTCTTTTTTTTTTTCTTTTTTTTTTACACTGTCCCTTTTAACCACTTCAGCCCTGGAAGGATTTACCCACTTCCTGACCCGGCCATTTTTTGCGATATGGCACTGCGTCACTTTAACTGACAATTGTGTGGTCGTACGACGCTGTACCCACATAAAATTTATGTTGTTTTTTCCCACAAGTAGAGCTTTTGATCACTTCTGTGGTTTTTATTTTTTTGTGCTAAAAACAAAAAAAGACCGTCAATTTTGAAAAAAAAACAATATTTTTTATTTTCTGCTATAAAACACACCCAATAAAAAAATTTTAAAAATCGAATTTCTTCATTCATTTAGGCCAATATGTATTCTTCTACATATTTTTGGTAAAAAAAAAAAAAAAAAACAATAAGCGTATTTTGATTGGTTTGCGCAAAAGTTATAGAGGTTTATTTACTAAAGCCGGAGAGTGCAAAATATGGTGCACTTCTGCATAGAAACCAATCAGCTTCCAGGTTTTATTGCCAAAGCCTAATTAAACAAGCTGATGTTAGAAGCTGATTGGCTACCATGCACCAGATTCTGACCGCACCAGTTTTAGTAAATCAACCCCATAGCATCTACAAAATAAGGGATAGATTTATGGCATTTTTATTTATATTTTTAAATTTTACTAGTAATGGCAGTGATCTGCGATTTTTAGCGGAATTGCGACATTGCGGCGGACAGATCGGACACCTAACTGACATTTTTGACACTTTTTTGGGAACCAGTGACATTATTACAGTGATCCGTGCTAATAATATGCTCTGGCATTGTACTAATGGCACTGGCAGGGAAGTTGTTAACAGGGGCGATCAAGGGGTTAAATATGTTCCCTCACTGTGTGTTCTAACTGTATGGGGGATGGGCTGCCTGGGACAACACACAGATCCGTCTTTCTGCATAGGAGAAAGACAGGATCTGTGTGTCATCCCCTGTCAGAACAGAGATCTGCCTTGTTTACTATGACAGATCCCAGTTCTGTCACTGCGGGGAACGATCGCGAGTGGGAGGCGGACATCGAGTCCGCTGATTGGCTCCCCGCTGGCCAATGGACGCTCGTGCCTCTGGCGGTGTGCGCGCACCCACAAATCACCATGTACAAGCCCGACGTACTCCTGACAGGTACACTTTATGGAGGGATCTGGGGTCTAAAAGACCCCAAACTCCTCCCCTGCACTTAAAAGTATTCAAAACGCCAAAATCAGCAATTTTGAAAACTGTTGATTTTTTTAAATCGGTGCCATTGGCCTGCCGAGTAGACTGGAAGTGACGTTGTGACGTCGCTTCCGGGTTTCTACATGGCAGACCCGATGAAAGCAGAATCCGGCTTTGTTCGGGACTCCGGGACTCCGGCCAGCTGGCGGATGTGCCGGCTGGTCGCTGGGGTCTCCTGTTGGGACGGGGGACCGGAGCGGAGCTGCAGAAGGAGGGGGAAGTCCCCTTCCGCTCCTTGTGATAACAGCCATTTTTTTTAAATGACAAATTTTATGCATTTATTTTTTTATTGCATTTTAGTGTAAATATGAGATCTGAAGTCTTTTAGAGGTCCTGTCATGCTTTTTTGGGGATGTTTACATTCCTTGTAATAGGAATAAAAGTGACACAACTTTTTTTAAAAGAACAGTGAAAAAATAAAAAATAAAAGGTAAAATAAATAAGAAAAAAAAAAATTTAAACGCGCCCCGTCCGGACGAGCTCGCGTGCAGAAGCGAACGCATACGTGAAGAGCGCCAGGAAAAGAAAATGGTATTCAAACCACACAAGTGAGGTATTGCCGCGATCGGTAGAGCGAGACCACCTATGTAACTCAAAACATGCAACCTGTAGAATTTTTTGAATGTCGTCTATGGAGATTTTTAAGGGTAAAAGTTTGTCGCCATTCCATGAGCGGGCGCAATTTTGAAGCGTGACACGTTGGGTATCAATTTACCCGGCGTAACATTATCTTTCACAATATAAAAAAAAATTGAGCTAACTTTACTGCTGTCTTATTTTTTAATTCAAAAAAGTGTATTTTTTCCAAAAAAAAAAGTGCGCTTGCGAGACCGCTGCGCAAATACAATGTGACAGAAAGTATTGCAATGACCGCCATTTTATTCTCTAAGGGAGTTAGAAGAAAAAAGTATAATGTTTGGGGGTTCTAAGTAATTTTCTAGCAAAATAAACGAGTTTTTAACTTGTAAATAACAAATCTCAGAAAGAGGCTCGGTCCTTAAAGCGGAGTTCCACCCAAAAATGGAACTTCCGCTTTAAGTACTCCTTGCCCCCTGACATGCCACAATTGGGGGGGGGGGCTGGATACCTGGTTTGGAGTGGGACTTTCTGTCCCACTTCCTCCTTCAGGGCTTCTAACCGCCTGGGCGATTGCTAGGTGGCCCCTCCCTCCCGGCAATGTTCGGGGACACGTGACAGGTCCCAGAACATTGCCTGGCCATTGACGGAGCGCAGTGCGTCTCACGCATGCGTAGTGCGTGCCAAGCTGTGAAGCCGCAAACTGTCACAGCTGGGCACCCACACTCACAATGTTGGCACTGGAGGAGAGGAGGGGGAGAGAACGGAGGCTTTCGGCGGCTGCATCGCTGGACCGTGGGACAGGTAAGTGTGTGTTTAATAAAAGTCAGCAGCTATACTTTTTGTAGCTGCTGACTTTTAATAAACTAAAAAAACAGTGGAACTCCACTTTAAGTGGACGCTTCTGATTCAGTATTCATTGACAGGTTTATTTGAATTGTATGGGAATGTAAAACCTGCTTGAAGTGAACAAAAGCCCAATGCAATGCAAACAGTTGCAGCACAGTGGTGTGGACATTTCAGGGTAAAAACAGGCGGTAAGGAATTGACATATTCACATTCTAGCCACCTGTCAACCACCCTCTGAAAAGCAATCCACGGTAGATCACTTTTCAGAGACAGTTAGCATTTTGAGCCCTTGCTGTCACTGCAGGCCGTGCACACACTGCAGCATCAATAGAAAAAAAAAAGCGCTACGTCAAATCTGAATACTGCTATTCCAGAGATACTCATTTTTTGAGTCCCACGATGGACAGTGTTGGTTAAGGTCAAAAGTTGAGCATTTTGCAATCAGTCGCTGACCTAAACAGGTCATTTGCAAACAACAACAAAAAAATATCCCCAAACAAAAGCTGCCGAAAAATCTGAGGTCAGAAAAATAATTGGCTTCCACTTCACGCTGTTCTCACCCGCAATGATAGGGCTCATTGTTGACTCAGGCCGGGCCTAGAAAAGAAACATTTCACCCAATAAAATTTACGGCCCTTTCGCCAGCTAGAAAGCAGCAGAGAGGCCAAAATAACAATTTTGTTTTGTTCTCCGCCGTCACCTTTATCAGGCCGAGCAGTCACTGGAGGAAGCCGTTCCTCTACTATCATTATAGCATGTATGGGGGGGGGGGGGGGTGCATTATACTGAGCTGCCGCTTTAAGCTGGGAACTGTTAGGACATAAACAAGCCTTGCAGCACAGGGGTTTGTTGTCAGCCAGTCTGACACATGAATTGTATGCGGTCTACCGCAAAGGATCTCCGACCCTATCACGCGAGACCATGACCTGTTCCATCGAGCTTTCTACGTAAACTGTATACACGCCCAGGAGAATGTTTTCTGTACCATTCACGACAATAAGAGGACTTTGATCAGAAAGCCCAACTCATGAACACTTGAGGAAAATCAGAAGTCTAATAATATCCAGCAAACACTGCAGCCGTGCTTACAGTGGGTATAAAAAAGAATCCCCCCCTTTAAAATAATCACGTTTTGTTGCTTTGCAGCCTGAAATGAAGACAGACACAGTTTTTTGTTGTATCCAGCTCTATATACTAGTGCAACTTATAACATCCAAGTATAAGATATAACACCAACATGTCAGAAAAAAATGTAAAAAATTCAAAAACAGAATCACTGAGTTGGAAAAAGGATCACCCCCCCTTATGTCAGTATATTGCTGAACCACCTTTTGCTTTAATTACAGCCTTTAGTCTTTTGGGATGTCTCTACTAACTCTTTTACATCTAGAGATCCGTGAAAGGACTTTTGCGCCACTATATATAAAACCTAATATTAAGTGTAAGTGGATATGCTGCACAATCTAAAAGTGAACACAGCTCACTAGAAGCAAACAAAAGGGATATATAAATGAATATATAAGTGATCCTGTGCAAAACCTCATGAAAATGATGAAAAAAACTTTTGAAATAACTAATACTAAAATAATAAACAGTGATTGATCATATAACAGTGAAAGTGAAAAAAACCCAATAGTGAATCCATCAGTGAAAAAAAGTCCAACAAATAATTAGAAAGAAAGTAAAGTGTTAATTGTTGATCTCGTGACTTGTGATATAAACACCACCGCTATGTGCTCTCAGAACTCTCACCTTAAGGGCATAGATAATATGCCTTAATACATCCACTGGGAATCCGAGATCCAGGATCAATGGCGATGTCTGTTTGCTACAGAGAATTACATCCCCTCCAGAACGTTGATATAATCTGGCCTGGGTGGGGGACACCTGGCGGCAAAGGAGAAGGTGAAATCCAGCTTGCTGCCTCCACAATGAAAAGTGAGAATCACTAAAAAATTCAAAAACAGAATCACTGAGTTGGAAAAAGGATCACCCCCCTTATGTCAGTATTTTGTTGAACCACCTTTTGCTTTAATTACAGCCTTTAGTCTGTTGGGATGTCTCTACAAACTTTACACATCTAGAGTTTGCAATATTTGCCCACTCTACTTTGCAGGACTGCTCAAGTTCAGTTAAATTTGGACGCAGACTGGTCAGGCCAGTTAAATGCATTCCATCGAGGAACAATACCTTGCAGCTGTGGCTGAAGTTGCCATCCCACCTCAAAGCACTTGAGAATATATATTTTTTCCTAAAAAAAGGTTCACACATAAGGGGCTTCCAGGGCAGCTGTTGGTTTTTCTGATTTCCTCTTCTTGTGACCCAATTTTTCAATTTTTGTGCCCTGTCATCTCATCAACCATCTGCCCTAAGCTTCACAGCCAATATACACAATTTTGTATCATTTTATGCTCTCATTTTGCAGACTTGTATTTTTGTTTCAGAAATGTCAAATTTCTGAGCCACACGTGTTTTTAAAAAGTTTGGAAGAACTATAACTTATGGAACCTTTCCGAAGTTTGCTCATCTATACCTGTATGTGTAGCAGCTATGACTGCTCCAGACTGCCAGAATAACAATATTAGCTCATCCAGTGTGTGGCTACACTGACAATTCTGAATTAGGTTGGGGGAGCCATAGATGTGTCCTCTACAATAACATGGCCTTTTCATAAATTCACTGTTTATCTGTATAACACCAGTATACACAACCACATTGTATACTTACGGGAACTCTTGTGTCTCAGATACAAAGCCCATCTCAGCTAGATACAACCAGAGAAGACAACCGTCCACTGTTTTGGAGGAGACCTACTAGGATCACAAAACAGAATAGCGCTGTATGTGAATCCCGTAAGTCCTAGACTTTACATTTATTTACTTCTACAGAGACACCTGATGGCGTCACCTATACATAACAAGCCATCTGTTGACGCAAGTGAAGTTTAGGCGTTAACTAACTCCACTTAAATTATACAACCTACTGGAAAGGAAAATGCTCCTGTGGCATGTGTCTGTGTCTCATAATTGCCATCTTGTATTGATTATTTAGTGGGCAATAAACAATCTATAAAATAACACGTGGTCAGTGACCAGCCATGGAACTCTGGTGTGCAGATGTCAACAAGTAACAACGGCTAATTTTCTGAATGAAAGACACAGCCTCAACCAGAGGCCTTGTGTCGTATCACTTGGTTGCGTACTGTGAAATATCAGCTTACCACTAACCACAGATGTCTCATATTGACCTGATGCTCAGAAAATTACAATCATTAAGTGAACTGTCTAATAAGCTACACCAGTAGTAGAAAAAATATATTTCTTTCTTTCTTTTTTCTTTCCTTCTTTCTTTCTTTTCCTTCTTTCTTTCTTTTCCTTCCTTCCTTCCTTCTCCCTCTCTTTCTAATTTCTTCCTTATACTTTTTTCCTCTCTTCTTTTTTTCCTCCTTTACTCTGTTCCTTCTTTCCTACTCTCCTTCTTTACACTCTTTATTCATTTCTTCACCTTTAGTCTTTTTAGTTGTTCCTCTCCTTCTTTACTCCCTTCCTTTGATCCTCCTCTTTTTTTTTAGATACTCCCTTCCTTATTTCTTCCTCTCCTTCTATTCTTCATTTCTTCTCTCTTTTTGTACTTCATTTCTTCATTCCTCCTATCATTTAATATTCCCTTACTTATTTATTTTTTTTCTTCTTTCCTGCCTTCTTTCTTTTCTCCTCTCCTTTTTTCACTTCTTCTTTAATCATTTTCTTCCTCCTTCCTCTCCTTCTTTACTCCCTTCCTCCAACCCTCTTTTTTCTCTGGTTACTTCCTTCCTTATTTCTTCCTTTCCTTCTCTTCTTCTTTATTTCACTCCTTTTTCACTAGTCTCGTTTTTTACACCATTCCTTCTTGCCTACTCACCTTATTTAAACACCCTTCCTTCTTTCTTTCTTTCCCTTCTCCTTCTTAAATCATTTTCAACCTCCTTCCTCCCTTCTTCCAATCCTCCTTTTTATCTGGTTACTTCCTTCCTTTTTTGTTCCTTACCTTCTCTTCTTCTTTACTCCTCTCCATATTTTCTTCTCACTTTTTTACTCCTTTTCTTAATTGCGTCTCTTATCATTATTTCTTTTCTTATGTCCATCTTTTTTTTTTGCCTCCTCTCCTTATGTACACTTTTCCTTCTTTCCTCATCTCCTTCTTTAATAGCTTTTCTCCTCCTTCCTCTGTTCTTTACTCCCTTCCTCCAATCCTCCTTTTTTTTTTCTAGTTACTCCCTTTCCTTTTTCGTCTTTTCCAATCTCTTCTTCTTTCCTCCTCTCCTTTTTCTCTACTCTCTTTTTTACACCCTTCCTTCTTTCCTCCTCTCCTTCTTTCACTTTTCCATCTTTAATGATTTTTTTTGTCCTTCCTCTCCTTCTTTACTCCCTTCCTCCGGTCCTCTTTTTTCTCTGGTTACTTCCTTCCTTACTTCTTCCTTTCCTTCTCTTCTTCTTTACTACTTATTTTCTTCTCACTTTTTTACTCATTTTCTTAATTCCTTCTCTTATCATTATTTATTTTCTTATTTCCACCTTTTTCTTCTTTCCTCATCTTTTTTCTTCCTACTCTCCTTATTTACACTCTTACTTCCCAACCATGCTTCTTTATTACACGCTTCCTTCTTTCCTCTACTCCTTTTTTCCCTTCTTTTTTTAATCCTTTTCTTCTTCTCCTTCTTTACTCCCTACCTTTAATCTTCCTTTTTTTTGTTACTCCCTTCCTTATTTCTTCCTCGCCTTCTCTTCCTTACTCCTCTCCTTCTTTTATTTTAAACTCATTTTCTTATTTTCTCATAATTCCCTTATTTGTTCCGTTTTCTTCTTTTCCGCCTTCACTCTTACCTCCTATTCTTCTTTACTCTCTTCCTACTCCTTTTTTTCTTTTGGTCCTCTGAAATCTTTTTTTCTATTCTTTCTTTCCCCTCTTCTCCCATTTTCCCTCTTATTTATTTCTTATTTAAGACTGGAAAGCTGTGTTACATCTTTAGTACATTCCTTCCACAAACTCCTTATACTCCCAATCCACTTATTTATTTTTTCAGGTCCTGGAAAAGCCTACTAGGTAAAGCTTAGGCAGCACTGTAACTAAGTCAAAGTAATTTGATATGTCTAAATTGGTTTAGATTGTGGATTTAAGCGGAAAACTTAAACTGCTCAATTCATGGATTTTTTTCTTAAACATTGAGTGTGTATGTTTGCTTTAGGTTTTCAAATTAATTTAATTGAATTTCCTTCATATTGGGACAAGTGGTATCATTATAACACGATTGTGGGTGGGGAAAGAAAAAACAAGTAGTAGCTGTAGATTTTCCAAGGTTCTTATGTCAGATCACCACGACGTACAATACGATGTTTTATGGTTTACAGAAATTCATGTTTCCGATTATTATAGACTGATGGTGGTACATAAGTATGAGATGACCAAATATTCTGCTATTCATTTGTGATTTCCTAAACTAGATTTAAGCCTTATGGGTTTTTTTGTGCTTGTTTTATCTTGCTACTAAATGCATTATATATATATATATAATGCATTTAGTACAAAATTAACAAAGTATATATAGATAGATAGATAGATAGATAGATAGATAGATAGATAGATAGATAGATAGATAGATAGATAGATAGATAGATAGATGTATATAGAAAGAGAGAGAGAGATATCTATATATATATATATAGATATATATAGATATATATCTATATATATATAGATATATATATATATCTATATATATACATATATATATAGATATATAGATAGATAGATAGATAGATAGATAGATAGATAGATAGATAGATAGATAGATAGATAGATAGATATCTCTATATAAATATAACTCTATATATATATATATATATATATATATATATATATATATATATATATATATATATATTTATTTATTTATTTTTATTTTTTTTATTTATTTTTTTTACATAGTCATGATTTTTTTTTACATTTTTACATATTTTTTTTTTTTTTTTAGCCACCATTAAAAACTGCAAAAAAAGGGTACAAATTGTATATGTATTTTCTCTGTAAGAGCTCCTTTATAGTTTTTGACTGTACAGAAAGTGTGAAGTACTTTTTTTTTTAAAATATACCTTTTAAAAAAAACATATATTTTAAAAGGATTTTAATATTTACAAAACGACTAATTAATCTACTGATTGATTGAATATATCAATGTAAAAATACCAATATGGGGGCATTTTTTGTTGAATACTTGCACACTGATAAAAAATGTGTGCTTCGCGCCAAACTTGAATGTTAAATATACAACGAAATGAAAAATAATATATAACGGCTGCTCCCCTAATTAGGTAGATATACTTATTAAAAAAAGGAGTGAAATTGGGTGTAGAGGGCGCTGCTAATAACAAATTTATAATTGAGTGTGCCGAGAAATTCAAATCTATCAAACAACTACCATTAAATGGTGAAATAAAGTGCATATTGCCATAAATAATTATCATAAACAATGGTAAACACACGTGGTAAACAATATATATGGTTTATATATTGTTTACCACTTGTGTTTACCATTGTTCATGATAATTATTTATGGCACTATGCACTTTATTTCACCATTTAATGGTAGTTGTTTGTTGGATTTGAATATCTTTGCACAGTCAATTATAAATTTGTTATTAGTAGCGCCCTCTACACCCAATTTCACTAATACTTGCATGCTGCCACGAAATTTGCTGTGACCAAATGTAAAGGACCTTTAAGTGTTGAGTATTGCTTATGCTTTTAGGAATAAAATAATAAATGATTTTGTTTATGAAGTATTGATCCCACCAGGAGGACCAATACTACCTTTTTTTAGAAATAGGCATCAAAAACCTTCACATACTTTGGAGGACTTTTTGAGGGAAATTACTTTCATTTTACTTGGTTGGAAAGTATGTTATTGCACTTGACCCTTTAGCGCATTGCAATTAACATTGCAATTAGCGCAATTAAATACACAAGCATTGTGCTGTACTGGAAAAAATGAAGCCAGGTAGATTGTTTGATTTGTGGGTGTACTTTTAGGGCCTATGAAAAACTGATGGGCCATACAATGCAATGTGCATCATTGTATAGGCAAATATGCATCAAGCTGGGGTTTATTTACTAAAACTGGAGAGTGCTAGTCTCCAGTTTTAATGGACTGCTGGACTAACCAAACAAACTGGTGTACAATCTACTTGCAACACCCAAGCTTGCTGTTTGTCCAAAGGCAAAAAATGCAAATGATAAGCCCGTTAGCACTGGTGGGTTTTGGGAGCTGTTATGTTAACTAGATCAATCAATTACATTACAACAGTGGCACATGTTGCAGCATAGCGTGAAATGCCATTAAATTTTTAATGGGTACTGTGAAATCTTGGCAGATAGAAGTACATCGTTACCACAGCTGTTTATCTGTAAGTCTTCCTTCAATGTGTGGCACCAGCCCATGAAGATGGCATCAGCCAGAAATTCCAGGGAAGAGGGGGGAGTTTAAACAGGAAAGTCACCCTGGCACTTTAATATTTTTGTATCCATTTTTTTCTATATTATATTTGGGACTAAACATTTCTTTTTTTTGGTTGGATAAATAAGAAAAATTTTAGATTTCGCTTTTTTTTTTTTGCAAGACTTTCCTTTCTACGGCCTCAAAGAAGAAGGGGTCTCAGGAGTTAGTAAGGAAGCCAAGGAGAGATAGGTCAATGAAGCGTCTTGTTATCTCTATTCTCTTTGAACATTTGTACAGAGATTCAGAACTATCGTTCTTCAGAGTATTCAATAGTCCTGTTTTAGAGTCAACCAATTTTGGTTGAAAACCCTGAAAATTTTTGTTCAATTGCCATGCCAATGTTTGGAATTCTACATTCAACTTTTAGAAGGCACGTTATAATAAAAATGAAAACCACAACCACACTAATGCCCCGTACACGCGGTCGGATTTTCCGACAGAAAATGTGTGATTAGAGCTTGTTGTCGGAAATTCCGACCGTGTGTGGGCTCCATCACACATTTTCCATCGGATTTTCCGACACACAAAGTTTGAGAGCTTGCTATAAAATTTTCCGACAACAAAATCCGTTGTCGGAATTTCCGATCGTGTGTACACAAATTCAACGCACAAAGTGCCACGCATGCTCAGAATAAATAAAGAGATGAAAGCTATTGGCCACTGCCCCGTTGATAGTCCCGACGTACGTGTTTTACGTCACCGCGTTCAGAATGATCGGATTTTCCGAACACTTTGTGTGACCGTGTGTATGCAAGACAAGTTTGAGCCAACATCCGTCGGAAAAAATCCTAGGATTTTGTTGTCGGAATGTCCGATCAATGTCCGACCGTGTGAGATCCCCTGTAAAAAAGTGTATATGTTAAGTCTTTGGAGTATTCTTATTTGAATTTTTTTTTACCTAAATCTACTGGTGTACAGCCAACTTTATGCAGACTGCACATCTAATGATATGGGCTAAAACAATTGGTCTGATGAAGAATTGCAAAAATTTGGCAGTTTAAATTAAAAAAAAAATAGTTCTAATTGAAAAAAGGAATAATTGGACTTGTCACAAAATCCAACCGAATTCCACCAAATTTCTCTTTTTCTCTTTGCGTTAAACAATTGTTTTTGTGCGGAAGGTTAGGGTTTGAAACAATCAAATCTATGAGAATTTTTTGATCTTCACATGTATAGCCAGTGTTTCCACTTGATTCGTAGTACTCATACACATCAGCCTCACAGCTGTCACTGTTTTAAAGATCCTAATGAATATTTGGCACCAACCCACCAAGATGACATAATGCTCGTCCAAGAAGCCAGTGCTAAGACCAAAAGTGGTCTTAAAAGAGGTATGGACTCCGGAGAGAGAGATATAATTTTGCCCCTGTACAAACCATTAGTAAGACCTCATCTGGAATATGCAGTTCAGTTTTGGGCACCAGTTCACAAAAAAGGATATCGGGGAACTGGAGAAAGTGCAGAGAAGGGCAACCAAACTGATAAGAGGCATGGAGGAGCTCAGCTATGAGGAAAGATTAGAGGAACTTATTTATTCTCTCTTGAGAAAAGGAGATGAAGGGGTGATATGATCAACATGTACAAATTGATAAGTGGTCCATATAGTGAACTTGGTGTTGCGTTAATCATTTTAACACAAAGGACAGGGGGGTACTCTTTATGTTTGAAGAAAAGGGGATTTTACATTCAAATATGGAAAGGCTTCTTCACAGTAAGAGCTGTGAAAAAATGGAATAGACTCCCTCAACAACTGGTTCTGGCCAGCTCAGTAGATTGTTTTTTTTTTTTTAAAAAGACCTGAATTATTTCCGAAATGCACAACATATAACTGGATACTAATGTTTACAGGTAAAGTTGTTCCAGGGAATATTCAATTGCCTCTTGGGGGATCAGAAAGGAATTTTTTCCCCTGCTGGATAAGTTAGATCATGCTTTATTGTTTTTTTTTTTTTGTGCCTTCCTCTGGATCAACTGTGGTTATAGGATTGTGTAATTTATTTATTTATTTCAAGTACTTATATAGCACCGTCAATTTACGCAGCGCTTTACATATACATTGTTCATTCACATCAGTCCCTACCCTCAAGGAGCTAACAATCTAAGGTCCCTAACTCACACTCATACATAGTAGGGACATTTTAGACAGGATCCAATCAACCTACCAGCATGTCTTTGGAGTGTGGGAGGAAACCGGAGTACCCGGAGGAAACCCACACACAGGGGCGGACTGACCATTGAGCCACTCGGGCACTGCCCGGGGGTCCTGTGCCACTAGGGGGCCCCATCAGGGTTGCCAGCCTCAGTAAAACCAGGCACAGTATGAACCAGGGACAGCCAATAGACAGTATGGACCAGGGATACTGTGTATACTGTGTGTACATGTATGTGTATACTGTGTAATTGTATACTGTGTGTGTGCATACTATGGAGCCCCATAATCTCTGATTGCCTGGGGGCCCCATAATCTCCTTTTGCCCGGGGGCCCCATGAGTTGTCAGTCCCCCCCTGCCCACACAGGCACAGGGAGAACATGCAAACTCCAGGCAGGTAGTGTCATGGTTGGGATTCGAACCAGTGACCCTTCTTACTGCTAGATGGAAGTGCTACCCACTACACCACTGTGCTGCCCCATTGAAGTTTTTGATTTGTGTGTGTGTGTGTGTTTTTTTCTTTGTGGGTTGAACAGAATGGACTTGTGTCTTTTTTCAACCAGACTAACTAAGTAAGTGAAGTCAACTAAAGCAACCAGTTTTGGGTTCACTAGCCAATAAAATAAGAACTCTGACTGGTTGCTTTGGGTTACTACACCTAGAAGCTTACTCCTGGAAATATGGAATAAGTCTGTGGCTTGCCATCACCGCTCTCCTTAGCTAACCTTGGCGTTCACCCTACCACAACCCCCTCATCTTCCTTCCCCCAATTGTGTTACGGCCATTCAATAAAAATTCCATTGTGTGTTATAATTCAGAGATCATGTTTCAGGCTGTCTGCTTACTGGAAGAGTAACCTTTTACATCCTCATTAACCTTTTCCCCATGTCTTCCTCTAAAATGAGATGTTTTCTTTGCTGTTGTTTTGTTGCTGGTGTCATCTGGCCACATGTGGGAGAGTTGCTGTGCTGTACCACATCACCATCATCAGGCAACATCTGGGTGCACGTTTTCCAGGCACTCTGTCTTTCAAATTCTGCGTTAGGCTGACTTCACACACTGCTTTCTGGTTATGCGCCCCCATAACACACCTGCATCGCAGCGAGCCACAATGCACAAAAATGCACTACCATGCATTGTGGTGTACTGCATTAAAAAAAAAAAGTGTTTGTATGTTATTGTGTAGGGTTTTGTGTCTGGTGTTTTGACAGTCTTATCAAATAAATGAATTGCCTTTCTATTAATAGAATTTGGAATCACTCTTAAATTAGACCCTAATCTCTGCTTATTGGGATGGTTGGACGAAGAACTATATACACCTCACACATATGTCGCCATTCTCAGAGTTCTGTTTATTGCTAGAAAACTCATAGCATGAAAATGGCTGTCTACATCAGCCTCCACGCATGTGGAATGGGTTAACACTATAAATCAGGCTCTCCTAAGGGAGAAACTGACTTACAAACATAGGGGTAGCCCGACAAAGTTCGAACATATCTGGGATGCCTGGCTAGATGTCCCTGGGCTAGCTCCACTACAATTAGTTCACAAAAGAATTCTTGGTGGTAAGACCTCCTCTACTGAATTGTGGTACTGTTCACTGAGAATGGAGTGTATGTAGCATGGGTGGATGACTATTGGTGCTCTCTCTCCAACTCCGCTAAGAGCACTGCATATAGCATGGCAGTAATTTGACTTGCAGAGGTCAACTGTTCTTGTTTTTATTTGTGTTCTTATTTACCTGTTCAGGTATATGTTTGTCTAATGTTGATCACACCCAATTTCCAGGGGTGAGAGCCTTCCTTGACCTGCTCTCTGGGCCTACATGGTTTTGAGGAACAGAGTTAGGATAAAGGATAAGAGGAGGACACAATGGGGGGTTATTTTTACGAAAGGCAAATCCACTTTGCACTACAAGTGCAAACTACAAGTGCAAAGTGCACTTGAAATTGCACTGAAAGTGCACTTGGAAGTGCAGTCGCTGTAAATCTGAGGGGTAGATCTGAAATGAGGGGAAGCTCTGCTGATTTTATCATCCAATCATATGCAAGCTCCTTGCATGTCCCCCTCGGATCTACAGCGACTGCACTTCCAAGTGCACTTTCAGTGCAATTTCAAGTGCACTTTGCACTTGTAGTTTGCACTTTTAGCGCAAAATAGATTTGCCTTTCGTAAATAATATGTTGTAAAAAGTACACTCAGGAAGGCTTGTCAAGCTTATCTTACAATATTTTATTTTGTTTCACATGTACTGCTATAATATAAGCTGTAATATTGTAACTATTATAATGCCCCCTACTGATAAGTTTGTGTCTTATCGATTATTTGTTTTGTATGTTGGAAAAACTTTTTTTCTTTTTCAATAAAAACAATCTGATTTAAAAAAAAAAAGTGAGTTGCCTTAACACAGTGCACTTTAATGGTGGGTTAACGCAACACACCAGAGCAGACAGGTGTAAAAGGGCCCTTAGGGTATGTATTTTGGAGTGATTGGTATTAGTGAATCAACTGAAGACTTAAGCCTCGTACACACAATTGGATTGTTGGCCAACAAAAACCGTGGACTTTTGTCCAAAGGGCGTTGGCCCAAACTTGTCTTGCATACACATGGCACACAATTGTTGGCCAACAATCACGAACGTAGTGACGTACTTCGTGTTTTTTCAGCTCTTTAGCACCACTCTTGGGGCTCCTTCTGCTAATTTTGTGTTAGTAGAAGTTTGGTGAGTGTTGATTCGCGCTTTTCTTTTCGCGCTTTTCATTTCGCACTTTTCATTTCATGCTTTTCAGTTCATTTCTGAACGGTTGTTCGTCAACCAGACATGTTGCGGAATCGGAGGAGATAACGTGTTATTTATTATTGGCCTTGGCGTTATTGCTTTAACATTATTTTTTTGGTTGAATAATAATGATTTGATTTGGTATATTTTCTATATTTTTGGATGCATAGAATGCACTTTTTGGTTAAGCTCTATTGGCAGATAGCATGTCTAATTTTATTTGTTTTCTTTTTTTAATGCACAATAAAAAAATTGTGGAGAATAATACTTGGCTATGTGTTTTACTTCAAATGACAGTTTGGGAGTAGGCAGTTACATTTTAAAAATTACAATGTAAAATTGACAAGGGACACCAACATAGTTGTATCTTTGATCTTAAAAACTACGGGATAATGGGGTTGTGGTAAATTGCCCAAATAAAAAAAAAAAAAAAACGCATAATAATATTATTCTTGATATCACTAGAAAAAACGCCTTTGAAAATGTGTTTGCAATAACTCCATCAGTATCACCAGCAAAGCAGCTTCATTATTATCCCATTAAAGAAGAAGAGAATTGTGCGCTGCATTTCGAGATTTCATAATTTGCCACGTCACAAATGTTAATTCTTCATTACGAACGCTAGTCTACAAGACCGACCGCTTATGGCTCGTCCTTGCTTCCGAGCATGTGTGTTTGTATTTTGGACTTTTGTTCAATGGACTTGTGTACACGCGCTCAGAAAATCCAACAACAGACATTTGTCCGCTGAATCCGATCGTGTGTACGAGGCTTAAGGCTAAGTGAATCAACTGATTTGAGACAAGAAATTCAGTTCAGGAAACATCAACTAGTTCCTTACTCCTCCATTCTCCAACACTCTGGGATGTTGTCTGGCCTTCAAAGTCCTTGCTTACTATGCAAGACTGCAAATCTGTGAACAGTGGAGCAACAAAGAGAAGCGTGTTAAGAAAGCCTCCTGGGAACCAGGTTGTTAAGCCAGTTCCTGGACACTTCTCTTTGCTAGAACAGCTTTGTAGGCTCCATTCTCAACCCGATTGTTCCTAAACTCACTCACATAAGTTTAATTTCTTTAGTCCTAGGTCTGGGCGGGGGTACATGAAAACTCTACATGAGAGGCCTCTATTATTCCTGTGGTTCCAAGTTCAGCCCCTAGATGGTAAAGTCCCACAACTGGGACCCATGCTACACAAGTGACCAGGTGGTGTGGCCGACAAGGCTGCTTTTAGAAATACAGCCTTCCTGACACCCCCCCCCACCCCCAACCCTGGCCTACACCCCACCCACCCCCTGGGGTGCTGCGAAACAGTGGCACTGGCTTCATCCCTAAATAAATAAAAGGCCCACCTCCTGGGCCTCTCTTTTGACCTGATGGGGCCCAGAGAAATGTAATGTAAGCTTTGGTAAGCAAGTAGGTGCTGGGGTGTGGTCTAGTAAAATTCATGCATTCATTTAGGCAGAAACGAACACATGAATGGGTAGGGGTACCCCACCCCCATTTAGCTGATTAGGCCTGGGCCCAGTACAACAGGTCCAGTTGTACTGCCTTATCAGCAGCCCTTGTGGACAGTGCACCAGAGGGACCTACCATGTCACTCACCACCACTGATTAACACACTGTCACTGATCCACCACTGCCACTACCCCGAGGAAAGGCTAACAGGGGATTTACATTCTCTCTAGAGGAAAGGCTATTCTTTTTTTCCTCTCATTGGCTCAGGACTCTGGTTTGAACTTATCCTTCCTTAAATAGCTAAGGGGCAAGAACTATATGTACAAGAAGACCACCCTACTCTCAGGACTGTAATCCCATGTTGCAAGTGGCTTCAAGGACAGGTTGTTAGGCGGAGGGAAGCCTGCAGGAGGGAGGAATAAAGTAAGTATTTCTGCTTATTCCTAACCCCATAGACAAAGTGAGCATTACAGTGCAGAACAAAAAAAGAAGGGATACTTGCTAAGTAGCCCTGGGCCAGGCTTTAAAGGCATAGAAAACAATGGAGAAATAGGAAAAAATATTACAATGTTTATTGAAAAAAGTACATAGTATGAACAGAGCATTCAAAGATAGATTAAAAATCATATATAATGATTTTTAATCTATCACCATTAGGCTTCATCAGGACACGTTCAAGGTTCAAAGATAGCAAAAAAGAGAGCGGATCTCACTGTATTGCAGGAAAAAAAAGCCTCATACATAGATATCCAATAACAGGGATATTCAAACATATCATCAAGGAGGGGCTAGTTCCATTAGTCGGTGTATGGGTAATTAGAGACGGCCAGCTCTGCTAGCACAAGTAGATAGAAAATCGTAACTAAGTAGTTCCCAAACAGGGGCGAAACAGTGCCATAAGGGATAACACAAGACAAGTAGCCAAGATAAAAGGTACTCAAGCCTTAAAGCAAAAACGCCTTAATGGTTACAAGGCATAGACTCATGTACATAGACAGAGTACTATATTGCCATCCAAGTCATATAATCCCTAGAAGATGATTCCAAGGATGGAAAGATCTCAGAATAGCCCCTGGGAGACAGCCTTCCGCTGATCATTTAGTGATATATATATATATATATTATTTTTTTCACTGTTGCATTTTTTCACTATAACACTTTTTGGACTTTATTTCAACGTGCTGTCCATTTATAACACAGTATTCACATTTCATTGGTGTTCATTTACTTTTGGCGCTACACACTTTTTCTTAAAAATGTATTTGTACATGTTGATCATATCCCCCCTTAATCTCCACTTCTCAAGAGAGAATAAATTCAGTTCCTCTAATCCAGGGGTCTCAAACTGGTGCCCTCCAGCTGTTGGGAAACTACTGGTCCCATGAGGCATTGCAAGGCTTACAGTTACAAGCATGACTCTCACAGGCAGAGGCATGATGGGACTTGTAGTTTCGCAACAGCTGGAGGGGCTCCAGTTTGAGGCCCCTGCTAATCTTTCCTCATAGCTTAGTTCCTCCATGCCCCTCATCAGCTTGGTTGCTCTTCTCTGAACTTTCTTCAGTTCCCCGTAATCATTTTTGAGAATTGGTGCCCAAAACTGAACAGTGAGGCCCAGAGAAAGTGGAGAGAAGAGGTGCTAGCAGAGGGCCGGCATGACAGGAGTGATAAGGGAGACATCAAGGGGTTAAGGAAAATAGTGTACAAGTGGGCTTGTTGTGGATTGGAGAAAAAGGAACGAGAGGTGGGGTTTAGTTTATTTAATGGGTTGGGGGGTGCCCCGGGCAGCATTGCAGGGGGAAGCTGTATACAGAAGCAGTTTCCCACCCACCCTCCCTGTTTTTTGTGTGTTCGGTCTTCTTTATTTCAGGTGCAGTGCGAGCAGGATGTGTCATGGCAGCAGAGAATTGGCGGTGGTGGTCTTTGATGGTGGCAAAATAAGCTACGAGATGGAATTGTGGGGGACTCATTGGTGGTATGGGCCCTCTGGTGTATTCCAATTAACATGGTTTAGCTGGTAGATGGTAATGGCTGCACTGCGGGTAATGGGTTGTCTCAGAGCTGGTGTGACACGGCTGGAGGCCTAGTACGTATAAAAGGCCCCATAGTGTAGAAGTGGAACAGAGCTAAGTTGGGAAGTGCCGTCAAAGACCACCGGGTGGAGCAACTGATATTTGGGATTTTGTTATGTGTTAAAATTTTTTATATATTTAATATTTGTGAATAAAAAGGCTGCTATGGCCAGTTATACTCCATTTCAAGTGTGGTCTCGGTAATCGTAGGTAACGTTAAGTGGGTTAGGGTTGGGGTATGACAATGGTTTGGCAGTCATGGGAAGGTTGGAACATCTTATCTACCCTGGTCATGAATTTTCCAGATGAGGTCGTACTAATGATTTGTACAGGGGCAAAATTATCTCTCTCTCTCTCTCTTTGGAGTCCATACCTCTCTTAATACAAGAAAGGATTTTGCTTGCACATTGGCAGTAGGAAACCGGCTGTGAAACCAGCGGTTTCTCTTAGTTGCAATGGTGGGGCCTGCACCCGAGCCGATGGACGAACCGGCTTCGGGGGACAGACATTACGGGATCCCTGGACAGGTAAGTTTCCGTATATTGAAAGTCAATTTTTGATACGACGAAACACCTAGTTAGGGGGAGTACAATCAATCAATGGTGAAGGATCTTGGTATTCCGGTTGATCATAAGCTTAAAGAGGAGTTCCAACCTCAAAAAAAAAAAAGTAAAAGTCAGCAGCTACAAATACTTTTTTTTTTTGAGGTTGGAACTCTGCTTTAGGCTTATGATCAACCAGAACACCCAGATCCTTCACCATTGATTGATTGTACTCCCCCTAACTAGGTGTTTCGTCCTATCAAAAATTTTGTGACGTCCAATTTTTGGGACAATTTGGTGGTTTGGCAGCCCATTATTTTTGCACTGAAGCACCGTACAAATGTAAATGCCCTAAAAGAAACAGGTTAAGGTCAGAATAAATTATGATTAAATCAAAGGCTTCTGTGATTTTTGTGTTTCCTGAGGGGAAAAGGTGGAGTTTACCTGTTAAGCATTTAGCAATATTTTGCTCACATTTCTGCTTGAGAGTAAACGCGGTGGGTGGAGCCTTGTAACCCACTTTCAGTGGCTCAAACTGGAGCTCTCGGACGGCGTGTCCTGTTTGTGAGAAGAAGCGGCAGTTATAACAATTATTGCGAGAGCCTGAAAACCGCAGGCCTGCAGTGCGCTGATAACAGCTCCAAGGAGCTTTTGCAGAAGTTCCGTCCTCATTATAGAAAGGAGATGGAACAAGTATATATTTATGTACGCGCACCAGAGTCAGGACCTCTTTCCTGTTTTCACCACACCAAGCCCTTGCTGCACCGTTTCAGTTAGACACTCATTTATCATGCGTACCCAGAAGCCTCTACAGGCTGACATAGCGTTTAAAGCAGAACTCCATTTTTAGAGAAAAAAAATAAATTAAAATCCTAAAGATACTTATAGTATCATAAAATTCCAAGGTTTCTTTTAGTTTTAAGATTCTCTACCCCCACCCCTCCTTAAAAAAAAATATTGCCAGTCTTCACCTACCCTTTCCACTCTTCAAACACTCTCCCAGAGTTTCTCCTTGGTCTAGGGCCAGTGGTCCTCTTCAAGGCATGTCATATACATGTCCCCATAGGGTATGCATCTTCACATGGCCCCTGGGGATGCTCCCGGTATCACTATAGGCTTGGGACCACACTGTGAGAAAATACACTCGGTCACAACACCACCTGTTTTATAAAAAACAGAAGGTGCAATCAGCATAAAAATATATATATATATGTGAAAAACTATATAACAAACCCCCTTATTTGCAAGCTGAACATTACAGAATTTTCACAAAAAATCCAAAGGTAAAATTAAATAAGATATAAGTGCAGCGTAAAACAAAAATTCAAAACGTTGGTGAACAACAAGTCTCAAATCAATAATTATCAACAAAGTGATAAAAAAAAGTCCAAAGAGTTGATGGACAACAGGTCCCAGAAAGCCTTCACCAGTGATGATACATCGACATTAGGTGACAGTCACTCCACCTCCGGTCCAATTATCTACTCTCACCTCAGGGCATGGACTCCTGAGCTCACAGGTAGTCATGCAAGGAGATCCCAATATACCAAATGGGTTAAAGTGGATCACACACTCATTTCCAGACTCCTCAGAAATAAATACGGATGCCCAACCATAAATAATAGAAAAGAAAGGATCTAAGTTCTCACTGTATGTTGAATAGAAGTTTTTAATTGTGTCCAAAACACGGACTACTTACACTTTAGCAGTTTGGTACAGGCATAAAAACGCGTCAGTCTGATTCCGAAGGACAGCAGCGGTTTAGGTGCTAATTTTGGCACCTGTTTTATGCACAATGCCTCATGGGCCAAGCCTTTTGGCCGAGACCGGATGGTCACTAGCACTTGTATATGTGTGTCTTTTCACTCAGAATGGTAGGTGGATGGTAGGGTTTGGATCTTTGGGCCTACCCTGAAGTCTAGGGGAAGGATGTGTGGCACTTAGGTTCCTTCCTCCTCTGCCCTGGGTGTCTCTCTTTGGTAGAGCCTCCCACCTAGTACTTGGCGGTCGGCCTTCACTGATTTTGAGGAGAGGGGTCCGCTGGGCCCTATAGGTAGGTGGACCTTAGTGTGCCTTGCCCCTGTCAGGAGCCTTGCATCCTTTGGGGACAGGAAGGGATCCTTCCTCTTTGTGAGGGGACTAAAGACATACCCTAAGTGCACTTTTTCATGTGTGTGTTTACATACACGGTTTTGCTTCACCTATTGGTGTTTTTGCGCATCACACTGCAGACTGCAGTCAGGCACCAGGCTGACAGTACTCCAGGATGGAACAGAACTCACACGTCATTACATGGGTGTCATTTATTCCTGGAAAAATGCCCCCCTTACTGCTGCCAGAAGAAGAGGAACCTCCTGTGATCTCACTGGACTGTCTAGAAGACTTCAAGAAAAAAGAAACAGGGTTAAAAAAAAAATCCCCACCGCTCTGTCCAACGCTGCCAGTCCTCTTATGGGTTTGGTGACATCCAGCATCATTATATTTGGGTCCAGGCTATCATGGACATCCCCTGGGAGTGTGCCATCAGGCTGCCCTGGGCACAAAGTAGAATGGAGCAGATAATGTCAGCCATATCCTTACATGAGACTGTTGTCTGGATCATTCAGGACCCCAAACTAAAGAAAAGGGTATTTATGTGACTATGTAACCTAGAAGTTGGGGCATCAGTTGTGGGAAGGTGGGGGCAGAGAACTGCTGGGAGGGGATATCAGTGTTGTGCTTGCAAGAGCACTGCAATAACAGATTCATTTAATTGCCACTCTCCACAGCTTTGCAGACTCACCTACACTCCCCTGCCACTCCATTTAGCTGCTGGGCAAACATAGGAAACCCTGTGTAGGCTCCAAGTATCAGCACAGCTATGGACTCCACTCCCTCTCCCACATAGTAGTGCAGGGCGACTCAGTTTGGTCCCACGTCGATGGCCTCATAAAAACCAATCATGCTTCAGAACAAATTTTTTTCTACAATAAAGAAGAAGTCGAGAAGTAAGCGCTCACGCATTTGCTCTTAGATTTGGTTCACATATGTGCGATGGGGCAGAGCATATGCAATGCAAAAAAGTATTTTCCTGCATTAGTGTGTGTAGAGATAGGGCAGCCGATTTGTTTGACTACCACATCTGAATCACAGCAAAGAAGTGCATGTCCCTTCTTTTTTTTTTTTTTTTTCATACCACACCAAAATGCACAGTATTTTGTTCCAATGCATTTTGGCATACGATTTTACATGCACTTAAAGAGGAACTGCAGTCTGCTCACATAAGTGAGCAAATGGACATACCTGTACATCCCCTTTAATTGGCAGGGCTAGCGGGCGCTTGCGTGTGTGATGCAGTGTGACCGTGCCCGCAGGACCGGTGGACTCGGACTTGCTGGTCTCCCGGCGATCGTGTCACGGAGCTGCAGAACGGGGAAGTGCCTATGTAAACAAGGCATTTCCTCATTCTGCCTAGTGACATCACAGAGATCTACTGCTTCCTGTCATCGGGAGCAGTAATCGAGGTCATGTGAGTGGTAGCCCATCCCCCCACAGTTAGAATCACTCCCTAGGACACACTTAATTCCCTGATCGCCCTCTAGTCGTTAACCCCTTCCCTGCCAGTGTCATTTACACAGTAATCAGTGCATTTTTATAGCACTGATCACTGTATAAATGACAATGGTCCCAAAATGGTGTCAAAAGTATCCGATGTGTCCGCCATAATCTCGCAGTCACGATAAAAATCGCAGATCACTGCCATTACTAGTAAAAAAAAAAAAATGATAATAAAAATGCCATAAAACTATCCCCTATTTTGTAGACGCTATAACTTTTGCGCAAACCAAACAATATACGCTTATTGCGATTTTTTTGACTAAAAATATGTAGAAGAATACATATCAGCCTAAACTGAGGAAAAAAATAGTTTTTTTATATATTTTGGGGGATATTTATTATAGCAAAAAGTTAAAAATATTGAGTTTTTTTCAAAATTGTTGCTCTTTTTTTGTTTATAGCGCAAAAAATAAAAACAGCAGAGGTGATCAAATACTACCAAAAGAAAGCTCTATTTGTGGGAAAAAAAGGACGTCAATTTTGTTTGAGTGCAACGCCGCGCGACCGTGCAATTGTCAGTCAAAGCGACGCAGTGCTGGATCGCAAAAAGTGCTCTGGTCAGGAAGGGGGTAAAATCTTCCGGGGCTGAAGAGGTTACGCAAGGTGCTTTAGGTTTCCATCGAGAATTCATGGCACTGCCGCGTGCCTGCATACGGGAGGTGCGGGTTTTTTGTGTGCTCTGGGAATCCTGCATCGCACGACCACCCAGCTTTAGTCTGCCATGTTTGGCTGAAGGCAATAGAGGGGACAGGAGAAGCTGCAGAACTATAGGAGCTGAAGAGCGGTGTCACCCTCTACCTATGTAGAGGTGCGGAGTTCTGCCTTAGCTCCTCATGTCTGTACACAGTTGAGGTTCACCTGTTTTAAAGACAAAACCACTAATTTGGAGTTCATTGCTGGCTTAATCCGTCAGCACCTGCCACAGGCAGCCAATAGAGGGAACAATGGAAGGAAAGTGAAGATTTGGTGCGCTCGGATTACAGGACAGCTGCATACCAGAGTCCGTTAGGCTTTTCATGTCTCAGATCTCCTTTGTGTCCCCCTGCGGCCTTTATTGGACATAAAATTGTGTCCCACATTAAAGTTGGGGAGTAATAACGTATCGGTGAGAAGTCTAATCTTCACGTGTTAGCTGCTGGAGCAAATCATTCTGTGCATCTCAATAGACCCGACAGGCTTACCGCAACTATCATAGATATGACATGTGCTCTGTGCTGTGTATAAATATATTGCCATACACAACGTGCCGGATTTAGTAAAGCATGTGTACGTATCATTACGCATCAATGCCGTCCAAAGAAGAAAATTCTATACTTTTGGAATGTATTATTGGTCCAGAATGTGTGTTCAGAGGATACACATGGATACACATGGATTTATTACCATAGGTGGCATGCTATGAAATGTATTCTTGGGAGTCCAAACATACACCAGATAAGTTGCGCCAAAGTAAAAATAGAGTTTCTAATTACTGTCTATGCTGGCCCAGCTCCTTCACCCCTCTCCTTACCTCCCTACATAGCCTTTAATCATGGGTGTCCACAGGTAGTGGCAAGGAGGGGCAATTGCCCCCCCCCCCCCGGAATTGTCAAGTTGCAGTTGCCAGCTTCAGTTCATCTCATCCGATCATAGGATGAGATTCAGCGGCCGCTCAGCAGCTCGGCCCTTCCGCTGCTCCTCTTCAGTGATTGGCTGCCTGCCTTTGTACATGTTGTGTAGATCCAGCCACTGAGTGTTACGATGCCAGTATTCCCACTCGCATTTTTTTTGTGCCTTTTTCACGCGTTAACGCTTGAATGGGCTGCCCTAAGCGCGACAAACGCCCCAAAGTCCAGGTCTCCGGAACCCTTTCTTTTGTGGAGCGGAGCGTCAGGCGTTTTTTTCAGTGCACGTTTTGCCATGTCTGTAGCGCATTTTGTCACATGACAAATGTGTGGCAAAACACACCTCTGCTACCCCGTGCTTGGGGTGCCATTGACCTTTAATTGCACGGCAAGCTCAACCTACATTTGTAGCACATATTAAGGCAGAGATGATACTCTTTATGACCGTTTAACCTTTGCGGTGCTGGGAAGCCTCACTCCACGACTGGTCCCCCAAAGTTTCTTCCCTTTGCTGCTTTGTCGGTCACAGGCACTGTGGTGCATGGCGGCTGATGGGTGGGTAGTGCCACCCCTCCTATACTGAGCTCCATCAGTTCAACAAGGGATATGGGGGAGAGAGGGGACTCTAAATACATTTTGGGTCCTTGCACAGTAATACCATGGGCCATGGCCCCCAGCAATTAAATAAAAGTTCCCTGTGCCCCATATGGTGTCAGGCAGGCTGTATTGGGCCACATGATTTCTAATAGTACCCCTGCTCTGATTACATACCATGTAGGGCCATCAGTCCTGCATTGTAAGTGAAGATGTCAAGGACCCACACACATCCCTGGATAAAAAAAATAGCTCAGTGTTGTACAAGTCAGAGGACTGCCTGTCACATCCCTATATACAATATGGAACAAAATGAAGAATTAGCGTCCAACAGGACTTTAGAGGCAGTTGGTAGCAATGGTAGTAATGATACATTGTAATAAGATCAATACATTTTATTCAAACATGATAAAATAGTGATGACAGTCACAAGGTACAAAGTTATAAACAAAGCAGTATAACCATACAAATATAAATCAAGTACCATATAGCTCATAATCTGGAACCCAGGGTTGGTCTCATGGGGTTGAAGACCAAACCAGAAATGAAGTTCACAGGAAAATTCCCAACATGTTTCGGAATATAGAAATTCCTTCTTCAGGGGGGTGTAAGAGCAAGGTACGATGGTGGTATATGGCTATGTCACATAATATAACGGTTGTCCCTCAGACGTACCCCACCACATTAAGCCCACTGGTGGAATACGAATGAAAGGGGAAGGGAGTATCCCAAACACCGGAAGAGTGGGTGAAATAAATGCCAGATGGAGGGTGACTAACACTGTGTCAGTTGGTGCCCACAAGGATCGCATAGAGGGAACCGGCCATTCAAGGATGAATGGCCGTGCTGAGTAGCATAGAGTCAATGGGTCAGACACAAGTAAACCACACACATCCCAGGAGTGGAGTAGAGAGGAAAAGAGCGCCCTCTGATGGGGGAGCGAGGTATAAGGTTAAAATTTGCCTTTTGTATTCCCCCCCTATACAAAAGGAGCATTTAACAGTGCTGAGGGAGCCCCCATTGGATGGATCTTTTTTTTCTTCCTGAAGTTCAGCTTTAAGAAGACAAAAAAAAAAACAACTTCTGTGTGTGGCCGCGATGACAAAACTACGCCAAGATCAAATTTTGTCTATATAAGGGAAACTTTACATTCCCTGCACTTGTTATCATTTTTCATTGATTTTCATTTAGCCACCCGTCAATCTTCACCCAGTCGACCTAAAGCAAACTTCCTCACTTCTTCCGAGACACGCGAAACTCAGCTGAGCGCCATGATGTCACTGGATTCGCTCCTTTATCCAAATTTCCTTTATCGCACAGATCTCACCCTTGGAGAGTCTTATGAGGGGTGCGTATGATAAAACCAGATGCTGCCTGTCGGAAACATCATCTTTCCGCTGGCTCTAGTGTTACAGAAGCTCCAACAAGTCAGAATTTCCCCAGGTATTTAGGTCATTGTGAAAAAAAAAAAAAAAAGGACATCCCAGAAGCGCCGGCGTGAAGTTATGAAAGCGTCATATTTTCCTCGTCCCGTATCGCGTTTCTCCTGTGTCGCCGCGTTCCCTTGTATGAGCCAAGCAGTAAAAGCCGCTGCTAATTGGCTGTTATTCAATGCACACACGACTCGCTATGCGTACATCTGCCTCTCCATTACACCGGCCTTACTTTGGATGTAGCTCTTTTTGTGAACGCGTCGCCTTGACATCCTAATATCAGTGTAACTCCATCTTGCCATGGGAACCCGGCCCTACTTAAAGGCCTATTCATCATTGTACTTCAATTGCTCCTGCCTGGCTGTTTGTTGTAGAAGTCTTTGCCTAATTGAGCGAATGATTTATCAAGATGAATGTCAACGTGAAAGACTATAATCCTATAGATGGTGGCGGTGGGCAGGGGGAGGGGGGGAGAACCCTAGCGGGAGCTTGTTTGGGCTACTGCGACAACAGAAAATAAACTATAGAAGCTTAAATGGAACAGAAGTATTTCCTTATGATAATTTATTTTAAATGAGTTTAAAACAAAGTTGAATATTGCGGTATGTGTACATTTATATATATTTTTAGATATTTTATGAGTTTGTGCTTTAGGGCTCATTCACATGTAAGGTTGGGGGGGTGAAAAAAATGCCCTTTTAATGCTCCCCAGTTGCCATCCCCCTTTAGCTGCAGAACAGCAGCTGGGGGTGTACACATGCCGCGGCCAGGATGCTGTGCTTTGCTTTATACCCCCTAACACCCACTCAGCGTGACCTATTCAAGTAAATGGGGTTACATAGTTACATAGTAGGTGAGGTTGAAAAAAGACACAAGTCCATCAAGTTCAACCTATGTGTGTGATTATGTGTCAGTATTACATTGTATATCCAGGGCCGTCTTTAATATTGATTGGACCCTGGGCAAAACTTTTCTTGGGGCTCTCCCCCACGCAGTTTTGCTCTCCACCTGCTCTGAGACATACAATAAATAGCAGCTAGACTCAAAATTAGTTTACTGAATCAGATCAGGCAGCTATTGCGATTAGTTGCCAGAGGTTACAGTGTATCATTACCGCTCACTGACTGGTTGCTAGAGGTTACAGCACACATTACGGCTCACTGATTAGTTGCTAGAGGTTACAGCACATGATTTCTGCTTGTTGATTAGTTGCTAGAGATTACTGTGGATATGACCTCAGGGGGACATGATATACATATCAATGCCGCTGGCCGTCCCTATTTACATATGAATGCTGTCGCTATTTACATATGAATGCCGGTAATTTACATGTAAACACAGGGTCTGCAGGTGAGTCATCTTTACACAACAAAAGGGCAGAGTCGGGCAGCATTAGTAGCAGCACTTCACACTGAGATATTGGGACACAGCAAGGGACTAAAACCTCAAGAGACGAGGGGAAAAAAAAACAGGAGAGTTGGCAAGTATGAGACAGCTGCTTTGGGCCCCACAACAATGACAGGGCCCAGTGCAGCTGCCCCTTTTGCCCTGCCTTAAAAACGGCCCTGGGTATATCCCTGTATGTTGTGGTCATTCAGGTGCTTATCTAATAGTTTTTTGAAACTATCAATGCCCCCCGCTTCCACCGTCTGTGGAAGGGAATTCCATATCCTTGCCGCTCTTACAGTAAAGAACCACTTAAAGACCAGGCCTCTTTTTCAGACTTGGTGTTTACAAGTTAAAAACAAGTTTTTCTGCTAGAAAATTACTTAGAACCCCAAACATTATACATTTTTTTTCTAACACCCTAGAGAATAAAATGGCGGTCATTGCAATACTTTTTGTCACACCGTATTTGCGCAGCGGTCTTACAAGTGCACTTTTTTTGGAAAAAATTCACTTTTTTGAATAAAAAAATAAGACAACAGTAAAGTTTGCCCAAATTTTTTTTATATTGTGAAAGATAATGTTACGCAGAGTAAATTGATACCCAACATGTCACGCTTCAAAATTGCGCCCACTCAAGGAATGATATGCGGGCGCTACTCATGTATGCATTCGCTTCTGCGCGCGAGCTCGTCGGGACGGGGCGCTTTAACCACTTCAGCCCCGGAAGGATTTACCCCCTTCCTGACCAGAGCACTTTTTACAATTCGGCACTGCGTCGCTTTAACTGCTAATTGCGCGGTCATGCAATGCTGTACCCAAACGAAATTTGCGTCCTTTTCTTCCCACAAATAGAGCTTTCTTTTGATGGTATTTGATCACCTCTGCCGTTTTTATTTTTTGCGCTATACACGGAAAAAGACCGAAAATTTTGAAAAAAAATGATATTTTCTACTTTTTGTTCTAAAAAAAATCCAATAAACTCAATTTTAGTCATACATTTAGGCCAAAATGTATTCGGCCACATGTCTTTGGTAAAAAAAATGTCAATAAGTGTATATTTATTGGTTTGCGCAAAAGTTATAGCGTCTACAAACTAGGGTACATTTTCTGGAATTTACACAGCCTTTAATTTATGACTGCCTATGTCGATTCTTGAGGTGCTAAAATGGCAGGGCAGTACAAAACCCCCACAAATGACCCCATTTTGGAAAGTAGACACCCCAAGGAATTTGCTGAGAGGCATGTTGAGCCCATTGAATATTCATTTTTTTTGTCCCAAGTGATTGAATAATGACAAAAAAAAAAAAAAATTACAAAAAGTTGTCACTAAATGATATATTGCTCACACAGGCCATGGGCATATGTGGAATTGCACCCCAAAATACATTTAGCTGCTTCTCCTGAGTACGGGGATACCACATGTGTGGGACTTTTTGGGAGCCTAGCCGCGTACGGGGCCCCGAAAACCAATCACCGCCTTCAGGATTTCTAAGGGCGTACATTTTTGATTTTACTCCTCACTACCTATCACGGTTTTGAAGGCCATAAAATGCCCAGATGACATAAACCCCCCCCAAATGACCCCATTTTGGAAAGTAGACACCCCAAGCTATTTGCTTTGAGGCATGTTGAGTCCATGGAATGTTTTATATTTTGACACAAGTTGCGGGAAAGTGACAATTTTTTTTTTTTTTTTTTTTGCACAAAGTTGTCACTAAATGATATATTGCTCACACAGGCCATGGGCATATGTGGAATTGCACCCCAAAATACATTTAGCTGCTTCTCCTGAGTACGGGGATACCACATGTGTGGGACTTTTTAGGAGCCTAGCCGCGTACGGGACCCCGAAAACCAAGCACCGCCTTCAGGATTTCTAAGGGCGTACATTTTTGATTTTACTCCTCACTGCCTATCACAGTTTCGGAGGCCATGGAATGCCCAGGTGGCACAAACCCCCCCCCAAATGACCCCATTTTTGAAAGTAGACACCCCAAGCTATTTGCTGAGAGGCATGGTGAGTATTTTGCAGCTCTCATTTGTTTTTGAAAATAAAGAAAGACGAGAAAAAAAAATTTTTTTTTTCTTTTTTCAATTTTCAAAACTTTGTGACAAAAAGTGAGGTCTGCAAAATACTCACTATACCTCTCATCAAATAGCTTGGGGTGTCTACTTTCCAAAATGGGGTCATTTGGGGGGTTTTTTTGCCACCTGGGCATTCCATGGCCCCCGAAACTGTGATAGGCGGTGAAGAGTGAAATCAAAAATTTACGGCCTTAGAAAGCCTGAAGGCGGTGCTTGGTTTTCGGGGTCCCGTACGCGGCTAGGCTCCCAAAAAGTCTCACACATGTGGTATCCCCGTACTCAGGAGAAGCAGCAGAATGTATTTTGGGGTGTAATTTCACATATTCCCATGGCATGTTTGAGCAATATATCATTTAGTGACAACTTTGCGCAAAAAAAAATAAAAAAAATAAAAAATTGTCTCTTTCCCGCAACTTGTGTCACAATATAAATTATTCCATGGACTCAACATGACTCTCAGCAAATAGCTTGGGGTGTCTACTTTCCAAAATGGGGTCATTTGGGGGGGGTTTGAACTGTCCTGGCATTTTATGCACAACATCTAGAAGCTTATGTCACACATCACCCACTCTTCTAACCACTTGAAGACAAAGCCCTTTCTGACACTTATTGTTTACATAAAAAAATAATTTTTTTTTGCAAGAAAATTACTTTGAACCCCCAAACATTATATATTTTTTTTAAAGCAAATGCCCTACAGATTAAAATGGTGGGTGTTTCATTTTTTTTTTTCACACAGTATTTGCGCAGCGATTTTTCAAACGCATTTTTTGGGGAAAAAACACACTTTTTTACATTTTAATGCACTAAAACACACTATATTGCCCAAATGTTTGATGAGATAAAAAAGATGATCTTAGGCCGAGTACATAGATACCAAACATGACATGCTTTAAAATTGCGCACAAACGTGCAGTGGCGACAAACTAAATACATTTTTAAAAGCCTTTAAAAGCCTTTACAGGTTACCACTTTAGATTTACAGAGGAGGTCTACTGCTAAAATTACTGCCCTCGATCTGACCTTCGCGGCGATACCTCACATGCATGGTGCAATTGCTGTTTACATTTGACGCCAGACCAACGCTTGCGTTCACCTTAGCGCGAGAGCAGGGGGGACAGGGGTGCTTTTTTTTTTTTTTTTTTTTTTTTCTTTATTATTATTATTTTTTTATCTTATTTTTAAACTGTTCCTTTCATTTTTTTTTTTTTAAAATCATTTTTATTGTTATCTCAGGGAATGTAAATATCCCCTATGATAGCAATAGGTAGTGACAGGTACTCTTTTTTGCAAAAATTGGGGTCTATTAGACCCTAGATTTCTCCTCTGCCCTCAAAGCATCTGATCACACCAAGATCGGTGTGATAAAATGCTTTCCCAATTTCCCAATGGCGCTGTTTACATCCGGCGAAATCTACGTCATAAAATGCTCGTAGCTTCCGGTTTCTTAGGTCATAGAGATGTTTGGAGCCACTCTGGTCTCTGATCAGCTCTATGGTCAGCTGGCTGAATCACCGGCTGCATTTTCAGGTTCCCTGTTGAGACAGGAGAGCCAGAGAAAAACACGGAAGATGTTGGGGGGGGGGGGCATTCCCTCCCACTGCTTGTAAAAGCAGTCTAGAGGCTAATTAGCCACTAGGATTGCTTTTACATGAAAGCCGACCGCTGGCTGAAAAGAATGATACCAAGATGATACCTAAACCTGCAGGCATCATTCTGGTATAACCACTCAAAGTCGTGAATGGCATACCTGAAGACAAAAAAATGGTTAACAATAAAGCACAGTAAACGGTAAGGTATAAAAAATTGCATACCTGAAAAGCAAACATGATAAAACATAATAACAATAAAACATTGCAGAATAGAATACAGTAAAAAAGAGCAGAACAATAGAGAGAGAATAGAGAGAGAGAGAACAATAAAACGACAACTATTTTTATTTTATATTTTTGTTTGTGTTTTTTTTTTTTTACACTTTTTTTTGTAACTAACTATAATAACTGTAACCGGTTCCAGGTTCGGGTCTCTCAAAATGCGATGGCATCTCGGGAGACCCTGTGAAAGTGTGCCTAGTCTGTGCAATGCTGTACCCTACGCTAATACTCAACTAGTGCATGGTAGCGTTCAAAACATTCACCAATGCAAAGACCAGGATTGTCAGGACAGGAGGGACAATAATAGCGGGTGTCACGGCTATATCCGCGCTTGCTGCAGACACAACATATTTTTTGGGGGGTTCGCTGGGTAGGGGTACTCGGGAGGACATAAAGAAAATGCCTCTCATGCAGCCGACTGCATTTGGTTGGGGATGTGAATGGGGGAAGTACGGGCGCTGCAGAAGCGGTGGGTTCCCAATTAGGATTGGCGAATGCAGCAGGAAGGGCACTATGGGCATGACGGGCCTGTGTTTGTCTTTTTGGTGGCAGCGGGACACTACTTGTGCTTGCCACCTCACCAGCTTGAACTGCACTTATGGGACTCGCCACGTCACCAAGTGTTACTGCAGTGCTGGTTTGACTACGACCGGGGTGTACTAGGCCGCTGGCGCTTGCCAGTTCACCAAAACGCTACAAAAAAAACTGTTAGCGATCGCAGGGATCAGGCCTGACTCTGCGAACGCTGCAGTTATGCGTTTAGAGTTTTGTAAGTGACAGTGATCGATCGATACTGCACTTGGGTGGGCTGGGCCGGGCCGGGCGGAGGGGCAAAACGCAGGTGCTAGCAGGTATCTGGGCTGATCCCGCTAACACTGCGTTTTTGGGAACCCTAAACTGCTGGGGACGCTAGTATAGATCTGATCGGATCAGATATTGATCCGTTCAGATACTATACCACTAAGGGAGGCGTATGCTGCGTGCGTGGGTGTTAGCGGTACTGGCGCTAATCTGACGCTGCTTGGGGCTGGTGCTTGCCAGTTCACCAAAATGCTACCAAAAAAACTGTTAGCGATCGCAGGGATCAGGCCTGACTCTGCGAACGCTGCAGTTATGCGTTTAGTGTTTTGTAAGTGACAGTGATCGATCGATACTGCACTTGGGTGGGCTGGGCTGGGCCGGGCGGAGGGGCAAAACGCAGGTGCTAGCAGGTATCTGGGCTGATCCCGCTAACACTGCGTTTTTGGGAACCCTAAACTGCTGGGGACGCTAGTATAGATCTGATCGGATCAGATATTGATCCGATCAGATACTATACCACTAAGGGAGGTGTATGGTGCGTGTACGGTGCGTGCGTGGGTGTTCGCGGTACTGGCGCTAATCTGACGCTGCCTGGGGCAACGCATATCACCGCCGGGCGATCAGGGGGCTAAACCTTTATTCGGTAATAAACGGCGGGTGCCCTGACACTATAAAAAATAAACTAACTAACCAGCGTCACCCGTAACAGTTATACGGTGATCAGTGGTGAAAGGGTTAACTAGGGGGCAATCAAGGGGTTAAAACATTTATTAGATAGTATATGGGGGTCCCTGTCGCTATAAAACACTGACGGCGAACCTAAATATTTACGTCCCTAACTAGCGTCACCAGTGACACTAATACAGCGATCAGAAAAATGATCGCTTAGCGACACTGGCGACAGGGGGTGATCAAGGGGTTAAAACTTTATTAGGGGGGGTACTGGCGCTAATCTGACGCTGCCTGGGGCGACGCATATCACCGCCGGGCGATTAGGGGGCTAAACCTTTATTCGGTAATAAACGGCGGGTGCCCTGACACTATAAAAAATAAACGAACTAACCAGCGTCACCCGTAACGGTTATACGGTGATCAGTGGTGAAAGGGTTAACTAGGGGGCAATCAAGGGGTTAAAACATTTATTAGATAGTATATGGGGGTCCCTGTCGCTATAAAACACTGACGGCAAACCTAAATATTTACGTCCCTAACTACCGTCACCAGCGACACTAATACAGCGATCAGAAAAATGATCGCTTAGCGACACTGGTGAGGGGGGGTGATCAAGGGGTTAAAACTTTATTAGGGGGGTAAGGGGGGTACCCTAGACCTACAGGGGGGTTACAGTAACTGTCCTAACACTGCTAACTGTCACAAACTGACACTATGCAGTAATCAGGAAAAAAAAAAAAAAAAAAACCTGCTTGGTGTCAGTTTGTGACAGGGGGGGGGGGGGTGATTGGGGGGGGATCGGGGGGCGATCGGGGGGCGATCGGGGGTGTAATGTATGCCTGGCATGTTCTACTGTGTGTGTTTGTGTTGTGTACTTACTTACATGTCATCTCTCCTCGGCGCTGGAACGGAAACTGACAGCCGAGGAGAGATGACATCACATCCTCTGTGTACTATACAGAGGCAGGGGATGTTTGTCAGTGGCTGGGAGCGATCGCGAGGGGGGGGGGCACGATCGGATGGTCTCCCCCTCGTCTCTCATCGCTCCCAACCAAATGCCGACCGCAGCTGGCACCGGGGGGGGGGTCCGATCGGACCCCCCACCCGCGGGAAGGCAATCACGTTTCAGGTACGTGATTTTGCCTGCCCGTGCCGCTCTGCTCACGTATATAGGCGTGAGGCGGTCGGCAAGTGGTTAAAAAAATTTTTTTTTTATTTTCTTATTAATTTTACTTGATTTTATTTATTTTTTCACTGTTTTAAAAAAAAAAAAAAATTGGGTCACTTTTATTCCTATTACAAGGAATGTAAACATCCCTTGTATTCGAAAAAAAGCATGACAGGTCCTCTTAAATATGAGATCTGGGGTCAAAAAGATCTCATATTTGAACTTAAAAGCAATTAAAAAAAAAAAAAAATTGTCATTTGAAAAAATGACAACAGAAAAATGGCCCTTTTGACACCGTTTTGACGTTGCTTCTGCCCTGGGTGGGGGCCATCTTCGCCTCACTCGTCTCCATACCCAGCCACAGACAGGTCCCGATCGCCTCCGCCGATGCCGACGGCTCCAGTAAGCGGTGGAGGGCGTGGGAGAGAGGCGGGAGGGGAGGTGGCCCCTCTCCCACCGCCGATAACGGTGATCTCGCAGTGAGTCCGCCGCAGAGACCGCCATTATCGTAAACAGGACTGCCGGCTCAAAAGATGAGTACCTCGACTGTGGCAGCAGCCGCTGCCATTACCGAGATATCCATTTTTAAACTGCCGACGTATATATACAGTAGCCGGTCGGCAAGTTCTAATTTTAATGAGTGGCCACGTTTCTTGTTAAACTCCCTTCCGCAAAAAAGTTTTATCCCTATTGTGGGGTCACCAGTACAGTATTTTTAGATTGAAATCATATCCCCTCTCAAGCGTCTTTTCTCCAGAGAGAATAAGTTCAGTGCTCACAACCTTTCCTCATAACTAATATCCTCCAGACCCTTTATTAGCTTAGTTGCCCTTCTTTGTTCTCGCTCCATTTCCAGTACATCCTTCCTAAAGACTGATGCCCATAACTGGACTGGACTCTAGGTGCGGCCGGACCAGAGTCTTGTAGAGCAGGAGAATTATCGTTTTATCTCTGGAGTTGATCCCCTTTTTAATGCATGCCAATATTCTGTTTGCTTTGTTAGCAGCAGCTTGGCATTGCATGCCATTGCTGAGCCCATCATCTACTAGGACTCCCAGGTCCTTTTCCATCCTAGATTGGATGGAAAGCGTACAGTGCACTTAGCTGCGGTGCACTAGTGCGAGAATTAAGAGGTTAAAGCAGGCGTAAGAATGCAATACTCCTCACCGCCAAACACGGATCACTGTTTAGAGAGCAAAGAACATGTGAACGACCCCGTACGGCACTGGGTACTGAGTTTACATACCAAGAAGGGACACTGGTGGCGATTTATTAAGGCATTTGTGCAACATTTCTGGTGTGTTTAGGTAGTCAGAAACCTTGCTTCAAATTCTTGAAAGCCCTGCGACATTCTCATTGTTCGTACTGGCATGTGTGAAACATTCAAGTAGCTCTCATTTGCGTCTCGTGTACATGTGCAGCTCCATGGTCCGTGGTGGATAAACTTTCAAAGTCAGTTGAGAGGTGGCTCGGTCGTCCAGTGCCCAGGACTAGGATCCGGAATTGCGCGCTCCTCCCCCACTGCTAATACATGCTTTAGAATGGGTGTACCACCCTGTGTCCATTTCTTGCGCCCTTTCTACACTGCGTCCAGGGCAGCTGCTTCTCCTGCCCACCCCTTGTCCCAGCCCTGCTCCCAACCACAAAAAAGCAGAAACAAGGGTGTGGTGCTGGATAGTGCCCCCCAACATCCAATAGTGCCCCCAACATCCCATAGTGACCCACAGTGCCCCCAGGCCCCCTTGAGAGCCCTCAGCCTCTACTGTGCCCCGCAGCATCCAGTAGTGTCCCCAACATCCCATAGTGGATCACCGTGCTTCCAAGCCCCCTGGGAGCCCTCAGCCTCTACAGTGCCCAACATCCAATAGTGCCCCCAACATCCCATAGTGGCGCACAGTGCCCCCCAGGCCCCCTGAGAGCCCTATGCCTCTACAGTGCCCTCTAACATCCAATAGTGCCCCCAACATCCCATAGTGAACCACCTTGCTACCAAGCCCCCTGGGAGCTCTCAGCCTCTTCGGTGCCCCCCAACATCCAATATTGCCCGAAACATCCCATAGTGAATCACCGTGCTCCCAAGCCCCCTGGGAGCCTTCAGCCTTTACAGTGCCCAACATCCAATAGTGCCCCCAACATTCCATAGTGGCTTGCAGTGCCCCCAGAGAGCCCTATGCCTCTACAGTGCCTTCAAACATCCAAAAGTGAACCACAATGCTCCCAAGCCCCCTGGGAGCTCTCAGCCTCTACGGTGCCCCCCAACATCTAATATTTCCCCCAATATCCCAGTGAATCACTGTGCTTCCAAACCCCCTGGGAGCCCTCGGCCTCCACAAATACCCCCAACCTCCCACAATGCCACCCAGCCTGCTGCAGAGCCTCTAGCCCTCTATAGTGCCCCCAACCTCCAATAATGTCCCCTAACCCAGTCTACAACCCCAATCCCTTCCACAGTACTACCCAGCTCCATCCAGAGCCTTCCAGCATTTTATTACATTGCCATACTTTTATTGTGTAGAGTATAAACTTTATTTTTTACTGTTTGAACATGGAAGGTTCTGGAAGAATTTACCAAGCCCTGGTCTCAAAAAGGTTGAAAACCAATGCTCTAGATATAGTAGAACACCTCCTGGGTGTGTTGACCTGCTGTAGACTGCAATTGGAAAGGTACATCCTGTACATCCATAGAAATCATGTATTACTTTTTTGGACTTTTTTCTTGTAAATGATGTGGGGCATTCCTTTAAATGAGAAGAACATAGTGAGGTAGTTGATGATCTCAATGCCGCATTCAGCTTTTCTCACACTAAGTGAATTTGAGTAATAACGACTCATTTTCTTTATAAATGTAAAAATAAAAACTAGCTGGAACTGACTTCAATTTGTTTGCCTTGAAGATCAAAAACTTTTTTGTAAGAGAAGAAAAGCGAAGTTTTGTGAGTCAGTAATTGAGTCATGGACGCGGGGAACAGTTCTCCTGGGGCATCCAACAAGCTGTGGCTGTCCTAATCAGCACAAAGCACAGTCTCCTCGTGTCACCGTCCGTCTGGCGTTTTAGGGGAACTCTGATTCAGCAGCCATTGTGCGGTTGTGGACTGTGTGCACCTCATAAGGAGGTCATTAGAAAACCATGCTTTAATTAGGCCCATGAGCACAGGCGAGAAAGCTCTTGTTTGCTAAACAAACCCATTGTTGGCGGATAGACGGGAGCCAATTTGGAAAGGACTCTGTGACCTGTCACTTATGAAATATCATATTCATTTACCAGTTTGGTGAACATCGTGAAATTTTCCAACATCCTTTATTTGCAAACAATGGGTATTTTCAGAGACCAGCTCTCCTTAAAAAGAGTCAATTATCCAGGGCTGGCCTACAGTGTCTGACATAAAGTGGTTGTAAACCTCAGACATGAAATATGAACAAAGCATATCCCTCTATAGTGTGTACTTATCTCAATCCAAAGCACTAAGTGTAATTTCTGTCTGCTGGTTCGTTCCTCTGCTATCAGCATGAGTCAATTCTGACAAGTTTTCCTGACACAAAGAGAAAAATGGTGACAGGGGAGGGATCGCCAGCTGATTGAGAGCCTCAGCTCTGTTCCTGTGAGCTGTGTGAATAGGGGGTGTGTCCCTGCCCTCCAATCAGCTCTCAGAGCTCTCCTCACTGAGCTCTGCAGAGTGTAACTTCAGCTCTACGCCCCCTTTTTTCCTGACAGCTCAGACAAGCCTTTTTTATTTCTGGGATTTGAATGGCTGTAGAGAAGACTGCAGATAAACAGGTACAACTTATGTGGGAGGATTTTTTTTATTATCTTTGTGTATCATATGAGGCCAGTCACTTCACTGGGTAAGGGTGTACAACCACTTTAAGGCTTACCTCTGATATAAATATCATTTTTATTATTTGCACCTTTCCTAGCAGAGCCAACTTCACTTTTCCCTACTTTAAAGTCTTTAGCATCCCTTTTACCCCAGTGAGACCCTTGGAATGATTTTCAGATTTTTAGGGAACCCCGGCTAAATGTAATTAATTGGGGGTCAATAGGAATAATGCCCCTTACTTTGGTGGTCAGTGGGAAGAATAGCCCCTTATAGTGGTTGTCATTGGGAAGAATAGCCCCCTATAGTGGTGGTCAGTGGGAAGCATGGCCCCTTATAGTGGTGGTCAGTGGGAAGAATGGCCCCTTATAGTGGTGGTCAGTGGGTAGAATTCCTCTCCTTCAATCGGTGTTCAGTGGGAAGAATGCCCATCTTACATTGTTGATTAGTTTACTTTTTTTATTTCAGGTACTTATATAGCGCCATCGATTTACGTAAGCTTTACATATATATTGAACATCTGCATTGGTCCCTGCCCTCAAGGAGCTAGGCAGAAGTGCCAACCACTTAGCCACTATGCTACCTGTTAGAAGTATGCCCATTTACATTGGTGGTCAGTGAGAAGAAATGCTCTCCTTACATTGGTGGAAAGTGGGAAAATGCCACCCTTAAGGTGCTGGTCAGTGGGAAAAATATCCCTTACATTTGTGGTCAGTCGGAAGAATATCCCTTACATTGGTGGTCAGTGTGAAGAATGCCCCCTTTGTATTGGTGGTTAGTGGGAGGAATGCCCCCCCTACATTGGTGATCAGTTAGAAGTATGCCCCCTTACACTGGTGGTCAATGGGAGGAAGTGGTCAGAAGTGGTCAGAATGCCACTCTCTTAGCTAAAAAAGATCATTGGCTTCATACAGTTGGCTCTGCCAAGTGGCATTCAACATAGAAACATGCAAGAACCGTTAGATGTGAGTTCAAGCTGTCACAGCTCAAGGAACCGTAGCAACCTCTGGAGGAACCCTGGTTGAGAATAGCTGACTTAGACCACAGAAAGCAAGAAAAAAATCATATATTGCAGCTTACGTCCTTCCACATCACCCTCCTTCCAAGATACCTTCTACATACTACAAATCTCCCCATCCCGTGTAATGCATCTTTACCAACGTTTGAGTCCCAAGCCCTTGGATAAGTCTTACCCCACCTCAGTTTGACTTAGGCCCATCCAGTGACTTGGTAGCCCTGCTCAGACCCCACCCACTTACCAAAGTAGACAACCCAAACCCCAATTCAAATTATTCTGGGGCTTCCCACTCGTGGCCCTTATGACTGTAATGAATGCCTTATTGAGGTACTGCACATATGCAGTAATTCAAGTAGGAGCGACAATGTGATCCTGGGACATTGTCTGGGACAGCATCCTGAGGACTAAGGTCCAAGATGCGAGACTGTGCCAACAGTTGGCATTTATGTTAATGATTCTTACTCTGAATGGTCTAAGGTTATCAGTGGTGTACGCCGAGGTTCAGTGTTGGGACCCTTACTTTTTATTATCTTTATAAATGATATTGGGTCTGGGATTAAAAGTACCATTTCAGTCTTTGCAGATGACACCAAACTATGCAGTGGAATAACGTCCTTACAAGATATCTCCAATTTACAAGTTGACCTCAATGCTCTGTTTAAATGGGCAACTGTGTGGCAAATGAGGTTTAATGTTGATAAATGTAAGTTATGCACTTGGGGGCTAAGAATATGCATCATACATACTAGGAGGAGTACAACTGGGGGAATGCAAAGTGGAGAAGGATCTCGGGGTTTGGTAGATCAAAAGCTCAATAATAGCATGAAATGCCAAGCTGCAGTTTCCAAAGCGAGCAAAGTCCTTTCTTGTGTACAAGAATCTCTTACCTCTTCCAGTCTAATGAGAACCTTGAAGGCCAAAGATACTGTAGCTGACATCCTTCAATATGTGGTGGGTTGTGAGGCATAGTGGGTGCAAAGGTGGTAAAAGTCATTGGGCGCCAGACACTTGTGGGATGTAAAAGAGGTTTTATTTCTTTGACAGTCCTTTTTATATTTTACAAGGGAAAGGGGGTTAGGGCCAGGACACCCTTAAGTAGTTGCCATTTCAAATGGCAGACTCCGAGACTTCAATAGGAGGATAGCGGTACAGGGAAAGGCCCCAGCAAGGTGCCACTTCTGCACATGCAGGATTGCTGTTTCCTATAGCAACAGTACTTAAACAGTTCCTAACTCAATGTAACAGTTCTCTCAGCTGTTCTACAACTTCTCCTTGAAGTTCTTCAGCCCCTTGAGCTCCTGGTCTCTCACTGAACCCTCTGATTCACTGAGTCTGAATCCCGTGAGCCCCCCAAGGCTTTTGCGGTGGTATCTCCCTCAAGCGTCACCCACACTTCCCTGCTGGGTCTCTACGGATACCTTCAAGCTTCACCCTTGCTGACCGGCTCGGTCCCTAGCTTGGCACACAAGGCTGCTCTGCAAATGTCACCTCCGCTGGTTGTGTCCCTGACTTGATCACTGTCTGAAGTTTCCCGATTCTCCACCGTGCCAGTTCGGTGAGAATACTGCTCCGGTACTTGCTTCAGTTACTCAATGTGGTCCCTGGTAAAGGTGGTTGGTTCCTTAGTGGTGACAGCTTCCCTTCTACCTCCGACCACGATAGGTTCTCTGGCCGGCAGAACCATCACTTTCGGTTGGACTGCAAGCCGCAGTCCCAAACCTGCGCTGCCCTCTTACTTCTGGATAGGCACTCACACAGCCTGGCAGTCTGATGCCCCTGGTATAGGCCCAATCTCTGTCCTAGCAGCCCGGGGCAGATGACACACGTCCACCCAGACAGCTGTCTGGGTGGCACACAAGAACAACGGATCACCTGACCTAACCCGAATATATAGGCTCTCCCAGCAGGCCAAGGTAGTAGAAGAGGAAAGTACAACCAGGCCAAACTTAGGGAGAAGTCAATGTATCCCTAGTAATTAACTACAGTAGCTACTCCTGACAAGAAATTTGGCGAGGAGCTCCCTGACTAAACCCTAGGGTGCTTCACTTGTATTAAGAGAGGTATGGACTCCAAAGAGCCGGATATAGTTTTGCTCCTGCACAAATCATTAGTAATACCTCATCTGGAATACGCAGTTCAGTTTTGGGCAACAGTTCTCAAAAAGGATATCCGGGAAACTGGAGAAAGTGCAGAGAAGGGCAACCAAACTGATAGGAGGCACGGAGGAGCTCAGCTATGAGGAAAGATTAAAGGAACTGAATTTATTCACTCGAAGAGGAGATTAAGGGGGGATATGATCAACATGTACAAATACATAAGTGGTCCATATGGTGAACTTGGTGTTGAGTTATTCACTTTAAGGTCATCACAGAGGACAAGGGGGCACTCTTTACGTCTACAGGAAAAAAAATGTCATTTCTAAATACGGAAAGGTTTCTTCACAGTAAGAGCTGTGAAAATGTGGAATAGACTCCCTCCAGAGGTGGTTCTGGCCAGCTCAGCAGATTGCTTTAAGAAAGGCCTGGATTCTTTCCTAAATGTACATAATAAAACTGGGTACTAACATTTATAGGTAAAGTTGATCCAGGGAAAATCCGATTGCCTCTCGGGGGGGTCGGGAAGGATTTTTTTTCCCCTGCAGGAGCAAATTGGAGCATGCTTTGCTGGGGTTTTTCGCCTTGCTCTGGATCAACAGTGGGTGAAGGATTGTGTTTATGTTATTGTATTTATTTATTTATTTTTTGGTTGAACTAGATGGACTTGCCTGACTAACTATGTAACTATGGTAATCTGTTGGCTTCTGAGGTCATCTGTACATCAGAGAATGGTAAAAGGTGCAAAATGAAAAAGAAACAGCTGTATAGTACAGACTGTATAAAGTAGGCACATTATAACCAAGCAGTGCATTAGAAAAAAAAAGTTTAATGATTAATGAATTTCTATGGGGGCATGTGAGCCGAGTCAGAGCTCCATGTATCCATACAGACACAGAGTCCCGACCTGGTCCCGTCCCCTTTCTCCCCTGATTGGCTGACTGACTTTGAGTCAATGGGAGGCAATGTCGCCGCTGCTGTGTCTCAGCCAATCAGGAGGAGTGTCCCAGAGGGCTAAGACACTCATCACTGGAGAGAGATAGGGCTCAGATAAGTAATTAGGGGGGCTGCGGAGTCTGCTACACACAGAAGGTTTTTTATCTGAATGCATAGAGTGGATTAAGATAAAAAGAAAAACCTTCTGCCTTTACAATTCCTTTAAGCTGGATGGAGCTATAATTATCAAGGTGGTAGATGGGAATAACGCCGCCGGATCGCCAGTCGGCATCGTTTATGGTCGGAACTACGACGGTATCAGATCGTCTTAGAATCTCCAACTTTCGTTCTTGATTAATGAAAACATTCTTGGCAAATGCTTTTGCTTTGGTTCGTCTTGCGCCGGTCCAAGAATTTCACCTCTAGCAGCACAATACGAATGCCCCCGGCCGTCCCTCTTAATCATGGCCCCAGTTCCGAAAACCAACAAAATAGAACCGGAGTCCTATCCCATTACTCCTAGCTGAAGTATTCAGGCGACCAGCCTGCTTTGAAGACTCTAATTCTTTCAAAGTAAACGCTTCGAGCCCCCGGGACACTCAGTCAAGAGCATCGGGGAGGCGCCGAGACGGAGGGGCTGGGAGAGGCGGTAATGGGAAAAGGTTCCCTGAATTAAATCCAAAAAATAATGTGGGCAGGCCAGGACTGCTAAGGCTGGGGAGAAAAGGACTAGATGATGCTGGATGTCCTCCCTCCAGGAAATGAGGTGGGCTTTATCTGACTTGCTGCAGCTTCTGAAGCACATTGTAAGAAACTCACAGTGTGCAGTGGCATTGGAGTAAGCTATTTCAGTACAAGAGAGGAGCCTGTACATCGGTGTTAAAGGTAAAGCAGGAGTTCGGCTTTAAGGTATTTTTTATTTCATTGAAAATTGGGGGCGGGTGAGCATTTCTTGTACAGGTTCCAAACTGTGTGGGCCCCAAACAAATTTTTCTGCTGTGATTTAGCGGTTGCTTGAGTATACTGTGGGAAAACAAATGTAAAAAAAAAAAAATGCAGTTTACTTTATAACTGACTAAGCATGTAATACTTAAATGTAGCTTGTAATCTATAAACCATTGTCTGTAAAACTAAACAGAATCTATCACCCTGCCAAGCGCAGTGCATTGCTTTGTGGTTAGTGTGAGAAGTCACACTTTTCCCGTAATATTCCTCCTTGCTCCCTGCAGGAAAACCCACATTACACTATGGGAGGCAGCAGAAGATACATACTGAGATTGAAGAGTTTCCAGCAGTTGCTAATTTCCAGGGACAGGCTTGAGTTTGTGATGGTCTTTCCCTGGAATTTTCGGTGATTTTCTGTGTTAAGGTCACCATAAATGTGACAATCTGATTGTACAATCTGTATGCAATTTCTATGCAATATGAAGACAAACATAAACAATCCGTTCAATTTGTATCCAAGCACACAGGCACAGTACATAACTGTTTGAAGATCTCATCATGAGGAAGGAAGGTAAAGCATGTGTGTGTTGGGGGATGTTTGATTGCAAAACTGTGGGCACTGGATATGTGTAGTGCTCTCTGTCGTTCTGCCCCCCTTGCACTTGCCAGAAATTCCCACCTGTCAAAATGACAGCAGGGTGTTGCTGTGTATATACAGCAACTGTAATAACTGCTACTGTTAGAAGTATCCCCCCTTACATTAGTGGTCAGTGGGAAAAAATACTTCAGTTAGATTGGTGGTCAGTGGAAAGAATGCCCCCCTTACATTAGTGGTCAGTGAAAATAATGCCCCCCTTACATTGGTGCTCAGTAGGAAGAATGCCCCCCCTTACATTGGTGCTCAGTAGGAAGAATGCCCTCCTCACATTGGTGCTCAGTAGGAAGAATGTCCTCCTTACATTGGTGCTCAGTAGGAAGAATGCCCCCCTTATATTGGTGCTCAATAGGAAGAATGCCCCCCTTACATTGGTGCTCAGTAGGAAGAATGCCCTCCTTACATTGGGGCTCAGTAGGAAGAATGTCCTCCTTACATTGGTGCTCAGTAGGAAGAATGCCCCCCTTACATTGGTGCTCAGTAGGAAGAATGCCCTCCTTACGTTGGTGCTCAGTAGGAAGAATGTCCTCCTTACATTGGTGCTCAGTAGGAAGAATGCCCCCCTTACATTGGTGCTCAGTAGGAAGAATGCCCCCCTTACATTGGTGCTCAGTAGGAAGAATGCCCCCCTTACATTGGTGCTCAGTAGGAAGAATGCCCCCCTTACATTGGTGCTCAGGAGGAAGAATGCCCTCCTTACATTGGTGCTCAGTAGGAAGAATGTCCTCCTTACATTGGTGCTCAGTATGAAGAATGCCCCCCTTACATTGGTGCTCAGTAGGAAGAATGCCCCCCTTACATTGGTGCTCAGTAGGAAGAATGCCCCCCTTACATTGGTGCTCAGGAGGAATGCCCCCTCCCCCCACATTGGTGGTCAGTAGGAAGAATGCCCCCCTTACATTGGTGGTCAGTAGGAAGAATGCCCCCCTTACATTGGTGTTCAGTACTCCAGCTTTCAGCTTATCAGCTTCCAGGTCCCATGCCAAGGGACTGGTCTCCATGATTGACCTGCATGCTTTGGCCAATCACAGCATGCTCTGCTGAGAGAGCCATAATTGGCCAAAGGCATGGAGCCTTTGGCCAATCATGGCTCAGAGGGACTAAGTCCACGCCCCACACTATATAAGGCTGCTTACATGGCGACCGTGTATAGTGTGTAGACGGAGATAGTTTGAGCTAAATTAGGCAGGCAGGTTAGTTAGTGGCAGTGTATTTGATATATATATACTGTATACAGTGGGGCAAAAAAGTATTTAGTCAGCCACCAATTGTGCAAGTTCTCCCAATTAATAAGATGAGAGAGGCCTGTAATTGTCATCATAGGTATACCTCAACTATGAGAGACAAAATGTGGAAACAAATCCAGACAATCACATTGTCTGATTTTTGAAAGAATTTATAAGTATTTGGTCAATATCAAAAGTTCATCTCAATACTTTCTTATATATCCTTTGTTGGCAATGACAGAGGTCAAACGTTTTCTGTAGGTCTTCTCAAGGTTGTCACACGCTGTTGCTGGTATGTTGGCCCATTCCTCCATGCAGATCTCCTCTAGAGCAGTGATGTATTGGGGCTGTCGCTGGGCAACATTAACTTTCAACTCCCTCCAAAGGTTTTCTATGGGGTTGAGATCTGGAGACTGGCTAGGCCACTCCAGACCTTGAAATGCTTCTTACGAAGCCACTCCTTCATTGCCCGGGCAGTGTGTTTGGGATCATTGTCATGCTGAAAGACCCAGCCACGTTTCATCTTCAATGCCCTTGCTGATGGGAGGAGGTTTGCACTCAAAATCTCACGATACATGGCCCCATTCATTCTTTCATGTACACGCATCAGTCGTCCTGTTCCCTTTGCAGAGAAACAGCCCCAAAGCATGATGTTGCCACCCCCATGCTTCACAGTAGGTATGGTGTTCTTTGGTTGCAACTTCTCTCTCCACCAAACACGATGAGTTTTGTTTCTACCAAACAGTTCTACTTTGGTTTCATCTGACCATATGACATTCTCCCAATCCTCTTCTGGATCATCCAAATGCTCTCTAGCAAACCTCAGACGGGCCCGGATATGTACTGGCTTAAGCAGGGGGACACGTCTGGCACTGCAGGATCTGAGTCCCTGGGGACGTAGTGTGTTACTGATGGTAGCCTTTGTTACGTTGGTCCCAGGGCTCTGCAGGTCATTCACTAGGTCCCCCTGTGTGGTCCCCCTCCCCAAATTCCATACCAGGCCCTTCAGGTGTGGATATGGTATGGATTTTAAGGGGAACCCTGGGCCAAAATGAAAAAGAAAATGGAATGTGGGTCCCCCCCCCCCAAAATTCATACCTGACCCTTATCCAAGCATGCAACTTGGCAGGCCGAGGAAAAGTGGGGACGAGAGAGCGCCCCCCCCCCCTGAACCGTACCAGGCGACATGCCCTCAACATGGGGAGGGTGCTTTGGGGTGCCCCCTAAAGCACCTTGTCCCAATGTTGATGGGGTCAAGGGCCTCATTCCCACAACCCTTTCCCAGGGGTTGTGGGGGTCTGCGGACTGCAAGCTTATCGGAATCTGTAAGCCCCCTTTAAAAAGGGGGCCCCCAGATCCCACCACTCCACCTATGTGAATGGGTATGGTACCCATTCACCAAAAAAGTGTCAAAAAGTAAAAAAGACAGCAGACAGTTTTTGATAATTCCTTTATTTAAAAAAAGTGTCCCGCAATGTAAATCCATCATCAATCACGGCGCCGATGGATTCAGGAGGGGGGGCGCTCTCTTGTCCCCCCCCCTTTTCCTGCGGCCTGCCAGGTTGCATGCTCGGATAAGGGTCTGATATAGATTTTGGGGGGACCCCCACGCCATTTTTTTTTACATTTTGGCGCGGAGTTCCCCTTAATATCCATACCAGACCCGAAGGGCCTGGTAATAGATTGGAGGGGAACCCACGCCGTTTTTTTCAATGATTTTTTATGTATATTGCCAGGATCCGACAATACATTACAGCCACAAGCAATTTTAAATGACATTTTTTCTGTTATCATTTTGCTGCAGTACTGTTATAAACATGGGAAAGATGCAATACTTTACAGGCAGACTAAGGGGACCCCTAGGCACGATATTTAAATATTTAATATTTAATATATGTTAAATAAATTAAATTAAATTAATATTTAATATTTACATTTTTACTGTTTCACTTTAAGCATTATTAAAATCACTGCTCCCGGAAAAACGGCCGTTTTAAAAACTTTTTTTGTATTGATACATGTCCCCTTGGGCAGGACCCAGGTCCCCAAACACTTTTTATGGCAATAACTTGCATATAAGCCTTTAAAATGAACACTTTTGATTTTTCACCTTCGTGTCCTATTATCTTTAAAGGTGTTTGCATGTTTGCACAAATCTTTTGTCTGTTCGCATGTTCTGGCGAACTGGGGGTGTTCAGCTCATCCCTAGTAACAATGTATACGTTATTCATATCTACTCCCATTTTATGCAACCTAATGACTCCTTATTAACCCTTAGTTTACCATTATCAGCCCTTATTAATTCCTTCTTCCCCCTTCTCACTTTATCTATTATTTTCCTACAGATTTTTTTACTTGTACTGTATATTTTTAATCATTAATCAAAATAATTCAGCAGGAACGCTTGGGAAACCCCTTAATGCAGGGGTCTCAAACTGGCGGCCCTCCAGCTGTTGCAAAACTACAAGTCCCATGAGGCATTGCAAGACTGACAGTTACAAGCATGACTCCCACAGGCAGAGGCATGATGGGACTTGTAGTTTCACAACAGCTGGAGGGCCGGCAGTTTGAGACCCCTGCCTTAATGTATGTAACGGCAAGGGGTGGTGGGGTGTGCTGCGGGGTCTATTGTTGCTCATTCACAAACTAAAGCATAAAAAACACAGTTTACTGTGCTTCAGTGATGAATGGACACAGGAGTGAATGGTACTGATCACTCACTGTGTTCATTCAGGAATAGAAGGGGCCAATAAATTATATATTTACCTGCCCCTTACCCTGCTCTCCACTGAAAAATTCCCACAGAGCCCTGTGGGGGAGAGGGGGCCCGGACAGCAGATGGAAGGGGTGCATGTGCTAGAACCAATTCCCCTGCAGTGCAGCTGGAGGGAGAAAGAGGAGGAGAAGATTGCAGCACTGCAGGGGGGAGGCAGAAGAGGACTGGTGTCTGCAATAAGACAGTACAGCCGCCCCTCCCGTTCATCAGGTGCCTGGGCCCCCCTTTTGAACTGATGGGGCCCGGGCCCGGTACAGAAGGGCTGACTGTACTGCCCTGTCAGCGGCCCTGACTGTAAGTGAAAGTAAAACTGCCTCAGAGAAGTATCAGTTCCCCTCCCTTGGCAGGCAGGAATGTGGTATGTGGCAGAGCTGTGTAAATCTTAGGATTGAAAAGTCAGCAAAACAAATCCTTTGGAAGGCAGGGACGTGCAGTCAGGGGCAGAGCCTCACCTGCCATGAGCATAAAAAAAAATGATCGACTTTGAGGGTCATACCTCGGCAACAGGGGGGTAGGTAGCTGAAGTCCTACCCCACCACTGGTCAAAATTTGGGGCTCCTATCATCCTGGTTCCGGAGATACGAGGCTCCTTGCGCAGTCTGTCAGAAGCTACATACAGAGCGGCCAGTTTAAATACAAGCTGACACACTCTGTTTGCAGCAGACTGAGAGGATGAGCTCACAGTGCCTCTCCTCACTTCTTGTCAGAAGCACTGAGCTCAATGGACAGCTTGGAGTCTTGGACCAATGGTAAAGTACCATTGGCCCAAGCTGTCCAATAAAAATTCTGCAGTGGAGGCACGGCTCTCACTGCAGTGTCATAGAAGGGGCATGTGTCTAAAAGACAAATTCCAGCCCTCTTAACTACAAGGAAAAAACATGTGTTTATGTGTATAAGATTTACCCACAATCCCATGTTTTTCTCACACAGTTAAGAGGGAGAATGAGAATCTGCTGCTGCTGAAAAGGTACAAGCTAAATCCTATATTGTTATGCTATATGTTATAAGATAAACATAGTAAATTACCTTAAAAACAATATATAATAATTATTTGTATATTAATTACTTATGGTAATTAACCCCTTGCCACCCAGGCCAATTCTGACACTTTTCTCTTACATGTAAAAATCATTATTTTTTTGCTAGAAAATTACTCAGAACCCCCAAATACTATATATTGTTTTAGCAGACACCCTAGAGAATAAAATGGTGGTCATTGCAACTTTTTATGTTACACTGTATTTGCGCAGCAATTTTTCAAACGCATTTTTTTTGGAGAGAAACTGTATCATGAATAATAATTTTAAAAAAAACACCTGATTTTTTTGTATAATGTGAAAGATGATGTTATGCCGAGTAAATAGATACCTAACATGTCACGCTTTAAAATTGCGCACACTTGTGGAATGGTGCCAAACTTTAGTACTTAAAAATCTCCATAGGCGATGCGTTAAAATTTGAAGGAGGTCTTGTGCTAGAATTATTGTTCTCACTCTAACGTTCGCAGCATATGTAACCTGTGTGTATCTGGCTCTGATACTAGCCAGTGTCTCACCAGCCACTGACCTCACCGCACGTCCCTGTTGGAAGGTGAAAAGCCCCAATATACAGTATGTATATCTGTGTATTTAGCAGTTTGCCTGCAGTTCAGCTTTAACAGATCAGCAGCTCCCATATTCCTATCTTGACAGGTTCCCTTTAAGACCCTCCACTGATAACTCTTAGTGGTGCAGTGGTAGCACTCTTGCCTAGCAGTAAGAAGGGTCACTGGTTCGAATCCCAACCACGACACTACCTGCTTGGAGTTTGCATGTTCTCCCTGTGCCTGCGTGGGTTTCCTCTGGGTACTCCGGTTTCCTCCCACACTCCAAAGACATGCTGGTAGGTTAATTGGATCCTGTCTAAATTGTCCCTAGTATGTATGAATGTGAGTTAGGGACCTTAGATTGTAAGCTCCTTGAGGGTAGGGACTGATGTGAATGTACAATGTATATGTAAAGCGCTGCGTAAATTGACAGCGCTATATAAGTACCTGAAATAAATAAATAAATAAAAATAAATCTTCTCAGTCTGACATGATTATATCAAAAAAATGAAATCTAAAACATATCACCACTATTGGATCCCAAGGTGTGGAACCGTAGAGCAGTATGCCTAGGCGCACTACAAAACGTTTACAATAGTGATCTTCACCAGCTACAGAGTATCCCCCATGCTGTGCTGTTCGTACAAAAAATAAGATCTTTTATTGACCTCAGTGCGATTAAAGTCTAGAAAACTTCACATGACTCGCCCCATATGGGCGTTCCTCAAGTTGTGTGTAATTGTGAAATGTTTTCATGTCTTGTTCCCACATTAATCAGATATGACCGATCTGTAGATGTGTCAGAGGAGGAGGTAGAACATTTTCCACTCTTGGGGGTTGCATTGCTCCGTTGCTACATTTCTGCAGCTCACAATTTCAGTCTCTGATAGACACATTATCGGTCCACAGCTGCGATCAATCATGTTACATTTTCCAATATCACCATTCGTTTTAAAGAGAGCCCTTTCGCACAGGCGCCATCTGTTCTGGTCAGCAGGAGGTTCATGAACAATGTCCATTCAGATATTTCCTCCAGCCTGAACCTGGACCCATGTTAGGCCTCTGGGCAGGTGGATGTAAATATGATCTGTCACTTTTAGGTCCAAAAAACTAAAAAGGGCGCAGAGCTTTACTGGTTATTTTTTAGACAGATGCAGATTCTTTTACATTTATCTGTACATAGACTTCGGAAAAACTGACATGCACTGCCCATGTTACAGGTCCCAAAATCCACTCAAAACCTAAAGTGATTGTAAAGGTTTACATTTTTTTTTTAAATAACAAACATGTCATACTTACCTGCTCTGTGCAATGGTTTGCACAGAGCACCCCCGATACTCCTGTTCTCGGGTCCCCCACTGGTGCTCCTGGCTCCTCCCCCCCTGCCAAGTGCCCCCATAGCAAGCGGCTTGCTATGGGGGCACTAGTGCGTGCTTGCTCCTGAGCGTGTCCATAGACACACTGTGCGTGGCTTGGCCCCACGCCCCCCGCTCCCTCCTCACTGGCTGTGATTGACAGCTACTGGCTCCTGCTGCTTTCTCTGAGCCAATAAGGAGGGAGAGAGCTTCTGCTCTCATTCAGAGAGATGAATCGAGATCAGGCTCAGGTAAGTATAAGGGGGAGGCCATTACTACAGCTTACATAAATAAAACAGGATCTCTGAATGGAGGATGGGTGGATGATTGATAGAATCTATGACTGGAGGGGGCAAACCTATCAATCATCCACCCATCCTCCATTCATAGATCCTGTTTCTTTTATTGAAGCTGTAGTTAAGGTTGCTTTTTTTTTCAGAAGACAGCACGTTGGTATGAAGTGAAACAATTGGACAAAAGTCAAATTGCCTTCTCTATGCATTCGGACTGCATCCAATGCAGCCTCATAGGGCTGGTGTGAACGAGCCTTAATAGCCATCAGGGTAAGTGGCTGTAACAATAGCTACGTAATAAATGTGGCCAATGTTACTAAAAGCTGGATTTTCCATCGTAGAAAATGCATATTTGGTCTAGAAAGGGGGAATTTGGATGGTGAATGTTATTTATAGACATGGCAAATCCCCTGACAGCGGATAAAAAGTGGGAAATTACCTCTTTACTAATTAACCATGATGATATCCAAATTTCAGCCTTTTTTTAGTGGCTACTGAGACCTCATCTTTCATTGTTTTAGAGCCATCTAGTCACTGAAAATGAATTGTTGATTGGTGGCAGTGGGATACCGTGGTTTGCCCTTTGCTCCTGTTCTCTGTAATATTGCACAATGCTGGCATTCACTAAAGAGCTTGCCTTTCACACAAATGACTGGACGCGGCACCCTGCCGAAAGCTGGCTTGTCTGTGTGGCTGCTGCAGAATAGTGTCTGTATAAGTTTGGATCCCTTGTGTTTGGCTACCCGTGTGTCCATGCTAAATACAGTAATTTGCAGGGAGACCACCAAACCATAATATGGAAAATGGATTTTCACACTGGGAATAGGCTGGGCAGAGGCGCCGCCGCAGTTTAGTTCAGGCAGGGAGAGAAAAAGCAGAGAGGTTTGGATGTAGAAATGAGACTTGTTTAAGTTTCTATAGTGAATCACACTTTGTGTTGTTCATAAGCTGACTTGTCCAACACACCACCAGTTATGCTGACTAGTTATTCAGGAGTAATCTGAATATAGAACAAATTATCAATGAAACATGTGTTTATACTGCCTTTATCAGTCAAGCGTCCATGAAACCGTAAGTTTTCTCGTAAGGTTGTTGGCAGTCCCCTAAGCATTAATCAGTGGGAAATTGGTTCCCGCTCTGCTACACTTACCACCCACGCTGAACAATGGCAATTTTCCACTGTCCACCAATGTATGGGGTAATTTCTACATTGACAACTAATGTTAGGGTATACCACATGTTACCGTTTCTTGTCTGTAATTTAGGTTTATTTAATTTTAAAATTATTCATTAAAAAATGATATGCCCTGGTTGTAAAATAATCTAGATCAACCATTCTCAATCAAGGTTCCATGGAGCTTCAACATTCCTCTAGAGCAGCCATTATCAACCAGGTTTCATGGAAATCCAACATTTCTTCAGAGCACCCATTCTCAACCAGGGTTCCACAGAGCTCCAACATTCCTCCAGAGCAGCTATTCTCCACTAGGGTTTCATGGAGCACCACCATTCCCCCAGAGCTGCCATTCTCCACCAGCATTCCATGGAGCTTCAACATTCCCTCCAGAGCAGCCATTTTCAACCAGGGTTCCATGGAGCTCCAACATTCCTCCAGAGCACCCATTCTCAACCAGGGTTCCACAGAGCTCCAACATTCCTCCAGAGCAGCTATTCTCCACTAGGGTTTCATGGAGCACCACCATTCCTCCAGAGCAGCCATTCTCAACCAGAGTTTCATGGAACTCAAACATTCCTCCAGAGCAGCCATTCTAAACCAGGATACCATGGCGCTCCAGCATTCTTCCAGAGCAGCCATTCTCAACCAGGGTTCCGTGGAGCTCCAACATTCTGCCAGAGCAACCATTCTCCACCAGGGTTTCATGGAACTCCAACATTCCTCTAGAGCAGCCATTCTCAACCAGGGTTCCATGGATCTCCAACATTCCTCCAGAGCAGCCATTCTCAACCAGGGTATCATTGGAACTCCAACATTCCTCCAGAGCAGCCATTTCCAACCAGGGTTCCGTGGAACCCTAGGTTTCCTCCAGGCTTTGCTATGGGTTCCTTGAATCGTGACTGATTCAACTACCATCTGATGGCGCCTACATAGTTTGGGAGTCAGTACTATTTGGCAGAGCCTGTGGTATTACACCAATGATTTTTTTAAAGTGTCTGTTAGTGGGGTGCCTTGATCACTACTGTAAGGGAGCCTTCTTCTACTGACCACCAATTTAGGGACATTGTTCCCACTGATCTCTGATTTAAATTTGTTTTAGCAGGGGTTCCCTGAGATGTGAAAATTATTTTCAAGAATTTCTCTGGGGTAAAAAGGTTGAGAAAGGTTGCTCCAGAGGTTCACTAGGGGTTGTGGCTCGCTGACATCTTATCTGATGGTGCCTGCATAGTTCCAGGGCCATTGCTACTTGGCAAAACCAGCAGCATGACACAATTATCCTTAGCAGTCTGTTAGGGTGGCATTCTACCTACCCACCAACATATTTTTTTTCCACTGTCTGCATGCTTTTTTCTTTTTCTGAAAAATGAAAAATGTAAAGTAATGAGGGTAAAGTTTTACTAAACCCAGGAGCCTGCATTCTATATATCTGGTCTCCCACAGTAAACAGAACATGGAAATGCAATTATTTTAAATATTTAAATATAAACTGCTAAAATCCTTTTGTCATCAGCAATATATAGCAGTCTCGTGACTTCTATCAGTTCCTGGTAAAGCTTGAGGGAGGAGTTTTCATACTGCACCGAGCTGTCCTATCAGGATCCAGGACCCTGACCTGCTGTCTGGACAGTGCTGATTGGTCCTGTGCTGATCACATGCACTCTCCGAAGAAAAAAAACTCTCTAGCAATACACACCAAACGGAGCATGTGCAGCCTGACTCCAAAGGCTCTGTCTTATCCGAGCATGTTCTGGAGTCAGTAAAAGAAGAGGAGGATCTGTGCATACATGATCAAGCAGCTGTTTTACACAATGCAGAGGATTACCCCCTAGGTTCCACAGTGAGTATAACAAGCATGCTTTACTTTTTTTAGAACAAAAATGGTCCAGGAGAATTGAATGGAGCTGTAACCATCAGAAGCCATTTAAACTCCAGAAAAGTATAAAAGGCACAAATTAATGCAGAAAAGAAAGAAAAGAGATGGAAAGAAATAAAGAAAAACCTTAGCGTTAATGTGAGCATATACCGTAAGTCTGGAAATATAACAAGGGCTGTGAAGAAACATTTTTGTAAGTAGTTTAGCACAATATAAAGGAAATCTCATAACAGTATATAGTTATAACAATATAATCAATCATACTATAATATCCAGGTGTCATATTTAACTGCAGGTGAAAATTTTAAATATACTCTTTCACTTTCTATTCAGAGCAAAGAGGCATGTTCTCTTGAAAGCCCACCTTTAGCCACCCTTTATACTCACCTTCTCCAGACATCCCTGCCACTCTGCTGGTAATGACAGCTGCCTGCCTGCTGATATGCTTAGTGTGAACAAGCCCTAGGGGCCAATCTTCATCTATGCATTGTGGGAAAGAGCATGTTAAGGCTCAACGCGTGGCTATGCACATTACATGTGTTGATGCATTGCAGTGCTATTCATTTTCAATAGTAACCCTAGGAACCCAATGCACACTACAACCAGTGGTGTATTTTGGTTTTGTGCTGCCCTTGGCAAGACTAAAATCGCCCGCCACCATCTAAGTTTGCCTCACCCCTTCCTGTTTAAGATCCACCCTTTTATCTGTAAACTCTACCCCATCCACTGTAGGCTCCACCACTTCCTATTTGAGCTCCGCCTCTTCAGAGGTGGGGGAGAGAGAGAGGGGGGTGAGAGAGAGAGGGTGGGTGAGAGAGAGGGGTAAGAGGGAGGGAGAGAAAGGTGGGAAGAGAGAGAAAAGAGTTGAGAGAGAGAGGGCTGGGGAAATAGATGGGGGTGAGAGAGAGGGGGGTGTGAGAGAGATAGAGGGCTGAAAGAGACGGTGGGTGAGAGAAGGTAGGTGAGAGAGAAGGGTAAGAGAGAGGGAGAGAAAGAGGGGTGAGGGAGAGGGAGAGAAAGGTGGGAGGAGAGAGAAAAGAGGTGAGAGAGAGAGGGCTGGGGAAATAGATGGGGGTGAGAGAGAGGGGGGTGTGAGAGAGATAGAGGGGTGAGAGAGACGGTGGGTGAGAGAAGGTAGGTGAGAGGGGTAAGAGAGAGGGAGAGAAAGAGGGGTGAGGGAGAGGGAGAGAAAGGTGGGAGGAGAGAGAAAAGAGGTGAGAGAGAGAGGGCTGGGGAAATAGATGGGGGTGAGAGAGAGGGAGTGTGAGAGAGATAGAGGGGTGAGAGAGACGGTGGGTGAGAGAAGGCAGGTGAGAGAGAAGGGTAAGAGAGAGCGAGAGAAAGAGGGGTGAGGAAGAGAAAGGTGGGAGGAGAGAGAAAAGAGGTGAAATAGATGGGGGGAGAGAGAGAGGGGGTGAGAGAGAGAGAGGAGGTCTTCCCTATCCCCCCCCCATACAACACACCAGGAGGTTCTCCGCCCCCCTCTCCCAAAAAACTACACCAGACTCTCACCTTCCCGCAGCCCGCCGGCTCCTTTTTACCAGCTGTGTGTAGCAAGGCTCCTGAGGCATGTTCACAGCTCGGGAATCCAACCTGAGGGTGTCACCCAGGTGCGGTCCACACCCCCATAGCAACACCATTGCTCCTAGTGTCCCTTCTGCTCCCCTGAAAAATGCCGCCCATTGCAAACATGGTTGCAGGAAAGAAATTCACACTGTCTATGGCCTACCTTAAATCTGGTACACACAATGAGAATATTGGACGAATGATCCTCCGTTTTTTTTGCATGCTAGTCTCCATATCGAAAAGAGGTTACTACTAATATTACGAAAATTCTCGTACAACAAAATAAAAATTTGGAAGTGATGTAATGTATCTTTTTGTATTTGTATTGTATTTTGGAACGAAAACTGTACTGATTAAACGAAAATTGTACGTTTTGGTATCGTACAAAAAAACATTTTTGTGTTTGTCCCATCGGATAATTTCGCATGAACTGTTCTGATTGGCTCTCGAAAGCTGTGTACTAACTATCAGATTATGGTACGATCGCTTCGAAAGCAGTATTTTTCATACGATTTTCTGATCATGTTTAATAGGCTTTAGACAGCACAAAAAAGCCAAACCATTCCCCACTATGCCTAAAAAAAAAAAAAAAAATGTTGGCAGAAGTTGCCCTTTAACACATTCCTAGTGGGCTCTGTGTCCCATGTCCACCTAGGTGGTCACATAAAATCCAGTGAAATGAGATTGACACTTTGAAAGCTGAGCCACCAGAATTGGTCATTTAGACTTTTGCTTAATATGGAATTCTTTAATTAGAATTTTCTCTCTGGGTGCCTTTCTCTTCGCTGCCGAGAGATTCATAATTGGCAAAGAAAGCCTCTTGGGGGAAATGCTACATGTCCCCAGAAGCAGTGACCCGCTAGACCTCCCAGTCTTCCTCTCCGGTAGGGTCTTAGGATGGAACATCTCCAGCAAGCACATGACTGTGGGCCTAACGAGCGAGGAGCTGCGCTGGGCTTATTAGTTTGGGGACGGTGCTAATCCCCAGTTCTCATAGGCAGGCTCGGTGTCACAGATCTGCTCTCCGGCAGTACACGGCTCAGTCTTTCTAACTTGTTAAAATACTCATATGCTCTCCGGGAGGCTGCAAAGCAGACTAAACTGGATTTAATTGAATCTTTAAAGCCGTGATTCACCGAACAATGATGTGTCTGTCTGACCTGAGCTTTTCACAGCGGGGGGTGGTCTTGTGTGACAGTCTGCATGATCTAAACAAAGATTATTTCATGTCCTTCCAGCTATCAAAGCTTCGCAGTGAACTTCAAGGAGGAATCATGGACGGAAATTAATTTGACGGCTCTTAGGGCAAACACAAACAGCCAGCGTGTAGAGGGGGGCTGCTCACTTGCAGGCTGAGGTGCAGCCCATGACAGGAGCTGGAGAACTCAGGGGATTGTCAATGCGCTGTTTACCTGCTGGTTTGGAGGTGAGAGGGCAGTAGGAAGATTTCACACAACCACAGGGGGCGCCATGGGGGAGTCTTACTGTGCTTCAGGGCTGCTGCTGGTCCATTCTTCAGTGGTTCAAAATGCTTGCTGGATTCACTTCTAAACCTGCATGTAGATTGCAGAGACAGATGTGCAGCCCAAACAAGACTTTTAGAGGAGTTTTATCCATACAAACACTTGGGTTATACTATGGAGCTGGGAGGAGCATGTAGATGTATCCACTTATATAAAGGAAATGCAACATCCTAACCTGATCGCTATTCCCCTTTCCATCTACCATTCATATATGGCTGCAGGTCCTCTTAGTTATATAAATATGTATTTTTTTTAGAAGAGGCAATAAAGTGGGGAACATGTTTACCTTGTATAAATACATAACTGATCCATATAGTATACTGGCAAAATAACATCGTTTATTCTTAGGCCGGCCATAAACAGTGCAAAATTATTCCCTGCAACCACTGGTTGCAGGAAAGAAATTTGCTTGATTTCCGCCATCAACACAGACAGTGTTGATGCGGGAATCCCTCCTGCCAAGCCAATGTTTTTTCATTGTCTTCTCCATTGTCTTCTCCAGCCAAGCCGGCATTAGTGCTTAGCACTCCTGGCCTGCATTACAATGCTTCTTGGTATGAATCCCAACCAGGACATTATCAATCCATGAAGTTTGAATGGTATTGTAGTACTAGGGTCCTTGGTTTGAATCCCAACCAGGATGCGTGGAGCTTGCTTGGTCCCCATGTGATTGTGAGGATTTGCTTCACTTTCCTCCAGCACTCCATAGACATGCTGGTAGGTTAATTGGTTGGTGACCACCGCTCCAGGTAGCTGGGTTTAAATTTCCCATCCTCCGCTGGGTGAATGGTTGTGAGAGCTCCAGGTACTGGCGATTGCTATTCCAATGGTATAGGTGCAATGAAAAATCTGGACTGCCGCACTCCGGATTGGAATAATAAAGATAAAATCTTCTTTATTGAAAAAATGACATGGTATAAAATGCGTACATTGCTCTGTTGAAGTGATACAGCATAACCTCTGATGCGTTTCACACTCCCATAGAGCGCTTACTCATAGCTATGAGTAAGCGCTCTATGGGAGTGTGAAACGCGTCAGAGGTTATGCTGTATCACTTCAACAGAGCAATGTACACATTTTATACCATGTCATTTTTTCAATAAAGAAGATTTTACCTTTATTATTCCAATCCGGAGTGCGGCAGTCCAGATTTTTCATTGCACCTATACCATTGGTAGGTTAATTGGCTTCTGTCTAAATTGGCCCTAGTATGTGTATGTATCCATCGCTTCTCTGCTGTTTGACTAAGATCAAGTTGAGTGTCTGTTCTTATCAGTTTTCTGGAACAATGCTGGTGCATCTATCCAAGGGAGGGCACCAGTTAGTAATTCTTGATATAATAGGGTGGGTGCTGAGGGGAGGGATACCTTCCTCCTTGTTTGAACCTGGCCTGGTTCGCTAGGCTTGTTTCCAGTTGTAGGCAGGCTCTCCTTAAGTCCTAATGCCTTTCTGGCAGGAATGGAGCTGCATCTTGTGTCTGGTCAGGTATTGGGATGCACAAGGGTCTCAGATAATGTGCCCCAGGAGTGCCTCAAAAACACTATGAGTTTGGGACCCCACTGAGTTTCACTGATAATAGGTCACATCAACTTGTTATTTTTAAGGGGCACTTACATTTCACATGTCGTTTCATTTTTTTGTCACGCACAGAGATAGAGAGTGCAGGTTTTTCGAGGCCTGCCCTGATGTATGGGGCTGTGATCTGTGGCCCTCAGGTCCTCTTCCCAACTGGAGGCCTCTCACTGGGAGAACCCTCATCAATTACTTGGAGGACCAGCTTCTACAGGTCCCTAAGGAGTGCGGTCTACCTGGCCTCAGGCCTAGGTAGACCAGAGTACCTTGCCCCAATCAGGAGCCTTGCATCCCTGAGATAGGGGGGCGGGATTCAGAGGTCAAACCAGTACTGTACCCTCATGCTCTTTTTTTCTGTCTGCTGTGATTTTTTGGTTCACTTTTTTTATTCACAGAGTTTCAACAAGCACCGCACTGTTTAGCTCAAAAAATAAATAAATAAAAAGCATATTTATGCATGTGAGGTAGGAGCCTTAGACTGTAAGCTCCTTGGGGGAAGGGACCTGAAGAAAAAGAGGTGTTACCTATGCATATGGAAAGGCATTTGTACAGTCAGAGCTACATGGCCGAAGGTGATGTATGCCATTCACACTCCAGAATGTTAAGACTACTTTAAAGTCAACGGGTACATTGCCTATTCAGGATAAGTAGTAGGTTTGATGATATTCTGCCCCCCCTGCTAAAAGAAAACTTGCCTCATGTGCCATGCCCTGTTAATCCTCCAAATCCCCAAGAAACATGATGTGTGTGTGTGTGTGTGGGGGGGAGATGTTCCTTTCACAACGTAAGGCTTGCCATATGAGTGGCCAGTTGACAGGCTCTAGTATTATCAAACAGAGTCCAGAAGGAGGGCCATTAGCCTTGGGTACTCCAATTGTAGATGGTAGGGAGTCGCTGGTTACAAATCTTTAGCCAGTAGGAGGCCAAAAAAACATTAAGTGTCAGCGAAAGCATTTTGGGGGTCGAAAAATCCAAAGGGCTTAGCATTTGTCACAGTAGCTAATGAACTCAAAGCTGAGAGCCATGGGTATATCAACTTGTTCTGCTTTGTTTCACTGAGTAACACTGCATCCAGACAACAATTAGCCTTGAGTAGTCTTCAGCCCGTAACTTACCAATGGTTTTTCTTGGGGGGCACACCTGTGATAAGCATCAGTAGGAGATGAAGCGACTTGTTACTTTGGCCCATTTGGGTCTCTTTAACTAATATGACCTTTTTAAATAGGGTTGTAAAAAAAAAAAAACTGTAACCACCCAGCAGTGTGAAGTTTGTTATTGGCAAACATCTTCTGGGATGATAAAAAGCCTCCATTAACCTCCCCATAGAAGACACTGTTAGGCTAACACTCAATGTAATATGACCAGACAAAGTATCCTCTAGCGGTGACCACAGCCATCCTCGTACTTGTCAGCAATGTGGCAGACGAGTCTGGCTCACACCCTTTAACTGTTTCCAGAAAACGTTAATAGACTTACTGGTATGCTTCAACTGGAATTTTAATGCACAATAAATAAAGCTTCCAGTGAAGTACATTTAAAACAGATTTGCTTTTACCAGGATGGAGTATCATTGCCATTGGTAAGCTTCCCGCAGCTCAGGACCCCCAATAGACCCAATCCATTTCCAAGGTCTCCAGCTTGTTAGAAGTGATTGATTTATTCATTCCATAGGTCACAATTTCTCAATTGGTTGTACATTATGAACTTAGCAGTGCTGTTTTCAAGACAACTTTTGGCAATGATTGGACGGGAAGAGCTGGAAAGCTGCTGGGAAAATCAAAGAGATTGGCCTGAATACAGCATTTGATATTTGGCCATCCACTGGCCACCCATGACATCCACCAGAAAGTCTAGCCAATGCTCCCCAACCTAGGACTTCATTTTCTGACTAAAATTCCACCTTAAGGGGGTGCCACAGCTACTGCCAGGTGCCTTTCTTTTAGGCCTCACGAAAACTCCAGCTTCTAGATGCTAATGGAAGGCACCAGTGCACCATCCCGACCCATTGCCGGCAGCCTGTAAAACTCTATGGGCTTTTTCATATTCACAGTGGAGTGTGGTGCCTTCTGAAGAGCGATTCGTGTTCAGATTGTGTTTTAGAGGGCATTTGACAGGCAGTGAAGGGTTGTTATATTGCCTGACTCACTGTCTGATTTAACCTTTCAATGCTGCACAATTGCATACATTGCACACAATTGTGACACAGTGCCATTAAACTCAATAGGCAAGTTTGACAAGCAAAGCACCTCGGCCACGACATGTGATACAGCTCAATTTTGCTGTTATTTTACAGTTTGGGGCGGGTGACCGGGGGATGGTAAAACCAGGGTTCAGATGCCCATTCTTCCCCCCCTCCCCCCGAAAGAGACCATTAACAGGCTGAAAGCTCCTGCAGCTGGATGAGGTTGGATGGTGCACCAAGTGGTGGGGTGAATGGCCAGAATGCAGACAACTTGTGTTCTGGGCAATGATCACTGGGCGCATGCTGTCATAATTGTTAGAACCAGTGGCGACTGGTTCTCAATATTTTTTGGGGGGAGCAAACAAACCTGCCCCCCTCACTCACACCGACCCCCCCCCCCTTCTCCCCACTTGAGATGGACGGGAAGGCAGGGGTATAGAGGCCTTACCATGAGGAGGAATATGAAAGAGGTCCGGGGTAGGGCTGCTCCTCCTCACTCCAGGAGGATCTGGGGAGAGTCAGGGCTTCTCCTCCCGGCCAAACAGCAAGTGGGTCCTGTGACCCGATTGGTCGGGAGTCCTAAGACTCCCTGGCCAATCGGAGCTCGGGAGGAGAATCAGGAAGACAATAGCGAATATTTATTCTCTATTGTCACAATGGGTGGGCTCAGGGTGCAGTGCTTTGCACCCCGAGTCCACCCTATTTTAAAGCCAATTAGAGCCTCTGCCTCTAATCATGTGCTTCAAAAATAAAATTAAAAAACCCATTAAAATCCATGCATCTGGCGCCCTACCTGTAGGGACCCGTCCATTAGGGGCCTGGCGCATGGATTGGGGGGGGAGGGTGGCGCTCCCGTGCCCCTTATGGACGGGCCGCCACTGGTTAGAACCACTTGGTGCCTCTCATAGACATTTACAGGCTGCTGGATGGTGCTCCTGTGCCTTCCACCCGCACCTAAATGCCAAATTCTGATTCAGCAAGGTGAATGGGACCTCAGTGCATAGCTCCCAACTGTCCCTGGTTTGGAGCAATGTCCCTCTGTCCCTCTTTACTCCTCATTTGTCCCTCATTTTGGTCTGATCTGGATAGTTGTATATAAAATGCACTTTTTATCTTTCAAAAAATGTTTCTGAGTGCTAAACCTTTCGTCCAAATTCTAAATTGCTACATTTGTAAATGTCAAAAGTCAATATAAAGGAATAGAAGTGGTAATAAAAAAAGCACTTGTGGTTTTTATATAATCATTTTTTTTGTATAATTCTCCTTTGGGGGGGGGGGGGGTTTGTCAGGGGGTGTGTCCTATGCCTACATACTTTTGCAATTAGGTGTCCCTCATTCCAATCTCAAAATGTTGGGAGGTATGTCAGTGTCACCCTGGGCATATAATTCATAGTGCTGGCTGATAAAATCCAAACCTCTAGTATGGAGATCCCCCCAATTTGCGTCTCTCATAAATAATAAGGGGCAGCGATGAGCCTGTAAAATAGATATAAACTAAAACAACACTAAAGTCTTTAAAGTGTTACTAAACCCACAACAGCAAAATCAGTCTGTATATGCAGTAAAGCATGCTTGTTATACTCACTGTGGATCCTAAGGGGTTAATCCTCCACAGATCCTTAGGGGCACTCTGCACATGCTCAGTTTGGTGTGTCTTTTTTTTTCTTGGGAGGGTGCATGTGATCAGCACAGGGCCAATCAGCACTGTTCAGATTGAGTGTAAGGGGTCATGCAGCCTTATAGGACAATCAGAGGAGAATGAAAACTCCTCCTATAAGCTTTAACCAGACACTGATAGAAGTCACAAGATTGCTATATACTGCTGAAGAGAAAAGGTATTTAGCAGTTTATATTTACTAAATGTTTACTGTGGGAGACCAGATATAGCGACTGCAGGGCACTGTTTTTATTAACACTTTACACATAGAAATGGGGTTTCAAAAGTTAATTCCAACCTTCATCAATCTGCAACTTTGATACCTGATGATCCTGCCATGAAAGTCCTTGTTTTATTAGTTTGCCTAAAGCTGCAGTTTAATCTGCTTAGATTTCATTACATTTCGAAATATAATAAAATAATTATATATATATATATATATATATATATATATATATATATATATATAATGAAAAGATTTTATTTGACAATTTCCTCGGTGATACAACACCTCCTTATGAACACCCCAATGTAACCCAGCTCCAACGCACATACGCTGCAGCACACCACAACGCAAGCTGCCAAAAAGTGGTGCAGTTCCAGCTTCTTAGACAATTCCATGTGTTGCCAACCCATTCATTTAAATGGGCTGTTTTAGGGTCCATGCACACTAGGCGGCTGAAAAAATTCAGCATAAAAAATGCTCATAATAACTCATATTGCAAACACGTTTATGCGTGTTCATGTGCGTTTTGCGTTTATAAGTGTTTCTATTCCAAAATATCTGCTCATTTTTCACTATAATCAATTTATACTTGAAAACGCTGAAAGAACCTAAACGCATTGTTTATGCCCGACAAGTGTATTCTCTGCCTGAAAAGCTCCTCTCAAAAACGCACTTGTGATGTTTTTTTTCAGCCTGTAAACGCCTGTATAAGCAGCAATTTATGCCCAGTGCATGAGGCCTTAACTGCTTCCCACCCGGGACATTGTAAAGTGACTGCCGGGCGGGATCCCTATCGTTTTGGGAGGACATCATATGACAGAACGCATCGGGCCGCTCTCCTGTGCGATCTTTCACCCGCTGTGTCAGCACAGGCCGATGAGAGATCACTGTACTGGCCTGCTGCTGATGCTATGTGATCACTGTGACCAATCAGAGCAGATCACATGACAATTGTAAACAATGGATGGCTTCCTTTCATGCCATTCATTGTGTACAATCGTGTTGCTAACTGTGATTTGTCACAGTGATCACATGGTACAGACAGGCCAATCACAGCTTATTTGTACCATACGATTAGCTGTGGCAAATCACAGCTAATTACAACAATACACACTGAATATACACTTCATTCAGTAAAAATGTTTGCTTATAGCAGTAAAATGCACTGCCATAAGCAATCATAATGTGTAAAATATATATATATCTATTTCTATATCTTTATCTATATCTATCTATTTTGTCTTTTATTCTCTTCTCCACTTATCCCTTCCCTTCCCTTTTTTCCCTTTCTTTCTTATCTATCGTTTTTTTCTTGCTTTCAAATCTATCTATCTATCTATCTATCTATCTATCTATCTATCTATCTATCTATCTATCTATCTATCTATCTATCTATCTATCTATCTATCTATCTATCTATCTATCTATCTATCTAATTATTAGTCCGTCCTTCCTTCCTATCTATCTTTACCAGTCCTATCTATCTAATTATTAGTTTTCTCTAATTACCTATCTCCCCTCCTCTTCTCTTTTCTTCTCTTCTCTTTTCTTCTCTTCTCTTTCTCTCCATCTAATTATTAGTCAGTTTGTCTTTCCTTCCTAATTATTAGTCTTCTCTAATTACCTATCTCTCCTCTTCTCCTCTCCTCTCCTCTCCTCTCCTCTCCTCTCCTCTCCTCTCCTCTCCTCTCCTCTTCTCTTCTCTTCTCTTCTCTTCTCTTCTCTTCTCTTCTCTCTTTCTCTCCATCTAATTATTAGTTTGTTCGTCTTTTCTTCCTAAATATTAGTCTTCTCTTCCCTTCTCTTCCTTTTTCGTTTTCTTTTTCTTTTCTTCTCTCTTCTCCTCTCATCCTTTCCTTTCCCTTTTCTTTTCTTTCTTTTTTATCTATCTGTTTTTTCTTGCTTTCAAATCTATCTATCTATCGATCTATCTAGTTATTAGTCCTTCCTATCTATCTTTACCTGTCCTATCTGTCTAATTATCAGTCTTCTCTCCTCTCCTCTTCCCTTACTTTCCCTTTTCTATCTTTTTTTCTTGTCTATCTCTCTCTCTCTCTCTCTCTCTCTCTCTCTCTCTCTCTCTCTCTCTCTCTCTCTCTCTCTCTCTCTCTCTCTCTATCTATCTATCTATCGTAACACTGTATTGCTCTGGTCACAAAAAAAAGAAAAAGGGAAAATAAAATATTTAAAAAAAAAAAAAAAAAACTGGTGACAGTATGTAAAACATTTTTTAAAAAATAAGAAAAAAAAACTATTTTTAAAACTTTTTCATTTTCCAAAAATTACAACGCCATGCCTGTTACTAAATACCTTTGGACTGTTTACTTCCCAAAAAGGGGTCATTTGGGGATATGTATACTGTCCTGGCATTTTTGGGTCTCAAGAAATGAGATGAGGCCATCAGTACATCCGGACTGATCAAGTTTTAGATAAATTCCATAGTTTCTGGACTTTCCTACAGACTAAATAATAAACACTGATTTGGGTCATTTTCACCAAAGAATTGTAGCAGAATACATTTTGGGCGAAATTTATGAAGAAAGATTATTTTTTTGGAAAATTTTATAACAGAAACAAAGAAAAATGTGTTTTTATTTTTTTTTTTAATTGTCAGCCTTTTTTTTGTTTATTTAGCAAACAAAAAAAAAAAACAGCGGTGATTAAATAGGAACTGCAGTCTGCTCACATAATTTGTAATACAAACATCTTTGCCATTCTGAAGCTTCCCTCCAACTACTTTGCATATTATTTTATACATACTGTGATTCTGTACTTGCCAAATATGCTGCAGAAATCTCCCTCCACTGAGTCTGGCTGCATCCATTTTAACTGTGGGCAGCTGAAGCTGCTGTCTGTTCACTTCCTGGATTTACACAGACACACCTCCAGCTCTGAAGCTCTCATTGGCCCTCTTATGGCTCATCCCCCCTCCCTTCCTGGCAAACTCTCACAAGAGTGAGAGAGAGAGCTGTGCATGATGTCATAAGCCTAGGCTTTTTATGAGACAAGAAACAGGAAGTGGGCTGTATAAGGTATTTACCGGCAAAAAAAATGTTTTACTATCCAAAGTTAAAACAACAAGGGCAGAAGATCTAATAGATGGAAAGATTAAAAAATGACTGAAGTTCCGCTTTAACCACTTGCTGACCAGCCGCCACAGTTTTACCCTGGCAGAATGGCACGGCTGGGCGAAATGACGTTATGTAACGTCGCTTCGCCCTGTGGCCACTAGGGGCACACATGCCCGCTCCTCGCCCCCCGAGCCGATGCGAGTGCCCAGTGGTTGCGATGACTGCCGGGCTCCCGCGATCGCTCGTGACACACCGAGAACCTCTGAGGGGAGAAGAAACTGATCGTGTGTTCATTCAAAGTATGAACAGCGATCTGTCATCTTCCCTAGACAGTCCCCTCCCCCCTTCAGTTAGAACACACAATAGGGAACACATTAACCCCTTGATCGCCCCCTAGTGTCAACCCCTTCCCTGCCAGTGACATCTTTACAGTAATCAGTGCATTTTTATAGCACTGATCGCTGTATAAATGCCAATGGTCCCAAAAATGTGTCAAAAGTGTCCGTTGCGTCCGCCATAATGTCGCAGTGCCAATAAAAATCGCAGATCGCCGCCATTACTAGTAAAAAAATAAAAAAAAATAAAAATGCTATAAATCTATCCCCTATTTTGTAGACACTATAACTTTTGTGCAAACCAATCAATATACGCTTATTGAGGTTTTTTTTTACCAAAAACATGTAGAAGAATACATATCGGCCTAAAATGAGAAAAAATTTGTTTTTTAAAAAAAAAATTGGGATATTTATTATAGCAAACAGTACAAAATATTGTGTTTTTTTCAAAATTGTCGCTCTTTTTTTGTTTATAGCGCAAAAAATAAAAACTGCAGTGGCGATCGAATACCACCAAAAGGAAGCTCTATTTGTGGGGGAAAAAGGATGTCAAGTTTTGTTTGGGTGCAGCGTCGCATGACCACGTAATTATCAGTTAAAGCGACGCAGTGCCGAATTGCAAAAAGTGCTCTGGTCATTCAGCAGCCAAATCTTCCGTGGCTGAAGCGGTTAACTATCACGAAAAGAAAGCTCTATTTGTGTGACCAAAAAAAAAAGGATTAAAAAATGTAATTTGGGTGCAAAGTTGCATGACCACACAATTGTCATTCAAAGTGCGACAAGCGCAGAAAGCTGACAATTGGCCTGGGCAGGTAGGGTATAAGTGCCCGGTATTGAAACGGTTAATGGAATGTAAGTTAATGTCTAAAAAAAAAAAGGGCGCCAAGGTGCGTTAATGACGCAGAGCGCTTTGTGGTGGTACAGAAAAGAAGAAAGGGGTTTATCAAAGCGGAGCTTTCATCCGTTTCGTTACGTCTGCACCATTTCTTATTGGGGGGGGGGGGGGGGCGAATTCGGGAAGTGCAGTCTACAGTCTAGATCCGTGACACTTATCAAAGGACATGTGGAGTCGCAGGAAATCGATGGCACGCCGATTGTGACATCATCAAAGTGGCTTTTTCCTTCTGGGTAGATGAAAGTCGGGAGCGAGCAGCTGTTATTTTATCAGCACTGGCAGGAACATCAGCCCCCCCCACCCCCCCTTTGTAATTAAATTGGCCCAGCTGTTCCCGAGTATCGGAATTTCCCCGCTCGCCTCCGACTTACTGAAAGAGAGAAGCAAATAGAGAACAGGTTGGCGATTCCGATCAGGAAGCGTAGAGCCGTGCCAGACAAAGAATCGCTGTACGCACGTTACACGATCCGCTTTTACTATTGGGGCAGGCCATGTCTCACTAATAAAAAACAAATTGTTTACCGATGGCTTCCGATGTTCACGTTCCATGAAAGCAAAGGGCAGACGGCAGATGTATCATTCCGCGTTATCTCTCTCGTCTCGCCGCTTGCAGTAAACATTGGCGCTACATCTGACGTCTAATCTCATCCCTGAGGGGGCCAGACATATTTTTCTGCAGAGGTGCGTTCCAAAACAATGTTACGTGCGTCGGCTCATTGCGGTGCTCTTCGACTTGAACGGCCCCCCTCAACGCACTAAGGCAGCGCCAACGCACAGGAACGCACTGCTGTTTTTGTGGCGCACTGTCGAAAACGGCGCCACGGTGCCCAAGCCAGGTCGTTCATTCGAATTGGCTGTTTTAACCACTTCAGCCCCGGAAGGTTTTACCCCCCCTTAATGACCAGGCCATTTTTCACGATACGGCACTGCATTACTTTAGCTGACAATTGCGCGGTCGTGCGACACTTTACCCCAATATTATTGGTGTCCTTTTTTTCCCCTCACCAATAGAGCTTTCTTTTGGTGGTATTTGATCCCCTCTGCGGTTTTTATTTTTTCCGCTATAAACAAAAAAAGACAATTTTGAAAAAAAAAATATATATCTTTTACTTTATGCTATAAAACATACCCAATAAAAAAATGTAAAAAATCGAATTTCTTCATCAATTTAGGCCAATGTGTATTCTGCTACATATTTTCGGTAAAATAAAAAACCCCAATAAGCGTAAATTGATTGGTTTGCACAAAAGTTATCGTGTCTACAAACTATGGGATGGATTTATGGAATTTTTTTTTACTAGTAATGGCGGCGATTAGCGATTTTTAGCGGGACTGCAACGTTGCGGCGGACAAATCAGACACCTGTGACATTATTACAGTGATCAGTGATAACAATATGCACTGTTACTGTACTAATGACACTGGCAGGGAAGGGGTTAACACCGGGGGGGTGATCAAAGGGTTAAGTGTGTCCCTAGGGGGTGCTTGCTTACTGTGTGGGGGATGGGCTCACTGGATGAACACAGAGCTCTGTATCAGAACAGGGATCTGCCTTGTTTACATAGGCAGAACCCCGTCCTGCCTCTCTGTGGAGCAATCGCAGGTGGCCGGCGGATATCGCGTTCGCCGGACCCCCTCTGGCCAATCAGTGCCCCCCCCGCTGTCTATTGCATGAAATGACGTGCAGGTATGTTGTTTCATGCAATAGAGCCATATATATACTGCGGCTGGCCGGCAAGTGGCTAATGCAATGTGAGTTAATGCGTGATTGTAAACCTCAGACATGAAATATGAACGAAGCATATCTCCCTATAGTGTGTACTTATCTCAATCCAGAGCACTAAGTGTCATTTCCGTCTGCTGCCCCGTTCCTCTCTTATCAGCATCAATCACTGCTGACAATTTTTCCTTACACCAAGAGATAAACAGGTGACAGGGGAGGGAGCTCCAGCACACAGCCTGTGATTGACAGCCTCAGCTCATTTACCCACCTGATGTTTGCATAACTCCTCCCATGACCCAGCCCACTGCTTAGATCAGGGCTGAGGGTTGCAAAAAGGAGCACTGAGGCCGGGTGCTGTGATGTTTTTAGCAAGCTATGTACAAAAACTGCCTACCAGCCACCATCCGCCTACATTACATAAAGAAGAACAGAGACCCAGTGATGATGATGTGACTGGGTCTAAAAAGAGGTATGACTGGGGAAGAAGGCAACATTTAGGCAGAATAAACTTCAGCTTTAATATGTTTCTTAGCAAAGGTTTCCTTTAACACCTTCCCACCTGGCCCACAATGATGGCCAGGTAGGAGAACTGTTGTTTTGGGAGGACTTCATATGACATCCTCCCAGAATGTGCCGCTTGCATGGCCCGGCGGCACGATCTGTCACTGAACACAGCTGATGACTGATCAGTGTACTGTACTGGGCTACTGCCAATACCATGTGATTGCTGTGACCAATCACAACAGGTCACATGACAATGGTAAACAATGGGTGGCTTTCTTTCATGCCATCTATTGTATACAATTGTGTTGCTAGCTGTGATTGGTCACAGTGATCACATGGTACAGACAGGGCCAACCACAGCCCATCTTTACTATGTGATTAGCTTTGGCCAATCACAGCTAATCGCAACAAAAGACATTGAATGAACCAGTTTCATTCTGTAAAAATGGTTGCTTATATATAAGCAATTAAAATTTGTGCAAAAAACAAAACATAAAAAAAAAACTATTAAATGTTTTTGGGTCCCTGATCACCGCCACACCAGTTATATGATAACGGTGTACTTCACTTTCCTCATTTTCCAAATAATTGTGACAAAAAAATGATAACTTCAAAAAACTCGCCATACCTCTTACTAAATACCTTGGACTGGCTACTTCCAAAAAGGGGTCATTTGGAGGATATTTGTACTGTCCCGATATTTGGGGCCTCAATAAATGAGATTGGCTGTCAGTACATCAGGATTGATCAATTTTCAGATATATACTGTATACTATGATGTGTGGACTAAAAAATGTAGCAGAATACATTTAAATGAACTAAATCTATGAAATGTATGTAAGTACTTGGTGGAGAAATCCTTGTTGGCAAGCACAGTGGTAAGACGTTTCTTGTAGTTGGTTGCCAGGTTTGCACACATCTCAGGAAGGATTTCGGTCCACTTCTCTTTACAGACCTTCTCTAAAGTTTCTTGGCTGACGCCTGGCAACTCAAAGTTTCAGCTCCCTCCATAACTTTTATGGCTAGGCCACTCCATGACCTTAATGTGTTTCTTCTTGAGCCACTCCTTTGTTGCCTTGGCCGTGTGTTTTGGGTCATTGTCATGCTGGAAGACCATCCATGACCCATCTTCAGTGTTCTGGCTCAGGGAAGAAGGTTGTCATCCAAGATTTTACACTACATGGTCCTGTCCACTGGCCCCTCAATGCGGCAAAGTCAGCCTGTACCTTTAGCAGAAACTGAAACTGAGCTGCAGCACGGTGGCCAAGACCATACAGCGGTTTAACAGGACAGGTTCCACTCAGAACAGGCCTCACCATGGTTGACCAAAGAAGTTGAGTGCACGTGCTCAGCGTCATATCCAGACGTTGTCTTTGGGAAATAGATGTATGAGTGCTGCCAGCATTTCTGCAGAGGTTGAAGGGGTGGGGGGGTCAGCCTATCAGTGCTCAGACCATACACCGCACACTGCATCAAATTGGTCTGCATGACTGTCGTCTCAGAAGGAAGCCTCTTCTAAAGATGATGCACAAGAAAGCGCGCAAACAGTTTGCTGAAGACAAGCAGACTAAGGACATGGATTACTGGAACCATGTCCTGTGGTCTGATGAGACCAAGATAAACTTATTTGGTTCAGATGGTGTCAGGCGTGTGTGGTGGCAACCAGGTGAGCAGTACAAAGACAATTGTGTCTTGCCTACAGTCAAGCATGGTGGTGGGAGTGTCATGGTCTGGGGCTGTATGAGTGCTGCCGGCACTGGGGAGCTACAGTTCATTGAGGGAACCATAAATGCCAACATGTACTGTGACATACTGAAGCAGAGCATGATCCCCTCCCTTCTGAGACTGGGCCGCAGGGCAGTATTCCAACATAACGACTCCAAACACACCTCCAAGATGACCACTGCCTTGCTAAAGATGAGGGTAAAGTTGATGGACTGGCCAAGCATGTCTCCAGACCTAAACCCTATTGAGCTTCTGTGGGGCATCCTCAACAGAAGGTGGAGGAGCGCACGGTCTATAACATCCACCAGGTCCGTGATGTTGTCATGGAGGAGTGGAAGAGGACTTCAGTGGCAACCTGTGAAGCTCTGGTGACCTCCATGCCCAAGAGGGTTAAGGCAGTGCTGGAAATTAATGGTGGCCACACAAAATATTGACACTTTGGGCCCAATTTGAACATTTTCACTTAGGGGTGTACTCACTTTTGTTGCCAGCGGTTTAGACATTAATGGCTGTGTGTTGAGTTATTTTGAGGGGACAGCAAATTTACACTGTTATACAAGCTGTACACTCACTACTTTACATTGTAGCAAAGTGTCATTTCTTCAGTGTTGTCACATGAAAAGATAGAATAAAATATTTACAAAAATGTGAGGGGTGTACTTACTTGTGTGAGATACTGTATACATGTATACAGGTGTTACAGATCACATCTGTTCCCTCATCATGCAAAATGCAAACACAGCTGAAAATAGAGAGCAGGGAAATAAATCATCTGATCTCCATATCACCGCACACCCTCCATCCTGAGATTTTACACAAACTTCAAAGAATCGTGAACTCTGGAGGTTTGTAAGGGGAAGTTGTCATGAGAGGGATCAGATCTGTCATTCCCGACACCCTTCTCTCTGTCTTTATTTGCTGCATGCTTGCTCCAGGCCAGTGACTCATCTCCAGTTTTTTAACTCTCCAGAACCTCCCTATGTTCTCTATGAGCTCCATTAAAGCAGCACACTCCTGTGAGCCTAGGCCACCAGTGTCACAGTCTATAGAAGCCACGAAATGCGTCAGTAAGGGGCCTATGTGCTGAAGTCATGCCGCCGCTTCCATGTGTTTGGAGTGGCGGCCACCACTGTAAGTGCACCTACCCATGTTTTACTATGCTGTAATACTTTTATGGATTTTTATAGTCAATAAATACTACTATCCACTTTCAGCTCCAGAAGATTCACCCTTCTTCATGACCAGGCCATTTTTTGCGATACGGCACTGTGTTACTTAACCGCTTACCGACCAGCCACCGCAGTTTCACTGCGTCAGAATGGCACGGCTGTCCGAAACTACGTTATGTTTCGTCACTTCACCCTGTGGCCACTAGAGGCGCGCGCCCGCTGCTCTCCCCCAGAGCCGATGCGAGTGCCTGGCGGTTCACGATCACCGCGGGGCTCCCGCGATCGCCGCTGACACACCGAGAACCGGGATCTGTGTGTGTGAAAACACACAGTTTCCGGTTCTCTGAGAGGAGAAGAGACAGATCGTCTGTTCATACAGAGTATAAACAGCGATCTGTCATCTCCCCTACACAGTCCCCTCCCCCCTTCAGTTAGAACACACACTAGGGAACACAATTAACCCCTTGACCGCCCCTTAGTGTTAACCCCTTCACTGCCAGTGACATTTTTACAGTAATCGATGCATTTTTATAGCAATGATCGCTGTATAAATGACACTGGTCCCAAAAATGTGTCAAAAGTGTCCGATGTGTCCTCCATAATGTCGCAGTCCCAATAAAAAACGCAGATTGTCACCATTACTAGTAAAAAAAATAATAATCCCCTATCCCCTATTTTGTAGACACTATAACTTTTGCGCAAACCAATCAATATATGCTTATTGCGATTTTTTTTACCAAAAATATGTAGAAGAATACGTATCGGCCTAAACTGAGGAAAAAAATCGTTTTTTTATATATTTTTTGGGGATATTTATTATGGCAAAAAGTAAAAAATATTGCGATTTTTTTTCAAAATTGTCGGTCTTTTTTTGTGTATAGCGCTAAAAATTAAAACAGCAGAGGTGATCAAATGCCACCAAAAGAAAGCTCTATTTGTGGTAAAAAAAGGATGTCAATTTTGTTTGCGTGCAACGTCGCACGACCGCGCAATTGTCAGTTAAAGCGACGCAGTGCCGAATAGCAAAAAATGCTCTGGTCAGGAAGGGGGTAAAATCTTCCGGGGCTGAAGCGGTTAAACTAACTAATGCAACCCTGTACCCAAATAAACTTTAAGTCCTTTTTTTCCCCACAAATAGAGCCTTCTTTTGGTGGTATTTGATTGTGGTTTTAATTTTTTGCACTATAAACAAAAAAAGAGCAACAATTTTGAAAAAAAACTATATTTTTTACTTTCTGCTAGAAAACATATCCAATAAAAAAATGTAAAAAATTGAATTTCTTTATCAGTTTAGGCCAATATGTATTCTGCTACTTATTTTTGGTAAAAACAAAATCCCAATAAGCGTTTATTGATGGGTTGGCGCAAAAGTTATAGAGTCTACAAACTATGGGATATACAGCATGGTCCACAAAGGAAAGGGGAAATGGTGATGAGCGCTGGGGCTTTGTGACACCCAAAAAAAGTCATACACAGTAATGAAAATATAAAACAAACATTTATTGAAAAAGCTAAAATGTCACCTCTATCAGTGCAACTATGGGATATATTTTTGGAATTCTTATTTATTTATTTGTTTTTTTCGTAATGGCGGCGATCAGCAAATTATAGCGGGACTGCGATATTGCGGCGGACAAATCGGACACCTAACTGACACTTTTGACATTTTTTGGGAACCAGTGACACTAATACAGTGATCAGTGCTAAAAATATGCACTGTCACTGTACTAATGACACTGGCACTTGCATCGAAGGAGTTAACATCAGGGGTGATCAAAGTGTTAAATGTGTTCCTAGGGAGTGCTTTCTAACTGTGGGGGAGGTGCTTGTACTGTGGGAAGGCAGAGATCTGTGTTTCTGCTTTGCAAAAACACAAGATCGTTGCCTTCCCTTGTCATAGACTGCCGTTCTGCCTGTGCCTTGAACAATCGGCAGGTCCCAGCGGACCCACTAATTGGCTCCCACTGTGTCCAATCACAGCGAGAGCGGGTCGCAAACGGCACGCGTACACACCCCAGACCCGGAGGTGCAGAACCACGTGTTATGGTACAGACTCCTGACCTGAACCCCATAAAACAGTGCACAAAGAAAGGTCCATAAAGACATGGATGAGCGAGTTTGGGGTAGAGGAACTTGACTGGCCTTCACAGAGCCCTGACCTCAACCCAATAGAACACCTTTGGGATGAATTAGGAGCGGAGACTGTGAGCCAGGCCTTCTCATCCAACATCAGTGCCTGACCTCACAAATGCACTTCTGGAAGAATGGTCAAACATTCCCATAGACACACTCCTAAACCTTGTGGACAGCCTTCCCAGAAGAGTTGAAGCTGTTATAGCTGCAAAGGGTGGGCCAACTCAATATTGAACCCTACGGACTAATCCTGGCCATACACTATGCAAAAAATCGGCCGAACACATTTTCGAAAAACGAACGTTCGACCATGACCGCAAACGATCGTGCCATCATGTAATGACCGATAAATTGTTCAGTGGACATGAATAAATAATTTTTTGTTCGTTTTTTTACATATACCTAGTGCAGACAGTTCGAACGGGAAACACATTAACCTTGCAATTTATCGTACGTTCGGCAGAAATTTTCCAAACTTCCCGTTTGTTTTTTTTCCACAAAAACGTCACAAACGATTATCGATTTGTGCCCATTAACATGCCGAAAAACGAACGAAGTGTCTATACGAACGATTTTTCGGACGATTTTTCGTATAGTGTATGGCCAGCATTAGACTGGGATGTCATTAAAATTCATGTGCATGTAAAGGCAGGTGTCCCAATACTTTTGACAATATAGTGTATATACATTTACATAGTGTGTATATATATATATATATATATATATATATATATATATATATATATATATATATATTTATATTTATAAAATTAACATAAACAAGGAAGATTTCATTGTGTTATTTGCATTTTGTTTTTTTTGTTTTTTTGATCTTTTTTTATCTTTTTTTATGCGTTTTACTTTTTTCACTTATTAAATTTTTTCTTTTCTGTAAGAAAAAAAAGAAATAACAACAATGAGGGGCTGATTTCTGGCATAAGAATAGATACAGAACAGCCATTTAAAGCCCATGTGTGCTTGACCCTTTTGCTGACCGGGTTTTTTTTTGTTGTTGTTTTGTTTTGTTTTTTTACACAAGATAAAATGCACATGTTTGACCCTATAATAATTTAAAACTCACTGAAATTTTACATATTGTCAGTAAAACAGAAGACCTGTAAAATAAAAAGATGATAGTTGAAAATTTTTATGTTGCACGATATTTGCACAGCTGCTTATCAAACCTATATTTTCAGTAAGATATTTAAAAAAGTTAAATTTAGTGAACACAAATACAATAAAATCCCTGTTTTTTTTGTTTTTTATATATATATATATATATATATATATATATATATATATATATATATATATATATATTTATTATTATTATTATTATACAGGATTTATATAGCGCCAACAGTTTACGTAGCGCTTTACAACTTGAGGGTAGACAGTACAAATACAATACACTTTGATACAGTAGGAATCAGAGGGCCCTGCTCCTTAGAGCTTACAATCTAAGAGGGAAGGTCAAAAGATACAAGAGGTAATAACTGTGGGTGATGTGCTGATTGAGAAGATAAATGTACAGTTGTTAGGTGGGGGCCAGATAGGCTTCTCTGAAGAGATGAGTTTTCAGGGATCGTCTGAAAGTGGATAAAGTAGGAGAAAATCGGACGGATTGGGGAAGAGCATTCCAGAGGATGGGGGAGGCTCTGGAGAAGTCCTGAAGGCGAGCATGGGATGAGGTGACAAGGGAGTTTGAGAGCAGGAGGTCTTGGGAGGAGCGAAGAGAACTATTAGGTTGGTATTTTGTGACTAGGTTAGAGATGTAGCTGGGGGCCAGGTTGTGGATGGCTTTGTAAGTTATAGTTAGTATCTTGAATTTAATTCGGTGACTGAGTGGCAGCCAATGGAGGGATTGGCAGAGAGGTGAAGCAGACGCTGAGCGGTTTGTGTGGTGGATGAGCCTGGCAGCAGAGTTCATGACGGACTGAAGTGGGGATAGCCTATTTAGAGGTAAACCAATGAGGAGGGAGTTGCAGTAGTCGAGGCGAGAGATGACCAGGGAGTGGATTAGAAGCTTTGTGGTGACATTGGTTAGGAAGGGGCGTATCTTGGAGATGTTGCGGAGATTGAGGCAGCAAGCTTTGGATAGTGATAGAAGGTGGGGTCCATATATATATATATATATATATATATATAAAAGATGACATTGTACAAAAAATAGATGCCAAACATCTCAAGCCAAAAAATTGTCTGTGCCCCTTAGGCCCCTTTCATACTGTTGGACTGTACAGGTCCGCCTGTCAGTTTTGTCGGTGGACCAGAACGGGCGCTCCATGTTAGCCTATGGAGCGACAGATGTCAGCGGTGACATGTCCGCTGACAACCGACCCGGTCCGATCCCCTTAAATCAGACGGATGGCCCTACGTTCACATCGGGTGAGATCATGCTGTCTGTTTTTCGTCCGATCCCTCCATAGGCAGCAGCGGCGCTCAACAAGCCCCTCCCCGCTCAGTGAGCAGAGAGGGACCTGTCATCCACCGGCTCAGTGGAGATCAACGGAGAAATCTCCCTCTGAGCTGGCAGACTCTGGCGGACTCCGTGGCAGAGGATCCGCCTGGTGTGAATGAAGCCTTACCTAACAAATTAGTATACTCAATATTGTCCACAAAATTTCTTTACAGGTTGTTTAAAGTTAATCATAAATAATTGCTCTAGAATAGTTTCTCTCACTTTGGCGTTCACAGAGAAACCCAATATGTGTTACCTCCTTGCTTACGTGCACATCTGTGTAATGGGTGCATGGATTTTTAGGTAAGGTTTTTTACATTTTATTTTTTTTTTCATTGATTTTATCTAGCTATATTTTTATTTCATTTTTTTTTAAATTTCAATTAACTACTAGGTAAGCCCACTATGTGATAGTATTTTGCAGTGACAAGTTCTCTTTATAGAGACATAATACCTCTAATATCTCCTTTGCACTGGAGGGGGTCAGATCACACGAGGGGAACTTGCATTTTTGCCATTGGTAGAAGTGATTTCCCCCTTCTACAATAAAAAGGCTTAAATGCATATTCCTAAAAAAAGCTAAATTTCCAGATTTTCACCAAAATTTCATGGAAATAAAATAGTTAATTCCATCCATTCCTAGTGGAGTTGTCTTAAAGATTTGTCAAAAAGTTTTAGCTTTGTATGGTTTAATACAGGGTTCTCCAAACTTTCTAAACAGGGGACTAGTGTACTGTCCCTCAGACTTTAGGGGGGCCAGACTTTGGTCATTGGGAGTAGAAATGGTCTCTAAGTCAGTGGAAATAAAGATGTCCCATCTTTGGTGTCAGTGGGGGGAATTGTGCCCCATCATTGGTGTTATTGGGCCGATTTGTTGGTCTCATTAGGAAGAATTGTGCCCCATCCTTGGTGTCATTGGGCCTAACTGTTGGTGTCATTGGGAGGAATTGTACCACATTGTTGGTGCCATTGGGCCCAATTGCTGGTGTCATGGGAAGGAATTGTGCTCCTTACTTGGTGTCATTGGGAGGAATTGTGCCCGATCGTTGGCGTCATTGGGCCCAACTGTTGGTGTCATTGGGAGGAATTGTGCCCCTTCACTGGTCACAGTAGGGTTGGGGGGGGATTATGCCCCATTGTTGGTATCAGTGGATGAAATAGTGCCCCAAGGACCGGATTAAATAAAGCGAAGGGCCGCAGTTTGGAGACCACCGGTTTAATAGAACAATGCCATCTTACTCATTAGGCTCATAAAAATGGATCTTGTTGTCAATGCCAATTCAAAAAAAAAAAATCACTGTATTTCTAATTTAAGGTATGCTCTTTATTCCAATAATAATAATTAAAAAAAAACAGAGGACATGTCTGTGGCAACAATTAAAATAAATCTCTTAACTGAAAGTTATGATATAGTAGGATATAAAAAAAAGTTGCTAAAAAGTTTTTGCAAAGCTAGCATTGATATGTGCTATGGCCTTCCAATGGTTCCTATTTAGATTTATGAAGGGATATGGTAAGGTTGTGGTCTGCTGTATCTGGGTAGAATTGTTTTTCCTTTTGTTCTGCATGTTACTTGCTGGGTACCTAAATCTGAGTACAATGGATTCCCATTCCAAAATTTTGGTAATATAAATGCTTCATTGATCATAGGATTAGCACATCCTGCCTTAGCTAGTTGTGGACATTGGAAAAGAAAAAGAATTTACGAATTTTCGAATTTATGAATTGCGATCATAACGAATGACCCAAAAAAAGGGAAAAAAAAAAAATGAAACGAAAACGAACACATTTTTAATCAGCGCACATGTCTATTGATTATCAGTGCAGCCTCATCAGTGCCATTTAGTGCCCATAAGTGCAGCTTATCAGTGCCACGTATCATTTCCCATCAGTGCTACCTCATCATTGCCCATCAGTGCCCATCTGTGCGGCCTCATCAACGCACATCAGTGAAGAAGAAAAATGACTTTCTTGCAAAATTGCAAAATTTTATAACAGAAACCAAGAAAAATGTTTTTGTTTTAAAAAATGATGGTCTTTTTTCATTTGTTTAGCAAAAAATAAAAAACCCAGTGGTGATTGCCGTATTTATCGGCATATAACACGCACCTTCATTTTAGGAGGGAAGTTTCAGGAAAAAACTCAAATTTTAAATAAAGAACTTTGAAGCAAAATGGTCAGTGCCCATCAATGCAGCCTCACCATTGCCCATCAATACAGCTTGATCAATGCCATCTGCAGCTTCCCAATTGCCCATCAATGCAGCCTGATCAATGCCCATCTACAGCCTAACAATTGCCCATCTGCAGCCTGATCAATGCCCATATGCAGCCTCACCATTACCATGAATGCAGCCTGATCAGTGTCCATCTGCAGACTCACCTCAGGTTACTGCTGCCTCAGGGGAGATGGAGGGGGGGCGGGAGGAGCGCCGTCAGATTACATACAGCGAGAATCTCCTGTATACTCTGCGGCCTCTTTAATACATAGTCCCGCCTCCTGGACCGGCTTCTATGATAGACAGAACACTGCTCCAATGCCGGCCCAGGAGACGGGACTTACTATTACAGAGGCCGCTGAGTAAGCAGGAGATTCTAGATGCATATATTCTGATGGCGATCGTCCCGTCCCCTCCCCGTTCCCTCCTAGGCAGCCCAAATTGCAGTATCAGCATATAATACACACACACTATTTGTACCCGATTTTCAGGGTGGAAAGGTACGTGTTGTACACCAATAAATATAGTAAATACCACCAAAAGAAATCTCTATCTGTGTATGTATATATATATATATATATATATATATATATATATATATATATATGTATAGTATTAGTTTGTTCTTGACAGTCATTAACAGGATAAAGAGGACCATAGCAAAAATGTAAAAATTGCTCTGGTCCATAGTGGACGCACAGGTGTGTGAGAGCTGAACTGGTTAAAGTCCATCTAAAACCTTTCTGTTTTGTACTCCCCAAGCAGCAACAGCGGAAGTGCCGGGGAGGAAAGTTTTTCTCTAAAAGTGTAAACTTTCAGTGAAACATGTAATAGACGAGTAGCAAAAAAGAATAGGATAAAGACATACAATGTACAAATTTGTTCAGTGGGTGGCCCTGCCTGTCCTCCCGACATATCCTGATTAAAAAAATTGAAGGAGCCAGGCAGAAAATTTTCGGCAGAAAAGCAGCGGCATCCAATTAGATGCAGCCTCTGTTCAGGTATATTGACAGCCAGCTGTCAAAATACAAAAGGCGAAGCAAGGAATTCATTACAGCATGGATGGAGGAATCCGTTTTTCTTTTTTTTTTTTGCAGGCTAAACAAAATAAAAGTATCAGTGTATGACTAGCTTGAAGCAAAAAGTCCAAAGATCTGAGGTTTTAGTTACTAATAAAGAAAGCAGAATGTATCATTATAATGGTCCTCAGCAGGGCTTTTTTTCTCAGAGAATAGGTGCAGGAACTCCCCCTTTCTGAGCCACCCCTTTTCTCCGTCCCCTACCCACCTCCGAGTACCATTCCTTGGTGCCACCCCCCTACCCACCTCTGAGCACCATTCCTTGGTTCCACCCCCCTACCCACCTCTGAGCACCGTTCCTCCCAGTACTGCCCTTTTACAGACCCACTTATTTTGTGGTGGTAAGTAACTTAGATCCCTTACAGCCAGTAACAATAGAGCCCCCCCCCCCCACCCCAGCAACAATAAACTCCTGCCAGCAACAACAGATCTCCTCACAGGCAGCATCAATAGACTCTCCGGCAGCCAACAACAATAGGCTCCTCCATCAACAGTAGCAACAATTGACCATCCAGCAACATAAGACGCACTCCCAGCAACAGTAGGTCCCCTATCAACAATAGATCCCCCCGTTTGAATAGATTCCCTTCAGCTAGAATCAATAGACCTTGCAGCATACCCCAGCACCCCTTGCCATTAGATACTATCAGTCCTGGAGGTGCCAGAACTGTGTTCCGGCTGAAAAAAAGCTCTGGTTCTCGGTATCTACCACTTCTTATATCTCCTGGTGGTGGTCATGGTGGTGTTGGAAATGTTATATCTAGTTCCCCCTCGCGTCTAGTATACCTCCATACTGATTGCCTACTGGCATGTCAACGCTCAGAGCTAGCCTGGGGAAGAACTTTTCCTCAGCAATTCGGAAGATCAGTATAATACACATTAAACTCTTCTACAAGCTTGCCTACCTACAGGTGGTCTACTACAATACAAGCTAAGCTCCCTGTCTTCATAAATTAACTCTGTCTATATGAAAAGAAGGTCACTGTAAGGAGGTTAGCATGTATAATGCCGCATACACACAGTCGGAATTTCCGACAACAAATGTTCGATGGGAGCTCGTTGTCGGTAATTCCGACCGTGTGTAGGCTCCATCGGACATTTGTTGTCGGAATTTCCGACAACAAAAATTTGAGAGCTGGATCCCAAATTTTCCGACAACAAAATCCGTTGTCGGAAATTCGGAGCGTGTGTAGACAATTCCGACGCACAAAATTCCACGCATGCATGGAATCAAGCGGAAGAGCCGCACTGGGCTACTGAACTTCATTTTTCTTGGCTCGTCGTATGTGTTGTACGTCACCGCGTCCTTGACGTTTGGAATTTCCGACAACATTTCTGCGACCGTGTGTATGCAAGACAAGTTTGAGCCAACATCCGTCGGAAAAAAACCCACGGTTTTGTTGTCGGAATGTCCGAGCGTGTGTACGCGGCATTAGAGTTTGATGACACAGTGATGTTTTGACGTCCTAAATGAGAGCTGAGTCCATCACACCTAACTTACCTACAACCTGCCCTTGAGAAATAGTGGTGTGAACCTCCTGCGCTACCAATACATGAAGATAAAACCCAATACTCCTACCAATGTGCTTGAAAAGAACGTATAATGATTACAGTGACTTCCAGCTGCTGCTAAAACACAAATGAAATCAAATATGAATCAAGAAAAAGTGTATCGCCGCTGTGGATTTAATAATAATGTGCAAATTGGCAAAAAAACATATGAAGTGCTTATGTGATATTGCAAATCCTCCAAATAAAGTCCAAGCTGCTAAAACTTCACCTATAATCAATCATACATTTTTTAAAATGCATAATACAACAACATAAAACAATAAAGTTCATAATTTAGTCCTTTCAGAATATTTCTTCAAATATGTATTACTCTTGGTCACCCGCGATATACACTGATCAGCCATAACATTATGACCACCCACCTAATATTGAGTAAGGCCCCCATTTTTTTTAAAACAGCCCTGACCCATTAAGGAATGGACACCAAAGTAACATCCACATGAATGGCAGGACCCAAGGTTTCCCAGCAGAACATTGCCCAAAGCATCACACTGGCTATGCCAACTTGCCTTTTTATATCGCATCCTGATGCCACCTCTTCCCCAGGTAAGTGACGCACACCCCCCCGGCCATCCACATGAAAATGAAAACGTGATTCATCAGACCAAGCCACCTTCTTCCATTGCTCCGTAGTCCAGTTCTGATGTTCATGTGACCATTGTAGAAGCTTTTGGCTGTAGACATGGGTCATCATGAGCTTCACAGCCCCCTAACAAACTGCGATGCCCATTTTATTCTGCTTTCACCACATCAACTTCATGGACAACATGTTCACTTGCTGCCTAACATATCCTGCCGATTTTCAGATGCCATTGTAATGAGATTTTCCCTTTACCTGTCAGTGGTCATATTGTTATGGCTGATCGGTGTACATATCCCACACCTTTGTGAATCACACAATAATCATACCTCCCAACTTTTTGAGATGGGAACAAGGGACATCTATCAGCAAAAGTATGCAGGTGTAGGACACACCCCTTGCCACGCCCCTTTAAAGGAGAATTGTACAAAAAAACAAGATTGGTTAAACCCACAAGTGTTTTTTTTTATTACCACTACTATTCCTTTATATTGGCTTTTGGAATTTACAAATGCAGCAATTTAGAAATCAGATGAAAGGTTTAGCGCTGGAAAACACTTTTTGAAAGATAAAAAGTGCATTTTATATACATCTATCAGACCAAAATGAGGGACAATTGAGAAGGAATGAGGGACAGAGGGACATTGCTCCAAATCAGGGACAGTCCCTCGAAATCAGGGACAGTTGGGAGCTATGCAATAATATCTGTGTTTTAGGACACCACATGCTTCCTTCAGGCTCCCAAAACTCTCACCTCCAGTTTAGAATTAACCAGCTTATATAATCAGATTCTCCAAAAGACTACTTCAGCCTCCGTCCACAGGGGTCTCCTCTATAACACCAATTCACATCTCCAAGAAATATATAAGGTGCTGGCCGCATGAATTCCTAAAACCTTTTAAAGGCACAGTACCTTATATATTTTCCAGGAGATGTGAATTTGTGTTCCAAGGGAGACCCCTGTGGACGGAGGCTGAAGTGGTCTTTTTGAGAGGTCCAGATACAACGTCCAAAGCGTCCAAAGAGTAGCTAATGCATTTCAGGGGTTCAAAAATGTCCCCTTCATCAGCGCTGGATTGGAAACAATGTGAATGTGGTGCTTCAGTTTTCATTTTTGGAAACAGTCAAAACCCAACAGAGGTTCTCACCCTCTCTCTATATATTCAGTGGTTCAAAAGAACAAGTTTTGGGTTGAGTTCAAAGACCAAGAGGAAATGAACCGAGGTGGAGTCTGCCCACCCGATGTCAGACCACAGTAGACAATGGTTACGGTAGTCAAGCCAAGGTAAGATGAGGGTGTGCTCTAAAGGTAGACTGATATCTGATTTGTTGCTCTGGTTTACAGAACTTTCATTCCCTCATTGAATTTTATTGAACACCATTGTTTCTTTAATAGCAAACTTTTTTTCCTCCTGGATTCAGCTTGTTCCTCCTGGAAGACCGAGGCAATCGTAGATCTCCCTGTGCTTCCTGGTGCCTACATAGACCCAGACATCTTGAATCGTGTTGTTGGGCAGACTTGTTTGATGAATTCAGCCAGGGGTTTGTCTTTTTCTTCTCAGCACCATATGCATAACAAACTAATGCAGGAGCACAGTGCCTTGGCTTGCAGCGGAGTAGCTGACAGATATCATATGTTCTGCTGGCACAAGTACAAAGGGGTTCCAGACGTTTGATCTACTGTCTTAAAGTTATATGCAAAATCTGATAATTGGGTCAGGAAGGAGAAAAGAACTTATTAGAGGAGCCATTTTCATTTCCTTTTCTTATTTGTTCCTCTTTTGTTTCATCTGTCGGCTCTTGTTGTGCCTTGGTCTGTTGTATGTTATGTCATGGTTATGTTAAACGGACACAACTAGGTGACAGACATGACTCCCCATAAGCTCAACATTCTGCATTTTGACAAGTCTCAAGGCTTCCTTTTTTTTTTGCATTCTTTATTTAGAAATGCTTCAATATAGTACAGATTATACAGGTTACAGGGGCTAAGCAGAAAGTCTGCTGCAAGCAGGAGGAGAAATTCCTCAGTCCCTCCTACCAAGAGATAAGACTGAAATTATGTACCTTTAAAGTGGGCCACAAGGTGAGAAAGTGCAGTGCAAACCCACCCATCTATCCATGACTCTATGCTTTATTTTGTGGAGAAATCACTTTGTGGACCCCCCCCCCCCCCCTAGTGTTTCTAGGTGCAGCCATCTTGAGTAAGGGCAGAGGTATCATGTAGCATACCTGCCCTTAACACAGACATGCAGGCAGGAGGGTGTGCTTAGCTGATAAAGTCCCTCCTCCCCTCCTCAAGACTCCTGGGATGTATGGCATCATTTTGGCCTAGGCCAGAAACCAGGAAGCAAATGAAGAAATGTAAAAAAAAAAGTTTAAAACAAGTACCATACACACACACCCCAATTTAAGAGTGAAGTTTCAGGGAAAAAAACTTTTTTTTTTAAAATAAACCACTTTGAAGCAAAATAATGGTCAGTGAGCATCAATGCCGCCTGATCTGTGCCCATCTGCTGCTTCAGTGCAGCCTGATCTGTGCCCATCTTCAGCCTGATCTGTGCCCATCTTCAGCCTGATCTGTGCTCATCTGCAGCCTGATCTGTGCCCATCTGCAGCCTGATCTGTGCCCATCTGCAGCTTCAGTGCAGCCTGATCTGTGCCCATCTGCAGCCTAAACTGTTCCCATCTGCAGCCTGATCTGTGCCCATCTGCAGCTTCAGTGCAGCCTGATCTGTGCCCATCTTCAGCCTGATCTGTGCCCATCTGCAGCCTGGTCTGTGCCCATCTGCAGCCTGATCTGTGCCCATCTGCAGCCTGATCTGTGCCCATCTGCAGCTTCAGTGCAGCCTGATCTGTGCCAATCTGCAGCCTGATCTGTTCCCCTCTGCAGCCTGATCTGTGCCCATCTGCAGCTTCAGTGCAGCCTGATCTGTGCCCATCTTCAGCCTGATCTGTGCCCATCTGCAGCCTGATCTGTGCCCATCTTCAGCCTGATCTGTGCCCATCTGCAGCCTGATCTGTGCCCATCTTCAGCCTGATCTGTGCCCATCTTCAGCCTGATCTGTGCTCATCTGCAGCCTGATCTGTGCCCATCTGCAGCCTGTTCTGTGCCCATCTGCAGCTTCAGTGCAGCCTGATCTGTGCCCATCTGCAGCCTAAACTGTGCCCATCTGCAGCCTGATCTGTGCCCATCTGCAGCTTCAGTGCAGCCTGATCTGTGCCCATCTTCAGCCTGATCTGTGCCCATCTGCAGCCTGGTCTGTGCCCATCTGCAGCCTGATCTGTGCCCATCTGCAGCCTGATCTGTGCCCATCTGCAGCTTCAGTGCAGCCTGATCTGTGCCAATCTGCAGCCTGATCTGTTCCCCTCTGCAGCCTGATCTGTGCCCATCTGCAGCTTCAGTGCAGCCTGATCTGTGCCCATCTTCAGCCTGATCTGTGCCCATCTGCAGCCTGATCTGTGCTCATCTGCAGCCTGATCTGTGCCCATCTTCAGCCTGATCTGTGCCCATCTGCAGCCTGGTCTGTGCCCATCTGCAGCTTCAGTGCAGCCTGATCTGTGCCCATCTGCAGCCTGGTCTGCGCCCATCGCCCCCATCAATGCAGCTGCTTGATTAAGCCTCACCATCTCTCATCTCTCGCAAGAAATCACCGAGCCATCAACTCCTGTTTACTCGGCTCTCAGTCGGCAGTCACATACACAGTCCCGCCTCCGACATTGGCTGTGTGTGTGTGATGTGAGAGCCGAGTGAGAGTGGAGAGGAGATGGCGGCTCGGTGAATTCTGGCGGCACTCGTCCCCCTCCTTCCCCCCTGAGGTACGCTGTCGGCATATAACACGCACCCGTGATTTTCCCCCTATTTTCAGGGGGAAAAAGTGTGCGTTATACGCCGATAAATACGGTAATTATAAAAAAAAACACAAGAAAAAACAAGTAATTATAATATAACTTCCTGTCTATTTTCTACAGCTAGCAGCATAAGGAAGAGGTCATGTTTACTGAGACAGATTAGTTCCGCTGTAACATTCAAAAAATATCCAATACTAGGAATTTTGGATAACAACATTTAAGAAGCGCCAATGAATAAAATCTTGGTTCATCGCCACTTCAACCGGAACGTGACTTTGAACACACTCCAGCATTATCCATCCTCTATGGTGAAGTAACACTCTGTATCCAACATCTATGGTGAAGTAACACTCACTATGAAGACCTCTATGGAGACAAATGATAAATATCCAAGACGTATAGAGCTATAGATAATATGTAGAACACTTAGTAAGAGACAAAAAGACTTATAGAGATAGATAGATAGATAGATAGATAGATAGATAGATAGATAGATAGATAGATAGATAGATAGATAGATAGATAGATAGATAGATAGATAGATAGATAGATAGATAGATAGATAGATAGATGCACCATTCTTCCATTTGTGAGGTCAGGCACTGATGTTTGACGAGAAGTCCTGGCTCGCAGTCTCCGCTCTAATTCATCCCAAAGGTGTTCTATCGGGTTGAGGTCAGGACTCTGTGTGGGCCAATCAAGTTCCTCCACCCCAAACTCGCTCATCCATGTCTTTATGGACACTTTGTGAACTGGTTCAAATCATTTGGTGGAGGGGGGATTATGGTGTGGGGTTGTTTTTCAGGGGTTGGACTTGGCCCCTTAGTTCCAGTGAAGAAAAATCCTAAGGATTCAGCATACCAAGACATTTTGGACAATTTCATGCTCCCAACTTGGTGGGAACAGTTTGGGGATGGCCCCTTCCTGTTCCAACATGACTGCGCACCAGTGCACAAAGCAAGGTCCATAAAGACATGGATGAGCGAGTTTGGGGTGGAGAAACTTGACTGGCCTGCACAGAGTCCTGACCTCAACCCGACAGAACACCTTTGGGGTGAATTAGAGCGGAGATTGCGAGCCAGGCCTTCTCATTCAACATCAGTGCCTGACCTCACAAATGGAGGAATGGTTAACATTCCCATAGACACACTCCTAAACCTTGTGGACAGCCTTCCCAGAAGAGTTGAAGCTGTTATAGCTGCAAAGGGTGGGCCAACTCAATATTGAACCCTATGGACTAAGACTGGGATACCATTAAAGTTCATGTGAGTGTAAAGGCAGGCGTCCCAATACTTTTGACAATATAGTGTTTAGAGATAAATAGCCATGACACATGGAGAGATAGACAGATTTTGAAAAGAGAGAGACATTATAGAGAGAAGAGTGTCTATAAATACTTTATGATGACCATTGCTCTATTACCCGGATGAGCCGTGTATATTATAGAAACAAAGGCCCCCCAATTGATCAGCATATGAAAGCCTGGAGTGGCCATGGAGGGGGGTGCACAGTGGGGGTGATGTCCCGGCTCAGATCCTTTCCCCGGAGCTCTGCACTCTAATTGGTTTATGAAGTAGATGAGAGTCGGACATGCTTCCATTCTCCGCCCTCCTTATGTCGCCGCTTGTCTGCTCACTTGTCATGCAAATGCTAATGTCCCCGAATTAAAGAATATCTCCTAAAGGGATGCCAGACATCCACCTTGAAACAATTACATATTCTTCACACGAAACACTTCTGAAGATTTTTTTTTTTCTTGAATTCTTAATAGGAATCTTTTTACCAGGAATAGAGGACCGGTATGAATTCACTAATGTAGTAAAATAACAGATTTTTGCTCGATCTGTCAGTGTCCAGATGAATGTATCTACTCATCCCGGGACTCCATGCAGCTGTCCACTATAGAGTCAGAGGGGGAGATTTACTAAAACTGGAGAGTGCAAAATCTGGTGCAGCTCTGCATGGTAGCCAATCAGCTTCTACCTTCAGCTTGTTCAATTAAACTTTGACAAGAAAAAACTGGAAGCTGATTGGTTTCTGTGAAGATCTTCACCAGATTTTGCACTCTCCAGTTTTAGTAAATCAATTCCAGAGAGCTTATTAACCACTTCAATACAGGGCACTTATACACCTTCCTGCCCAAGACCAATTTTCAGCTTTCAGCGCTGTCGTATTTTGAATGACAATTGCGCGGTCACCCATCACTGTACCCAAACTAAATTTTTATCATTTTGTTTCCACAAATAGAGCTTTATTTTGGTGGTATTTGATCACCTCTGGGATTTTTATTTTCTGCTAAACAAATAAAAAAAAAGACCAAAAACTTTGAAATAAAAAAAAGACCAACACTTTTTTTGTTTGTTTCTGTTACAAAACTTCGTAAATAAGTAAGTTTTCTCCTTCACTGATGGGCACTGATGGGGCTGCACTGACGGGCACTGATAAGGCGGCACTGATGGGCACCAATGAGGTGGCACCAATGAGGTGGCACTGATGAGGTGGCACTAATGGGCACTGATGATGGGCACTAACACTTTTTTTGTTTGTTTCTGTTACAAAACTTTGTAAATAAGTAAGTTTTCTCCTTCACTGATGGGCACTGATGGGGCTGCACTGACGGGCACTGATAAGGCGGCACTGATGGGCACCAATGAGGTGGCACCAATGAGGTGGCACTGATGAGGTGGCACTAATGGACACTGATGATGGGCACTGATGGGGCACTGATAGGCAGGACTGATGGGCACTGATAGGTGGCACTGATATGCAGCACTGATGGGTACACATAGGTGGCACTGATGGGCACTGAAAGGTGGCACTGACGGGCACTGATAAGGCGGCACTGATAGGCACCAATGAGGTGGCACCAATGAGGTGGCACTGATGGGCACTGATGATGGGCACGAATATGCGGCAATGATGGGGCACTGATAGGCGGCACTGATGGACACTGATAGGTGGCACTGATATGCAGAACTGATGGGTACACATAGGTGGCACTGATGGGCACTGAAAGGTGGCACTGATGGGCCCTGATAGGCGGCATGGATGGGCATGGATAGGCACTGATAGGTGGCACTGATGTACACTAATGGATGGTACTGGTGGATGCCAATCAGTGCCAAACAATAATGCCTGCCAAACAGTGATGCCCATTGTGGGCACTGATTGGCATCCCTGGTGGCCATGGGTGGCATACCTGGTGGTGACTAGTTGGGGCCATCCCTGGCGCTCCTGGTGGCGTCCCTGGTGGTCAAGTGTGGACACCCTTGGGGGGGCTGCACTGGTAATCGATCAGCACAGACCCCCCTGTCAGAAGAGCAGCCGATTTGCTCTCCTCTACTCACATCTGACAGACGTGAGTGAGGAAAAGCCGATCAATGGCTATTCCTGTTTACATCGTGATCAGCCGTGATTGCACACGGCTGATCACATGGTAAAGAGTCTCTGTCAGAGACTCTTTGCCTAGATCGGAGTTGCGGTGTGTCAGACTGACACACCGCAACAACAATCGCCGCGATGCGCACCCCCGGGGGGCAAGCAGCAGCTTGATACACTGGCGACATCATATGACGTCTGGTCAGGATATCACAACCACTTTGCCGACGTCATATTGCTATATGGCGGGCAGCAAGCGGTTAAAGCAGGCCACACACCAAATTCTGACTGGAGACCCACAGAAGTTCAAGTATGGGTCCTACCCAATCATTAAAATCTCATATAAGTTTTACCATGCAAATGTCATTTCTAAAGTCATTTTCAATCTCTTTTAAAATCATAAGCTTTCATAAAGAAATAAGATAAAAATAAAATACCTGATGATCCTGCCTTGTTCAGGCACTTCCTGTTATGGAGAGGCAACGTTCTGTCCATGTCTTTGTATTGGTCTGCTATATACCAAAAATTTAAATTGAAGCAGCACTGCTTGGAGGTCGAGATACAACTTTATTCCAATAAAAGTCAAGAGGACAATCCGAAAAGTAACTAATGCGTTTCGGGGGTCAAGAGCACCCTCTTCATCAGGGCTAGAAAGAACATAAGGACATCTCCATAGCAAATCAAATATCAAACAGAGATGGAATTAGCTTCCAGGTTTTATTTTCAAAGCTTAATTGAACAAGCTGAAGTTAAAGCTGGGGAGGGGGGCGCTGTCTCTCTCCTCATTGGACAGAATCCATTGGCTCCCACTGCTGTCAATCAAATCCTGTGACATGGGAGAGAGGGCAGGGTCGAGTCTCGCTGTATGTGTCAACTTACGCAGCAGGGGGACTCGGAAGCAAGCCTGCATTGGTGCCCCCAGGAAGAGCGGGGGGGGGGCACCTGATGAAGGGGAGGGGCTTGGAGCACCAGCAGGGGGACCCCAGAAGGGGAGGATCGGGCCTGCTCTGTGCAAAACCATTACACAGAGCAAGTAAGTATAGGCATGTTGGTTATTTTTATAAAAAAAAAAAACCTGAAGCTTTACCTACTTTAAAGTGGAAGTCTGGGCTAATACAATCTAAGCTTACCCCTGCTCCCAGAACCTTTTTAAGCCATATACTATCTATTCTGTAAAGTAAAGATGCATATACTTACCTAATCTAAGGGTACTCTGGTCCAGCTTCAGGGGAGAGGAGGGGGCAGAGACAATGGCTGCAATGACTGGGCGGAGACCTTACTCATAGACTTACTATTGGGTATCTGTTGTCCACTCTCTCATGAAGCCGGCACTGGGAGCTGATCACATGATCAGACTGGAGGTCCCTTAGATTAGGTAAGTATACACATCTTTTCTTTACAGGCAGGGCCATCTTTAACACAGGGCAAAGGGGGCAGCTGCCCCGGGCCTAGTCATTGTTGTGGGGCCTAAAACAGCTGCCCCTTGAGCCTGCGCTGCCTACAAATAGTTGATAAGTGAATTTGGGTGGGGGACCAAGAAAATGTTTGCTTAGGGGTCCAATCAATATTAAAGATGGCCCTGTTTACAGGATAGTTAGTATAGGGCTTAGAATGGGATGAGACAAAGTTTAAGTTTAGATATTAGATATTAGCCTGGACTTCTACTTTAAATCAAAGGTTGAGGGCCAGGCCATGACAGCCTGGACTCAAAGGAAATGGATGGAATTACAGTGGCTGTCATCTATCCTAGAAGACTGAGGATGTCTAGTGGTGAAAAAGAAGTACTGTGGAGACAGCTCTGGATGGAAAATGACCATAGCAGCAAAATCTTCTTACAGTGGAACCTCGGATTACGAGCATAATCTGTTCCAGGAGTATGCTCATAATCCAAAGTACTCGCATATCAAAGCGTGTTTTCCAATTGAAGTCAATGGAAAGGAAAATAATTTGTTCCGCATTGACTTTAATGGGATGCAATACCGCATGCGGCCAGAGGCGGGGGGCGCCGGAGAGCCTCGGAAATGGCCGAATTTCCGAGGGACACTTCGGCTGACCTCGGCAAACCTCGGAAAGCTTTTCCAAGGTTTGCCGAGGTCAGCCGAACTGTCCTCGGGCCTTTTCGGGCATTTCCGAATGCTGACGATCGGCGACTTTCGGCTTTGCTCGGCTCCGGCACCCCCCACCTCAGGCCAAAAGCGGTACTGCACACCGCTTTTGGCCTGAATCATGCTCGTTTTGAGAGACAACACTCGCAAACTGAGTTAGGATTTTTAGAAATACAGTGCTCGGTTTGCGAAACGCTCGTTAACCGCGTTACTCGCAAACCGAGGTTCCACTGTATTTTCTTTACTTTTACTAGTCTATTTTTTATTTTTGACTTAAAAAAAGTACCAAAACGATTTTCCATAGTTCACTGAGCAATGGCGAGCGATAAGAGTGATATAATATTTATATACTGCTATACAACACTGCCAACTTTCTTCCCATGTGACAAATTAACATTAATTCTTTTTTGCTGTTCTTGTGACCCACTTATGCAAACAAGTGAAGGATATTAAGCCACAAACTGGTTTCAAACTCTTTCAAAAAAATTCTAAACCTCTGTAGAATAAAGTAACAGCTAACCATTCCCTGTAGTTTCTTAATGCAATTACTCGATATGGAAAATGTCATTTAATTTTATAACCGCTACACGAATATGCAATATAGCTGTCAATAATTTTCCTCAGACCACATCTCGGAATGGTCATTAACACACTTTAGCGTTACTTAAATATGCACCCAGTAGCATCTTAGCGATCTTCGGGGAGTTGGTCGGAATGGCATTGGCTTCTCATCTGATCAATGAATATGTTGTCCCTTATTACAGCCTGTACAGCGTGCTGCAACCAGAGACCTCAGGCTTCCATCCCAGTCATGTTATGTTACATTAAGGCCGGTTGTTTTGTCCCCATTGGCGTTGTGGCATTTATAAACACCTCTTATGGAGCGTGCTTAGCCATTTAGGCCATTTCAATAATTGAATTAAAGGAATTCATTCAATATGGATGACGAGTCTACGTTTTTATATATGCATGATGGCAAATCAAGTTATCTCAAACAGTGGCATTGCTGGGATTCTCAAAGACGCAGAGGATCTCCAGACACAGCACCTCGGGAGATTAATGACCATGGCTTTCTCTACTCCGTCTTCTTTTATTCTCTCTTTTTGCGCCTCTCCTACTCTTTATTCTATTTCCCGGTCTACCTTAACTTTCTAGCATCAAAGCTCGTAATATGCCTCCTGCGTGACACTGGAGCCCAAGCAGAAGATGGGAAGTCCTCCTTTTTCTAGAGAATAGACATGAACTGGCCAGTTCAAGCAAGCGGTGTAGGCCAACGGCTGATCCACAATTGCCATTGGCTGGTTGGTTAAAGTAGAACTAAACCTCCCTGTTCTTTACAGCCAAGGAAGCTACCATCTTAGCCACTGTTTGATCCGCAGTTGCTATGGTGCTGCAAATGGTGATCAGTTGTGTCACCAGCCATTTGATGGCTTAGGAGCACAAGCAACTGTGACAGTTATCATTCATGGCATGCCTTGAGCATTTTTCAAACCAGGGTGGGTTTCGTTCTCCAAAGCCCAGCTCTAGGGAACTTGAAAATTCTCTGTTGCAGTGGGGCTATGTCTGCACTGCAAGGGTTACCTGCTCGTTTAGGGATAGGGTTCACGGAAAAGAAGATTAAATGCCAGCCATAGACAGAACAAAATTTGCCAGTTCAACAGGAACCAGACAAATTTCAATCCATTTATCGGCAGGCTGGTTGCACTTAATTAGATCTATTGATCAACTTCAGTACAACCAGCCTGTCCATTTTTTTTTATCCAATCATAGCCACAGCCAGCAGTGATGACTGTATTCTGAGGGCTGGGAAACTCCTCGCTGTCAGAATACAATAGCTCAGCGGGAGGGATTCCCCCATTAACACTGACCGTGTTGATGGGGGACACGCGCAATTTTCTTTCCTTCAACCCGTGGTTGAAGAAAAAAAAGTTGCATAATGTATGGCCTGCCTTACTTACAGTACCCAATCCTCCATACTGCTAGACCAGTCACCACAGTATATTCTCCCCCACGCTCCAGCGGTCTAAGGTCCTGACATCATTAAGACCCATGCAGATTCCAAAGCCCTGCATGTGGACGTTGAGGGACAGTCCACCGCTGGAGCATCATCTTCCCGGGGGAGCGGCGGATCGGGTAGGTGAAAGTGCTTTTACTCTTCCCTTTTGCAGATTTCCCGGAGATGGGGATTCCAAATTTATTGTTGGCGGGGGGTTGTGGGATTCAAAGCCATTCTGCTTACCCTAATAAGAAAGAGATACATTTCCTTATTAGGATAACGCCTATTGAACTCTGGCTATGAACAATTCAATTATTTGCCCTACTGCTCCTTGGCATTCTAAAATTAGCATTTTTAAATAATGTTTCCATGACCCACATACAGATAAACTGACCATACACCAGCAGAATTTTGTTCAAAAACAATTGTTTGCTTTTTTTTAATAGTTCCTAGGGTCAAATTGATTATTGCTTGCCAACGAAATTCATTTGTGAAAAATCATTCTTTTTGCAATGCACATGTTCACTCCAAAATTGGGTGCCTGATTCAAAACATTGGTGTGGCAATTGAACAAAACTTTTCAGGGATTGCATAGGGGAGTTCAACAAGACACGTGGCCACTCATTAAAATTAGAAGAAAAAGAGGTTTAACCTTAAACTATGTAGAGGGTTCTTTACTGTAATGCCCCGTACACACGGTCGGATTTTCCGATGGAAAATGTCCGATCGGAGCGTGTTGTCGGAAATTCCGACCGTGTGTGGGCTCCATCGGACATTTTCCATCGGATTTTCCGACACACAAAGTTGGAGAGCAGGAGATAAAATTTTCCGACATCAAAATCCGATCGCGTCAATTCCGACCGTGTGTGGCCTGTTCCGACGCACAAAGTGCCACGCATGCTCAGAAGAAATTCCGACACGGGACAGCTCGTTCTGGTAAACTTAGCGTTCGCAATGGATACAGCACTTTCGTCACGCTGCAATGTTAAAAATGGTTTAATACAGCGCACTCTCTTCTTCTTTATAATGTGACAAGAATTAAGTCGTTTTGCTGCTCATATTCACACACACTTCTCACAAAGTTTGATTTGTGTTTTTTTTAGTGGGATTCCCTCAATATATTGTTATTAGTTGTCACATCTGACAGTTTGATATTTTTTTTTTTTTTTTTGGTTTTTGAGCCTTTTTTTTTATTTAATGTTTGGATTTTTTCCAAGGCTGATCTTTGTTCAATGTTATTTTTATTTTTACTCCAGAATATTTTTGTGTGTGTTTTGTGTGTCAAGTTACCCCAACACCATTGATATCTTTTATTATTTAATCTCCATGAGATTTTTTGTTGTTGGTGTCCCTTGTTCATTTCACATTGTATATTAGAAATGTACCTGAATCCTCACAAACAAACCATCATTTTTGAAGTAAAACACATAGGAGAGTATAATTCAAAACAAAAATCCTTTATTAACCACTAGGCGTCCGCGCTATAGCCGAAAGACGGCTACAGCGCGGACTCCAATTGCCGGGAGGGCGTCCCTGGACGTCCTCCTGTTTACTTCCGCATTGCGCGCTCCCGCGAGCGCGCATGGCGGAAGTTTTGTGCTGGCCGTGTCCCTCGGACACAGCCAGTCACAGATCACCGTAAACGGCCAATGACAGCGGCCGTTTACGGTGCGATCGGCGGTGCCAATGAGAGAGGATCTCATATGTAAACATATGAGATCCTCTCTCATCGCCGGCTCTCCCTCCTCACACAGAGACAGCGTGTGAGGAGGGAGAGCGAACCGCTGCGGCGGTGAGTGTAAAAAAAAAAAAAAAAGGTGTCCCGCTGTTAACAGTCCCTGCCATCTGCCCTGCTATCTGCCCTGTCATCTGCCCCTGTCATCTGCCCCTGCCATCTGCCCTGTCATCTGCCCCTGTCATCTGCCCCTGCCATCTGCCCCTGCCATCTGCCCTGTCATCTGCCCTGTCATCTGCCCCTGTCATCTGCCCCTGCCATCTGTCCCCACTGCCACATATAAGTGCCATCTGTCATCAGTGCCACATAGTGCCATCTGTCATCAGTGCCACATAGTGCCATCTGTCATCAGTGCCATCTGTCATCAGTGCCACCTGTCAGTGTCACGTGCCATCTGTCATCAGTGTCACGTGTCATCAGTGCCACGTATTAGTGCCACCTGTCATCGGTGTCATCAGTGCCACGTATCAGTGCCACGTATTAGTGCCATCTGTCATCAGTGCCACGTATTAGTGCCATCTGTCATCAGTGCCACGTATTAGTGCCATCTGTCATCAGTGCCATGTATTAGTGCCATCTTTCATCAGTGCCACATGTCATCAGTGCCACATATCAGTGCCATTTGTCATCAGCGCCACATGTCGTCAGTGCCACATATTAGTGCCATGTGTCATCAGTGCCACATATTAGTGCCATCTGTCAGTGCCACGTATTAGTGCCATCTGTCAGTGCCACGTATTAGTGCCATCTGTCATCAGTGCCATGTATTAGTGCCATCTGTCATCAGTGCCACGTCAGTGCCACGTCAGTGCCACGTCAGTGCCACGTATCAGTGCCATCTGTCATCAGTGCCACATCAGTGCCACGTATCAGTGCCATTTGTCATCAGTGCCACGTCAGTGTCACGTGTCATTGTCCTGGTGCTCCAGGGCCTTCAAAAGTGTAATAGGTAGTCAACAAATTAGATGTGTAATTTATGCTCCTAGAACACCTGATGGTGTTCCCTGCATGTTGGGCCTCTCTATGTGGCCAGGCTGTTAAAAAGTCCCACACATGTGGTATCGTAATACTCAGGAGGAGTAGCAGAATGTATTTTGGGGTGTCATTTGTGGTATATACATGCCATGTGAGAGAAATAACCTATTACAATGACAATTTTGTGGGGGGGGGGGGGGGGAATCTTCATTTTGCAAAGAATTGTGGGAAAAAATGACAACATCAAAAACCTCACCATGCATCTTACTAAATACCTTGGAATGTCTACTTTCAAAAAAGGGGTCATTTGGGGGGTATTTGTACTTTCCTGACTTGTTCGGGTCACAAGAAATGAGATAGGCCGTCAGTGCATCAGATGTGATCAATTTTTATGATTTGCACCATAACTTGTAGACTCTCTAACTTTCAGAAAGACCAAATAATATCCACTAATTTGGGTTATTTTTACCAAAGATATGTAGCATTATAAATTGTGGCCAAAATTTATGAAGAAAAATTACTAATTTGAAAAATTTTATCACAGAAACTAAGAAAAATGTGTTTTTTTTTCAAAATTTGCGGTCTTTTTTCATTTATAGCGCAAAAAATAAAAAACCCAGAGGTGATCAAATACCACCAAAAGAAAGCTCTATTTGTATGAAAAAAAGGACAAAAAATTCATTTGGGTACAGTATTGCATGACTGAGTAATTGTCATTCAAAGTGTGAGAGCGCTGAAAGCTGAAAATTGGTCTGGTCACGAAGGGGGTTTAAGTGCCCAGTTGTCAAGTGGTTAAGGTATCAGAACCAAACAAGGAGGAAGGCAACACTGGATCAACAGGAGAAATTAGTGAAGCCTGGGACCCCCACGGCAGACATCAATTCTTAAACCTCAAAATTGGTGGCCTGAGGAGTCCATATTTAAGGGAGGGCAGTCTGGTCCGGGATTCACAGAGACTTGGATAGCAGCAGATGACATCAGTGTCCCCAGGCTGTGGTACCACAAGAGGCTAAATCTTTTGGCCGACCAGACTGGATCCAGGGTCCTCACTCTCTGGTCTTCCTTTCACACTTCCTTCCGGGCTGTGGCTGTGCAGTAGGAGATGTGGCAGGAGGAGGAGTAGGACCTGGAGGAGGAGGAGGACCTGCAGGAGGAGGAGGAGGACCATCCCAAAGCTGTGTGTGAGGTGTAATGTGGCCCCTCACACCTTTCGCCAGAGCCTCAGATATGAGGGCCTCACACATGGCTTTTTGGCCCTCCTCCATCCTCTGCATTTTATAGGCAATGAATGCCGCAAGGTTCTCCTGCCTGGTGTGTGGTGCTCCCAGGACCTCTGTAGCCCTACAAAAAAATCTGATAGCCGCCTCCTCTAGGCTACTCCTCCTGCTGCCACTTTCTCTTTCCAGGGTGGGTGGAGGGACCTGCAGATCAGCCACCTCCTGGCTGAGACTTCCCTGTGTATGAAAAAGGGACATGGTTTTAGTTTTTGCATCATCAATCACAATCATAAATTAGTACTCCCAACTAACATCTAGTTAACATCATTGATTGGACAAGCAGAAATATTTAGAGAAATGCTATACCTGGCTCAATCTGGGCTCCTCCATATGTGGCCTGGAAGGCCCAGGTTGGGCGTCAGAAGTCTCAGCCGGGGGGGAAGGAAGCGTGGAAGGAAGACTGGAGAGGGATGGCCTGGGTTTAGTCTGGCCTGCCAGAAAGTGCAGCCTGTCATAGTACAACATCCTGGGGACATAGATGTCATCTGCTGCTCCGGATCTCTGCGAATCAAGGACTTTCTGGCGCTCCCTCAGATATGTGCTCCTCAGGCCACCAATGAAAATCTTTAAATAGAGGATGTCTGCCGTGGGGATCACCTGCTTCATAATTTCACACAATTGCTCCAGTGCTGCCTTCCTCTTTGCTTGGTTCTTGTAATGGGGGTGTTTAATCTCCCACAGACAGGGCAGCTCCCTTAGCATATCAATAAAGACTGAAATGAAGTCCTGATCTTCCAGTACCATATCCATGTTCACTGCAAGACACAACACAAGACAAAGCCTAATGTCACACCAAACTCTCCTAATCTTGTTACAATATAGGCCTCAATCTATAGAAGCAGTATAGGCCCAAGTTTGTCTCTTACCTTCGTTCTTACGATCGCCGCGTTCAATGCTCCTTCCTCCGCTCACAGATCAAACGTAATACGCACGCGTGTTACGCTTTATATACACTGCGCATGCGTGTAACTCCGCCCGCCCCTGACGTTCTTTCTAGTGTATTCCCCGCCCCTTTTCGTTCGGCGCAGTGGGGGAAGAGCATGATGGCGGACATACAGCAGGTGCGGGCTAATTGTAGCAACGAGGAGGAGGAGGAGGAAAGGGCGGATCCAGGCACGTCCCGATCCAGAAGGAGACGTTTTAAGGCCACAAATATGTCGTTTGGGGAGATGTTGGAGATGGTCGACATCATGAGGAAGTCCGACTATGACGGAAAATATGGGCCTTACCCCCACCCCAACATCCGAAAGGCCAAAATCATGGCGAAAGTGGTCAGGAGTCTCGAGCGGAATTTCGGGGTACGAAGGTCTAAAGATCAGCTCAGGAAGCGGTGGTCGGACCTGAAGTTGAGAGAGCCAGAGCAGTACCGAAAGATCCGGAGAGTGCTGCAAAAAAGTAAGTAGTTGTGCTGTGTTCCTATTCTTTCTGTCTTTATTACGTTCGTTCTGCTCCATATGCTTTGATTAGTTGTAACGTTTCCAAAGGTCAACTTTAATGTTCATGGGCACATTATTCGTTCGTATCAAACATTTTTCTTTCGGCCTCTAGAACACCATTGTTTAGGCCATATGCATTTTCACACATTTTTGGGGGCCTACTTGGATGCCAAATATTTGTTTGTGTAGATGGGTTTGTTACTAGAATGAAATGCAAACTAGATTGTGTGTAAGGAGAGGACACTGAGCAGCTGTTTTCACATCTGGACACTGGAGCACTAGTGTGGGACACAAGAACACCATTTTTATTAGGGGGGGCCACACAGGTGCTCCAGTGTATACTATAGGGGGGGCTACATCTGTGAAGCTTGTACCAAACAGGTAAAGTATTGCAGCTTGACAAAGGGCAATAAAAAATATACATCTTTGAACTCTGCTAAAATAGACAATTGTACCCCACTTCCAAGCAATGTTTCCTATTTCTATAGTTCTGCCATCAAATATCTGTGTGCTAAGTATACCATTTTTGTTTTACATAGGGGAGAAAAGACTCGGAGGACACTCCTCATCCCAGGAGACCAGAGACCCCCCCCCTCTGGAAGAAGGTGAAATATCCCCAACCCAAGAAGCTGAGCAGGAGAAAGAAGAAGATGTGGTGGAGATTGGCACCACAGCAGGTGAGTGTCTGCGACCACAGGCTCAGGTAAGAGATGGCTGGTGGCAGATTTTTGAGACCTTTTTTTTTGTTCTTTATCTCTTTTTAGGTGATCGTGATGTGAGGGATCCAGAACGCTTTACTTCTGAAAGTGCCCAGATACTGATAGGGGAGATCATGGGATGCAATCTCCAATTGCAAAACATCCAGCAACAAATCACTGATGTTATTAAAAAAAATAATAACATCATTGATGTTTTGGGGCGAATTTAAACCCCACAAAATCACCTGTTTTATGGTCCCAAACTTTTTTCTATGTTTAGTTATAAAAGCCAAATTTGGAGGATGCACACAGTGTGCCAACATGTGCTATCTGCCATCACGGGAGATCAATGGACGCGTTTTGGGGGTGCAACCCCTTCCTCAATTATAAAGTTGCATTGAGGAAGGGCTTGCTCCCCCCAAACACGTCCCTTGATCCCCCCTGATGGCAGATAGCACATGTGGACATTTGGAAATTGTTGTGCATCTTCCAAATTTGGCTTTTCCAGGGGTGATTTCCCCCCATCTGAACACTATATCAAACCCAGTTCCTAAATACTGATGTCTGATATAGCCTTCAGGTTTTACCTAATGTGAACTTTGTAAGTTCAAGTTTTTTGGCTTTCTTGTTGGTTTTACACAGGCCTGTTTTATCTGAAATGGATATTTAGATTTTTCATAATGCTACTGCAAACATTGTTATACAACAAACATGTTGGTTTGTTTTAAAAACCTTTGGTAAATGCACATGTGATTGTGCAGGTATAAAAAAGTGCCTTACTCAAGAATGTGTGGATTATTGTCTCAACACTACAACACTTTTGGGGTGATGTAATTGTTGTTTTATGCACAAATGGGGGTTATTTCCTAAGGGCAAATCCTCTTTGCACTACAAGTGCAGGTTCAGTGCAGTTGCAAGTGCACTTGTAGTGAAATGTGTTTTTGCATTTAGGAAGTACCAGCCAACACTATTCTTTATAAGGTTACCCAATCACGACATTTTCTGCACTCAACACATTTCTGTCAGGGTCAGCTAAAACAAACACAAGCAGTAAATGTCCACCAAGAATTTCTTTTGGTTGTTTTTTATTTGAAAAAGGTGTCACATATTGTCTGGCATATTGATAGCCCCCCTACCCGCAAAGAACTCCAGGTATCGTAACCGGACATCACGGGCATTCAGGGAGGGCAAGCCAGGACGGCCGCTTTCAAGTGCCGTCATTGTTGAAGTATTTGGGATTCCGGCCTCAGGCCCAACTGAGCCAGCATAGTTGGCTGAATGTTTTCGTAGAAAATTATGGAGAACACAGCAGGCAAGTATTATATGGTTCAGTTTATACTCCGCCATATGGATGGGTGTCATAAATAATCGGAACCGGCTGGCCAGGATTCCAAATGTGTTCTCCACCACTCTTCGGGCTCTGGCCAGCCGGTAATTAAAAACCCTCTGTTCCGGGGTGAGGGTCCTCATCGGGAATGGCCGCATCAGGTGGTCCCCCAGCGCAAATGCTTCATCAGCAACGAACACAAATGGGAGACCTTCAACATTGTCCTCTGGAGGTGGCAAGTCCAAGCTGCCATTCTGGAGACGCCTGTAGAACTCCGTCTGGGCGATCACTCCACCATCGGACATCCGGCCATTCTTCCCCACGTCCACATACAAGAAGTCGTAATTAGCCGACACCACCGCCAACATCACTATACTATTAAACCCCTTGTAATTATAATAGTACGACCCCGAGTTGGGTGGTGGGACGATGTGGACGTGTTTCCCATCAATTGCCCCTCCGCAGTTAGGAAAGTCCCACCGCTGGGCAAAGTGGGAGGCCACAGTCTGCCATTCCTGTGGCGTTGAAGGAAACTGTTGAGGAAAAAACAATAAACATTACTATTTTTTCACAGAAACCTGGCAAGCAGATTAGACACAAACATTATGGGTTAACCTCCAGATAGCATTTATTAAGGGGAATTTAACAACAACAAAGTATAAGGTACACCTATCATATTCACCCCCCCCCCCCCCTCTCATGGGCCATTTCTAACATTAGAGGGGGGAGGAACTCTTGGACAGGTAACCCTCTTCACTTCATTGAGAGATGAATGCCTAAATACAGGGTATTACTTGGAACAGCCCCTCCTTAGTTACACTATTGGCAGCCCACTGGACAGATAAGAAGTGTCATAATACAAAGATATAAATACACACTGTACACATTTGAGCACATTTGGACATTCTGCTATTACCTATCAAGATCATAATAGGATACAAGAACTTTAAACAGTACCATTGGAAAGTATACAGGCAGGCCCTTGCACTACATGCTTTGGGGAATTCATCCATAAATCTGAGCACTAAAGAGGTGGGTATAGTGTGTATGGGTTTGGCAAAGTCAGCAGATAGATGATTGAGGATAGAGAATTGGGATCAGCTGACTTAGCAGTTGGGGGAGGGAGGGTTACAAAAAATTTGGGGACACCACAAAAAAAAGCCTCTGGCCCTCTGCCTGAATTTAAATCCAAAATAACATTTCCAAACATTTTAGGGGGTGTTTGGGGTAAAGCACTACTATGGAGCTGATAAAATACATTGTTAAGTGACTACATGAGGTGAATATAGGGCAGGAGACACCATGCTGGAGAGGTTATTGAAGGGCAAATATGTATGAAGGACATAAAATAATAAATACATAAAAATCCAGCATGCATGAGGACAAAGGGGACATTCACAGCATATTACAATCATGGTAATTAGGGAATGAGGAAAGAAATACAATATATTATCAAACATTTAATACAATAAAATGTGATATAAAAGGATAAAAATCTTACCTTCATATACTCCTTCTGCAGGACCTGAATGATGGCAGAACAGGTCTCTGGGATAATGATACCCAGAGCCTGGGGGGAGATGCCTGTCGAGAACTTGAGGTCCTGCAGGCTTCTCCCTGTGGCCAAATACCGCAAGGTAGCGACCAACCTCTGCTCCGGAGTGATGGCTTGCCTCATGCAGGTATCCTGCCTGCTGATATAGGGGGTCAGCGAAGCCAACAGACGGTGAAACACGGGGTCCGTCATCCTGAGAAAGTTCCTGAAATCATCAGGATTATTCTCACGGATCTCACGGAGCAAAGGCATATGACAGAACTGGTCACGCTGAAGCAACCAATTCTTGGTCCATGAACTCCTCCCCACCCTGTTCATGGACTGGACTTGTGTCAAGGTCAGGACCCCAACACCAAGCCCCCGCACAGCACGAACTCTACGAGGAGTACGCATACGAAACATGGCTAGAAAACGGTCGGCTGCTCAGAATGAAGTAACAGAACGCACTGAAGAACAGCAAGGCCTGTGAAGAGCGACCTGAAAACCAGTAACGAACGAACAAGAATACAGTGACTAAAGTCACGCGGAACTTGCTTGCACGCACTGAAGAGCAGATACAAACCCACAAGCACAAACTGAACGGCAGAAAACTATCTGAAAGCCACGAGTCTGAAAAAGCGCGAATCGTCTCTCACCAAACTTTTACTAACACGAGATTAGCAAAAGGAGCCCAAAGGGTGCTGCGCTTGGTTCTGAACCGGCCTTTTCTAGTCTCGTCGTACGTGCTTGACGTCACCGCGTTCTTGGCGATCGGAAATTCCGACAACTTTGTGCGACCGTGTGTAGGCAAAACAAGTTTGAGCCAACATCCGTAGGAAAAAATCCGAGGATTTTGTTGTCGGAATGTCCGATCAATGTCCGACTGTGTGTACGGGGCATTAGAGCGGCAAGGATGTGGAATTCCCTTCCACAGGCGGTGGTCTCAGCGGGGAGCATTGATAGCTTCAAGAAACTATTAGATAAGCACCTGAACGACCACAACATACAGGGATATACAATGTAATACTGACATATAATCACACACGTAGGTTGGACTTGATGGACTTGTGTCTTTTTTCAACCTCACCTACTATGTAACTATGTAAAATTGTCAAGTCCAAATTCTCTGGCCAGCAGTTTTTCTGAATTTCCAGACAAAGTTCAAACAAAATTCCACTGGTGTATGGCCAGTTTTACCAGAATCCATAGTAACATGACAGCCAGTGCCCCATTCTTCTGATCGTCAGCACTGCCCTAATAAAGGATACTTCTGGCAGCAACCAATCACATTCTCATGACATAGATTCATGCCTTTTTGCTTGAAAAACACTCACCCAACTAGCCCTCCACTACGGTACTGGTATGATGATGTCATTGTGACGGGTGGCAACGAGACTGGTTGGCTTCACAGAATCTTAAGAGCTTCAGCAGATTGGTGACCATGATTGGAAGTGGCGCCATGCAGTGAGTATATGTATTTGTATATTCTAAAGCTTTAGAATGCATAGGCATTGTAACATGGGCTTCAGCTTGTATAAGAGCGGCGTATACAGCAAGCTTTTACATACTACTTGCAAAGCTTTACCCCAAAATTTACCCCAAAAGCTTTGTTGAGGACTCTAGAGTATCCTTTAGCTCCAGTTTACGGGTATTAAACACAGATCATAATAGTAGTGCTGACTGTCACTAGTGATTGTAAATGATTACTTTGTAAAACAACCCATTCAGTTTAAAATAGAAATGAAAGGCAAAATATTTCTGTATATATATATATATATATATATATATATATATATATATATATATCTATATATATATATATATAAAAAACATTATAAATACCTTTTTTTTCCCTTTTTTATAAATGATCACATTCCCTCTTTTCTCAGCTGCATAAGAGCTGGGGGGAGGAGAAGCAGCAGCACGCTGAGCTTGCTAGCAAATAGCTTCAGGAAGGGGGGGGGGGCATGTCAGGACAAGTCTGATCATTGGAGGAGAGCAGGCTGAGTTTCCAGCACAGCTAGAGATCTGACCATGCTGTGCTCTCCTGCTTAGTGTGGACAGTTTTTAATAGGAAAGCAGAGGGACTGGCAGGAACACCAGGGATTTCACATAAAGGAAGCAATACAAAGAGAACAGGAGACTTTCTCATACAACAACATGGTACAGCAGGTACATATCAGGATATTTCAGCTACATGACAATTGTAGGGCTCGTGTAGACAGGTATTGTCTTCTTGCACATGCTGGTCAGGAAATTCCCATTAACTTCAATGACATAGTGAAGATGGCAGTTCAAATGCTTCATTTCACTTGTGTTCCGGTGCGTTTCATTGGACGCAGTAGATTGGACGTAGAAGAATCGGGGTGCAATTGAACTGCAGGAATACAGCCCATTTTTGTTGCTTTTCATTGCAAAAGTCTGCACCTGACAAGTACGCCTGTCTAGTCTACATGAGCCCTTAATCCCTAAATTAGGGATTAAACCACTTCTGGCAGTTACTTTATTAGCAATGAGCTACAGAGAAGATTTTCCAGACTTAATTTACACAAGCGGCAAAGGGGTGGTATAAACAGGCAGTTGATCCAACTAAACCCAGCCAGAGGGGAGCATACTAAGGCTGGGCCCACAATGCAATTTTAACTTGGCATGTCAAGCCTGATAGGTTGCACTGCCTGTCAAACTTGCCCATGGAAGTCAATGGGACCATGCCGCAACTTACAGCCAAATGGTATTCCCATGATAAATCCCCGTTTGGTTTGTAAAAATAAATAAATAAAACAACAAACAGCCAAAAACAGGCATTCAAGAGGCAACGACCTCTTCACAGCCACATTGGATAACTTTTGGGGGGGGGGGGGGGGGCAATTAACACTGCCGACTGTGTGAAAGAGGCTATAGCTACTTAAATTGTTAGTTAATGGACTGACTAATGGACTGACCATGGAGTAGTAACATGTAGCAGCAATCAATCAAAGCTGGCTATACACTAGTAGAATTTTGTGCAAACTTTTTTAGTTTTAAGAACGATCGTTCGAATTAGTGGGGGGTCAAATCAATAATTGTTTTCAACCTCAATGACAAGAAAACTCGAAGGAGCAGGGTGGAAATGTTTTCTCATGCAATAAGATTTTTAATAGCGTGTGTGGTTTTTGTTTGGTAAAATCCACTCGTTCTAAAATCAAGCTGAAGTACTTTTGAATAAAATTCATTGAATTTTTATTAAAAGATCTTCTAACGTGTATCCAGTTTTACAGGATCCTCATGCTCCAACTGTTTATCAATGAATTGCTACGCTTAGTAGCTTGATTGAACAACTTAAAGAACCTGTAACCTAATGAACTGACTATCAGCATGTGGTTAGTCTCTCAATAGTAAGATCTATTTAGCTCTGGCCATAACAAGCTCCTAGTAGTCCTTCTGTAGGCATCAGTCAGCTTCAGCACTGCTTAAAGTTTTGCAAAATAATAATAATAAAAGCACCCATATTTGCAGGAAAAAAATGGAATCTCTATTTGCAGAAAAAACATTTATTGAAACTGGAATGTATTCTTTTTTTTATTTGCAAATAAGCCTACAAAGCGTTGCAACTGTGATCAGTGGATTTCAGGTGCAATGCCAGGCTCCTGCAGACCCTTCTGCTAGCTCCCTGTCCGTACCCCTGTACGGGCTTTCATTTAGAGAGCTGGGGGAAGTGTCAATGGACCAAGAGTGCAGTGATCACCGCACTTGTATTCCATTGAGAACTACACATTTGTGTGCCTTGGTGGCAGATGGAACTTGTAGTTTATTCATTTGCAGATCTCTGTGAATGAATGATGTGGATGTGAAGGCGGTTTAAGGCACATCAAGGCTGACAGCTGCTGTCAGGGAATGACCCTTTTGGGTGTAACGTGTAACATGGTCCTAAAGCCTTTACTCAAAGACTGATAGCAGCTCATTTGAAGTGACGGCCATCACTCCCTCTTCTGATCTCTATTTAACATCTCCAAATTGGAGCTGCAGGGGGTTTTAACCCTTTGCCAACCAGCCGCCGCAGTTGTACTCTGGCAGAATGGCACAGCTGGGCGAAGCAACGTTATGTAACGTCGCTTCGCCCTGTGGCCACTAGGAGCGTGCTGTTCGCCCCCGGAGCCGATGCGATTGGCCGGCGGTCACGATCAACACCGGGCACCCGCGATCGCGGCTGACACACAGAAAACCGCTACACAGTTTCCGGTTCTCTGAGGGGAGAACAGACAGATCGTCTGTTCATACAAAGTATGAACAGCAATCTGTCATCTCCCCTACACAGTCCCCTCCCCCCTTCAGTTAGAATCACCTCCCAGGGAACACAATTAACCCCTTGATCGTCCCCTAGTGTTAACCCCTTCCCTGCCAGTGACATTTTTACAGTAATTAATGCATTTTTATAGCACTGATCGCTGTATAAATTCCACTGGTCCCAAAAATGTGTCAAAATTGCCAGATGTGTCCGCCATAATGTCGCAGTCCCGGGCCAGTGAGGAGGGAGCAGGGGGCGGGTCCCGTGAGACCGTATGAGTGCTCCATAGCAAGCAGCTTGCTCTGGGAGCACTGGTCGGGGGAAGGAGCCAGGAGCATCGGCGGGAGGGGGGGGCCCAGAAGAGAAGGATCAAGGCTGCTCTGTGCAAAACCATTGCACAGAGCAGGCAAATACTGTGTTTGTTATTTTTGTTTTAATAAAACTTTATCCTTTACAATCATTTTAACCACTTCAGCTCTGGATGATTTACCCCCCTTCATGACTAGGCCATTTTTTGCACTACGGCACTGCGGTACTTTAACTGACAATCGCGCAGTCGTGCGACATTGTACCCAAATAAAATGTGTGTTTTTTTCCCACAAATAGAGCTTTCTTTTGGCGATATTTGATCACCTCTACGTTTTTTATTTTTTCCACTATAAGCAAAAGAAGACCATCAATTTTGAAAAAGAAAACAAATTTGTTTACTTTCTGCTATAATACATATCCAATAAAAAAGTTTAAAAGGTCAAATTTCATCATCAATTTAGGCCAATATGTGTTCTGTTTCACATTTTTGGTAAAAAAAAAAATAATCCCAATAAGCGTATATTGATTGGTTTGCACAAACATTACAGTGTCTTCAAACTATGCAATATATTTATGGAATTTTTATTTATTTATTTTTTTACTAGTAATGGTGGCGATCAGCGACTTATATCAGGACTGCAATATTGCGACAGACGAATCGGACACTAACTGACACTTTTTTTGGGAACCATTGACACTAATACAGTGATCAGTGCTAAAAATATGCACTGTTACTGTACAAATGACATTAGCTGGGAAGGGATCAACATCAGGGGTGATCAAAGGGTTAACTGTGTGCCTAGCCAGTGTTTTTGTACAGTTTGGGTGGTGCTTTTACTAAGGGGAAGACATGCAAAAAAGCAATCCAAGACATGCAATTTTTATGCAATCCACAAAACATAAATCAAAAAGTAGCGAAACAAAAAAAAAACACACTTTTTTCCTACTTTGATGAGTATTTAAAAAAAAAAAGGTTACTGTGGATTAAATGTATAAATGCATTTTACAATTTGCCCTGTTTAAAATGACATTTAAAAAATATGATTCTGGGAAAAAGTATTGCAAAGTTATTTACAATTGCAATAAAGGGCTTTTTATAAATGTTGCACTTTTTTTCTAAAAATGTGATAGTAAAAAAAAGAAAAAAAAAACTAAAAAAAAGAATGAAAATAAAAATTAGCATTAGAAAAAAAAATAAAAAGTAGTTGTGGGGGGGGGAGAGAGGTTATTGAGGGCTGATTAGGGAAAAGTACGGTTTAATAAGGGGTTAAATAATAACACATTATTATTTTACTGACATCATATGAAGACACCTCCATTTGTTCTGCAGATGAATGCAACAGAGTACATACACATGTAACCATTACTTTGAAGCTCTCTATCTGGCAGCTGAAGAGATAAGCATGGTGTCAGCTGGTTCGATTTTTGACAGCAGTAGCTTTAACAACTTCTGTATTAGCAACTCCCGGCTGTCAAAATGCAAGGTGGAGGGGGGAGGGCATCAGCAGGATTTTTTTTTTTTTTTTTTTTTAGGAATGTGTAACACACCCATAAAAATTTTTGGGGGGAGGGGGTTCTGAACCTTATGGTACTCATCTAAATATGTTGATACTTTGGGTTTACTAACGTTTCTTAAGATAAAATTCATATTTCTATATATGTGTTGTCGATATGTGTTTTTCCTGAAGGTGACACTAGATGCACCTTAAAAGTTCCTATTGACTTCTAAAAGTTTCTACTCAACTTCTTTTTTTGTAAATTTAAAAAAAAGTATTTGATTTAGGAAAAAGCCTATGTTATATATACAGTACTTTGATTTGCTGCCATTGACTTCTATGGGTCTCTCAATTCTCTAAAACAGTGTTTCTCAACTCCAGTCCTCAAGGGACCCTTACAGGTGATTTGATCAGTTTCACTGCCTTAGTAATTACCACAGCCGTTACATCTGAGGGAAATCCTGAAAACATGACCTGTTGGGGGGCCTTGAGGACTGGCAGGGCCGGTGCTACCACTAGGCAAACTAGGCAGCCGCCTAGGCTGCACTGCTGCCTAGGGCATCTGGCCACTGGTGTTCCTACTCTCTTTTCTCTGCAGCAAGCAACTAAGTCTCAGCATCAGCAGGCAGCCGCCGCTCCGTTCGCACATTGGGGGTTATTGACGAAAGGCAAATCCACTTTGCACTGCAAGTGCACTTGGAAGTGCAGTCGCTCAAAATCTAAGGGGTAGATCTGAAATGAGGGGAAGCTCTGCTGATTTTATCATCCAATCATGTACAAGCTAAAATGCTGTTTTTTAATTTTCCTTGCATGTCCCCCTCAGCGGCGGTGTCCCAACTCCCGAACGGTGGGCACTGGTGAGGCTGCATTGATGGGCGCTGGTGATGCTGCATTTGATGGGTGCTAAGGGGCTGCATTTGATGAGCACTTTATTAAAAAGGTGGGGTACACATGGGCAGGAAAAAGGGGGTGGAGCCAGGGGGGGCGGCAAAATGAGGTTTCGCCTAGGGTGTCAAAAATTCTTGCACCAGCCCTTAGGACTGGAGTTGAGAAGCACTGCTCTAAAACGATATGGGCATTCTTATCATTGTAAATGCACTGCAGTGCTGAGATGGAAACAGTCACCATCTTTATTATGGTAAACCACAACACATGTGTTTTAGTACATCAGAGCACATGCATTAAAATGCAACAAATCGGCCCTAACGCATGACACAATGCATGTTAAATAATGCACAAGCACAGCAAAGTGTGAAAGGGCCCATCGCTCCTACTGCTCTGTAAGTCCCAATATCAGTTTGCACATAACAAACCTCAGGCTCCGATGGAAGCTGCAGATTCCTTTTTTTTCTGTCTATAATTACATTAGCTTTTATTGAAGGAATAACGCTTGTCTAGAGTTACTCTATGTTACTTGTTTCTGACCAAAAATATTTGTTTTTATAATATTACTAAACGGATCAGCGGTGGAAAAGGATAAAGAACCAAAACAAACCGGCGTCCTGACAGGAGGGCATCTAATTGGATGATGAAGCCGGGGGCCTTTGATGTCCGGGGAGGGAGATTGAGTATCCTTGTAATGCATTTGTCCCGGGTGGTCTGCGCTGTGCAGTGTGACCGGATCTGTTCAAACACAAGAAATTCAGGACTTATTTAATACAGAGATAGATGTAGACACATGTAGACATCAAAGGAGCCATTTCTGGGAAGGGCAACGGGGGAAACCCTCACTGCAAAGTTGGGTTTTTAAAGGGGAACCCCAGCAGATACTGTGATGTTTGGAGGCAATGCACAGGGCCAAAGTCACATCTTTTGCAGTGCAGGTTGGTAAAGCTGAACTTTGGGAGTCAGACAAGATCTGCCCTTGTATTGTCCCCCTGCACCACTGCAGGGGTTAAGCCTGCCATAGATAGATTGAATCTCGGCTGGGTCAGCAGGGATCAGCTGAGATTCAATCTATCTATCTATGGGCAGTCTGGTTGTTCCCAATGGATCGACTTGGGTACAACCAGTCTGTCGGATCTTTTAAATGCGATTACTGCCAGTGGCTTTAGGTGGTATCAGTAGTCATCAGGGCCGTCTTTAAGGCAGGGCAAAAGGGGCAGCTGCCCTGGGCCCTGTGATTGTTGTGGGGCCCAAAGCAGCTGCCTCATACTTGCCAACTATCCCAGTTTAAATTCCCTTGTCCCTTGAAGTTTTAGTCCCTTGCTGTGTCCTGATATCTCAGTGTGAAGTGCTGCTACTAATACTGCCCAGCTCTGCCCTATTGTTGAGTACAGATGACTCACCTGCAGACCCTGTGTTTACATGTAAATAACCTAAATTCATATGTAAATAGCAGCAGCATTTATATGTAATTAGCTGCATCTGGCAGCAGAGATATGTAAATAAAGGCGGCATTCATATTTATATCTTGCCCTCTGCAGTGAGGAGATGATGTGCTGTAACCTCTAGCAACCAATCAGTGAGCAGTATTACTGTATAGTAATCTCTAGCAACCAATCAACAAGCAGAAATCATGTGCTGTAACATCTAGCAACAAATCAGTGAGCCGTAATGTGTGCTGTAACCTCTAGCAACCAGTCAGTAAGTGTGAATGATACACTGTAACCTCTGGCAACCAATCACAATCACTGCCTGATCTGATACAGTAAACTGATTTTAAGTCTAGCTGCTATTTATTGTATGTCTCAGAGCAGGTAGAGAGCAAAATTGTATGGGGGCGGGGGCCCCAAGAAAACGTTTGCCCAGGGTCCAATCAGTATTAAAGACGGCCCTGGTAGTCATTGTGCTCTGCCAGCAGGGAACACAATAGCACTTCAGGGGGGGAGGGGGGGGGATTCCCAAGCAATCAAACAATTTTCTTTTCTTTCACCCATGGTGGAAGGAAACAAAAAATTGAACCATCTATGGTAGTGGTTCTCAACCCTGTCCTCAAGTACCCCCAACAGGCCATGTTTGCAGGTTTTCCATTATCTTGCACAGGTGCTTTAAATCAGAGTCAATGGCTTGGTATTTTGGACCGCTATTTTATCTAAGATAAATTCCCAAAACATGGCCTGTTGGGGGTACTTGAGGACTGAGTTTGAGAACCACTGCTCTATGGCTTGCCTAGTACAGCCTTCCTCAACCTTTTTAATACAGAGGAACTCTTAGATTAAGTTTCCGGGCTCAAGGAACGCTTAATAATAATTACTATATCTACAGTTAAAGGTAGAGTAGTGTGATGGTCACTGGGGAGAAGGTACCTTATATTGGTGTTCATTGAGAAGAATCCCTCTCTTACAGATCACCAAATAGATCATTGCTGCTAGTGGTTAATCCAAGTTGCTCATTGCTCCAGGAACCCCTAGCAACCATTGGAGGAAGTCTAGGGTTCCATGGAACCATGGTTGAAGAAGCCTGGTCTAGGGGAGCAGGGACAAGGTGTAATACTTACCCTATCCCTGAGTCCTTGCTGTTGGTGGGCTGTGTCTGGTCCTTTGGCGCCAATTTTTTTTTTTGGAAACTTATTGAAATGTGACATTTCATTAAAAGAGAAGTACTGTATGTCCAAAGCTTTTTTTTTGCCCAACTTCTCTTGTAGGTCACAAGAGTGCACCTGTGACCCAGAATCAGCCAATAGCGGGCTATTGCATGGCAGAGCGGCCAGGAACAAAACCTTTTTTCTTATTTTGCACTGGAACTGCGCTGGTGTGAATGAGCTCTTAAATATTTTGTTGTTGTAAACTAATTAGCAGAAATAAGATCAAATTACAGAGCGCTATTTTTGCAAGTCCAGTAGGCTACCATGGAAGTGGAGGTCAAAAACTGAAATATCGGTTTGGGTGAACTGCACCTATTGGTGGCAAAAAAAAATAAAAAATATGTTGCAGCCGACTAGTCTATACAGTGTCTTGAAAAAGTATTCATAACCCTTTTCCACATTTTGTTACAACTAAAAACGTAAATGTGTTTTATTGGGACCTTATGTGATAGACCAACACAAACTGGCACATAATTGTGAAGTGGAAAGAAAATTATAAATGGTTATCAAATTTTTCAACAAATAAATATCTGAAAAGTATGGCATGCATTTGTATTTAGCCCCCTTTAGTCTGATACCCCTAACTAAAATCTAACTAACTAAAATCTGGTGGAACCAATTGCCTTAAAAAATCACATAATTAGTAGAGTAAATAGAGTCCACCTGTATGTAATTTAATCTCAGTATAAATACAGCTGTTCTGTGAAGCCCTCAGAGGTTTGTTAGAGAACCTTAGTGAACAAACAGCATCATGAAGGCCAAGGAACACACCAGACAGGTCAGGGATAAAGTTGTGGAGAAGTTTAAAGCAGGGTTAGGTTATAAAAAAAAATCCCAAGCTTTGAACATCTCACAGAACACTGTTCAATCCACCATCTGAAAATGGAAAGAGTATGGTACAACTGCAAACCTACCAAGACATGGCCGTCCACCTAAATTGACAGGCCGGGCAAGGAGAGCATTAAACAGAGAAGCAGCCAAGAGTCCCATGGTAACTCTGGAGGAGCTGCAGAGATCCACAGCTCAGGTGGGAGAATCTGTCCACAGGACAACTATTAGTCGTGCTCTCCACAAATTTGGCCTTTAGTGGAAAGAAAAAAGCCATTGTTGAAAGAAAGCCATAAGGTGTCCCATTTGCAGTTTGTGAGAAGCCATGTGGGGGACACAGCAAATATGTGGAAGAAGGTGGTCTTGTCAAAAGAGACCGAAATTGAACTTTTTGGCCTAAAAGCAAAACGCTATGTGTGGCGGAAAACTAACACTGCACATCACCCTGAACACACCATCCCCACTGTGAAACATGATGGTGGCAGCATCATGTTGTGGGGATGCTTTTCTTTAGCAGCGACAGGGAAGCTGGTCAGAGTTGATGGGAAGATGGATGGAGTGAAATACAGGGCAATCTTAGAAGAAAACCTGTTGGAGTCTGCAAAAGACTTGGGACTGGGGCGGAGGTTCACCTTCCAGCAGGACAACGACCCCAAACATACAGCCAGAGCTACAATGAAATGGTTTAGATCAAAGCATATTCATGTGTTAGAATGGCCCAGTCAAAGTCCAGACCTAAATCCAATTGAGAATCTGTGGCAAGCCTTGAAAATTGCTGTTCACAGATGCTCTCCATCCAATCTGACAGAGCATTAGCTATTTTGCAAAAAAAGAATGGGAAACATTTTATGTGTGCAAAGCTGGTAGAAACATCCCTAAAAAAAAGACTTTCAGCTGTAATTGTAGTGAAAGGTGGATCTACAATTTATTGGCTCGGGGGGCTGATTACAAATGCACACCCCACTTTTCACATATTTATTTGTAAAAATTTTTGAAAACCATTTATCATTTTCCTTCCACTTCACAATTATGTGCCACCTGTGTGTGTTGTATGTGATGGTCTATCACAGAAAATCCCAATAAAATACATTTACATTTGTGGTTGTAACGTGACAAAATGTGGAAAATTTCAAGGGTATGAATACTTTTTCAAGGCACTTTAGATATGGTGACTGTCTTCTTTTTTCATTGTTCTCCTTTGTTTTCAACTGATAATCTAAGGTTGCGGTTGGGTTGTTTTTATAGTGCACACAGAGAACTGGGCACAATGTGACTGATAACAGGACAGCCCAGGCAGAGAGTACAGGAAACTATCAGCTCACAAGGTTTCTGGCATGATCAAGAGGTATTCTTTTTTTATTTTTCCATTATCAAACAGACATAACAAAACACCTTCAATAGTGCATTTATCAGACCAAAATGGAGCAAACGAGAAGTTGTTGGGGCTTACATACACTTTAACCACTTTTACCACTCAACCACAATACACCACTTTAGGTGGTAGTGTATATTAGCAATGGTGAATATGGATGTTTTGCCAAAAAAAAAAAAAAAAACTAAAACTCCTTCACCCATCTTCTGGTTTAGATACACTTTTAGTCCTCATGCAGTCTGCCCTGTCTTGTTAGAACATTAGTTAACCTTGCATCAGAGAACTAGGAAAGCCCACTTGTGCACTCTTCAAGTTTTTTAGACGCTGCTGTGAAACTGAGAAATTAGTCAAAAAGCTAAAGTCAAGTCAACTGACACTGATACTGTTAAATACACTCTGGACATCTAAAGCAAGTCATAGATGATGCAATTTTCTTTCCTACGATCAGTGGTTGCAGGAAAGAACATTGCTTAATTCCCCTATCAACGCAGTCGGTAATGATGGGGGAATCCCTCCCGCAGAGGGACTTCCCTGCTGGCAGAACACAATTACTGTTAGCGGCTGTAGCCGCTGGCAGTAATCACATGCAAAAAAATCAGACCAGCTATTTGTGCTGAAGTCGATCCATGGATCCATCGATGGATCGACCAGTACAAGCATCCTGCCCATAGATAGATCGAATCCCAGTCGGTCCCTGCTGAATCGGCTGGGAATTGATCCATCTGTGGCTGGCTTAAGCTTCACTGACCTCTGCCCATAAAAGAGTTAGGAAGGCTACATTAGCTTTTAGGCACAGAAGACAATATATTTAAACTTTTAGGTCTATTTTTGTCGGTATTGCCTCTCAACTAGCGGGTGAAGCTTAATATAATTATGATCAATGTGTCTTGCCTTCATGAGAAATGTTTAGTATTCCTGACCGTCACTGGATATAAATAAGTCATTTATTCATCAAACCTTGTAACCTCTACATGATGAATGTAAAATCTTTACCGAATCGTGTTTATCATTAAATTATTCTGACCAATCATTGGGAAAATTTGATTTATTTGTATCTAATGAAAAAGAAAATAATTACCAAATAAAAATGAGTAACATCTCATGAGGCAGCAGTACTTAAAGGATAAGAACACTTACCTTTTCTATCCCTCCCGACCTAAATCAACCCACCTTACCCTGCCACAGATGTACATGTACCTACATCCCACAACCATTCCTGGCCAAAATTTTGACCATCTGTGACCAAAATTCTCCTCTCCACTGGCCACACCTGTGCAGCTGACACCCATAGAATTATATGGAGCCACCTCCCAGTTCCAAGGTTGAAAAGGAAACCTTTAATCCGGCTTTCTTTTTAGTGCCCAAAAATGCAGATGGCAAAAAATGAGTGACCAAGTATTGCCTGTGATCTTCCTGAAGCTGATCCCACTACTGACCTATCATGCCCAGCTCTGCAATGTGTCTCTGTATCGAGGCAGCCATCTTGGTAGAGGCAGGGTTTTGCCTCACCATTTAAGAGCCTCCAGGCAGCAGTGCCTGAGATCTTACAGTGCAGATATACTGCTATTAGGCTGTAGGTACACTCACATATCAGGAAGTGCACTGCTATTTTTCACTGACATCTCTTGCATCATGTCGGCAGCCTTTGACCATCTCTTGTATCATGCTTCCAGTCTCTGGTCATCTCTTATATCATGTTTGCAGTCATTGATCATCACTTGCTTCTTGTCTGCAGTCTGACCATCCCCTGTACCATGTTCACAGTCTCTGACCATCTCTTGTATCATGCCTATAGTCTCTGGCCATCTCTTGTATCATGTCTACAGTCTATGACCATCTCTTGTATCATGTCTATAGTCTCTGGCCATCTCTTGTATCATGCCTATAGTCTCTGGCCATCTCTTGTATCATGTCTACAGTCTCTGACCATCTCTTGTATCATGTCTGCAGTCTCTGGCCATCTCTTGTATCATGTCTACAGTCTATGACCATCTCTTGTATCATGTCTACAGTCTCTGACCATCTCTTGTGTCATGTCTACAGTCTCTGGCCATCTCTTGTATCATGTCTATAGTCTCTGGCCATCTCTTGTATCATGTCTATAGTCTCTGGCCATCCTTTGTATCGTGTCTATAGTCTCTCGCCATCTCTTGTGTCATGATTCCAGTCTCTGGCCATCTCTTATATCATGTTTAAAGGGTATTAAAGTGGTATACCACGCTAATAATACTAATAACTGTGAAGAAACCTGTGAAAAAAACCTGTGAGAAAAAAGCAGCGACACAAACATGTGATATAATCATGCAAAAAAGCTAATAAATAGTCACGGTAATCAAACTAGTGAACAAAATATAAAACTGAACTCAGAACACACTATAAATCACTGAAGTGTAAGAATCAATATAGTACAAATGTAATGAAGAGTGATTCATAAAACAGGAAAAAAAGTAACATGGGGGCAAAACAATTTCGCTTGGCCTTTTGTCACTGGTTACTCCCATTAACACTTTTTGATCAGGAAATTGGTGTGCAAGCATTGGCATATATTATGAAATGACCAAGAATTGGGCCCTATCCTTCCAGATCAACCACAGGTGGTTTTCAGAGGAGTTCCTTCCTTGAAAGACTCACTAGCCCCTGGTGTTTGTGACCACCCAACTAATAAATGAATGTTCTTCCAGAACCTGGTAGGATATCACAAATGCAAAAGATGTGCTGTATGTAGCATTAATAACATTGGAGACAGGGAAACTACTACATTCGTCTCTAATAGCACTTCTCAGGAATTTCAAATAAAGTCCTTCATTACATGCTCTACCACCCATGTCGTTTATCTCCTAACCTGTCCTTGTGGATTACAATACATAGGGCATACGGTATGACCACTCCAAGTCAGACTAAATGAACATATTGGAAATTTTAGGAGAGGTTTTAAAGGTCACCCAGTTTCCAGGCATTACTTGGAGGTACACAGTAGAAGGGGTACATTGTTTATAGCTATCAATAAACTGAAATCACATTGGAGAGGTGGGCCAAAGAGACGTACTATTTCCAAACTCGAAATTAGTTGGATATACCGCGTCAAATGTCTTAGACCTTTGGGCCTGAACGCTGACGTTGAAATTAATGCCTTTATTGATGATTCCTAATATGTACATTTGTACATTTATATTTTTTTTTTATGGTTTTACTTACCTTTATCCATGTAACTTTATATGTATTTCATTGTTTACATGTATTTTTTAGATTTATAGTAATGTACTTTATGTCCACTAGTGGTCCTCATCTCAAAGTGACGATAGGCTAATATTATGCATTTTAACGTAAATAAGTTATTAATTAATGCCAGTCTTTTGAGTTTGTTTTTTACCAATTTTTTTTGCCTTCTAGATGACTTTAGAAATAGAACACCCTTTGTCTACGATGAATAAAATAGGTAGACATACCCGGAAGTCACATTGAGGTTTGGCTTCCTGTGTGCAGAGAGAGTTCATATATCTAGGCTGCAAGATGGCCACAAGGTGAAAGTGAGGCTTGAATGTCTTTTTTACTTTTTGATATGGCCGCCATCTGAAAACGAGGCTTGGTTGCCTTTCTATGTGTATATAAGGTGATGGCTCAGCGCGTTGCCCGTGCCCCTGGAAGACGTCACGTATGACAAAACATGGTGGGCGGGCGGAGCTATGCGCTGACCTCATCACGTCCCACGTGACCCCGGAAGTGCGGGTGTTTTTGAATTTTTTTGCCGGTAAGTGTTTTTATGATGTTTGTACATCCAACCAGAGATTTTACAAAATAAATTAGCTTTTTTGAAAAATAATAATGCACTATTGGAGCCTTTGTTCTTCTATATACTCCGTGCTTACTTGGGAGGTTGTGCTTTCGAGGAAGGGGGACGGACGGCGGCCATATATCGAGGAGGACGCCCAGAGTCTACCTACACACCTTAAAGCCAAGATCCATCTCAGACCCCGCAGAGGGCTATATCCGCAGGCGTGTGTGACCTCGCTACAACAGGAGGTCTACTCCTTCCGGTAAGAGTCTCCATTCCTTCCGGTGATTGCCACACGGAGAGCTCCATCCCTTTTCCTTTGGTGGTGGTGAAAACCCTGAGAATCTTTTCCATCTTTCTAGATCTTTATCTTCATAGAACTTGTTTTATTTGTCACTTTTCAGAGACTTTATTTTATGAATCACTCTTCATTACATTTGTACTAAATTGATATTCTTACACTTCAGTGATTTATAGTGTGTTCTGATTTCAGTTTTATATTTTGTTCACTACTTTGATTAGCGCGACTATTTCCGTTTATTAGCTTATATCGTGTTTGCAGTCATTAATTATCACTTGCTTCTGGTCTGCAGTCTCTGACCATCTCCTGTACCATGTCCACAGTCTCTGCCCATCTCTTGTATCATGTCTGCAGTCCCTGGCCATCTCTTGTATCATGTCTGCAGTCTCTGGCCATCTCTTGTATCATGTCTGCAGTCTCTGGCCATCTCTTGTATCATGCTTCCAGTCTCTGGCCATCTCTTGTATCATGTCCACAGTCTCTGCCCATCTCTTGTATCATGTCTGCAGTCTCTGGCCATCTCTTGTATCATGCTTCCAGTCTCTGGCTATCTCTTATATCATATTTGCAGTCATTGATTATAACTTGCTTCTTGTCTGCAGTCTCTGACCATCTCCTGTACCTTGTCCACAGTCTCTGACCATCTCTCGTATCATGTCCACAGTCTCTGACCATCTTTTGTATCATGTCCACAGTCTCTGACCATCTCTCGTATCATGTCCACAGTCTCTGACCATCTCTCGTATCATGTCCACAGTCTCTGACCATCTCTTGTATCATGTCCACAGACTCTGACCATCTCTTGTATTATATTCACAGTCTCTGACCACCTCTTGTATCCTGTTCATAGTCTCTTACCATTTTGACACTGAATATTTACTGAATTTCTGAGTCTTCCCATATCAAGAAAGTTGACTATCACTGCTTTAAAGCAAACCTGTGTTTTGGACCATGAAAGAAAATGAATATGTTTGTTTCTGCCCTTCTGTTTCCTTGCCTTGTTCTCATTTGGCACCCTGAATTGATGGAAATATCTGATGCTTATAGGTATGGTGGAGCATGTGACTTACACCATGTGACAGCACTGGGTCAATCAGCCTGTGTATAGTTCTGTGTAAGCTTTGACTGCAGTGATTTAAAGCTTACCTGCGCCGCCAGCGTCCGGCTCCCGATTTGATTACACACAGCGGGAGCTGATCTATGGGTACTGCAGACTCAATGTCCACCAGCACCCACTGATCATTCATTACATAGCTAGAATGGCGATCTTCCTATGTAAACAAGCATATTGCCATTCTTAGTAGGTAAGGCATTCATCCTGTGACATGGATCGATTCCTTCCCATAGTTCAAGCACCTCCCTCACAGTGAGAAAGCACAGACTAGACACAGTTAACCCTTTGATCACCCCTGATGTTAACCCCTTCCCAGCCAGTGTCATTAGTACAGTGACTGCATTTTTTTAAGCTTTTTAGCTGATCCCTATATTAGCGTCGCTAGTCCCCAAAAAGTGTCAGTTAGTGTCCGATTTGTCTGCCACAATATCGCAGTCCCGCTATAAGTCGCTGATCGCCGCCATTAATAGTAAAAAATAAATAAATAAAATAATCCCATAGTTTGTGCACATTATAACTTTTGCACAAACCAATCAATAATGGGATTTTTTTTTTTTTTTTTTTTTTTACCAAAAACATGTAGCAGAATACATATTGGCCTAAATTGATAAAGAAATTAGATTTTTAAGATTTTTTTTTAATTGGATATGTTTGATAACAGAAAGTAAAAAATATAGTTATTTTTCAAAATTGTCAAAAAAATAAAAACTGCAGAGGTGAACAAATACTAAAAGAAATCTCTATTTGTGGGAAAGAAAGGACATACATTTTAGTTGGGTACAGCGTCACACGACAGCGCAATTGTCTGCAGTGCCGTATAGCAAAAAATGGCCTGATCAGGAAGGGGGGTAAATCTTCTGGAGGTCAAGTGGTTAAATAAAATGTGCCTTGAAAGAGTATTCATACCCCCTGAAATTTTCCACGTTTTGTCATGTTACAACCAAAAATGTAAATGTATTTTATTGGGATTTTATGTGATAGACCAACACAAAGTGGCACATAATTGTGAAGTGAAGGAAAATGATAAATGGTTTTCAAAATTGTTTACAAATAAATATGTGTAAAGTGTGGGGGGCATTTGTATTCAGTCCTCCTGTGTCTATACTTTGTGGAACCTCCTTTCACTGCAATTACAGCTGCAAATCTTTTTTTGGGGGCTGTCTCTACCAGCTTTGCACATCTAGAGAGTGAAATTTTGCCCATTCTTCCTTGCAAAATAGCTCAAGCTCTGTCAGATTGGATGGAGAGCGTCTGTGAACAGCAATTTTCAAGTCTTGCCACAGATTCTCAATTGGATTTAGATCTGGACTTTGACTGGGTCATTCTAACACATGAATATGCTTTGATCTAAACCATTCCATTCTAGCTCTGGCTGTATGTTTAGGGTCGTTGTCCTGCTGGAAGGTGAACCTCCACCCCAGTCTCAAGTCTTTTGCAGACTCTAACAGGTTTTCTTCTAAGATTGCCCTGTATTTGTCTTCAGCCATCTTCCCATCAACTCTGACCAGCATCCCTGTCCATGCTGAAGAAAAGCATCCCCACAACATGATGCTGCCACCACCATGTTTTACAGTGGGGATGGTGTGTTCAGAGTGATGTGCAGTGTTAGTTTTCCACTAAACATAGCATTTTGCTTTTAGGCCAAAAAGTTCAACTTTAGTCTCAACTGACCGGAGCATCTTCTTCCACCTGTTTGCTGTTTCCCCCACACGACTTTTCACAAATTGCAAACGGGACTTCTTATGGCTTTCTTTCAACAATGGCTTTTTTCTTGCCACTCTTCTATTAAGGTCAGATTTGTGGAGAGCACGACTAATAGTTGTTCTGTGAAAAGATTCTCCCACCTGAGCTGTGGAACTCTGCAGCTCCACAAGAGTTACCATGGGCTTCTTGACTGATTCTCTGTTTAATGCTCTCCTTGCCCGGCCTGTCAGTTTAGGTGGACGGCCATGTTTTGGTAGGTTTGGAGTTGTAAAGAGCCATACTCTTTCCATTTTTGGATTATGGATTGAACAGTGCTCCGTGAGATGTTCAAAGCTTAGGATATTTGTTTATAGTCTTACATTTACTTTAAACTTCTCCACAACTTTATCTCTGTCCTGTCTGGTGTGTTCCTTGGCCTTCATGATGCTGTTTGTTCACTAAGGTTCTCTAACAAACCTCTGAGGGCCTCACAGAGCAGCTGTATTTATACTGAGATTAAATTACACATAGGTGGACTCTATTTACTAATTAGGTGACTTCTGAAGGCAAATGGTTCCACCAGATTTTAGTTAGGGGTGTCAGCGTAAAGGGGGCTGAATACAAATTCATGCCACACTTTTCACATATTTATTTGTAAAAAAATTAAAAACCATTTATCATTTTCCTTCCACTTCACAATTATGTGCCACTTTGTGTTGGTCTATCACATAAAATCCCCCAAAAAAATACATTTAGGTTTTTGGTTGTAACATGACAAAATGTGGAAAATTTTAAGGGGTATGAAAACTTTTTGCCATCACTATTGCCGGTAAGGGAACTCAGCAGTGAAGCCTTTTAGCTTCACAGCTGGCCCGTCTCCAGGAAGTGGGGAAGGGGACCTGTCAAAAACAGGTCCCCGTCCCCCCCTTCCCCCTGAAAGGTGCCAAATGTGACACCGGAGGGGTGGAGGAAACGAACAAGCGGAAGTTCCACTTTTGGGTGGATCTCCGCTTTAATTCCCAACAGCCACACATTTGCGTCCATGGTAGTCTGAGGTTGTGTGCTACGAACACGCTCATTGTTGATTTGTTCTCCTATGCAAATTAAAATAAAAACCCTGTGTGGTTACCCTACATACCAGACCTTTATCCTTCATAAAGGTCTGGTATGGATGTCAAGGGGGTAATAGGAAAAGTAGGGGTCTCCCCTGAATTCTTTACCAGACCCCTAGAGTCTGGTAAGAATTTTAGGGGGAACCTCACAAAAAAAACAAGAAAACCAATCCATATCAGCCCTTTATCTGAGGATTCAACAGAAAAAAAAAAAGGTGGGAAGAGCATGGGCCCCCTAATCCTCTTGTAGTTGGACTTTTAACTTGTTAACAACAATATGTAAGTAAATTATCAGTTTTTTGTGCAGCTAAATTATGCGGATCATGGAAGTTTTTTTTTTTTTTTTTTTTTTTAAATGAAGAGGACATTTGATGATGACTATGTTACCAATGACAGCTGGTCAGATGTGGACTTTTCGTTTTTGTTGTGCTCTAGAAAACTGACAAAAATTCTAATTGGATATTGTGGTCAGAACAGATTTTACTCTTCCTTCGGATCTTTTGGCCACTTGCTTTCAGTGAAGTGTGCCACTCGTTTACAAATGGCTTCTAAGGTTATCCCAGAGGCAATAATAGTCACATTACAGTGATTGATGAATTGGAGACAGGTTTTCCTCTGCACAGCACTTGCCTTGAGAGGGCCATAAAATGAGGGGCCCACGGTGGTGGGGGGGAGCAGGTGACATGAACCCCCTCCAGACAAACACTGATTACCTTGGGAGGCAATTTCTGATTTCACGGCACAGTAAACAATAACATGTCTAATTAAACCTTTTTTCCACTTGTGCTCCAATCACTGCCTGAAGACATTGCAGACTTTAGATAAAAAATAAGAATAAGCTTTAATTTCTGAGCATGTGCTTGACCTAAAGACAAAAAATACAGACCTTAAAGTAAGCTTGTTGGAATAGAAATATGGAAGTTGTCATGGCTTCATGTAACGGGCACCCTCTGCTACTAATGCTTTCCATTCTTATAGTCCCCTGACACCCCATTTGTTCGTTGGAGCCCCAGAAGAAAAGCTGTATGAGCTCAGAACTTTTCCCACCACTTAGCAATATCATTCGGGTCTGCCCATTGGTCTCTCTTTGGAGAAAGGGTCCACCAATGCCCAAAATGAGTCGCTACTTCATGGGGCTCCAGTGGGAACAGAGATGGTATATATCTGCACTGGAGGGACTGTTAAGGGAATCTGTTGCTTTGCCCCCAATGGGTTAAGTATAAGGTAACTTGAATGCCCACCTTGGACTTACACACACTGTGTAGACTTCTGGAGCCTAGGAGGACCTGCCAATAGACAGCCAATAGGAAGTGTCTACATCACCCAAAGAAGGATGCTCCTACTCTGCAGTTAGGAAGAAAGACCACTCATGGCCTGCCCCATTATGTGGCCACAGGTAAGCAAATGGGGATTCAATTACTTTCAGTTTGGGAGAGAAGAGGTGGGGGAGGATCTTTAAGTATGCAAGCCCTGTAGCCTTCTTAACCAACAAAATTCAAGTCATACAATCTCTGTACTGCCCCTACTTAAATAAGCCATGGGAAAACCCCTGCTTAATCTGCCTGCAAGATATTATCTACAGTCCAGATTAAATAAGTGAAGCTTTTCACTTTAATTATTCTCCCATGTTTCCACATTTTTTTTGGAAGTTATTTGGTTGGTTTCTCATTGGTTAAAGACGACAAGTAAAGTCCAGCAGTGGATTACCAACTCTATCCAGGAAACACTGTTATTGGACGACACTTAGACCTCTCTCTGTAGATCTGGGGGCTATATAAGTCTCTGCAGTCATATTCATCTAACTTCTAATGCCCCGTACACACGGTCGGATTTTCCGATGGAAAATGTCCGATCGGAGCGTGTTGTCGGAAATTCCGACCGTGTGTGGGCTCCATCGGACATTTTCCATCGGATTTTCCGACACACAAAGTTGGAGAGCAGGAGATAAAATTTTCCGACAACAAAATCCGTTGTCGGAAATTCCGATCGTGTGTACATAAATCCGACGGACAAAGTGCCACTCATGCTCAGAATAAAAAAAGAGATGAAAGCTATTGGCCACTGCCCCGTTTATAGTCCCGACGTACGTGTTTTACGTCACCGCGTTTAGAACGATCGGATTTTCCGACAACTTTGTGTGACCATGTGTATGCAAGACAAGTTTGAGCCAACATCCGTCGGAAAAAATCCTAGGATTTTGTTGTCGGAATGTCCGAACAAAGTCCGACCGTGTGTACGCCTTATTAGAGTGAGACTGCAGCCAAGGCTTTCAAGTTTTGATGCTAATTCCCTCCCCACAGTTTTGGGTCACTTTACAGTTGGCTCAAAGAGACATATATAGAGGAATACGACCAGAAAGGTAATTTCCTGCTCATCTGATTGGCTTGCTGTTTTTCCCAGGAGTTGTTACAACACTGTGCCCAATCATATGACTGAAGCAGGCAGTCCCTCCCACTGAGCAGACAGGAAACAGGAAGTTATTGGTATGCCGGTGTCAGTTCTTACCAAACGGCAGCAGGTAGGATCCTTGCAATGTTGAAGTGACATGGAAAGGCTTGACTTCTTCCTCAACAAAATTTGTTTTTCTTTAAAGTAAGATGGCCTGTGGATTCCATAGTTAGGTTTCCCTTTTAAAGTGCTTTCTTATTTTTCTAGTAATTTGCTTGTTACATAGTTACATAGTAGGTGAGGTTGAAAAGTCCATCAAGTCTAACCCATGTTTGTGATTATATGTCAGTCTTACATTGTATATCCCTGTATGTTGTGGTCGTTCAGGTGCTTATCTAATAGTTTCTTGAAACTATCGATGCACCCCCCCCCCCCCGCTGAGACCACCACCTGTGGAAGGGAATTCCACATCCTTGCCGCTCTTACAGTAAAGAACCCATTACGTAGTTTAAGGTTAAACCTCTTTTCTTCTAATTTTAATGAATGGCCACGTGTCTTGTTAAACTCCCTTCCATGAAAAAGTTTTATCCCTATTGTGGAGTCACCAGTCTGGTATTTGTAAATTGAAATCATATCCCCTCTCAAGCGTCTCTTCTCCAGAGAGAATAAGTTCAGTGCTCACAACCTTTCTTCATAACTAATGTCCTCCAGTCCCTTTATTAGCTTTTTTGCCCTTCTTTGTACTCGCTCCATTTCCAGTACATCCTTCCTGAGGACTGGTGCCCAGAACTGGACTGCATACTCCAAGTGCGGCCGGACCAGTTTTGTATTTTCTGAGTCAACCATGTTTTTACTAATATGTCAATTTTGATCATCCAAGATACTCTAATAGCATGACTCCTTCTCAGGGATTAGCTTAAGATTCAGTCCTAACACAAATTCGGACTGAATCTTGGCTGTTCAGGGAACTCCACGCAAAAATGAAAAGGTCCCAATCATAAAATTCACACCAGATCCTTTTTGGAGCATGCAGGAATGGGAGGAGGGGGTAGAGGAGTGTGCACCTTTGCCCTCTCCTAAACCACATCATACCACATGCCCTCGTCCAGTTCTCCAAAGCCACGCCTCTTCCCTGCTAGGACAGGCATCCAAAACCTTTCCTCTTCACCACTCAACCAGTCACAGGTCACTGATGTCATCACATAAAATAGAGGACCTGAGGCCTGCATTGTACATGAGGATACTCTGCCCCCCCCTCCCCATATACTAGGTGCATTGGAGACAGGAGAAGGGTACCGCCTGCCAGGGGAGGGAGGGATATAGTAAGTATTGTGCTTGTTCCTCTACCCCTAGACAAAACAAACAATTACGTCTTGCAGTGGTTGGGAGTCCATTGCAAGCTTCAATTTTACACTTACCTGGAGTTAAGCTTAAAAGAGGATCTATCCAAAGCAAATGCCAGGTTCTATTGATAGGGTAGGGCTTGCTGTAAAAAAAGAAGAACCCGTCTCTTTAAATACGAGACGTTCTTGTTGACAACTGTGAGTGTGAATGTTGAATGGACACATTGAGGATCCAGGGAGGGAACTTCAATAAACATTTTGGCACTGGCGGTTTGCATTGTCTTCTACTGGAGGCTCCATTCCACATCCCCCCCCCCCAGTGACAACCATGTGCAGAGGAGATGGCTCTGCTACCAGAACACTACCGTTAGATTCCTCGCCAAAGCCTCGCTTGGCTTCATGTGGTTTCTGTTTATTTCTATAAACCATTAATTATGTTTTTCCCTTCTCCCATAAAGTTAAATTTAGCCAAGGCCTTTCCTAATATGAAACATTTTGTGGGAACACAATGAATCAGGAATTGGTAACTTATAAATTATGGTGAACAATGGCTTTAAATGTGTTTGATATGTCAGAAGCGCAAACGCACAGGGCCCACTGCAGGCAGACTGGAGGGAACAAAGGGGGAAGTGTCACCATTCGCAACAAGGAAACAATTTTTAAAATAGACTTTTTTTCTCGCTATTTTAGATTTCAGTTTCCATATCTTAAAGTGGATGTCACCTCAATCACTAAAATCTCATATAAGCTTTAGCACATAATTGCTAGAAAGAAAAAAATCTAATGCGCTAAAGGCCAAAAAGATTATATAGAGTAGTTACTAGCACAATACTAAGGTCAAGTATCAAAATATAGATAGACAATGAGTGCAGCGCTCAATAATTACAAAAAAAAGTCTATAAAAAATCTATAACATTCTATGCAGATATTTATACCAAAAGTAAAATAAACAGTTAATATAAATTAATGCATCAATGCATAGAAATGTGATACATAGAAAGCAAACAGTGATATACCAAGTGTTAGAAGTGCTCATGCACAAATTCACACATATACAGGTAAATGTAAGCAATAAAACTCAAATCAATAAAGTGCTAGTGTATAAATGATAGAAGTCCATAGAGTGAATATATAAGCATGAATAAAGAGCTCCTAAACCCAAGATAACAGTTCATCCAATGGATAGAGAAGTGTCTCCAGAGTTGTAGATAAGGAAGTGTTCAAATACCCAAAGTGGGAAAAGAGGGGTCATGCCACCCTAATGTAATAAAAGGGGAGGCTTACCAAAAGCATATGACCACAATCAAGTAGCCAGATTGAGCCTTATTGAAGCAAAGCTGGTAGTCAGTTCCAATCCAAATGGTTCATCAAGCAAAGGGGATCGTCTCACCCTAAAGGAAACAACTTCCAATCCAATCTGTTAATCGTTATCACTCAGAATTATGGAACAGGAAAGAGAAGCCGACCATAATGAAGCCTGCATAAAAATACTTACCAAATTTATCGGCATATAACATGCACAGGCGTATAACACGCACCTTCATTTTTAGAGGGACATTTCAGGAGAAAAAACTTAAATTTTAAATAAAGAACTTTGAAGCAAAATAAGGGTCAGTGCCCATCAATGCAGCCTAATCAGTGCCCATATGCAGCCTCACTGGTGCCCATAAATGCAGCCTGATCAGTGCCCATCTCCAGCCTCACAATTGCCCATCAATGCATCTTGATCAATGCCCATCTGCAGCCTCACAATTGGTCATCAATGCGGCTTAATCAGTGCCCATCTGCAGCCTCCTAGGTGCCATCTATGCAGCCTGATCAGTGCCCATCTGCAGCCTCACAATTGCCCATCAATGCAGCTTGATCAATGCCCATCTGCAGAGATTACTGCTGCTTCGGAGGGGACAGGGAGGGGGGCAGGATGAGTGTCATCAGATTACACACAGCAAGAATCTGGCATCTTTAGTACAAAGTCCCATCTCCTGGACCAGCTTCTATGATAGACAGAACACTGGTCCAATGCCGGCCCAGGAGACGGGGCTTCTTATTACTGAGTAAACAGGAGGTTCTCGCTGTATGTAATCTGACGGCGCTCGTCTCGCCTCCCTCCCGGTCCCCTCCGAGGCAGCCCAAATTGAAGTATCGGCGTATAACACGAGCACAACATTTGCACCTGATTTTCAGGGTGAAAACGTGCATGTTATACGTCAATAAATACGGTATGTATCTATAAAATAAGGCACCTACAGACAAGTGTAAACATCGCGCCAATACAGGGGAAGCATAGAATCTGGCAGTTTCCAAAATGGCCGTGATGGGGCCACGCATCTGCAGTATCTTCGTGCATCGGGCGTCCTAGCTCCGTCCAACGCATTTCTTCATATGTGACATCATCAGGGGACATTTACCATATTATTGTCATTTCAAAAACAGTTTTTAATCTTTTTAAATCTACAACTTTCATTAAAATAATACTGGTTATGCTGCCGTGAAAGGCCCTTGTTGAGGCACTTCCTGTTTTGGGGTAATGATTGTGCTTCTGCACAGTGGCGGATTAAACTCTGCGGAGGCCCCTAGGCAGTCAAAACCTTGGCAGGTTTCTGGATGTTCCCTGTGCGCTCTAGTGGGATAACATTGAACTAAGTAGTGTGCACGTCGGCCGCTAGATGGAGATGACCATCAGACCATCACTACTGTATGTTACATGTATGTAGGTTGCACCAAAGTTTTTTTACAAACTGACAGTTGAAAGAAGATGAGCTTTTAAGAGACAAGCTGTAATGTGAACCTGATGTCTATGGTTTATGTACGTTAAGTTGTTATTGGGTACAAACATGAATAGAGAATTTTCTCTATAGAGTCTTTAACCACTTCAATACCGGGCATTTTCACCCCCTTCCTGTCCGGCCAATTTTAAGCTTTCAGCGCTGTAACATTTTAAATGACAATTGCGCAGTCATGCAACACTGTACCCAAATTATTTTTTGGTGGTATTTGATCACCTCTGCGGTTTTTATATCTTGCGCTATAAACAGAAAAAGAGCGACAATTTTGAAAAAAAATATTTTTTACTTTTTGCTATAATAAATATCCAAATTTTTAAAATTATCCTCACTTTAGGCCGATATGTATTCTTCTAGATATTTTTGGTAAAAAAAAAATCGCAATAAGCGCATATTAATTGGTTTTCACAAAAGTTATAGCGCCTACCAAATAGAGAATAGATTTATGCAGGGCTTTTTTTCAGCGGGAATGCGGGGGAACGCAGTTCCTGCATCTCCTGTACTGACTGTATGTAATGGCAAGGGGTGCTGGGGTGGGCTGCAGGGTATTGATGCTCACTGCTGGGGGATCTATTCTAGCTGGAGGGGATCTATTTTTGCAGGGGGGGTCTATTGTTGCTGAGTAGGTCTTTGTGGCTGGTGGGGGACCTATTGTTGCTAGGGGTGGGTCTTATGTTGCTGGGGGATCAGTTGTTGCTGAAGGAGATCTACTCCTGGGGGAGGGGTCTATTGTTGATGGCTGACAGAGAGTCTATTAATGCTGGCTGTGCGGAGATCTGTTGATGCTGCCGGGAGACTATTGTTGCTGGGGGGGGGATTTTGTTGTGGGTGGTACATTCTTGTTAGGGGGATCTATTATTGCTGGCTGAGGGGGATCTATTTTACTGCTTTTCTTGATATCATTACCAAATTCCATAAAAATTACTTAGCACCACAAGATGATACTTGGTTCTGTATTGTCTAAAAGGGGTGGTACTGGGAGGTGGGTAGGGGATGGAACCAAGGGATGGTGCTCGGAGGTGGGTAGGGGTGGGAGAAAGGGGTGACTCAGAAAAGGGGAGTTCCTGCACCCATCGTCTGAGAAAAAAAGCCCTGAATTTATGGCATTCATGGCATTTTTATTATATATTTTTTTTTTTACTAGTAATGGCGGCGATCTGCGATTTTTATCGTGACTGCGATGTTGCGACGGACAGATCGGACACTTTTGACACTATTTTGGGACCATTGACATTTCCATCGTATTTTGATCGATTATGCAGTCGTCTGGTGGAAATAGATATGATGGATCACTTATGATCGCATCTTTTAACTATTCATTGAGTTCCACTTCCACTTGATTGTGTTGCCGACTATAGATTAATCCCTATTGGGAGACATCGACTGGAAAATAAATCGATCATTTATCGAACTGTGTATGGCCACCATTAGACTGGGTTTAGATTGGGTTCGAGCAAACTGAGTCGATCGGCCAGAGCGGAAAATTATTGATTGTTCAGCAGCACTGAGATGAGTTAGTCTTAAATCCGTATTTCAATCGATTATGAAGTTGCTTGGTGGAAAGAGAGTGGCCCTTCCAACTATTCCACTTCCCCATGTGTGGTATACCAATTGTTTGTGTTATCAGGAGAGATTGATCAGAAAATAAATCATTCATGTATGGAAGCATACTATATATGGCCACCAAAAGAGGGACAGTCATGCAGCAAAGAGAGACGGAGGAAAGTCCAGAAGACGGACAACTCCTTCCAATGGAGGTCATATTATGGCCATAGTAAAGGCTTACTCGCTCTTCAAAGGGTTTCATTCTAGTGTATTCCTGTCTCACATCAAGTGCAGGATTACGAGACACCTGACTGGGAGGAAGTGAGGACATCTGGGCTCAGAGATATAAACCGTCGTTAAGTACCATCTGCATGCTGCTGATATAGTGGGACTAAGTATCTGCGGCACACTTCTGTCCTCTCAATCATGTGAACAAGATGAGCTGTCGACTCCCATGTCCCCCCAGGTACTGCCAGCACGTGTCAGCTACAACCCAATAAAGTGTCAATCTGTCACTGCCCCCGGTCTGTCCTCACAGGTTTTCTTTGAATGGCCGGTCTATTCCAATTTGCAAATTTACATTGCCTTGGTTGTTGTAGAACTGAATCAACCCAGAGGTTTCCTACATCTAATGCCGCTTACACACGAGCAGAACTTCCGACAGAAAGAGTCCAATGGGAGCTTTACATTGTATATTCTGACCGTGTGTATGCCCCATCGGACTTTTTCTGTCGAAAATTCAGACGGACTTAGATAGAGAATATGTTCTATATTTTTCTGACGGAACAAATTACTATCAGGAAAAACGATCGTCTGTATGCTGTTCCGATGCACCAAAAACAACGCATGCTCTGAAGCAAGTACGAGACGGAAGCTATTGGCTACTGGCTATTGAACTTCCGTTTTCTAGTCCCGTCATACGTGTTGTACGTCACCGTGTTCTAGACGGTCGGAATTTGGTGTGACCGTGTGTATACAAGACAGCTTGCACGAAATTCCGGTTGTGTGTACAGGGCATAATAGGAACTCCACATCTGTGTCTCCAGTTTGGCTCAACCTCTGCAAAATGGTTGCAATATATTTACCACTTGTAGCACATTGATATGTGTGCAACTCACCCTAAAACCAGGGCTCTCCAAATTACGGATGTATCCCTCAACAGAAACCCTATGGGCTCTTTCACATGATCATGTTCTTAACAGTGTCCAGTAGGGGTGTCGCTATTCTGGCCTTTTGGTAAGAATTACTGCCTGCATGGCATCCCTGCTGGTATGATAGGGCTCTGAAGGTTCGACTGGCTGGAACATAAACTCGGGCATCTACGGGATGTGGGACACAGTGACATTAGTAATTCCTCCTGGAAGACTGGAGGGGCCCAATGCCTCCTGATTTGATTGGGATTACCTGCTCTGGCTATGGGCTGGGATGGCAGAGAGCCTGCGGTGTCAGTGCCCCCTGGGAGTTGGTCACCCCAGGGGTGCTCATAGTATCACTTGGGCATGGGAAACCCACTGTGAGAGAGCACATGGCCATGGCACTTAAGCTTTTTTTCTGCACTGTGCATTTTTGGGCTAGATCTTTTGGCTAAGTCCGGGGCAATTTTTGCTACCAGGGCGCAAAGCCTAGCCCAGTGTTTCTCAGGCTTTTTTCGGTCAAAGCACCCTTTAAAATGAAAGACAATCTTGAGGCATCCTTTAAAACTATGGACTGTCTTGAGGCACCCCATTCTAAAATGTAAAAAAGATTGCAAGAGTTTTACATAGGTCAGCAACATCCACACAGGAAAGCCAACGTTAGAGGTGCAAACTAGTACTGACTAGTATTCCAATGTTTCTCTTCTTCCTCGGTTGTTCTCCATCACTCAGATAATGTGACCCCAAAGCTGATGGAGAGAGGCAGCTAGAAGGTCGTAATGGTGCACAATAAAACCTGTGGCTTTGTTTAAATAAAAGGCAGGCTTCATCCACTCACCACCTGTATACAATTTTTGGGCAGTTTTTAGGCATTTTGCCATAGCATCCCCCCAGAAGAAACCTCAAGGCACCCCAGGGTAACTGGGCACCGTGGTAGAAAATTGCTGGCCTAGCCAATGCACTTGCATTAGTTATTTGTCATTGTGCACTTTTGTGTTTCTTTTCACTTGGATGGAGAGTGTGGGTCCTCTGTTCTACCCTAAAGTCCCTAAAGTCTGTGGGGAGGATGTGTGGCCATCAGATTCCTTTCTCCCCTGAACCGGGGGGGGGGGGGGAGTCTCTTTTTGGAAGAGCCCCTCACCTAGTACTCAGTGGTTGTCTTCAGCTGACCATGAGGAGAGGGGTCCTCAAGGCCTTTTGGCTAGGTGGACTATGTTGAAACTACCTACTACCTCCCTACTACCTTGGGAGGTGGACTAGAGACACATCCTTAAGAGCACTTTTTTGTGTGCGTTTCACATGCACTCTTTTGTATACTTAGGTGTTTCATTTTTGCTCACTGCCGCAGGTTAAAAAAAAAATGTTTTTATCAGTGTCCAGTAGGGGTGCTCTGCCGTCATTTGGCATTTCGACTGGGATACCTGGCTGTAACGTATCCCTGCTGGTATGATAGGGGTTCTGAGGGATGGTCCCATGGGAAGAGAAACTGGTTCACTCACTGGTTGGGGTGGGGACCAAGAGTAATTTTAGGTGGAGAATTCTGAGGGTCCCAGATCCTCCTGATTTGACTGTACTACCTGGTCTGGTCAGGGTCTGGGAAAGCAGAGGGCCGTTAGTGTCAAGCTCCCTTGGAGTGCCATCCCAGGGGTGCCAAAGTAACACTATGGGTTTGGGACCCCACTGTATCAAGCTTCACTAGGCCACGATGCCTAAGGTTTTTTTTGTAATCTGCATCGTTCCTCATGGGCTAGGCCTTTTGGCCAAGACCTGGACAATTTTTGTTACCAGGCCACAAGGCCTAGCCCATGGCCTGCACTGACACATTTTTTTTAATTTGCATGTTTATTTATTTTCTCTCTGCTTAGGTCACCTGAACTTATATATTGGCTTTCCTTTTTACTCTTTATGTGTGGGTCTTCAGGCCTATCCTGAAGTCTAGTGGGAGGATGTGAGGCCACTTGAATGGGTCCTGTTCAGTGGTGGAGCAGTGGTGCTTTGAGCATTGCGGTTGCCACATGTGTGCGGTCCTAAGCGGCTGCATTCCTTAGTTTAGTTGGGCTATCTGAATTGGTAAAATTGTGGCTCAACTGCCTCCTTTTTCTGCCTACCGGCAGAACAAGCCCTTAGTCCAGGGGTCTCAAACTGGCGGCCCTCCAGCTGTTGCGGAACTACAAGTCCCATCTTGCCTCTGCCTATGGGAGTCATGCTTTTAACTGTCAGCCTTGCAATGCCTCATGGGAATTGTAGTTCTGCAGCAGCTGGAGGGCCAACAGTTCTAGACCCCTGCAATATAAAAGAAAATGTATACAAAGCCACAAAATCCTTCTTTGCATTATCAAGGGATTTAAAGTACTTGTCTCAATCCAGAGCACTAATTGACCTTTCTGTCTGCTGACCCTGTTCCTCTGCTACCTGTATGAGTCACCTCTGACACGTTTTCCTGACACCAAAAGAAAAAAGGTGACAGGAGAGGAAGCTCCAGGACACAGCCTGCGATTGACAGCCTCAGCTCTGTTCCTGTGTGCTGTGTGAATGGGGGTATCCCTTCCCTCCAACCAGCTCTCAGAGCTCTCCTCACTGAGCTCTGCAGTGAGTAATTTCAGCTCTCCACCCCCCTGTTTTCTGACAGCTCAGACAAGCTTTATAAATTCTGGACTTTGAATGGCTAAAGAGAAGAGAAGACTGCAGATTAACAGGTACAATTTATGTAGGAGAATTTGTTTAATCTCTGTGTATCAGCTCAGGCCAGTCACTTCACTGGGTATACCACTTTAAATCACAGGCAGGTAAGGAGAAAACCAAAAGCAGAGTATATGGTACCCTATGGCGGCAGGACTGTATTTATTATAGCACTCACGGGATGGGGAAGAAGGAGCAGCACCAAACATCAACCTTTATAAACTATCATAACTTTTTCTTTCCTTATTATGTTTCTGACTTCTGTCCAATTCTAGACATTTGTGGCTAAATTCAGCCAGAGAACTGTAGGGAGAAGGGATCACAGAGGGTAGTCAGGAGACTCACCAGAGCTCAAGAAACATAAAACCATCTCTCCTCTCTCTTGTTTGTTGGTCCCTACAGATAACCAGGTCATGTGAGTGTATTGGAAACAGAATGCACATTCTGCATTCTAGTTTACTAAAATAATGACATTATATAAAGGGGGCGGGGCTTGTGTGAGCTGTCCTGATTGCGTGCGTTGGGCAGCATGATGCTCTTGATGAAGGAGCTCTGTGATTTGTATCTCTATTGTGATGGGTGTTCCTATCAAGCATCAGGATGCAGAGCCCGGATGTAATAGAAATGACTCTAGAGGTGACCTGGGATCAGGGTAGGGAAGCGTCTGTGGGAAATGTTGTTGTCTTCTTGTCACTTTGCTGCACACCAGATCTTCACATGACTATCGCAACATCTGCATCTGATATAGAGGATTCCCGTATGAACAAAGAGTAATGACTTCATCATAGGCAAGACTTCCATCCAATACAAATGAAAAAACAAGATGTAAATGTGCGGAAAAAAAAAAAGAAAAGAAAAAAATGTGTTGTGAAGAATATTAATATTGTGACATTTCACGATCTGTCCTTATAAGGACTCTGTGTGTTCCCTCTGGCACTGTATGAACACTTGGGGGCTTAAATCGTATCTAAAGCCAAGTGCAAATATGTAATATATTACAGCATACCAGTCCTTAGATGTAGTAGCTACATTCGTTTTATTTTTCAGGATTTTTTATATATATATATATATATATATTTTCACCTGTTGATCCTGCCAGTAACACACTTCCTGGCTTTGGGTGACAACTCTGTAATGGAAAAGCTACGTTATCACCCCAGGCTGCTCTCCTTATTAACACCACTTAAAGTGGTGTTCCACCCTAAAAAAAAAAAAAATTCATAACTGTGCCTAAAAAAACATAAAAAAAACATTTGGAATTTTTTTTTTTTTTTTACTTACCTCTAAATGCCTGTTGCTAGGGGGTCCCTCGTAGTCTGCCTCTTCCAGTGCCTGGGCTGGTGACATCACTTCCCCCTCAGCACAGGAAGGGCTCGGCTCTGCTCCCTCCCTCCTGTCAATCATCTGGGACCCATTACAGGTCCCAGGTGACTGAGCGGCCAATCACGGCGCGCGACGCTGCTCGCGCATGCGCAGTGGGTGCCAGGCTGTAATGCACAGCCGAACGGAGGGGGAGACGAGCGGGGCTTCGATCCCCCCGCATCGCTGGACCCTGGGACAGGTAAGTGTCCAATTAAAAGTCAGCAGCTACAGTATTTGTAGCTGCCGACTTTTAATTAATTATTTTTTTTCAATGGGCCCTCCTCTTTAAGGACCAAGGCTATTTCTCAGATGTGTTATTTGCAAGTTATAATCAGTATTTTTTTTGCTAGAAAATTATTTAGAACCCCCAAATAATATATATATATATATATATATATATATATTTTTTTTTTTTCCTTTTTTCCTTTTAGCAGAGACACTAGAGAATAAAATGGAGGTCGTTGCAATACTTTATGTCACACCGTATTTGCACAGCGGTCTTACAAACGCAATTTTTTTGAAAAAAAAATACATTTTTTTGAATTATAAAATAAGAAAACAGTAAAGTTAGCCCAATTGTTTTGTAGAATGTGAAAGATGATGTTACACCGAGTAAATTGATACCTAACATGTCATGTTTTAAAATTGCGTACGCTCGTGGAATGCCGACAAACCACGGTACTTAAAAATCTCCATGGCCGACGCTTTAAAAATTTTTTACAGGTTATCAGTTTTGAGTTACAGAGGAGGTCTAGTGCTAGAATTAACGATCGTGGCAATACCTTACATGTGTGGTTTAACACCGTTTACATATGCGGGCGCGACTTGCGTATGCGTTCGCTTCTGCGCACAAACTCGAAGGGCCTTTAAATTTTTATTTTTTTTATTTTTTTTTACTTTTGATTTTTGATTTTTACACTGTCCCTTAAAAAAAAACAAAAAACATTTTTGATCATTTTTATTCCTATCCATGCACACTGGAGCACAAAAAAGCTTTTTCTCGACGCCAGATTGCTGGCAGAAAGCGCTGGTTGAAAAATGCACTTTTAACAGCTTTACCTTAACGTTTATGCACGTTTTTTAGCATTAGAGCTTATGGCGTTTTTAATAAAAATATACAGAGGACACTCCGAAAATCTCACAATGCATTCCCAAACTACCACAATGCATTGAAATAATAGAACGCCGAACACTAATTGCGCATTTATCGGCATTGGGCGTTTTTTAGCATTTTTTGTTGTCAGAAAAACAGCACTTTGAACGTGATTTTATGGCGTTCAGAGAACAGCCCATAAACTCCACTGCTGATAAATGCTAAAAAACGTCCATGTGTGCATGGACACATAGGATAACTTAGAGTGGAGTTTATGGGCTGTTAAAAAAAACACCCAAACTCCAAAAAAACGGCCCTTTATGAGCCCCAGTGTGCATGGAGCCTAATAGTTTTAATGAGGAGAACTAGAACTGCGAGATCAGAGTGGACGCCACATCCCAATTATTATGAGGAATACATGAAAAAAAGGAGAACTGCGGGACTTTAAAGGTGTTAAAAAAGAAGAATGATATTTTTTAGATATAAAAAATATATTTTACTATTAACAATAAAAACATTGTCATAAAAAATCCCTTGTTGCATATCAAATCCATTTCATATACGTATACAGACACTACCGCTCTACGTGTTTCGCTTCGAGTGAGCGTCTTCAGGACATTCTAGAGTGCCGAATGAAATGATTAATACTAGAAATAGTAAAATCCCTTGTAATAGAAATAAGCAGAACAGGACCTTGTTATGTGAGATCTAGGGTCAAAAATCCTCAGATCTCATATTTGTACTTAAAAGCAACAAAAAAATAAAAATAAATAATGTCTTTTCATTTTTATACAAAAAAAAAAGGGCCCTAAGGTGGAAGTGACGTTTGATGTCGCTCCAGACCACCAAGGACATAGAGTCGAGTGGGGGCCATCTTGCCCTCACTTCTCATCTCCACAACATAGGAGGGAGGAGTTCTGTAGTGGATAGCTGGGAATAATGTAACTGATAACAGCGGAACTTATCAGGAGCACTTACAGAAATGTATCCGCTCACAGGATTTCTGGCCAGAATTTTTTGCACTTTTTGAATAGATATAACAAATGACTTTTGACGGTAAATTTAACGTGGCAAAATGGAGCGAACAAAAAGTGTTTATTGTCAGGGCTTACACCATTTTTTAACTAATAGTAACAGCTAATATTTAATAATGTTTAATAATGAACGTGGCATTAAACCCCAAAATCAAACACTTATTATATTGCAGCTTTCTCAGGCAGGAGAGGCCTCCCCGGCCACACTCCGGTCCTCTCCGCCACTGACCGGGCTCCGGTAGCGGCGGAGACGATTGTGTCCTCTCCCCTGACAGTCCTGGGGCAGAGTGAGGGAAAGATGGCCCCCGCTCAGCGCCATTACATTGGATGATAGAAGCCACGTCAAACGTCACTTCCGCCCAATGGTCTTAAAGGGAATTATTTTTTTTTTGTGAAAAAAAAAAAAAAGGCATTTAATTTTTTTCTTTATTATTATTATTATTGCATTTTAGTGTAAATATGAGATCTGAGGTCTTTTTGACCCCAATAATAAAAAACACGTTCTCTCCTCCGATTCCGCAACATGTCTGGTTGACGAACGGCCGTTCAGAAACAAACTGAGAAGCACGAAATGAAAAGTGCGAAATGAAAAGCGCGAATCAACACTCACCAAACTTCTACTAACACGAAATTAGCAGAAGGAGCCCAAAGGGTGGCGCTAAAGAGCTGCAAAACCACGTAGAACGTCACTACTTCCCTGTTTGTTGGCCGACAATTCCTTGCCGTTTGTATGCAAGACAAGTTTGGGCCAACGCCCTTCGGACAAAAGTCCACGGTTTTGTCTGCGGAAAATCCGATCTTGTGTACGAGGCTTTAGGCTTTCTTTGAGCCTTTCACACCTAACGCAGTTGGGTGCATTTTAGACTCCAACTGCATAGACAGCCCAAAATCAAGGTAATCCTATGGGCAAAGTTCACATCATTGCAGTGCAGTGAAAAAAGGATGCTGCATTTTTCTGCACTGCAAATGCGAAAAAATCTTCAGGAATACAGATTAGTGGAGTGATTCATTTCTCTATTAAATGACATAGCAAGATTTAAGTTTTCTGAATCAGTTTTTTTTGGGGGGGGGGGGGGGTGAAGAAAGAACCTGCCTGCAGTATATATAAATGGGTCGTCTCTGGGGCTGTACATTTATATCATCCAGCTAGCACATGACAGCAGGGCTGTGGGTCTCAGCCTGCACAGTGTGTGGTCTTCCTAACAGATGTCATTAAATCAATCCCGGGAAGTTCACCCCGCTTCTATACAAACGATCGCTGAACTCCACCACCGATATCCTGCCACAGCCAGCATCCAAATCCAAATTCCTTATGGGGATATGAATCGGTTCTGTCACATGGCAAGGCAGCGCTAAACACATCAGACACATTCATTTTATTCATTCATAAATTCCCCCTTCATCTGTTCTAACATAGAACTACAGCAGAATAAAACCTGCCCCCACTATTTCTTAACCACTTCAATACCAGGCACTTAGACACCTTCCCGCCCAGGCCAATTTTCAGCGCTGTCGCAATTTGAATGACAATTCATTCATCACTGTACTCAAGCAAGTTTATTATCATTTTGTTCCCACAAATAGAGCTTTATTTTGGTGGTATTTGATCACCTCTGCGGTTTTTATTTTTTGCGCAACAAGTTTTTCTTTTTTTTCTATTTTTTGTAAATAAGTATGTTTTCTTCTTCAATGACGAGCACTGATATGGCTGCACTTATGGGCACTGATACGGCGGCACTGATGGGCATCGATGAGGTGGCACCAATGAGGTGGCACTGATGAGGTGGCACTGACGGGCACTGATGATGGGCACTGATAGGCAGCACTGGTGGGCACTGATAGGTGGCACTGATGGGCACTGATAGGTGGCACTGGTATGCGGCACTGATGGGCACTCATAGGCGGCACTGATGGGCACTCGTAGGCGGCACTGATGGGCACTTGTAGGTGGCATTGATTAGTACATATGGGTGGCACTTATGGGTACTTATGGATGGCACTGATGTGTGGCACTGATGGGCACTGATAGGTGGGCACTAATGGGCACAGATGGGCTCTGATGGGCACTGACAGGTGGCACCGATGGGCAATGACAGGTGGCACCGATGGGCAATGACAGGTGGCACTGATAAAACATTGGGGGCATTGCTGGGCAGATCTTGGTACATAGGTGGACATAATGGTGCCAATCAGTGCCCATTTGTGGGCACTGATTGCGCACATTGGGCACATGTGGATGGCCATGGGGTACATACCTGGCCATCCACATGTTGCCCCTTCCCTGGTGGTCCTAGTGGCGATCCCTGGTGGTCCAGTGTGGTGATCTGAGATGGGCTGCGCTGATAAACAATCAGCACAGACCCCCCCTGCCAGGAGAGCCGCAGATCGGCTCTCCTCTACTCGTGTCTGTCAGACGCGAGTGAGGAAGAGCCGATCAACGGCTCTTCCCATTGACAGCGTGATCAGCCGTGATTGGACACGGCTGATCACGTGGTAAAGGCGCTTTGCCGGCGGTATAGCCGCGCTGTCCCATTGATTTCAATGGGCAGGAGTGATGAAGGAGCGGTGTATACACTGCTCCTTCACCGCTCCGAAGATGCTGTTAGCAGGACTTTTTTTCCCGTCCTGCTAGCGCACCGCTCCAGTGTGAAAGCCCTCGGGGCTTTCACACTGGAGAGACAGCAGCGGCTGTTTTGGGTCGGTTTGCAGGCGCTATTATTAGCGAAATAGCGCCTGCAAATCGCCCCAGTGTGCAAGGGGCCTAAGGAGATTTCCCAAGGAAGGGATGAAGACTTGGCACACTGTGGTCTTCAGGGAGAAATGGCCACATATGGCAGCCCCCCCCCTTGTGAGTCCCCAGGAGTGCTGCTCTAACCCCCACTGTCCTCTCTCTTGCTCCCGTGCCTCCAGGTGTAATGGCAGGATCCTTCCAGCGCCCGACCCAAGGTCACCCCTCCCCTAGACTAGGGGGCCCCCCAGAGGGCCACCAACAGCCTCCTCAGCACTGAATCTCCATCTTCCACCCGACTGCTCCTGCTAGCATGGGCCATGCCTTTTTACAGTGGCGGCTGGTGCTCTATTTTTTGGGGAGGACGGCAAACAAAAACACCACACCCACCCCGCTTGCCAGCCCTGCTCACCAGCCCCATTCGCCAGCCTCGCTTGCAAGCCCCCCAGCCCCACACTTACCCCATCCAGGTCGCGGGTGGCTTTGGCGGCTTACCCAGCTTCTCCTTACGGCCAATTCAGTCGCTTCTCCTCCCAGCCAATCTGCTTTCAGGAGCCGCTTCCTGTCCTGATTGGCCGGGAGGAGAAGCAGGAAAACAGTAGCAAATGTTGATTCACTATTGTCACAAGTGTGTGGACTCGGGGTACAGTGCTCTGCGCCCGAGCCTAATCTTTTTGAAGTCAATTGCCCCGTACACACAGTTGGATTTTCCGATTGAAAATGTCCGATCGGAGCGTGTTGTCGGAAATTCCGACCGTGTGTGGGCTCCATCGGACATTTTCCATCGGATTTTCCGACACACAAAGTTGGAGAGCAGGAGATAAAATTTTCCGACAACAAAATCCGGAAATTGTCGGAAATTCCGATCGTGTGTACACAAATCCGACGGACAAAGTGCCACGCATGCTCAGAATAAATAAAGAGATGAAAGCTATTGGCCACTGCCCCGTTTATAGTCCCGACGTACGCGTTTTACGTCACCGCGTTCAGAATGATTGGATTTTCCGACAACTTTGTGCCACCGTGTGTAGACAAAACAAGTTTGAGCCAACATCAGTCGGAAAAAATCCTAGGAGTTTGATGTCGGAATATCCAAACAAAGTCCGACCGTGTGTACGCCCTAAATTAGAGCCTCAGGCTCTACTCATGAGTTTCGCGGAAAAAAAAAACCCGTAGAACTCTATACATAAGGCTCCCTGCATGGAGATTAGGGGCCAGCGCATAGAGATTAGAGGAGCCCCTGCACCCCTTATAGACGGGCGCTGCCTATTTATGAGGTAAACTTTGCACCCCTGCCAGCACACTTCTGGGGATTGGCTGAGGCCTGATAAATATGCATGGCAGCCCCTCCTTGATCCCACCCCCCACTTCTGGAAGGTCTACCAACTTCCAGACTAGGAGGAAGTACCGGAGGAGTCCTCTAGGCCTAAAGTAAACCAGCCCCAGATTACAAAACTCAGGCCTAGCCCTGAGCCAACTATGTTTTGCCTCCTCTAACAGACCCACATTGATCGTTGACTCTAGTACACGTCTAGAGGGGGCTACTACACTAGGAGTAACAGTCCCCAGATTCGTTATGCTTGCTGATTGATATTATTCTTTTATTTATTAAATGAGTCTTTCTATCCAGCCATGTGTCATTATACTAATAATGCTGGGCCGTTCTGACTGAAGCTTTTATTTATTGTTGTTTTGAATGAAGTGTGCTGTAATGGGTAGCAGACGGGTGAATCATTCCGTCTGTCAGCGGATGGTACACCTGACACCCGCCTCTAAGTGACTCCGCACCAGCTTCTCACTGCCCGTGTCATAAAATCAATCTATGACTTCAGAGCGATCGGAATACTTTCTGCCATCTATCAGCAGACTTTAATTATTCATAGGTCGTCTTCCTTGTCATTTAAGACACGTATATCACAAGTTTGCAGAATTTTCCTGGATTTTTCTCAGTTTTCTTCTCTTTTTTTTTTCAACACTAAGTTGCAACGCATTCTCAGTCTATTATGAATTCATGTAGGACGGGATGAAATTTCAGCCGCGAAGAGGAGCTTCAGACAATTGAAATCTGAATGAACCGACAGAAATCACTGTAACTCTGCTCAAGTTAAAGCCTGGCATCACACCTATGGGTTGCAGTAATGTGCTGTACAACACGCATTTAATCACACATTACAGTAATCCATGGTAACTACAGTATGTACAGTGCCATTCACCAATCATAGTGGGCATACAGTATACAGTACTTAGACTTCATCGTGCACACAGCCTGTCCTGTTACAGTTGTGTCATTCTGTTTTCCTCTCTCCTGCTCAGGCTGCCTGTTAAAGCAGAATTCCGACCAAAAATAACAAACTAAAAGAACGTAGCCCAATAAAACGTAAAATAACAAAATCTGCTTTTTCTGCTGTTTTCACCTTCAATGTAGAGATTCAATCCAGAGTCGCCTAGTGAGTCAGTATACAGGAGATTCAGGACATGGGAGAGTCAGGACAATCAGGACACAGGAGAGTCAGGGCACAGGAGAATCAGAGTCAGGGCACGGGAGAATCAGAGTCAGGGCACAGGAGAATCTAGGCACCGGAGAATCAGGACACAGGAGAATCTGGGCACCGAATAGTCAGGGCAATCAGGACACAGGAGAGTCAGGGCACAGGAGAGTCAGGGCATAGGAGAGTCAGGAGATAGGAGAGTCAGGACATAAGACAGCCAGGACACTGGGGAAACAGGGCAAATGAGAGTCAATGCACAGGGAGTCAGGACACAGGATGGTCAGGGCACACGAGAGTCAGGGCACAGGACAGCCAGCACACAGGACAGCCAGGACACAGGAGAGTCAGGTCATAGGACAGCCAGGACACAGGAGAGTCAGGACCAGGGCCGTTTTTAAGGCAGGGCAAAAGGGGCAGCTGCCCTGGGCCCTGTCATTGTTGTGGGGCCCAAAGCAGCTGCCTCATACTTACCAACTATCCTGGTTTAAATTCCCTCCTACCTTGAGGTTTTAGTCCCGTGCTGTGTCCCGATATCTCTGTGTGAAGTGCGGCTACTAACGCTGACCAGCTCTGCCCTATTGTTGTGTAAAGATGACTCACCTGCAGACCCTGTGTTTACATGTAAATTACCGGCATTCGTATGTAAATAGTGATGGAATTCATATGTAAATAGGGGCGGCCGGCGGCATTGATGTGTATATCATGCCCCCCTGAGGTCATATCCACAGTAATCTCTAGCAACCAATTAACAAGCAGAAATCATGTGCTGTAACCTCTAGCAACTAGTGAGCCGTAATGTGTGCTGTAACCTCTAGCAACCAGTCAGTGAACGGTAATGATACACTGTAACCTCTGGCAACCAATCGCAATAGCTGCCAGATCTGATTCAGTAAACTGATTTTGAGTCTAGCTGCTATTTATTTATGGCTCCGAGCAGGTGGAGAGCAAAACTGCATGGGGGGGGGGCCCAAGAAAAGTTTTGCCCAGGGTCCAATCGATATTAAAGACGGCTCTGGTCAGGACACAGGAGAAACAGGGCAAAGGAGAGTCAGGACATAGGACAGCCAGGACACAGGAGAGTCAGGACATAGGATAGCCAGGACACAGGAGAGTCAGGACACAAGAGAGTCAGGACACAAGAGAGTCAGGACATAGGATAGCCAGGATATAGGATAGCCAGGATACAGGAGAGTCAGGACACAAGAGAGTCAGGACATAGGATAGCCAGGATATAGGATAGCCAGGATACAGGAGAGTCAGTTCATAAGACAGCCAGCACACAGGAGAGTCAGGACATAGGACGGCCAGAACAGAAGAGAGGCAGCGCAAAGGAGAGATAGGACATGGACAGCCAGGACACATAAGAGTCAGGGCACAGGACAGCCAGGACACATAAGAGTCAGGGCACAGGACACAGGAGAGTCAGGACATAGGACATCCAGAACACAGGAGAGTCAGGACATAGGACAGCCAGAACACAGGAGAGTCAGGACATAGGACAGCCAGAACACAGGAGAGTCAGGACATAGGACAGCCAGCACACAGGAGAGTCAGGACATAGGACGGCCAGAACACAGGAGAGTCAGGGCAAAGGAGAGACAGGACATAGGACAGCCAGGACACATAAGAGTCAGGGCACAGGATACAGGAGAGTCAGGACATAGGACAGCCAGGACACATGAGAGTCAGGACATAACACAGCCAGAACACATGAGAGTCAGGAAAAGGACAGCCAGGACACAGGAGAATCAGGACATAGGATAGCCAGGACACATGATAGTCAGGACATAGGACAGCCAGGACACATGAGAGTCAGGACAAAGGACAGCCAGGACACAGGAGAGTCAAGACATAGGACAGCCAGGACACAGGACAGCCAGCATGCAGGACAGCTAGCACACAGGATAGTCAGGACACAGAATAGTTAGGACACAGAATAGTTAGGACACAGGAGAGGCAGGACTCAGAGCAGTCAGGACACAAGGCAAGCAGGGCACATGAGAGTCAGGACACAGGAAAGTCAGGACACAGGAGAGTCAGGACACGGGAGAGACAGGACACAGGAGAGTCAGGACACAGTAGAGTCAGGGCACGGGAGAGTCAGGACACGGGAGAGTCAGGACACAGGAGAGACAGGACACAGGAAAGTCAGGACACAGGAGAGTCAGGACACGGGAGAGTCAGGACACAGGAGAGACAGGACACAGGAGAGTCAGGACACAGGAGAGTCAGGACACAGGACAGTAAGGACACAGGAAAATCAGGACACAGGAGAGTCAGGATACAGGAGAGTCAGGGCACAGGACAGTCAGGAAACAAGGCAAGCAGGACACAGGAGAGTCAGAACACAGGAAAGTCAGGACACAGGAGAGTAAGGACATAGGACAGCCAGAACAAAGGGGAGACAGGACACAGAAATGCCAAGGCAAAGGATGATCAGGGTCAAAAAAACATGTTTGTATAATTGCCTCTGATTTGGAGAAAAGGTCTATATTTTAAAACCAAAGTCCTTTGCTTCGCTTTCCTCCTCTACTATCCCACTTTAGATCTAATATACAGATGTGATGTGCTGTACAGACCTGTATAAAAAAATGTACTATCTATCTGTTAAAAACCTTGTATTGCTTTAAGACTGGGTTCACACTATTGCAAATTGCATGCGGGTTTTCCCCGCATCCAATTTGCATGTCAGGAGGAGTGTGACCGGCTCTCAGTAGGGCATATCACCGGGACCATTACGTAGCGAATTGCACAGGAGTCCTGCGCGTCTTCTGGTCTGTTTCACGTCCAAATTCAGCCAAAAATTTGTACTGAAATCGGACCTGAAGCGGAGAACAGGGAAACACCGGACCCCTGCTGTGAGCCGCTGTGTACGGTAGTTTGAACCTAGCCTTAATGTTTCAACCAGCCATCAAATCAATGTATTATTTATTTTCACATTAGAAATAGTAGAAAAGAAAAGAAAAGAAAAGAAAAGAAAAGAAAAGAAAAGAAAAGAAAAGAAAAGAAAAGTGGTGAACAAAGCACCAATGGGCTTAACTGATCAGTTTTTGCTTATAGCAGGGATGTGACCAATTATTAAAGAAAAGAGGTATGTTCTTGCACATCTTACAAGACCACCAAGGTGGCAACAACAGTGTCTCTTAAATTGGCCATACACTAGTAGATTTTCAAATGAACGTTTATACAAACATTTGTATGAAAATTTGTATGAAAATTCTGAGAAGATTTAATGAATTGACAAATGCCATTCACAAATACCTAACTTTAACAATCAATTTTGGAAAGAATAGGCTTTACCAAATAAAAAACACATACACAGGTGTTCGTTCGTTTGAGAAAAAATTTCCATCTTGCTCCTTTGAATTTTCTCCATGAAAACAAATGCCGATTTGACCCCACTAACAATCAGAAAATGCAAAGAACAGTCTTTAACTACTTGCTGATCCGTTGCGGTATTGGGCGGCTCCTACAGGCACTGCAACGTACCCCTACGCCACTGCCGGTTTCCAGGTTTCATGCACACGTGGAGTCTATCAGCAGATCCCAGCCAATGATTCATGGCCAGGACGATCAGCGAATCACAGCCCAGAGTCCTGTGTTGGCAAACAACACAGGGCTCTGAACAGAGAGAACAGTCGCTTTGTTTCTTTGTGGTTCCCAACATGTTTCGCCCTACATGGGGCTTCCTCAGGGGATGCTGTCCAAATGAATATCAGAGCCTTCCCAAGATAACCATGAGAAGAGATGCACACTCCCTACAGGATCACAGATTATGTGCTGAGTGTCCCCAAATAGGAGTTTCTCATCCTCGTGTTGACAAACAACACAGGGCTCTGAACAGAGAGAACAGTCGCTTTGTTTCTTTTCCCTGCAAAATGTATAGCCAGGTTTATCCAAACCAAATCCTTGTGGGAAACCCCTGAATCCAGGCACTCTCTATGCCGTATGATCGACTTGATCTCCGACCTTTATCCTTGGCCCCAGTACATAGAAGCCTGCAGTGCATTGTGGGATGCATCCTGATGCTTTCCCTTTAACATGGGGACAGCAGCTCCATGTATCTGTGAAGGGCACCGCTCTCGGCTTCTCCTGATCTAACTATGTTTTTAGCCTGGGAGTACAAACTCTTTCTTTCCTCCCCAGCCCAATCAGCGGCGGAATCACAACTTCATGTCAGTGCAATATGCTGTTAACTGATATGTCAGAAAATCAATTAATTACTTTTAAGTAGCAGTTAAGAGAATGCACACAATTCCAACATTTGAATTATTAAAGAAAGCCAAGCTGATTTTTTTTCCCCAACTGAAACTCTGCCTTTAACCAAAGTGCAAATCCTTGCTTTTGCCCCGGAGCCCAATTAAAAGTATTGAATAGGCTTCAGGGGTGGAATAAAAAAAAAAAAAAGAGAGCATTTACATTGCTGACAAAAAGTTTTCAAAGCATGTATAGACTGATAAAGTTTAGAAGAACCCCGCATAAACCAGCACTGCTATGATTTTTGGTTATTTTTCATAATGACCCGTGTATATATAGTCACAGATTACAATCCAACCCCACACAGGGGGGGAGAAAAGTGACCATTGACATCAGATTACAGTCTCCAAATTCTGCGCCTGCAGGAATCTCATTGAGGAATCAACAATCGGATAACTTAAAAAACTTTTAAACAGAACTCCTCACAAAAAAAAGATAAAAAAACAATATCTCATTAAAAGGTAAAGTAACAAAACCATTTTTTTCTGCAGTATTTTCCTCCAGTCTAGAGACTTTCCCTGCAGTACTTTTATCTGCTGCTAGATGTCCTCAGTCCGATGGCCAGTATTAATCAACCCGCTTCCTCTGAGCCCGGGTCTAGGCCACTTGATAACTTTTACAGGCAGTGGAAAGGGGGTCCCGCCGCCACCAGAGCTTTTACCGGGCTCTCCCGAGCGATCAGGGAGCCCGGTAAGAATGCGACGAAACTCAGCTTCTGGACAATATACCAACAATATAGCACCACATCCCTTAATTAATTTGTATATTGGAGATTTATGGGATTTTTAAGGTGCATATTTAATGAATAGAAAAAAATTGTTAAAAAGTGTAAATTTTATTAATACATAAAAACAACGCACTTGCATTAGAAAAGACTCATACAGTAAAGTCCTTTAGGGTAAAGCACAAAGGTGTGGTTCCCAACATGTTTCGCCCTACAATGGGGCTTCCTCAGGGGACGCTGTCCAAATGAATATCAGAGCCTTCCCAAGATAACCATGAGGAGAGACACACACTCCCTACAGGATCTCAGATTATGTGCTGAGTGTCCCCAAATAGGAGTTTCTCATTCTCGTGTTCACCTTTTTCGCAAATTAGACTCTCTGGTCCTTTCATGCCTCCTGTGATTGCCTGCAGTCTGGTTTCTGGTCTTATGGTTTCTGCTTGACCCCCTGAACCATTATCAATTGCAATATATCTTTGGGAAAGCTCTAATATTCATTTGGACAGCGTCCCCTGAGGAAGCCCCATTGTAGGGCGAAACATGTTGGGAACCACACCATTGTGCTGTACCTAAAAGGATTGTACTGTATGAGTCTTTTCAAATGCAACTGCGTTTTTTTATGCATTAATACAATTAACACTTTTTAACAAATTTTTTCTATTGATTTAATATGAACCTTAAAAATTCCACAAATCTCCAATATAAGGATGCGACCAGCGACATCCAACTCTGGGCACACAGGGAGAGGAACTGGTGTTGTTCCTCCCACTGTGTGACATCAGAAACTGGAAGAGACGACAATTTTGGCATTTACAGTTTTGTCTCTTTGTTTACCTGGCTGTTACCGGCCAGGAAAGCAGCCGATTAAACCAATCTGTGTCCAATCGGCTGCATTGGAGATTGCCATAAAGAGGACCTGTCACGGCCCATACTGTCACAAGGGATGTTGTTCATGCCTTGTTAGAGCAATAGAGTTAATAAGAAAATAAATAAAATAGAGACAATGTAAAAAAAAAAAAAAATTTTTTTTTTAAATGCCCTCGTCTGCCAATGCTCACGCACAAATGCGAACACACACTGGTCCTACACGCCTTAGTAAGCGGCATTTCTACCGCACATGTGAGGTATTGCTGCAAACGTCAGAGCGAGAGCAATAATTCTATCTCCAGACCTCCTGTGTAACCCTAAACTGATAACCTGTAAAGGCTTTTAAAGGGTCGCCTATGGGGATTTTTAGGTACCTTAGTTTGGCGCTGTTCCACGGGCGGAATTATAAAACGTGACATATTTGGTATCTATTTGGTATCATATTTCGTAACATATTATTTTATATTTTACCAGATAATTGGGTATTATATTGTGTTTTGTGCATTAAAATTAATTAAAGTGTATTTTTCACAAAATATTTACAGTTGAAAAACCGCTGAGCAAATACCGTGTGACTTAAAAATATGTTAACACCCACCATTTTATTCTCTAGGGCCTCTGCTTAAAAAAATATATAATGTTTGGGGGTTCTAAGTAGTTTTCTAGCAAAAAAAAAAAACACTTGAGTCCTCTAGCTATTCAGCAATGTGCCTGGCTGCATCTCATCACTCCCTGATCTCACAGGAGACTCTGAGAGTATTGGGAACCATTGGCTCCTGCTGCTGTCAGTCAAATTCTGTAATGAGGGAGCAGGGGGTATGGCCAAGATGTGCTGTGTGTGTCTATGGACGCACGCAGTTCAGCTCGGGAGCACACCTGCGCATGTGGCACCATAGCACACTGCTATAGGGGGCACACACAGAAGAGGAGGAGCAGAGCGCACCAACAGGAGAGGTAAGGGGCCACTCAGTGCAAAACTATTGTGCAGGTAAGCATTACTTATTTTAGCAAAAAAAAATTGGCTTTACAACCACTTTAAAGCCAAAAATGAAAAAAATATATATTACTGCAGCTTCGCAATCCTAAGATATGGTGGCTGCATTCCTTTTCTTTTTTTAGGAATTTTTCCATTTTTTTTTTACCTGGTGATCTGGTCAGTAACACACCTCCTGTCTTAAAGGAGTTGTAAAGTCTCAAGGTTTTTCACCTTAATGCATTCTATGGGTGCAGCAGCCCCCCAGAGCCCCCCTTTTTCTTACCTGACGAGAACGAGCCCAGCAGCTCCACCCGCTGTCTCTGGTCCTCATTGGATAGATTGATAGCAGCAGGAGCCATCAATCTAATCTAATTGGCACTGATTTGCAGCACTGATAGGCACTGATTGGCACTGATAGGCAGCACTATTGGGATTGCACTGATAATCAAGACTCTGATGATCAGTGCCCTGATTATCAGTGCAGATGTCCTCTTTCATGCTAGCCGGTTAGTGGCTCTCTCCTCACGCTGTGACAGCATGAGTAAAGGAATGTGTGTGTGTTTACATCATGATCAGCTGTGATTGGGCACAGCTGATCACATGGTAAAGACCCGCTGATTGGCACTTTACCCTGATCTGTGATCAGCTGTGTCTGGAGAACGGGCACGCGGCACATGCAATCACAGGAGGACGTCATATGACACCCACACAGAACAGGCCGACTGCACTGTAGCCAATTTTTCGGCTGTAGCGCGATCAGCAAGTGGTTAAGTAGATACCTGCTGATTTTCTGCTGCAGAGATTACTCAAAATTCATAGTTTTAGTACTCTTATAACACTGTAGCCCTTCATCAGCTGAGAATCATACTATTTGTGAATTTCCTATTGCCTTTTTGAAATAAATACTGCGTGATGAACGAACATGGCTGTCAGACGTCATTTATGACGAAACGCATTGGACAGAGCCAAAAATCGGTAAGTCATCACACAACCGGAGTCTGAAAATGCCCCGCTTCACTCCTGGGACAAGCTTTGTCTGCTACATGTGCTGTTTGTTTTAATTCATGAGTGTTTTGACACATTTTAATAAAAACTCATTTTGAAGTTTTTACACTATGTGGTACCCTTGGCTTTTCTTTTCACAAGAGAATCGGAGGGTGACCAGTAGACCAGAGTTTCATGTCTTACGTATATACTTACTTATATACTAATACTTGTTATATTTGGGAGGACTTGTTTCTTTTATGTTTTTTGATTTGATTTTATCTTTATTTTATAACTTTTCTTATGGTTATTGTATTAGTTTTTTTGAGGGCAGCACTTGTTTAAGTGGATTGTTTTACCAAGTGATACACTATATTACCTAAAGTATTGGGATGCCTTCCTTTACACACATATGAATTTTAATGGCATCCCAGTCTTAGTCCATAGGGTTCAATATTGAGTTGGCCCACCCTTTGCAGCTATAACAGCTTCAACTCTCCTGGGGAGGCTGTCCACAAGGTTTAGGAGTGTGTCTATGGGAACGTTTGACCATTCTTCCAGAAGCAAATTTGTGAGGTTAGGCACTGATGTTGGATGAGAAGGCCTGGCTCGCAGTCTCTGCTCTAATTCATCCCAAAGGTGATCTATTGGGTTGAGGTCAGGACTCTGTGCAGGCCAGTCAAGTTCCTCCACCCCAAACGCGCTCATCCATGTCGTTATAGACCTTGCTTTTAGTTTAAAAAAAAAAGCGCAGAAGAAAACATTTAAAACTTGGTTCCTTTAAAGCTTCTGCTGGTGCAGGGGTTAAGCATTGTGTAAGAGTCGGGTGTTCAGCAGTCTGGCTCCCAAGGTGTCCATAGTTGCTATCTGCGTCTGCAAGCTGACCTGAACTTCCTCCATAGATTACACTTCTGCAATTCAGGATTATCTCCCGAGCAACAGGGATGGGAATGAATTTGGTTTCACTTCTCTGGATATGTGGAATTGTTTATTAATGTGGTAAAATGACAGAAATATCTACAAAAAATATACAACATAAAATATGGCTTCACTGGCCAAACAGGGTCTGCAAATACCATAAAAAAAATACAATGTAATAAAATGATTGTTACGTCATATTTATACTCTTTCGCTCATGTGCAGATCAAAGGACATTAGTCAAAGCATCTGCAGAAGAAAAAAAAATGTAATCAAACGTGTTTAACCCCTTATCAGCCCTAATTAACTCCTTCCTTCATTTCTCCCCTTTTTATTTTTCTGCAGGTTTTATTACTATTTAAATTAAATTAGTTTCTGTTCATTCATTTTGTGTGATTGTTTTTTTTTTTTTAATACCAAATTTAAAAAGACATTTAAAAAAAAAAGGTGATTATTTCTAAAAAAAATGTTGCCTTGCTTCATACCAGAAATGCAATCTGACAATCATTTAGAGCTGCACAATTAATCGTCAAGAATCGTTACCGCGATCTTGACTTAAGCGTTTCACAATTCTTTCTATGCAAAGAATTCTCTCTGCTCTTCTGAAGCCACAGCCATCAAAAGAAAGGAAGAGAAAAACCGGGCAGTCTGCCAAGAATCAAAACATTTTTTATCAGTTGAACTTAAGTATAAACATTGTAACAATTTGTCAATGGAATAGACTTTGTGTGTAAGTGAAAAAACTTAACCTTTTTCTGACATTTGTTGGTTTCAAGTTAAAATCTTTTTTTTTTTGCTAGAAAATTACTTGGAACCCCCAAACATTATATATATATATATATATATATATATATATATATATATATATATATATATATATATATATATATATATATATATAAAATGGTGGTTGTTACAATATTTTATGTCACACTGTATTTGCGCAGCGGTCTTTAAAATGCAATTTTTTTTAAAACATTACTTTAATGAATTAAAAAAAAAAACTAACCAGTAAAGTTAGATCATTTTTTTTTTTGTATAATGTGAAAGATTTTACGTCGCGAGAATCATGAGAGAATCGTGATCTTTTTATTCTAAGCAAAAAAATCGTGATTCTCATTTTGCCCAGAATCGTGCAGCTCTACAATCATTATACAGTAACATCTACAAATTATAAAAACATTTGCAATTTTTATCTCCTGTGCCAACAAAAATCCCCCCATTAGCCTTTTATCTACACTAGCTGTTTCAAAATTGACCAAACCAAAAAAAGTATATTTTTTCTTTTCTTTTTTTTTTTTTTTTTCGCTTTTCTTTCTTTCTTTCTTTTTATTTCTGTCTATAGATTGCGTAAATATAAGAATCATGTTTGCAAGAAAATATTGACAAAAGAAAGCCTTGTCTCACCCCCTCAAAGAAATGTACTATTTAGACAAAGCCCATGAAATATAAGCAGTTTAAAGAGGAGCTCCAGTCAGTTAACCACTTCAGCCCCTGAAGGATTTTACCCCCTTAATGACCAGGCCATTTTTGCGATACAGCACTGCGTTACTTTAACTGACATATTGCACGGTCACACAACGCTGTACCCAAACAAAATTGACATCCTTTTTTTCCCACAAATAGAGCTTTCTTTTGGTGGTATTTGATCACCTCTGCAGGTTTTATTTTTTGCGCTATAAACAAAAAAAGACCGACAATTTTGAAAAAAAAAATAAAATATTTTTTACTTTCTGCTATAATACATATCCAAAAAAATGTATAAAAAAAAGAATTTATTCATCAGTTTAGGCCAATATGTATTCTGCTACATATTTTTGGCAAAAAAAAAAAAATCCCAATAAGTGATTGGTTTGCGCAAAAGTTATAGCGTCTACAAAATAGGGGGTAGATTTATGGCATTTTTATTTATTTGTTAATTTATTTATTTATTAATGGTGGCGATCATTAATTTTTAGCGGGACTGCGACATTGCGGCGGACAGATCGGACACCTAACTGACATTTTTGACACTTTTTTGGGAACCAGTGACACAAATACAGTGATCAAGGCTAAAAATATGCACTGACGTTGTACTAATACTTCATATTCCCATTGCACACGTTCCTGGTATAAGCTCTCAAGATTTGAGTGCTGCTCTGGTTTTCTTTCTTTTCTGATTGGTTGATGGTTATTTAAATTCTTTTCACTGTTCCCCCACGTTTATCACATGCCTGACGAAGGGGTCCTGCGTGACTCCGAAACGTTGCACCTTTCTTGTGTTGTGATCATGCAATAAACTACCCGCTTGGACGCCACTTTGTGCCGATCCTTGGTGTGCTGGCAAATATCTACTTTGTGACATTGTACTAATGGTACTGGCAGGGAAGGGGTTAACATCAGGAGCGATCAAAGGGTTAAATGTGTTCCTTGTTTGTGTTTTCTATCTGTATGGGGGACTGTGTGATGGGAAACACACAGATCCGTCTTCCTGCTTAGCAGGAAAACAGATCTCAGTGTCATCTCCTGACAGAACGGAGATCTGCCTTGTCTACTATGGCAGATCCCCGTTCTGTCTCTGCGGGGAACGATCGCAGTTGGCTGGCGGACGTTGAGTCTGCCGGACCCACTGATTGGCTCCCCCTGCTGGCCAATCAGAGCGCGCGTGCACGAAAGCTAGTGTGTGAATCGCCGTAGCGGTACGGCGATTTGCGCAGCCGAGCCACCTTGCCACAGGTGGTCGGCAAGTGGTTAAAAGTTAGTATTTTTACAAATACTGTAGCTGATGACTTTTAATGTAAGGACACTTACCTGTCCAGGGATCCAGCGCTGTCCTCGCCTGGGTCAATTCCTCAATCAGCTTTAGGTCCAGGTGCCGACATAGCTAAGGGAAAGCGGCAGTGAAGCCTTGAGACTTCACCGTGGGCTTCCCACCATGCATGCGTGAGCCTTCTGAACGGTCCCGCAGCCTTCTTGGACCTGTGATGTGTACCAGAATGTTGCGGGGAGGGAGGGGTGCGAACATCTGCTCGGATCGTCGTAGCAATCCAAACGGAAGTATGAGCGGGTACCTGTCAAGACCAGGCCCCCCCCCAAAAAAAAAGCCAATTGTTAAAGTGGCTTATAATAAAGATTACCTGTAAGTTAAATTAAAGTAACGTCACTCTATTAATATAACGTGCACCGGGTGACGTCACCAGAGCATGCACTCTGAAGGAGCGGCATATCCGTGCCGTTCCCGCAGGGTTCTGTACTGCAGCCGTGACTCCATTGCACATGCGCGGGAGTGACGTTATCGCAGCTCAGCCATTCAAGCAACCGCAGTCCACGAACCCGGAAGGAAGACCGGGTGAAAATGGAAGCCTCTGCACCGGTGACATCGCAATGCTGGAGGGCTTCATTTCAAGGTAAGTCTTTCATAATGTGCTAGTATGCAATGCTTATGCCTTTACCTTACAGGGAGAGTTTTTTTTTTTTTAATCCTTGAAGTTTAGTACTGCTTTAAAGAGGAGGGGGGAGGATGCGAACAAGCAGAACTTCCTCTTTTGGGTGAAATTCCACTTTAAGCACCTGCATTTGCTCTTCTATATTACTCTTGTAGTCCCTGTACTGCAGAGCTCAAACTGGGAAAAGGAGAAGTAGACCTACAGATGGTGAGGCAGAAAGTGAGCCTAGATGGGCAAGTATACCTTACTGGGGGAGTTGGTTATCAGCATACACTTGGGTTGATTTACTAAAGGCAAATGGACGGTGCACTTTGCAAAGTGCAGTCGCTCCAGAGCTTAGTAAATGAGGTAAAGCTTCACTGTGCAAAGAATACCCAATCACGTGCAAGGAAGATTTAAAAAAATGATTTTTGCATGCACTTGATTGGATGAATGAAGTCAGCAGAACATCCCCTCATTTACTAAGCTCTGGGGCAACTGCTCATCCACAGTGCACAGTCTATTTGCCAGAATAGGCACAGTGGGGTTGATTTACTAAAGGCAAATTGACTGTGCACTTTGCAAAGTGCAGTTGTACTCTGCAAGAGCAATTGTTCCAGAGCTTAGTAAATGAGCAGAAGCTCTGCTGACTTCCACCATCCAATCATGTGCAAGCAAAAATGCTGTTTTTTTTTTTTTTTTTTTTTAGCTTTGTTTTTGTTTTCCTTGCATGTGATTGGATATACTGTACTTTGCTTTCTGTAGCTCTGGAGCAATTGCACTTGCAGAGTACAACTGCACTTTGCAACATGCACAGTTTAGTTGCCTTTAGTAAATCAACCCCAAGTGTCTCTTTAAGCCTTAAAGTGAACATGTACTTTTCTAATGCAATGCAACAGGTCCACTAAACTGGCTCCACCCCCTTTGCTTATACTTTTCTATGGCGGCACTCTTCTTCTGCCAGAGTGGTGTGAAATATCGGCTATTTCCAAGTAAGGGGGGCATATAAGGTCTCACCCCTTCCTCGCTGAACCTGAACCGCTATTGCTGCCTCATTCAGGCAGGGAAGGAGTGCCTATTGCTGCATACGATTATTTTCTTAGCTCATTTTAGCAAACAGAATGGTGGGGGAGTAGGGTTGCCATCTGTCCGCGATTCACCTGGACAGTCTGGGTTTTAGATCCCGTGTCTGGGTTTCAGACCACCTGAAACCCAGGCACATCAGTGGCAGCCCTGCAGCACCAGTCCTCCTATCCCCCTCTCCCCTCCTGTTGGCTTCTAGTGTTTTTAATTATATTGGTGGGGGGTGCTTTAACTGGGGTACAGACTGACCTAGGGGGGAATTATACTGGGGGATAGACTGACCTAGGGGGGGTTATACTGGGGGACAGGCTGACCTGGGGGGGTTATACTGGGGGACAGACTGACCTAGCAGGGATTATACTGGGGGACAGACTGACCTAGGGGGATTATACTGGGTGACAGACTGACCTATGTGGGATTATACTGGGGGACAGACTGACCTAGGGGGATTATACTGGAGACAGACTGACCTAGAGGGGGTTATACTGGGGGACAGACTGACCTAGGGGGGATTATACTGGGGACAGACTGACCTAGAGGGGGTTATACTGTGGGACAGACTGACCTAGAGGGGATTATACTAGGGGACAGACTGACCTTGGGGGTTTATACTGGGTGACAGACTGACCTATGGGGGATTATACTGGGGGACAGACTAACCTAGGGGGATTATACTGGGGACAGACTGACCTGAGGGGGGTGTACTGGGGGACAGACTGACCTAGGGGGATTATACTGGGAGACAGACTGACCTAGGGGGATTATACTGGGGACCAGACTGACCTAGGGGGGATTATACTGGGGGACAGACTGACCTAGGGGGATTATACTGAGGGACAGACTGACCTAGGGGGGATTATACTGGGGGACAGACTGGCCTGGGGGGATTATACTGGAGGACAGACTGACCTAGGGGGATTATACTGGGGACAGACTGACCTAGAGGGGGTTATACTGGGGGACAGACTGACCTAGAGGGGATTATACTGGGGGACAGACTGACCTAGGGAGGATTATACTGGGGGACAGACTGACCTAGGGGGGATTATAGTAGGGGACAGACTGACCTAGGGGGATTATACTGGGGGACAGACTGACCTAGGGGGGATTATACTGGGGAACAGACTGACCTAGGGGGATTATACTGGGGGACAGACTGGCCTGGGGGGATTATACTGGGGGACAGACTGACCTAGGGGGGATTATACTGGGGGACAGACTGACCTAGGGGGGATTATACTGGGGGACAGACTGACCTAGGGGGATTATGCTGGGGACAGACTGACCATGGGGGGATTATATTGGGGAACAGACTGACCTAGGGGGGATTATATTCGAGGACAGATTGACCTGGGGGGGATTATATTGGAGGACAGACTGACCTAGGGGGGATTATACTGGGGGACAGACTGACCTAGGGGGGATTATACTGGGGGACAGACTGACCTAGGGGGGATTATACTGGGGGACAGACTGACCAAGGGGGATTATACTAGGGGACAGACTGACCTGGGGGGGGACGGGGGACTGTACTGGGGGATAGACTGATCTTGTTTGATTTAACTACGCTCCTTAAGCTTCTCCCATTATTAACACAATTTGGCCACACCCACTGTTCGTCATGGACGCTACATGCACCGCAATACTACTCTTCTTGGGGCACCCAAAGGTGTCCCAGGTCTTTTACAATCCTATAGTGTAAACTGCAAAAAATTTGTCGCTAAAGTGTTCGGGTTTGGCTTAATGAAAAGGTGGCAACCCTATGTGGGAGTGAAGGAAGGGTAAGTATATACAGCTGGAGAGGGCACAATTAAATGGACGGGTTATTTTCCCTGGTATGGGCAAACCACTGTGAGTCGGAAGTCTCCTTTAAAGAACGTGAATAATCTCCTGGCACAGCTCTGCGGGAGAAGTGGTGAAAAGATGACAACCTCCTGATAAAACATGAAACATCTGAGCAACAAAGGCTTGTGCATGTCTGTACTGTTACCCTGCAACCCATTGATAGGTCCTAATCCTCACTCACTGTAGATATGGAGGAGGACCAATGTCTTATCTGCTGTGCAGCACAGGGGGGGCTCACAAGTCCACTGACATATGACTGTCTGACCAGGCAGGAAACACCTGGCCCCGAGATCTGATGAAACAGGCAGGGTCCTCCCCCAACTTTCATCTGCCAGGGAAGAAAAAGAGTAGCAGAACAGGAGGTTGTGAAAGAGTTGCTGAAATAGTTAAAGTTGGCTCATATCAGCGACCATCACCCGTCCCAAGAGCTTGCTCAACCTGCGAGAAGGAAGCGGTTATGGGAAATGTTTGTGAGCCTGATGATCAATAGCATTGGAAGATATTATCTTGAGTCGCTCTACACATCTGGAACAATGACAATGTTATTTTTGAAATAACACTTTGATATCTTTAGAATTAAAGTAAACCTGTCTGATGTTTAAAGTGGACCTGTGCTTTGCCCGTCCAGCAGACTGGAGCCCACCATATTTCCCGCTGAAACGTAAAAACAAAGTCAGTTTTATTTTATCATGTATTTGTGGTCACCTTGCTGACCTCCTTCTGAATACGCTGGCTACCTGTATTTAATACTTTTGGAGTCACTGAATAAGGATGAGCGCAACTAAAGCCTCGTACACACGATCTGACTTTCCAAACGGGAAATGTTCGATGACAGGCTGTTGGCGGTAAATCCGACTGTGTGTACGCTCCATTGAACAATTGTTGTCGGACTTTCCGCAGACAAATGTTGGATGGCAGGTTTTCAAATTTTCCACGGACAAATGTGTGTTGTCAGATTTTCCGTGTACACAAGTCCGTCGGACAAAAGTCCAAAGTACAAACACGCATGATCGGAAGCAAGGACGAGCCAGAAGCGGTCGGTCTTGTAAACTAGCGTTCGTAATGGAGAATTAACATTTGTGACGTGGCAAATTATGAAATCTCAAAATGCAGCGCACAATTCTCTTCTTCTTTAATGGGATAATAATGAAGCTGCTTTGCTGGGGATACTGATGGAGTTTTTGCAACACATTTTCAAAGGCTTTTTTTTCTAGTGATATCAAGAATAATATTATTATGTTTTTTTTGTTTTTTTTTTTCTATTTGGGCAAGTTACCACAACACCATTATCCCGTAGTTTATAAGATCAAAGATACAACTATGTTGGTGTCTTTTGTTGATTTTACATTGTAATTTTTTTTAAATGTAACTGCCTACTCCCAAACTGTCATTTGAAGTAAAACACATAGCCAAGTATTATTCTCCACACTTTTTTAATTGTGCATTAAAACAGAAAACAAATAAAATTATACATGCTATCTGCCAATAGACCAAAAAGTGCATTCTATGCATCCAAAAATATAGAAAATATACCAAATCAAATCATTATTATTCAACCAAAAAAATAATGTAAAAGCAATAACTCCAAGGCCAATAATAAATAACACGTTATCTCCTCATCGTAATAACATCAGAAAATGTTAACTTGTATTTAGAGTGTGTTTTTTTAACCACTTCAGCCCCGGAAGAATTTATCCCCTTCCTGACCAGAGCACTTTTTGCGATTCGGCACTGCGTCGCTTTAACTGACAATTGCACGGTCGTGCGACGTGGCTCCCAAACAAAATTGACGTCCTTTTTTTCCCACAAATAGAGCTTTCTTTTGGTGGCATTTGATCGCCTCTGCGGTTTTTATTTTTTGCGCTATAAACAAAAATAGAACGACAGTTTTGAAAAAAATGCATTATTTTTTACTTTTTGCTATAATAAATATCCCCCAAAAATATATATAAAAAAAATTTTTCCTCAGTTTAGGCCTATATGTATTCTTCTACATATTTTTGGTAAAAAAAATCGCAATAAGCGATTATTGATCGGTTTGCGCAAAAGTTATAGCGTTTACAAAATAGGGGATAGTTTTATGGCATTTTTATTAATAATTTTTTTTTTTAAATGGCGGCGATCAGTGATTTTTATCATGACTGCGACATTATGGCGGGCACATCGGACATTTTTGACACATTTTTGGGACCATTGTCATTTATACAGCAATTAGTGCTATAAAAGTGTAAATGACACTGGCAGTGAAGGGGTTAACCACTAGGTGGCAGTGTAGGGGTTAAGTGTGTCCTAGGGGCATGTTTCTAACTGTGGGGGGGGTGGCTACATGTTACACGTCACTGATCTCTGCTCCGATGACAGGGAGCAGAGATCGAGTGACACTGTCACTAGGCAGAACGTGGAGATGCTGTTTACATCAGCATCTCCCCGTTCTTCCTCCCCATGAGGCGAGCGCAGGTATCCCTGCGGCGATCGAGTCTGCGGGACCCGCGACCCGACTCATGGGGCTTGCCACCGGCAGCGCGTGCGCGCCCGCTGACCGCCTCTTAAAGGGCAATGTACAGGTACGTGATTCTGCCTGTACGTGCCCTTCTGCCGACGCATATCGTTGTGAAACGGTCGGCAAGCGGTTAAGGATAGGGCAATTTGGTTTATTTCATTTAAAGTGTTACTAAACCCACAACAGTAAAATCAGTCTGTATATGCAGTAAAGCATGCTTGTTATACTCACTGTGGAACCTAAGGGGTTAATCCTGTGCTTTGTGTAGAAAGGCTGCTTGATCTTGTATGCACAGATCCTCCCCTTCCTGCACTGCCCCCCTGGACAAGTCTGGATAAGATAGAGCCTTTGGAGTCGAGCTGCACATGCTCAGTTTGGTGTGTATTGCTAGAGAGGTTTTTTTTTCTTGGGAGAGTGCATGTGATCAGTACAGGGCCAATCAGCACTGTCCTGACATGTCCAGACAGAGGGTCAGGAGTAGAGGTCGACCGATATGGGTTTTTCTCTGGCCGATGCCGATGCCGATATTTAGAAATCGCGGTGGCCGATGGCCGATATATGATACCGATTTTTTAACCCCTTCCTCAGCCACTAGCTGGGTTGTAAGCGCCCCGCTAGCAGCCTAATGGTGCCGCTAAAATGACGATAAAGCGCCGCTAAAACTAGCAGTGTTTTAACGTCAACGCCTGCCTGCTCCAGTGTGAAAGTAGCCTTAAGTAATAGGTAATACAGAAAATTTTTTACATTTAAACATTTATTAAACAAAACAAACCTCCAATCAGTACACTTGTATGTAGAATTTAGATTAAAAAAAAAAAACAAAAAAAACAGCTATATCTTAAATATTAAATACACAAAAACAGGTAATCAAAACTTTTGGGCAAAAAAAAATGGGCTAATTTTACTGCTTAGTTTTTTTTTTAATTCATTAGTGTATTTCTTAAAAAAAAAATTGCGTTTAAAACACTGCTGCGCAAATACCGTGTGACATAAAATATTGCAACAACCGCTATTTTATTCCCTATATACATAATGTTTGGGGGTTTGAAGTGATTTTCTAGCAGAAAATACAGGATTTTTACTTGTAAGCAACAAGTGTCAGAAAAGATTTAGTGCCGGTTCACACTTGTGCGATGCCAAACATCGCACAGACATCGCATGCAATTCGCAGTGCACTGCCGTTCACATTACATGCGATGTCTGTGTGGTGCGATATCAGCCATAGAGATAGTATGGCTGATATCGCACCGCATTCGGTGCAAACACGCACAGGACCCTTTTTTCTGTTCGGACCAGAATCAGATCGCATGTGTGTTCACACATATGCGATCCGATTCATGTCCGAACTGTCAGTTTGCAGTGCGATATGCAAGCTGAACTGGGGGTGTCGTTAATAATGTATTGACACTCCCCAGCGATTAGCATATGGCAGTGTGAACTGACATGCTAGTCGGTGCGATGCGGGAACACGCAGTGGATTTGCAGTGTTCTCGCATCGCACCAGTGTGAACCGGCACTTAGTCTTTAAATGGTTCTACTCACAGAATTCAGTCCATTGATAAGTGTAAACATTGTATCTGATTTGGCAGGCTGCCCAGAGAAGGAGAGAAGTCACTCCTCCACAGAAGACTTCAGGCAACTTGCATTGATTTCTATTATAGAAGTCATTTGCAAGTCGCTCGGCCTTTTTTATCAGCACAATCGGCTGATGCCGATTAAATAAAAAACGCCAAATACCGGCCGATATATCGGTCGACCTCTAGTCAGGAGCCTTGCAGCCTCATAGGATAGCTCAGTGCAATATGAGAACTCCTCCTACAAGCTTCACCAGGAACTGATAGAAGTCACAAGACTGCAATATACTGCTGATGAGAAAAGGTATTTAGCAGTTTATATTTACTAAAATAATTGCATTTCCATGTTCTGTTTACTGTGGGGGACCAGATATAGTGAATGCAGTTTCTGGGTTTAGTAACACTTCTTTGTTTTTTTGTTTTTACATTTTGTGTAATTGATTCACCAAGTACGCATAAAAACATAAACTAATGAGGGTAATGAGGGGTCATTTTGACACTAGAAGAGGTCCAGAATAGTGGAAAAGAGCTTCCATAATGCTCAGGAGCCATTTAAAGCCAATTGCACTCTTATGCCGCGTACACACGGTCGGACTTTTCGTCTACAAAAGTCCGACGGACGCCGGCGGACTAAAGCTGGCTGACAATCCGATCGTGTGTGGGCTTCCCCGGACTTTCAGCGGACTTTTCCAGCCCCAAATCTGACAGACTTTAGATTTGAAACATGCTTCAAATCTTTACGCCGGACCCAGAAATCCGCTCGTCTGTGTGCTAGTCCGGCGGGCAAAAACCCACGCTAGGGCAGCTATTGGCTACTGGCTATCAACTTACTTATTTTAGTCCGGTATACGTCATCACGTACGAATCCGTCGGACTTTTGTGTGATCGTATGTAGGCAAATCCGTTCGTAAGAAAGTCTGCCGCAAGTCCGCCAAAAGTCCGCCAAAAGTCCGACAAAAGTCAGTCGAAAGTCTGTCGGACAGGCTGTCGGACTTTTGTAGCCGGAAAGTCCGACCGTGTGTACACGGCATTACAAATGACCAAAAACCACCTCCATTTTGCCAATCCTATTGACTGCAATGCATTTTACCAAAATGGTGAAATTTACCAAAATTTCTCAAATCTTTCTGGATCAGTCTGAAACTACAAATCAAATAGATTTTGATCCAAATGTTCATTGATCTAGGGAAATTCTTTTTGTATGAATTATCTTCCAGTGTCATATCATTCAATCAACACAGCTAAATTTTTTAAGTCATTTTTTATTGAAGAGTACGAAAAACACTAGCACATTTTTTGCACCCATGCACATTTCCTCTTTTATATGTCACACCTGTATTTTGCAAGCAAACAATCTGTTTGGCAGATGATAGCTCCTGTTTAGAGTGAGACTGTTCATGTAAAGGCCATTTACACAACCGGCAAACATAGTCTTATGATGGCTAGCCAAAGGATGACTACACACATCCATTTAAAGCCTCCCCGGGAGGGGATAACAACCCCTCCGATTGCCAGAGGAGCTCATTATCGCACGCACAGTGGGTTTCCAGCTGATGACCTGATCCTTAACATATCTTAGGAAAGGGAAGAAATTGTTAGTTAAAAGTGCTCCACTTCTGCTTACCAACTGAGGCACAAACTATCATTGCAGCGGTCCTGATGGGTTATAGCATGGGTAGCTGTCTCACCATATCTGCCTGTGAGATAACCACCCATCTATGACTAATCGTGAAATGGAAACTTTTTCTCCAGCTTGGATGAAGTGGGGAAGGGTTAGCCCTTCTTTCCGATTTTTATTGCCATCTAGGAAGATTCTTTTTTTTTCTATTTGTGACCATTGGCACCAGGAGACAAAGGGATGGGAAATCCAAATTGTTATGGTGGTCACTAAAGAGAAAAATCTGGTCAATAAACTAGTTCTGATGGAAAATATCACTTTTGGCAGATTTTCTATTACTTTGCATTGTGCCTCCATAAAAGTGTCATGAGAACCATACGTTCTTTTATAATATTTTTTATTGAGAAAATAGTTTTCAGACAGTGAGGATAGAAAACATGTAACAGATACATGAATTGGCAAAAATAATGAGCGAAACCCTCCACGTAACAGTCAGATAAATCACATGAAAACAGAAATCAGGAGGTTTTCCAGAGACAAAGTCCTAACGAAATGGTTTGCCCTATAGCAGGGATGATACAAATTCACACCAAGAATATGGACATTTTTCGAAAAGGTATATCGTAAAAAATTGTAAGCTGAAACCAAAATAATAGTAAGAGCAGCACCAGGTTTCAACCTGTGTTCTTTATACAGGGCCAAAGAGCTGAGCCAAAACTCTATGGTGCTACTATGGGACCATCTCGTTGGCCTGCATATGAGCAGAGTACATAGTGTGTGAAGACATTAAAACTCAAGGATACTGACAAATTACATGGCGGTTTGTGTAAAAAAACAAAAACCAAACAGTGAATAGCGCAAAAGAGGGCACCAGAGAGAAAAGAGAAAGGAAGGAGGAAATGATTAGGTAAGAAGGGAAAGAGAGGAGGAGAGGATCGGTAGAGAGGGAATAGAATCCCTCCTTGGGGGGGGGGGTCTGTGACCAGCTTTGGAAAGCCCAAGTAGCACCTTACAAAACCAGAAAACGCGTCGGGGGACTTGTCAATGGGAACTGATCAAGCCAGGGCTGTCAAATACGCAAAAACATATTGTGCATATCTGTGGAGAACCAGAAGTTCTAATGTTGGTGTGGGCACCACATCCAAAATATCAATAAGGAGGAAAAGCAGTTGTCAGAAGTCAGAAAGACTTTTGAGGAAACGTTTTGGGGTACCTCAAAAGTCCATTTGACATGCCTACCTGCTCTCCATCCTGAAGGTTCTGATACTCTACCTACTACTACCACTTGACCTACCACTCTATTACCCCTTAACGAAATTAGTTTTTACTGCAATACCAATTTATCTTGATCCTTTGACGGTAAAACATGAGAGCTGCCATTGATGTTTTTGTACTAAAGGAATTACTAAAAGATTTGTGTTACCATAGTCATTGGTGATGTTTTCTTTCTGCATTTTCTTTGTGCATTTCCGGTGCTATTTATGCAAAAGCTGATTCAGACTTTGTTCTATGTAAGTGGCCACTATCGCCCTTAAATAAGCCATACTGTGGTAAAGCCCCCCCATCGGGCCAGACACTTTTGTGCTTTTGGGGGGTCCCATATTAATGACACCCTGGCACTTGTAGAACAAGCAGACACTGAAATATGACATGCATTCTTCCACACTTGTAAATGCCCCGTATGATAATTTTCCAATTTTTCACCAGTCATATTAAAGGCATCTGTATTAGGTAAAAGAGGAAAGGCAAACTATTGCTATTCAGGAGATGTAAACTGAAGCACGTTTTACGAGTGCCTGTATACATAGGCTGACAGTTCAGAAAATGAATGAGCATTCTTTACTGGGAGCATGAGCTTAGACAAAATACCGCTTTTAATAAATGAGCACAGGATGCATTTTCCTGTCCCCCTAAAACAAATAACAGAAAAAAACACAGCTCGTCCCTCCCGGAGACTGTTTTGACTTGACTTAAGAAGGTAAGTGAAGCAGAAGACATTATGAAAAAAGGATTTTTCCTCCCTGTTAAAAAAAAAATCATTTGAAGAGCTAAATGAAAATTGTTGGCCTAAGGATGCCTCAGGCAAAAGAGAAGTGAAGTCTCTGGTGAGTTTGGTTTGTGCAAAAAATATATATAATAAGCGTGACTGGCTGTCATTTTTCAATTTACTTGCGCTAAATAATGGTCTCCGGGGTAGCTAACAAGTGAAGAGAGGAGCTTTAAAAATCTTCAGCTTAGGAGAAGGTCGTAGTTTTTGGCTTCGGGCTGAGGTGTCAGCGGCAGCCATGAATCACGGGCAGTTTGGAGTGGCGTCAACGCTTTCGTGGGCGATGTACCTGATGAGGAAGAACAGAGCTCATGCCAGTTTCTTTGGTAAAGTCATTTTTTTCTTCATTATGTTAGCCATATACTGGTGTTAGCTTTACACGTGCTTGCTTCATTTTATACTCTTAGAAAATTCAGCAGCTCCTTGTGGAATACATATACTGTTCCCATCTATCTCTGCCCTAGATGGGGCTCACCATACAAGCACAGGGAGTTGCACATGGCAGTGATATATTGGGTGGTAGCCAATTAACTTAGCGATATGTTTCTGAACTTGGTTATACAATACACAGTTTAAAAGATGCCTTTACCAAAAGAAGTATGTAGGCTTCCATTGTTGATAGTAGTTGTCTGGCTTTCATGCTCAGAGCTGGGACGAAGGGTAGGCAGCAGAGGCGCTGGACATTTTCAGAAACAGGTAAGCCATGGTGGCCAACATATATCTCTTGAAGGTCTTTTATTTTAAGATGTATGGTTTTCCATTGCTTGTATGGTTTCTACCAGGTGCCCTTGCTACCTCCCACGATCCAATGCATGTATTGGTATTCACCAGCTTCAACCCAATATTGGCCCATATTTTATGTATGAAAGGAACACTAGATCGTAAGATCCTTTTTAGCTAGGGACTTCTAGTGAATGCTTCAGTGTTCTCCTTAAGCACTGAAGAATCACTTGGTCATGTGTATAAATTAGTATTAGGAATAAGGATCTTTTTGATACCCAGGATACACTAACATGCATTTTTGGACAAGTTTTAATATAACCATATAGTGTTAAGAAGGCTTAGTTGTGCTACTTGGTGATTTGGTTGAGGGGATTTTTGATTCCTATAGTTCCTTCTCCTCATAACTTGTATGGTTATACTGCCTCCTTGGGTCCCAAACCCTACTCCAAAGAAGCCATGGTTTCCATACACTGCCCTACGCCATAGAAGCCATGGTTTTCCTACACTGTCCTACTTTGTAGAAGCCATTGGTTTCCATGCACTGCCCTACTCCATAGAAGACATGGTTTCTATACACTGCCCCACTCCATAGAAGCCATGGTTTCCCACACTGCCCTACTCTATAGAAGCCATGGTTTCCAGACACTGCCATACTCCATAGAAGTCATGGTTTCCATACACTGCCCTACTCCATAGAAGCCATGGTTTCCCCACATTGCCCTACTCCATAGAAGCCATGGTTTCCATACACTGCCTTACTTCGTAGAAGCCATGGCTTCCATGTACTGCCCTACTCCATAGAAGCCATGGTTTTCATACAATGCCCTACTCCAAAGAAGAAATTGTTTCCATACACTGTATCCTACTCCATAGAAGCCATGGTTTCCCACACTGCCCTACTCTATAGAAGCCATGGTTTCCAGGCACTGCCATACTCCATAGAAGTCATGGTTTCCATACACTGCCCTACTCCATAGAAGCCATGGTTTCCCCACATTGCCCTACTCCATAGAAGCCATGGTTTCCATACACTGCCTTACTTCGTAGAAGTCATGGCTTCCATGTACTGCCCTACTCCATAGAAGCCATGGTTATCATACAATGCCCTACTCCAAAGAAGAAATTGTTTCCATACACTGTATCCTACTCCATAGAAGCCGTGGTTTTCACACACTGCCCTACTCCATGCAAGTCATGGTTTCCTTCCATATACTGCACTGATGATGGCCAAAAAGAATGCCCACTTTCCTGAAATGGGGAATAATTCCTTTGATTTGGGGATATATTATGGAACAAGATATATGAATGCCTTCTGTTTTATTGGTTGTAGACAGCAGTGGCAGGAACTGATAAATGAGTCTAATGATCGATTTTCAATTTCCCCCAATGTTTTGGCATACATCTGATCTGTGAAGAAATCCAAAATTTAGAAATCCAAGAGTTTATGAATTGCATGATACTCCATGTTTTAGACAAATCTTTATGGAGAATTAAATATGATTTATTACAGGTATGCATATAGCAGCACTTTACATTTGCATCAGTTCCTGCCCACAAGGAGCTTACAATTTAGGGTTCCTATCTCACATGCATACATACTAGGGCTAATTAACACATCATCATATCTTTCTTTGGAGTGTGGGAGGAAACCAGAGTACCCAAAGGAAACCCATGCAAGCAAAAGGAATGCATGAAAACTCCATGTAGATAGTGTCCTGAGTGGGATTCAAACCAGGTGCTGCAGTGCTGCAAGGTAAAAGTGCTAACCACAAAGCCACTGTGCAATTAACCTTGTTTTTAAACCAATTTTATCACTGCCTTGCTCACATAGGCGGTTGAACCCTGGTTTTACCTCCCCACGACTGGCAACCTACAACTCAATTCAGCAAGGGGCCACGTTAGTACACATCGCCATGATTTCCAGCAAAATGACCCATTCAACTGAATGGGACTGTGCTGCAACTGTGTGTAATGCAGGTGGTTGTAGTGTGGCATGCTGTCACTGGATAAAACCAGGCAACATATCACCCCTGAGTCGCCTTTGGAAAAGCAATCCACTGCAGATCACTGTTCAGGAGTATGGTAAACACCACTGCACATGTAAACAGCCCCAAAACAGATTCCTGCACTGACAATTGAGAACAAAGAATCTGCAAGTCAAATAGAAAAAAAAAATCCATCACAGCCAGCAAACTTTTTGTGGATTTTTGCTCTTAACAGTTCGCAATGCGTACAGATTGGCTTATTCGGTAAAGCTGAGTTTAACCACTTAAGGACCAAGCTTCTTTTTGAGATTTGTTGTTTGCAAATTAAAAACAGCTTTTAATAACTTAGAACCCCCAAACATTATACATACCCTAGAGAACATGGCGGTCATTTCAATACTTTCTGTCACACTGTATTTGTGCAGCAGTCTTACAAGCGTACTTTTTTGGGAAAAAATACTCTTTTTTTAATTAAAAAATAAGACAACAGTAAAGTTAGCCCAATTTTTTTTTATATTGTGAAATATATTGTTACGCCGAGTAAATTGATACCCAACATGTGACGCTTCAAAATTGCGCCCGCTAGTGGAATGGCGACAAACTTTTACCCTTAAAAATCTCCATAGGCAAACAAGGCAGACTGCTGTTTTATGAGAGGGGAAGATGGAGATCTTGTGTTTCTGCTAAGCAGCAACACGGATCTCTGTCTTCCCCAAGTCAAAGCCCCCCACCAGTTACAAAGCACTCCCTAGGAGGACATTTAACTCTTTGATCGCCCCTGATGGTAACCCCTTCCCTGCCAGTGTCATCAGTACAGCGACAGTGCATTTTTTTTTTTAGCACTGATCACTGTATTGGTGTCACTGGTCCCCAAAAAAGTGTCAAAAGTTTCAGTTAGGTGTCCGATTTGTTGGCTGCAATGTCGCAATGCCGCTAAAAATTGCTGATGGCTCTCTGCTTAATCCCTTAGGTGGATAAATGTATATATGAAGGGTACATATTAAAGTATCCTTCACCACTCAATACCAACTTTGAAATGGTTTATTATCTGTAACTTGACATGTGCAATACGTTTCGTAACGAATCGAAATTCGTCCGAATTTTGGATCTTTCGGACATTCGGATGCATCCGAATGTCCCAATAAAAAAATAACGAATTTCAACGAATACAAAAGTATAAAAAATTATAGCGAATATAACAAATTCATTTGACAGGATTCAGTAATTCGTTAAAGTTCTAATGAAACAAAATGTCAACTCAAAGTAAATCTTACAGTCCAATCAGCTGATTCATTTTGTGCTGGAGGTTGGATTACTGGCAAAGTGCATTCCTGAGAACTGAGTGAGAAGGGTGATGTATTGTATTTGAGCAGAGGAGAAGAGATATTGTCATTGTGTGTGTGTTAATAGATTCAATAAACAAACAACTTTCCAAACTACAAATCATTATCACCAATCAATATACATACATAAATATCGAATTTCAACTAATTTGAAAGAAATTATAGCGGATATAACAAATTAATTCGACATGATTTGAGATTCAGAATAACGAATATCGACACTCTACAGAAATAACGAATTATCCGAAAACAAATAATGTAACATAACGAATATAACAGAACGAAATTATGTATTTTACGAATGACAACGAACCGAAACTAAACAAAATTTCCCATTGTGCACAGGTCTATCTGTAACTAATGTAAACATGAAACCTTGCTTCTTCTCCTTCTCTCCATGCTGCTGTTTATTATTTTATTTATTTCAGGTACTTATATAGCGCCGTCAATTTACGCAGTGCTTTACATATACATTGTACATTCACATCAGTCCCCACCCTCAAGGAGCTTACAATCTAAGGTCCCTAACTCACATTCATACATACTGGGGACAATTTAGACAGGATCCAATTAACCTACCAGCATGTCTTTGGAGTGTGGGAGGAAACCGGAGAACCCGGAGGAAACCCACGCAGGCACAGGGAGAACATGCAAACTCCAGGCAGGTAGTGTCGTGATTGGGATTTGAACCAGCAACCCTTCTTAATGCTAGGCGAAAGTGCTATCCACTGCACCACTGTGCCACCCAATTATGATAATGTTATATGTCTGTATTGCACTGTCTTTGCCCACGTTGGGCGTTAATAAAAATTATATTTGAAAAAAAAAAATTGCTGATCACTGCCTGTAGTAGTAAAAAAAAAAAAATGTATTAAAAATTCCATGTGAGGATCCTTCCTGTACTCGATGCATGAGGGACCATGGTGACCTGATCCATATGTTGTGGAGGTGCCCAAAACGGCATATCTATTGGAAGGAGGTGATAGGGATTATCAACCGAGTATTTCAGATCCATCTTACCGAAAACCCTAAACTGTGCTTGTTGGGAATTATAGATGAAGTTTTCCAGGCTAGGAAATTAATTTTGAGGCACTGGAAATCAGCAGATCCCCCCCACAGTGAATCAAATGGGCGACACTATCACATACCTCCCAACTTTTTGAGATGGGAATGAGGGACAGCAAAAGTAGGCAGGTATAGGACACACCCCTTGCCACACCCCCCTTGAAGGAGAATTGTACAAAAAAAAAAACAAGATTGGGTAAACCCACATGTGCTTTTTTTTACCACTACTATTCCTTTATATTGGCTTTTGGAATTTACAAATACAGCAATTTAGAAATCAGATGAAATGTTTAGCGTTGGAAAACACTTTTCGATAGATAAAAAGTGCATTTTATATACAACTATATAAATCAGACCAAAATGAGGGACAAATGAGGAGCAATGAGGGACAGAGGGACATTGCTCCAAATAAGGGGCAGTCCCTCGAAATCAGGGACAGTTGGGAGCTATGCTATCAGGTTGGAAAAATGTATTTACCAACACAAGGGTAGTGAGAAAAAAAATTCAACAAAATGTGGGCACCGTGGCTGGAAGTTCCTGGCCTGTCCCCAGTTGATCTTATTATGGACTGTTTGCTATTGTAAAAGAGATGTGACAGTCACTTGAGTGAGTATTCCACCTGGGGTCTCAGTTCCTAACAGATGATCTACGTCCGATTGTTTAATGTGGAATCTGTTGTATGCGGATGTACTGTGATTATGAGATAGTGCTACATACCGAATATGCCTGTTTATGCCTAGTGTGTAATGCGCTGGAATTCTGTACTGCTTCTCCTTAATTGCTTTTTCAATAAAGTTCTGTTTGATAAAAAAAAAAAAAAATCCATAAATAAATCCCATAGTTTGTAGGTGCTATAACTTTTGCGCAAACCAGTCAATATACGTTTATTGGGATTTTTTTTTTCTACCAAAAATATGTAGCAGAATACATATTGGCCTAAATGATGAATAAATTAGATTTTTTACATTTTTCTTATTAGGTATGTTTTATAGCATAAAGTAAAAAATATTGGGTTTTTTTTTCAAAATTGTCGGTCTTTTTTTTGTTTATAGCGCAAAAAATAAAAACCGCAGAGGTGATCAAATACCACCAAAAAGAAAGCTCTATTTGTGGAGAAAAAAGGAAATCAATTTTATTTGGGTACAGTGTCGCATGACCGGAAAATTATCAGTTAAAGTAATTGCAAAAAAGGACCTGGTCATGAAGGGGGGGGGGGGTGAACCTTTCGGGTCTGAAGTGGTTAATTACATTAACATATATGTAAATTGGTAACTATTACCAGATGTTTCCACCAACAAATAGTGGAAGCTTGTATGAGTAATTTGGATTTAACTGTTAATATAATACATTAATCTGCATAGAAGATCTACAATGAAATATAGAAAAAGAAAAGAAAAAGAACAAAAAAAGAAAACAGAAATAAAATAAAATAAAGAAAAATCCTTTATATTAGTAATTATTATTATTATTATAATACAGGATTTATATAGCGCAGACAGTTTACGCTGCGCTTTACAACATTAGGGCAGACAGTACAATTATAATACAATTCAATACAGGAGGAATCAGAGAGCCCTGCTCGTTAGAGCTTACAATCTAGGAGGGAGAGTCAACTTATACAACAGGGTATAATAATAATAGTAATAGTAATAATATGAAGTAATAGTAACAGTTGTTCGTCAATAGTATTGTGGTTCACTATGTTGAAAATCCTTAGAATTTCCTCAGACACTTGGTGGAGAAAAATTGTTGATACTAGGAATCACTTGGTAGATATCTTAATCTGCCTAGAGAATTAGTCATTGGAAGGAAGAGAGGAAAGATCCCTGGTGCCGCATATCCACGGGGTCTCATGGTGGTGTAAGACCACCATGGGACTTGGTGAATGTGCGGCACCAGGGATCTTTCCTCTCTTCCTTCTAGTGACTACTGGAGGTGGGACGAGCTCCCTCCCTTGCTGGCACTCCTGCAGTGGTTGCAGCATCACCCACACTACTCCCCATAGTGACCGAGCCTGAGCGGCACACTAAACAAACAGTGGGTCACATAATTATTCATATTTGCTTTAACCATTTCAGCTCCAGAAGGTTTTACCCCCTTCATGACCAGGCCACTTTTTGCGATACGGCACTGCGTAACTTTAACTGACAATTGCGTGGTCGTGCGACGCTTTACCCAAATAAAATTGATGTCCTTTTTTTCCCACAAATAGAGCTTTCTTTTGGTGGTATTTGATCACCTCTGCGGTTTTTATTTTTTGTGCTATAAACAAAACTGATGGTCGGCAAGTTTAACACGCCCACACTTGAAGCCCTACCACTGCGCCCCTAGGAAAGATTAGAGATTTCATTAAAGCTGCCACTCTAAATAAATAAAAAAAAAAAAAAAAACTAGGGATGCAACAATACCCTTTTTCTTACAAGTACCAATATACTTTTTTTTTAGTAGTCGCCGATACCAATTACCGATACTTACTGCAACTGTTTTGTTTTCACTTCAGCTGTCAGCAATGGTACAAAGCATTGAAAAGTTATTTTCAAATGAAATAAATACATTTTTGTTTTTAATTTTGCACTTTTTCAATGGGAAATGTGTAAATATATGTTAATATATATATGTGCAAAAATATTCACTAACAAAGCAACCAAAAAAAAAGTTTTCATTGTTTATCGTTTATAAAATAGACGTGAAAAAAAAAAAAAAAAAGCAGGAAAATAATAATTAAATGGAGGAATATAGCCAGTTAATTAAGGCTGATTACAGTAAATTATGGGTTAATAAGGGATTAAACAGAGGAACATTTGTTCATCCCTTTGATCTGCAGATGAAGAAACAGAAAGATACAAAAAGAAACAATGTTTCTTTTTATTTTAGTTTTTTAGCGGCTGAGCAATGTTGTTAATAAACATTGCTATCTGCTTTTTTTTTTTTTTTTCACAGCTCCAAAGAATAAGTGTTACAATAGTGTGATAACGTTTAAAACAATTTAATTAAATAAAAAGAAATCTCCAAGTATTACACTCACATAGATCCAAATAAAGTAAGCATAAAAACAATCCTCCTGTTATCAGCAAGTGGTGGTATATTGTGGTCACAGCGGACCCGCGGTGTACAATCTGTATCTCACCCTCACTGACTCATCAGACTCAGATCGTGTCTTCCGGTTTGACGTCAGATGTCACAGCTGGTTGCCGTACAGCCACGCTCCAACGTGTTTCGTTATCACAACTTATTTGTGGGATTGCATAGCTATCCCATGCTTGCTGATAACAGGAGGATTGTTTTTATGCTTGATTTATTTGGATCTATGTGAGTGTAATAGTTGGAGATTTGTTTTTATCGCATTAAATTGTTTTAAACGTTATCACACTATTGGAGCACTTATTTTATTTTCATGTGGAGAGATCCTTTTCCGTATGTACGGTTGGATATCGGTGGGATGATTTGTGTGATTGTGTGATTGTGTTGAGCATGAGAGTGCAAGGAACCTAAAGCCGGTGAGTGCGTTTCTTCGGGGGAGCGGAGGCACTTTCACATGCGGTGTGGTGGAAGATCTGGAATATTACAACTGCTATAGAAAGATATTTTTGAAGTCACAAAATCAAAATTTGGATTATTTTATGGACTTCAATTAGTGTCATTTTTGTCACTAATGTTCACAGTGACTTTCACTTGTCACAGGGTGTTATTTCATTTATGTTTATTTATGTTACAGTATTGATTATCATATTTCAATATCAGTGCCACTATTTACTTTTACATTTTAGGTAGAGGGTAAAATAAAGTTTTTATAAACAAAAAAAGACTGACAATTAAAATAAAAAAAACAATATTTTTTACTTTCTGCTATTAAACATATCTAATAAAATATGTAAAAAAAATCAAATTTCCTCAGTTTAGGCCAAAATGTATTCTGCAACATATTTTGGTAAAAAAAATTCCAATAAGCATGTATTGATTGGTTTGCACAAAAGTTATAGCGTTTACAAACTATGGGATAGATTTATGGAATTATTTTTTTTAATTAGTAATGGCGACGATCAGTGATTTTTAGCGGGACTGCGACATTGCAGCGGACAAATCTGACACTAAGTGAGACTTTTTGGGGACCAGTGACACCAATACAGTGATCAGTGCTAAAATAAATGCACTGTCACTGTACTAATGACACTGGCAGGGAAGGGGTTAACATCAGGGGCGATAAAGGGATAAATGTGTTCCCTGGAAGTGCTTACCAACTGTGTGGGGGAGGTTCTTTGACTAGGGGAAGACAGAGATCCGTGTTCCTGCTTAGCATAAATACAAGATCTCCATCTTTTCCCCTGACAGAACGGCGATCTGGCTTGTTTACATAGGCAGGCTGCTGTTCTGCCTCTCCGCATGCTGGCCAACATTGGGTCCCCCGAATAGATAGATATCTTGGCACAGCTCCACATTCTATGAAGTAGTGTGGGCCGTATGGTACCACACCAAGAACAGGTTGAGGCTGAGGGATCCGATTTATCAATCAAGAAGGGCATGAAAGCTCCATGTATTAGCTTGAATTGTGTTTCTCTCCAATTTTTGCCAGTTATTAAACTGCACATTTTTTGATACCCTCCGAGAAGTTTTAGCTCAGTTGTGTTTTGGTTGTTTATCCCCATACCTGATTTATCCTACATGTAATATCACTTCATTTTACTTTTAGAGGCATTTCATAAAAGTTTGCTATTTTATAGCAATTTTGGAGGCTTTACCATTTGTGAATAATTGAATTTATTGCAATAAATAATATTGCCAGCTCAGATGGGGTGTATCTGCCAATTTTCACAGGGAATGTTTCCAAACGAGTTTACAAGAAATTACAGAATTTACCATGGTAGAAAAGTTGTAGCTTGCAGTAATTATTTTTTTAATGACTTAAAAATTCCTTATGTTATAAAATCTCAGTGAGTTCCACATTGCTGTTGCATCTTACTAAGCAAGTTCCATGTACGGTATGCTTTTTCTGTGAGTATCACATTTGTAGTGCAGCCTACTGATTTGTTTATTTTATGTAGCTGCTATTACCTTCTTTGTGTATTCCTTTTAGTCCTAGGGGGAGATATTGACACCAACCATATCAGTATTAATTATATTTTAATTATAGGGCTCATTGATATAAATAACATTTTTTGATTATTTTTTTTATGATTTCTATAGTATCTCAGATGATTTTATTATATGGGTGATTTTTTTTTCTCCAAAATATCACTCTATCTATCTATCTATCTATCTATCTATCTATCTATCTATCTATCTATCTATCTTGTTATTAATCCTTCCTAACTATCTTTACCTTTCCTATCTGTCTAATTATTAGTCTTCTCTCCTCCCCCCCCCCTATTCTCTTCTCTTTCTTTCCATCTTATTAGTTCGTTCATCCTTCCTTCTGTCTTTACTTACAATCTATCTTTACCAGTCCTATCTATCTAATTATTAGTCTTCTCTAATTACCTATCTCCCCTCCCCTCCCCTCCTCCTCTCCTCTCCTCTCCTCTCCTCGCCTCTCCTCTCCTCTCCTCTCCTCTCCTCTTCTCTTCTCTTCTCTTCTCTTCTCTTCTCTTCTCTTCTCTTCTCTTTCTCTCCATCTAATTATTAGTCCGTTCGTCTTCTCTTCCCTTCCCTATTCTTTTTCTTTTTCTTTTCTTTTCTCTTCTCCTCTTATCTCTCTTCTCCTCTCATCCTTTCCTTTTTATTTTCTTTCTTTATGATCTATCGTTTTTTTTCTTGCTTTCAAATGTATCTATCTATCTATCTATCTATCTATCTATCTATCTATCTATCTATCTATCTATCTATCTATCTATCTATCTATCTATCTATCTATCTATCTATCTATCTATCTATCTATCTATCTATCTATCTATCTATCTATCTATCAATCTATCTATCTATCTATCTATCTATCTATCTATCTATCTATCTATCTATCTATCTATCTATCTATCTATCTATCTATCTATCTATCTATCTGTATATCTGCCAACTTAGTAATAATTAATCTAATGTTTACTAATATTTTCTTTTTTATAGTACCTAATAAATATTTTTCCTTTAATATATGTGGGTAATTTTGAAAAGTCCTTCCTTCCTATCTATCTTTACCTGTCCTATCTATCTAATTATTAGTCTTCTCTCCTCTCCTCCCCCCCCCCCCTTCTCTTCTCTTCTCTTCTCTTATCTTCTCTTCACTTCTCTTCTCTTTCTCTCCATTTAATTATTAGTCTTCTCTTGCCTTCTTTTCCTTTTTCTTTCCTTTTCTTTTCTTTTCTTTTCTTTTCTCTTCTCCTCTTATATCTCTTCTCCTCTCATCCTTTTCCTTTTCTTTTCTTCTTACTTATTTATCTGTTTTTTCTTGCTTTCAAATATATCTATCTATCTATCTATCTATCTATCTATCTATCTATCTATCTATCTATCTATCTATCTATCTAATTATTAGTCCTTCCTTCCTTCCTTCCTTCCTTCTTTCCTTCCTTCCTTCCTTCCTTCCTTCCTTCTTTCCTTCCTTCCTTCCTTCCTTCCTTCCTTCCTTCCTTCCTTCCTTCCTTCCTTCCTTCCTTCCTTCCTTCTTTCCTTCCTTCCTTCCTTCCTTCCTTCCTTCCTTCCTTCCTTCCTTCCTTCCTTCCTTCCTTCCTTCCTTCCTTCCTATCTTTACCTTTATCTATCTATCTAATTATTAGTCTCCTCTCCTCTTCCCTTCCCTTCCATCCCCTTCCCCTCTCTACCCTTACCTCCCTATCTCCCTATCTCCCTATCTATCTATCTATCTATCTATCTATCTATCTATCTATCTATCTATCTATCTATCTATCTATCTATCTATCTATCTATCTATCTATCTATCTATCTATCTATCTATCTATCTATCTATCCAATATATATATATATATATATATATATATATATATATATATATATATATATATATATATGTACAGTATATATATACATATATATATATATATATATATATATATATATATATATATATATATATATATATATATATATATATATGTGTGTACAGTATATAAATAGGTAGATATATACATTCATTCATTTATGTATTTTTATACTGTATATATTATCTGGGCATCCCGATTTGCTCATTACAAAGACAGATCCTGTTTCAGTTATTAGTCCTTCCTATCTATCTTTACCTGTCCTATCTAATTATTAGTCTCCTCTCCTCTCCTCTCCTCTCCTCTCCTCTTCCCTTCCTTTCCCTTTTCTATCTATCGATCTATCTATCTGTATGTCTATCTGTTTATCTATTGCTCTAACACACTACATACATGGACATGCAGAATTAAAGAACTGCCCTTTCTTCATGTGACACATGATGTGTACAGAGGCGCACACACCTCCTGGTACTCAGAATGTGTTTGCACAGACTCATGGCAGGTCACAATACCCCTCCTATATCCTTAATAATGCTCCTTACATATCATCCCCAGCTACAAATATACACATATGTACTCTTGTCGTGTGCTCGTCACCCTGGGCCCTGTGTAATCAGCAGCTTGTGCTATGAAAATAATACTTACCATGCCTCCTGTCTCTGGGCATTACACCGTCCATTCTGCTCCTGTAGAGAGACCTGCGCCTATGTCATATAATCTGCAGGATAAATAAACGCTGCAGTTCAAAATATGGAAGCACTAACAACGCTACATAGATTGTAATTCATTTAATAGGGGAGCGCTGTTCTAAATACCTCTTTTTTATACTACACTATTTGTTTTATTTTATTTGGCCCCGGGGTTACAAAAATATATATTGCCCCCGCAGTGCGCAAAAACAGATGTAGAGTTGGGCGGAGGGAAGGAGAGAGGAGAGGTGTATTGCTTCTTTTGTGTTAGACATAACAAACTTTGATCAAGCACAAGAAGGAAACCCACCTTGTTGACCATAGACAGGGCATTTTTTTCTCTATTTTTAGACATTTGGGGGTTTTTAGGGTCTCCAGTAAGGGGTTATTTTTGTTTAAACCCTTGCACTGTTTGCACAAATTCACCTTTTTTAAGTGATTGTAAAGTCTCATTTTTTCCCTATAAAATAATAAACATGTTATACTTACCTGCTCTGTTGCAGGGGATTTGCACAGAGCAGCCTGAATCCTCCTCTTCTCGGGTCCCTCTTCTGTGATCCTGGCCCCTCCCTTGGGACCAGTGCCCCCACAGCAAGCAGCTTTCTATGGGGGCACCCGAGCCGAGTCACAGCTCCCTGTGTGCATTCAGACATGGAGCTCCTGCCCCCGACCCCTCTCCCTCCTGATTGGCTGACTGACTTTGATTGACAGCAGCAGGAGCCAATGGCGGTGCTGCTGTGTCTCAGCCAACAAGAAGGAGCGTCTCGGACAGCCAACACACTCGTGATCATCCCTGGAGAGAGATGGGGGGCAGGTAAGTATTAGGGGGTGCTGGAGGGGGGCTGCTGCACACAGAAGATTTTTTTACTCTTAATGCATAGAATGCATTATGATAAAAAAACCTTCTGACTTTACAACTACTTTAATTAAAAAACCCTCAGCTCCACTCTGCATTGCCCCCACCCCAAAGTTCCCAAAGTTAGTTTGCCAAATAAGAAAGTTAATCATAGAACGATTTATATTTAAATAAATGATAATATGACTAACATTTTTTAACATCTTAAAGTTAAAAAATGTTAGTTATATTATCATTTATTTAAAAATAAATTGTTCTATGTGTGTGCACTGTGCGGGGCACCGGACAAATAGGTGTCTATTAGGTCCGTCAATTTTTGACAAGCATGTGATTTGAGCCTGAGGCTCTAATTGGCTTGTTTTAGGTGGTCCTCGGGCAAATCAATATTTGCCATTACGTCACTTCTGGTTTCCGGCTTCTTGTCCAGGCCGATCAGGAGGCTGAAGATTTGGCCCCACGGAAAGAAGACCAGGTTAACATGGAAGCCGCTGTGTATCGGGGGAGCCGTGACAGCCCAGCGCTGCTCTGTTTGTAGGCAAGTCTCACGGTGTCCTCTGGAAGGAAAAAGGGGGTGAAGAGCCAAAAGGCCCTGGTTCGGACTTTACAGGAAAAATGGACAAGAGTATGGTAAAATTTATACTTAATTAACAATGAATCATAACTGACAGGTCAAGTAGAAAAAGAATTAAAAACATACAATACACATATGATGGTTATAAGTGTCTAGTGTAAACAGAGGTTTAACACCAATTGGACAACAGTGAGCCCCTGTGTGTCAACGTGTTTCGCTATTTTGCTTCGTCAAGACTCAGGACACATTGGGGGTAGTTGAAAGGAACAGATCTCACTATAAAAGATAAAATTAATCGATCAGACATTGTATAACAATAACACATAATAAAAACTTTCAGCCGCTGCCATATCCAGAGGACATACGCATAACATACACATATAACTACCTTGTCAGCACAAGATTATCTCCACTTGGAGATCTCCTGGGTGATCACCAGAGAATCACCAGAGAATCACCATATACAGCAGGAGGAGTAATGATCAACATGTTAATCAGTAAAGCAGTAGGAGGGGAGGATCGAGGAGCCGACAGAGCTGACAGGCAGGGAGGGAGGGGGGAGGGAAAGACAGAGGAGGACAGGAGAACTGCGGATCATGGAGGCACGAAAACTGACCACGTTGTCAGGGCTCAGCAGCCATGATAAACCATGGTCAGTTTACAGGGGGGGGGGGAGCAGAACCAGGCAGAATCAGCGTGGTATTTCAGGTGATACAGGGGGCCAAATTACACAGCACAAGCACTGTGCTGTATAACATGCGTTAAAGGAACAGAATTTTTTTTCTGGGGGGGGGTTATTACAAACACTTTAATATTCAGACAAATTTTTCATTATTCGAGTATTTGGCTATATCCTAATGCCTGAATTATAGTATAAACAAAGTTTACCGAAAGCTCCGAATAACGAAACGAAATTCGTCCGAATTTCCGAAATTCTAATTGAAATTCTAATCTAATTTTACATTGAATTCCATTCAAATTCGAACTGTAAACATATTTCTGAAATCAAAGACTGTGTGTGTTATTAGAGTTCCATTTCGAAATAATGCTGTTTTCGTAAAAGGGTTTGTAAACCCTTGCGGTCTTGGACCTCAATGCATTCTATGCATTGAAGTGAAAAACCTCTTGAAGTGCACCAGCCCCCCAGAGCCCCCCTTTTACCTATCTGAGCTTGATCATTCCTGCCCTGGAAACGAGCACACGTGCTCTAGCCGGTATCTCGGGTCCTGACTGGATAGATTGATAGCAACGCAGCCATTGGCTCCCGCTTCTGTCAATCAAATCCAATGACACGGGAGCTGGGGGCGAAGCTGAGTCCTGCTGTCTGTGTCAATGGACACAGCAGCAGCAGGACTCTGAAACGCGTCCGCACGGGTGCCCCAAGGGAGAGTGCTTCTCTGATGGGGCACTCAAGAAGAGGAGGAGCCTGGAGCGCTGCTGAGGGACCCTAGAAGAGAAGGATCAGGGCCCCTCTGTGCAAAACCAACTGCACAGAGGAGGTAAGTATGACCTGTTTGTTTAAAAAAAAAAAAACGTTTACATATCCTTTAATTCAAAGGTGATTTAAAGAGTCATTGTAATCATTTCGTTTTGACCGATTCAAAATTTATCGATTTGAACTTTTCCATTAAATTGTTAAATTCAAAGGAAATTTGAAAAAAGACAAAACTAATTCTGAATATGAATCCCGAAAACGAATTGAACGAATCAACTGTATTTAACTAAACTAAATAACTAGATTAATGAATCTAAACGAAACAAAACAAATTTTTTCATCATGCACATATCTAATGCAGAAAAAAAAATTCCCACTGGACTGCATGTGGTGTGAACTGGTCCTTAGTGCCGGTTCACACAGGGGCGACTTGTCAGGCGAATTAGCCGCCTGACAAGTCGCCTCCCGTTCTGTACAATGGAACCGTTCTAATAGGAGCGACGCAAGTCGCTCCGACTTAGAAAAAGGTTCCTGTACTACTTTGGGGGCGACTTGAGGCGACTTGCATAGACTTCTATAAAGAAGTCGTTTTGCAAGTCGCCATGGAAGTCGTGTGCAGGTCGCCTCGGTGAGGCGACCTGCAAGTCGTGCCGCCCCTGTGTGAACCGGGGCTAAGGGTCGGTTCACACTGAGGCAGCACGACTTACAGCGCGACTGCCTCAGGCGACCCAGGACACGACTCAGCGGCGACTTGCAAGACGACTTCTGTATAGAAGTCAATGCAAGTCGCCCCCAAAGTCGTACAGCAACCTTTTTCTAAGTCAGAGCGTCTTGCGTCGCTCCGATTAGAACGGTTCCATTACACAGAACGGGACGCTACTTGTCAGGCGACTAGGTCGCCTGACAAGTCGTCCCAGTGTGAACCGGGGCTTAGTGTCTTTTTTTTATCTGCTTAAAGGTTACATTTGAGTTTTTAATTGCTCGTTACCAACAGATTAAACTGCTTACAGTAAACTGCTCCTGTTAAAGTCATTGGGGCTAATTTACTAAAGGCAAGTAGACTGTGCACTTTGCAAGTGCATGACAAAAAAATGTATTTTGTTTAGATTCGTCAATCTAGTTATTTAGTTTTGTTAAATTTGGTTGATTCGTTCAATTTGTATTCGGGATTCGTATTCGGAATTCGTATTGTCCTTTTTTGATTTTCTTCGAATTAGAAATAGATTTTTTTTTTCTTGTCCCCGGGATCCTGCGATGTCCCCCGCAGTGTCCGAGGGCTCCGTCCTCCTCCGAAGCCTCTCCTTGCCAGGCTCCGTTCCCTGCGAGCGTCGCGACGCACGGGGGCGGAGCCTGGCGGCAAATTTAAAAAAAAGTAAAAATCATAACACATACAGTACTGTAATCTTACAGATTACAGTACTGTATGAAATTATTTCACATCCCTTTTGTCCCCAATGCTTTGGCCTATGCCCTGCATGCAGTTTTACATGATATACACTGTTCTTTCTGCCTGGAAACTGGAGATTGTTCATAGCAACCAAAAAGTGTCCCTTTACGTCAAAAGTGGCTTTAGACCAGCTAGAAAACAGCGATAGTAAATTAGAACACTTGCAGAATTGAGCGATAGTGAATTGTGGGGAAATGTATTTTATTACTATTTATTTTTATTTTTTTTAATTATTTATTTTTATTTATTATATTATAATTTATGTTTTTGTGTTTCAAACTTTATCATACCCGGGATATCTACTAGACTCTGATTTGGACAGATTTAAGTGTGTTATTGTTAAGATTTATAGACCTACAATATAAAACGCCAAATTTCCATGCAAAATAATTGTACCGCTTTCAGCACCTAAAATCCGAAATAATCATACCGCCAGGGAGGTTAAATCACCTTTGGCTTAACAAAAACAGCATTATTTCAAAATAGTACTCTAATAACACGCACAGTCTTTGATTTCAGAAATGTGTTTACAGTTCAAATTCTAATGGAATTCGATGTAAAATTCGATTCGAAGTTAAAATTGAATTTTAGAAATTCGGACGAATTTCATTTCGTTATCTGGAGCATTCGGTAAACCTGATTTACACTTGATATATCCCAATCTGCGAATAATGAAAAATGTGTCTGAATATTAATTTGGAACAAAATGAACCGCACATGTCTAGTTGCACTCTGCAAGGGTATTTGCTCCAGAATTTAGTAAATGAGGGCAATCTCTGCTGACTTCCATCATCCAATTATAAGCATTTTTTTTCCTTGCACACGATTGGTTATTCTTTGCAAAGTGAAGCTTCACTTATTAAGCTCTGGTGAAAATGCCCTTGCAGACTGCAGTTGCACTTGCAAAATGCACAGTCCTTTGCCTTTAGTAAATCAACCCCACTGTATTGCCAATTAGGCAGCAAGGAGTTAAATCTGGCGGTAATATGAAAATCTCACATCATTTAGCCCAGCCCGAGCCATCCTGGAGGTTCCTTCTTGGTTCTGCCTTCAAATAAAACACTTTTCAGCACTTATTAGAAACATGTTCCCCCCATCAGGGCTACAAATACGTAATCCCCCATCGCCATGTGACGGAAGTGTTGTGCGTGTGGGAGAGGAGTGGCGAATGGGAGGGGGGGGGGAGGGGGGCTCATATGCCACTTAAGGTTGGGATAATAAAAATAAGCTGGAGACTAATATTTTGGCTTGCAGACATTTCTCTCTGAAAGCAATTAGGGCTCAAAGACAGACCTACAGAGCAGAGGGCCGGGGAGACGAAACAGGCTCTTCATTTCTGTCGACTTAAAGCTAAACTCTCGAAAATCTGCTAAATGCACGATTGATGAACATATATGTGGACAGATCTACTCTCCAAAAGATATGTAATTGTATTTAGCTAGTCTTGTGATCTAGACACATCTGCCAGGCAGCATAGCCAAGTGCCTGACCTCCAGTGCAGGTAAATTGTACAGCATGGTCACATTCACGCCCCCAGCTTATTTATTGGACAGTGAAGGAGGAGCAACAGACTTATAGGGTATGATTTACTAAAACTGGAGAGTGCAAAATCTGGTGCAGCTGTGCATGGTAGCCAATCAGCATATGACTTTAGTTTGTTCTATTAAGCGTTTGCAATCAGTGTTAATTTAAAGTGGTTGTAAACCCTTTTAAAAAAAACTCCTAAAAAAAACCCACGTACGTGCCGTTGCTTCAGTTTGCTTAAGTGCGCATTTGTCTGGTGAGGTCAGCACATGCAAATATAGGGGATATCTCCTAAACCGTGCAGGTTTAGAAGATATCCAGTGCAGCTACTGGTAAGCCTAATTATAGGCTTACCTGTAGTATAAAGTGGTTGTAAAGGGTTTACAACAACTTTAATCAACAAAAACATTTTCATCAAAATTGTCACCAGCAGCCTTTTTACAGTGATGAAAGCAAAACGAAAAATACACCACATTTCCGTCCACTCACGAAAACTTTGACGAAAATCCATTCCGTTTTGGAGCAAAAACAAAACAAAACTGCGAGGGAGGGATGTTTACCCTTGTCAACTTCTGGTTTCCACAGAGCTCCATGCTTAGCAGTTAGCACTGTGCAGCATCACAGGCCTCCTCAAATGACCATCCAGAGCAGCACTGTGCATTACAGGCCTCCCGATAATAGTTCCAGCTCACGACCATCCAGAGCAGAGCACTGTGAGTGTGTACATTACAGGCCTCTCCTCAGACCACCATCCAAAGCACTGTGTGCATTACAGGCCTCCTCTTACCACCGGCATCCAGAGCACTGTGCATTACAGGCCTCCCCTCAGACAACCATCCAGAGCACTGTGCAGCATTACAGGCCTCTCATACCAACGTCTAGAGCACTGTGCAGCATTCTGGGCCTCTCATACCACCGTCCAGAGTACTGTGCAGCATTACAGGCCTCATGAGACAACTGTCCAGAGCACTGTGTGCATTACAGGCCTCTCAGACCACTGTCCCAGAGCACTGTGCATTACAGGCCTCCCCTCAGACCACCATCCAGAGCACTGTGCAGCATTACAGGCCTCCTTAGACAATTGTCCAGAACACACTGCAGCATTGCGGGCCTCCTCAGACCACCGTCCAGAAAACTGTGCAGCATTACAGACCTCCTGAGACAACTGTCCAGAGCACTTTGTGCATTACAGGCCTCCCCTTAGACCACCATCCAGAGCACTGTGCAGCATTACAGGCCTCCTTAGACAACTGTCCAGAACACTCTTGCAGCATTTCAGGCCTCCTCAGACCACCGTCCAGAGCACTGAGCAGCATTACAGGCCTCCTGAGACCACTGTCTAGATCACTGTGCATTACAGGCTTCCTGAGACAACTGTCCAGAGCACAGTGCATTACAGGCCTCCTGAGACAACTGTCCAGAGCACTGTGCATTACAGGCTTCCTGAGACAACTGTCCAGAGCACTGTGCATTACAGGCCTCCTGAGACCACCGTTTAGAGCACTGTGCAGCATTGCAGGCTTCCTCAGACCACCAGAGTGGCTAAATCTGTATCTGTGCATTTGTTCAGACCTTAATACCATAAATAATAACATATCAAAATTTTTTACTCAGGAGTATATAATAAGATGGTAAATTCTAGAGAAATGCTTAAATAATGCATTACAATTTAACTAAACCCATTTGATTTTCTTCTACTAAAATGATTTTAGTCGATTAAAATGTAGAACATTCTAGTCGACTAAAATGTATTGCAGAGTTAGTCGACTAATTACAACTAATACTAAAACAATTGCAGATGACTAAAATGGGACTAAACTAAAATGGCATTTTAGTCAAAAGACTAAAACTAAATTGAAATGTGCTGCCAAAATTTACACTGTTTGCGATAAAAACTGGAAGCTAATTGGTTTCTTTGCAAAGCTGCACCAGATTTTGCACTCTCCAGTTTTAGTAAATCAGCCCCATAAGGTCATCCTTGTCTTCTTCTGTTGGCATGCCCACAGTGAGAGGCTTTGTTTAGTTTTGCAGTTAGGGGTGGCAAAGATACGCAGCTGAGCATTATGTTGCATTTGGTGGGCAGTACCGCTGCCAGATTTGACTCATTCAGATAAAAAGGGGGATGACGCAACCACCTTGCAATTGCAGGCAGTTATGGCACAGTGGGTCCGCATTTTTTAGAGTTAAAGTGGATGTAAACCCGATTCATGAAATTTGAGCTGGGCACATATATCTGCAGCGTTTCCTGATCTCTCTTCAAAGCACTATGTCCTGTAGCTTTCACCTGCCCCGTTCTTCTGTTATCAACCTGATAACTTCTGACAAGTTCTCCGTCACATATGATAAAAGCAACCAGAGAAATTGGCAGTACGTTAAACCGGCCTCACAACTGCAGACCATGTGTAACCACACCAGCTCAGGACCTCCACATCCAGCACCTTCACCTCCAAGATCATCTGAGACCAGACACCCGGACAGGTGCTGCAACAATTGTTTTACATAACCAAAGAATTTCTGCACAAACTGTCAGAAACCATCTCAGGGAAGCTCATCTGCATGCTTGTCGTCCTCATCGGGGTCTCGACCTGACTGCAGTTTGTTGTCGTAACCGACTTGAGTGGGCAAATGCTCACATTCAATGGCATCTAGCACTTTGGAGAGGTGTTCTCTTCAAGGACGAATCCTGGTTTTCACTATACAGGGCAGATGGCAGACAGCGTGTATGACGTTGTGTGGGTCAGCGGTTTGTTGATGTCAACGTTGTGGATAGAGTGGCCCATGGTGGCGGTGGGGTTATGGTATGGGTAGGCCTATGCTATGGACAATGAAGACAGGTGCATTTTATTGATGGCATTTTTAAATGCACAGAGATACCGTGACGAGATCCTGAGGACCATTGTTGTGCCATTCACCCACGACCATCATCTCATGTTGCAGCATGATAATACGCGGTCCCATGTTACAAGGATCTGTACACAATTCCTGGAAGCTAAAAACATCCCAGTTCTTGCATGGCCAGCATACTCACCGGACATGTCACCCATTGAGCATGTTTGGGATGCTCTGGATCGGTGTATACAGCAGCGTTTTCCTGTTCCTGCCAGAATACAGCAACTTCACACAGCCATTGAAGGGGAATGGACCAATATCCCACAGGCCACAATCAACAACCTGATAAACTCTATGCGAAGAAGATGTGCTGCACTGTGTGAGGCAAATGGTGGTCACACCAGATACTGACTGGTTTTCGGACCCCCCGGACCCCCCCCCCCCAATACAGTAGAACTGCACATTTTAGAGTGGCCTTTTATTGTGGCCAGCCTAAGGCACACCTGTGCAATAATCATGCTGTCTAATCAACATCTTGATATGCCACACCTTCTCGGCAAAGGAGAAGTGCTCACTAACACAGATTTAGACAGTATTTGAGAGAAATAGGCCTTTTGAGTACATAGAAAAAGTCGTAGATCTTTGAGTTCAGCTCATGATAAATAGGGGCAAACACAAAAGTGTTGAGTTTATCATTTTGCTCAGTGTATATAAACATGTGGAAAAACAGCAAGCCAGCACCTCCTGTGTATCACTTACATAATTATAATAAATAAATATAGTGTGGTCGCTAATAATGTAATGAAATGATCAAATAAAATGATTGATGAAGTTGTAAATAGAAACAAATCAGTTCAAAAATATTATAATCAATCATATTTTATATGCTGTGATCAATCCACAAAATCTTCAGAGAAAAGTGATATTGAAATAGTATTGAGAAATATGAGAACTATATTGTGATCCAGTCCACAAAAGTAATGAAAGAAACTTTAAAAGTGGTCTTCATAAGAGTTCTCATAATTCTCAATACTTTTTCAATATCATTTTACATGTAGTGTGGCTTTGATGATGTCAGTGCCTTCACTCCACCCTTATGCATTACGTCCCTGGGCAGGGACTTCTTTAGGCTTAATTCACACCTATGCATTTTTAGTGCTTTTTGCATTTTTCAGATTTGCACTAAAGAACGTGTTCCATAGGAAACCATGTTAAATGGACTGTAGTTCAAATCTGCATAATGCAAAAAGCACTAAAAATGCATAGGTGTGAATAAAGCCTTAAGCCTAGTACAAACGATCGGATTTTCCGCCAACAAAACCGTGGACTTTTGTCCGAAAGGCGTTGGCCCAAATTTGTCTTGCATACACATGGCACACAATTGTTGGCCAACAAATACGAACGTAGTGACGTACTACGTTGTTTTTCAGGTCTTTAGCGCCACCCTGCTAATCTCGTGTAAGCAGAAGTTTGGTGAGTGTTGATTCACGCTTTTCATTTCGCACTTTTCAGTTCGTTTCTGAACGGCCGTTCATCAACCAGCCATGTTGCGTAATCGGGGGAGATAACGTGTTATTTATTATTGGCCTTGGAGTTATTGCCTAGGCCTTTTTTTTTTTGGTTGAATAATGATTTGATTTGGTATATTTTCTATATTTTTGGATGCATAGAATGCACTTTTTGGTTAAGTTCTATTGGCAGATAGCATGTCTAATTTTATTTGTTTTCTTTTTTTAATGCACAATAAAAAAAATTGTGTAGAATAATACTTGGCTATGTGTTTTACTTCAAATGACAATTTGGGAGTAGGCAGTTACATTTAAAAAAATACAATGTAAAATTAACAAGGGACACCAACATAGTTGTATTTTTGATCTTAAAAACTACAGGATAATGGTGTTGTGGTAATTTGCCCAAATAAAAAAAAAACATAATAATATTATTCTTGATATCACTAGAAAAAAAAAAGCCCTTGAAAATTAGTTTGGAATAACTCCATCAGTATCACCAGCAAAGCAGCTTCATTATTATCCCATTAACCTCCCTGGTGAAAAAGTAATGACAGCGACAATTCTGCAACTGAGCAAATTTCAGTGTTTTTGATTTGATTAGAATATTGAATCGTTTTTATTATTATTATATTATTATTCGGTATAATTATTTATAATTATTTATTATATTATAATTTATGATTTCGTGTTTCAAACTTTATCATACCCGGGATGTCTACCAGACTCTGGTTTGGACAGATTTAAGTGAGTTGTTCCTAAGAATTACAGGCCTACAATATAAAACGCCAAATTTCCATGCAAAATAATTGTACCACTTTGAGCATCAAAAATATGAAATAATCATACCGCCAGGGAGGTTAAAGAAGAAGAGAATTGTGCGCTGCATTTCGAGATTTCATAATTTGCCACGTCATGAATGTTAATTCTCCATTACGAACGCTAGTTTACAAGACCGACCACTTCTGCTACCGAGCATGCATGTTTGTACTTTGGACTTTTGTCCGACGGACTTGTGTACACACGCTCGGAAAATCCGACAGCAGACATTTGTCCGCGGAAAATTTTAAAACCTGCCATCCAACATTTGTCCGCGCAAAATCCGACAACAATTGTCCGATGGAGCGTGCACACGGTCGGATTTTCCGCCAACAGCCTGTCATCACACATTTCCCGTCGGAAAGTCCGATCGTGTGTACGAGGCTTAAGAGTATATAACAGCAAGTATCTTCATAATATCATCACCAGGATTTTTTATTCGCAAACTGCAGATAAAAAATGAAAATGACTTTGAAATGAAAGCTTACATTATATGTTGGTGATTGGTTTTACATCTACTTCAAGTAACTTTTAACAAGTAAATTCAGCACTGCCCCGGTAACCCTACATAGGAACATCATAATCCTTTGCAGCCAGGCTTTACCTCGTACTGCTAACAATGGACGCAGGTCGCTCTACGAATGAACTGAGGAAGAAGAGCAGAGAGCCTGGAATTAGTCCCAATAAAATCTTCTTTAAATCTTCAGACCATTCCAGGCTTTTCTATGGTAAAATAACCTGACTTCAGCCATTAGGAGGTCACTGCATGTGGTTTACCTGCTCTATAAGTGTGAAATCATTGAATACATTAAAGGTTAACAGAGGGTGTTCACTGGTGAGTGGAGCACAGGCAGTGCCTGAAAAGAGAGCGCTGTCCAAACGGGTCCTCGGGTGCCAATAGCAGGTCATGTTTTCTAGATCACTTTGCTGGATCACATTTCTGATGCACCTATCATCCTACCATGGAAGTCTTTACCAAGTTCCAAGACAGGATGGAACTGCGGGAGTTTCAAGTAGCGCAGTCCTAAACGTCAATAGTTAAATAGAAAAATGGGCTTTCTAGGCACCAATTATAGAAAAAAAATATAAAATTTATTAAACACATAATACAAGAAAAACGTGGTGTAGTGGATAGCACTTTCGCCTAGCAGTAAGAAGGGTCGCTGGTTCGAATCCCAACCACGACACTACCTGCCTGGAGTTTGCATGTTCTCCCTGTGCCTGTGTGGGTTTCCTCCGGGTACTCCGATTTCCTCCCACTCTCTAAAGACATGCTGGTTGGTTAATCGGATCCTGTCTAAATTGTCCCTAGTATGTATGAATGTGAGTTAGGGACCTTAGATTGTAAGCTCCTTGAGGGTAGGGACTGATGTGAATGTATAATATATGCTGCGTAAATTGACGGCGCTATATAAGTACCTAAAATAAATAAATTAAATAAATAAAAAACATTTAAAATGTTGCAAATTTTTCTTGTATTATGTGTTTAATAAAGTTTATATATTTTTTTTTCTATAATTGGTGCCTAGAAAGTCAATTTTTCCAAATTTTCTATTTTACCATGGAAGTCTGGACGAGCTGTTAGGCCTTCGCGTATACTGGATGTTTTTAATGCTGCTGTTAAGGGCGGTTTTTTTTTTGTTTGTTTTTTCTGCCTCTAAACGCCCCTTCGTGTTAGCCTATTGGGGTTGATTTACTAAAGACAATCGTTCCGTGCACTTCACAAAGTGCAGTTACCCTCTGCAAGTGCAATTGCTCCAGAGCTTAGTAAATGAGATGAAGCTTTACTTTGCAAAGAATACCTAATCGTGTGCAAAAAAAAAAAAAAAAAGAATCAGCATTTTTGTTTGCCCGTGATTGGATGATGCAAGTCAGCAGAGCTTTTCCTCATTTACTAAGCTCTGGAGCAGCTGTAGTTGCAGAGTGTACACTTGGCAAAGTGCACAGTCTATTTGCCTTTAGTAAACCAACCCCAGAGGCCTAATGGTAGGGTTGTCACCTGTCCGGGACTTACCCGGACAGTCCAGGTTTTGAATCATGTGTCCGGGTTTCAACAGCTTTCCGTGGGACCACCTGACGAAGAGGAGGGGCCTGGAACGCCGGTGGGGCTGGTCTGTGCAAAAGCATTAACAGCTTTGCGTGGGACCACCCGACGAAGAGGAGGAGCCTGGAACGCCGGCTGGGTTGGTCTGTGCAAAAGCATTGCACAGAGTAGGTAAGTATGACATGTTTATTATTTTAATACAAAAAAAAGCTTTAGAACCACTTTAAGTATTGTTTCAATGTGGAGAATTTTCTCTATTTACTCGGTCAGTCTCGGAGGAGTTAAAGATTCGCTGGAGATACCGGTGATATCATGACCTATCTGTTACACCACAGAGATACCATCACCGTGCCTGTCCGGGGTCATCCATATCTAATCCATCCTGGGTTTTCGGTTGGCTTGTGGCTGTAGTGTAGTGGTGACTTGTGGTTAGTGGTCTGTGGCATTGCACTTGATTGCATTGGTTTTTCCTCGGTGACATAGTTGAATGGTAATGTAATACGGTTTATTCAGTGAAAAGTCAAACACATCCAACCTTATGAATACCCGTTAAACATACAGAGCGTGGCTACCAAATGTCCCTGATTTCCAGCCGCATGCTCAGGTCTTAAAGTGGAACTCCAGGCTTATTTCTAAGTAGAACTATAGGCAAAACTTTTTTTTCATTTTGGATAGATCAAGGGAGGGTTGCTTTTTTTTTTGCCATTGGGGAGATATCCCTTCACTTCCTGTCCTATAGCCAAACAGGAAGTGAGAGGAAACATCTGAAAATTAAGGAAAACCCTTGGGGACATCCTCCTGGGTAGGATGGATCCATGCTATGTTGTTTACACCAAATTCTGGCCCTTCCATCTGAATGTAGCAGCTGAAATCGAGACTCGTCAGACCAGGCAACGTTTTTCCAATATTCTATTGTCTAATTTTGGTGAGCCTGTGCAAATTGTAGAAAATATTGCGCTACTGGAGTAAAGAAAATGAATAAAGTACCTTTGCCCTAAATATGCAATAAAGATAGGAAAATTGAGGCAACCTTGGACTTTCGTGGTACAATATAGACTTACAATAATGAAACAGCTTTAAAAAAAAAAAAGAAGCTGTTTCAGCATTGTAAGTCTATACTGTACCATGAAAGTCCAAGGTTGCCTCAATTTTCCTATCTCTACTGTGTGAATTGTAGCCTCAGTTTTTCTTAGCTGACATAAGTGCTACAACTGCTGTAGCCCATCTGCTTCAAGGTTCAATGTGTTGGGCATTCAGAGATGGTATTCTGGATACCTTGGTTATAACGAGTGGTTATTTGAGTTACTGTTGCCTTTCTATCTTCTCGAACCATTGCCCATTCTCCTCCGACATCAACAAGGCATTTTCCTCCACACATCTTCTGCTCACTGGATATTTTCTCTTTTTTGGACCGTTCTCTGTAAACCCGAGAGATGGTTGAAAATCCCAATAGATCAGCAGTTTTTCAAATACTCAGACCAGCCCCGTCTGGCACCAACAACCATGCCACACTCAAAGTCACCTAAATCCCCTTTCTTCCCCATTTTGATGCTCGATTTGAACTTCAGAAAGTCGTCTTCACCACGTCTAGATGCCTAAATGCAATTAGTTGCTGCAATGTGATTGGCTTATTAGCAATTTTTGTTACCAAGCAATTGGACAGGTGTACCTAATAAAGTGTTCGGTGAGTGTAGTTTGCAATGCGCCTGAAAGTTGAACTATGGCCTACTATTAAGAAAATATGTGCGTACTTTATATAAATCCAAGCTATGCAGAGGCCTAGGGGTACCTAGTAAATGCTAATATTATAATGCTGCCCAGAAAACGCCTTTGATCCATCTACACTCCACAATGGAATTACAACTATGGACCCTCTGGGACATACTAGACGTCCATTTAGTTTCCCTCTTATCTGGATCCTCCATCCTTGCGCCCCCAAACCCCTTAACACAGTCTTGACAAATACCCTATCTGGGACTTTATCAAAGGCTCAGCAGGACTTATATCGCCTCATCTCCCACTCCTACACATCTTTGACTGTCCTCTGTTGTCCCCTGAAATGGATGATCCCCAATATTTTTGATTGTTGGAAGACACATGGGTTCACTGCAGTCCACTTATTGTTAACCATCCACAGGATCCAAATCTTTCCACGACTTCAAGAATCCCACAAAGCACCAAGCTAAAAACTATTCAACTATTTACAACTGTAGCACTTCTTGCAGTCTCTACTTGAGATTGAGACCCTACAGCATTGAGACCCTACAGCATTTGAAACAATCTGCAGATCCAACCCACAACAAATATATATATATATATATATATATATATATATATATATATATATATATATATATATATATATTCCATTATCTTAGGTAATTCATCCAGTCAAGGTCCATCTTATTTTTCCTACTGAGAAAATAACTTCAGCAAAATCCTTACCCCAGAGCAGGCTTTCTCAACTAGGGTTCTGTGAATCCTAGGGTTCTTCCAAAGGTTTTCAGGGGTTTCTTTGACCAGTAGGTTGATCTCCCACCTACAATGGCCATCAATGTTAGGGGGCACTCCCCACTAACATCCAATGGTAGGGGGTCACTTCTATATTGATCACCAATGCAATGGGGCATTTCTACACTGCCTGCAAATGTGAGGGGGTATTTCTACACTGGTTATCAATGTGAGGGCGCATTTTTCCATTGACAACCAATGTAAGGAGACACTTTTCCACTAGTGCTCCTCTGATCTATATTGCCATATAGATCAGAGGAGCAGTGTAAAATAAAAAGCTCTGGATGTCAAATATTCTATTTTCTTCTATTAAAAACATTGCACAATCTACTGATGAAGTTAATTTATCATGGAGGGGTTCCCTGACACCTCAATAGTATTTCAAGGGTTCCTCTGGTGGTAGAAAGGTGGAGAAAAAGGATGCCCAGGGGAATGGGTTGAGATGTATCGAAGAGAGAGAGAAAGAAAGAAAGAAAGAAAGAAAGAAAGAAAGAAAGAAAGAAAGAAAGAAAGAAAGAAAGAAAGAAAGAAAGAAAGAAAGAAGAAAGAAAGAAAGAAAAAAAGTATGGAGAGAGAGAGAAAGAAAGAAAGAAAGAAAGAAAGAAAGAAAGAAAGAAAGAAAGAAAGAAAAAAGATATGGAGAGAGAGAGAGTCCTATATACTGTACATACAGAATATGTGGGAAAATATATACATGAATTAATCTAATATATATAATCAAATCTATATAAAATTCTTTCTTTCTTTTCTTACTTAATTTCTCTCCTCTCTTTCTCACTCCTTCTTTCTCTTTCCTTCTCTCTCTCTCTCTCTCTCTCTCTCTCTCTCTCCATCTCTCCTTCTTATTCTCTCTCTCTCTTTTTCTTTCTCCATCCTCCATCTCTCTCTCTCTCTTCCTCCATCTCTCCCTCCATCTCTCTCTCTCTTTTTCTTTCTCCATCCCTCCACTCTTTCTTTCTCTCTCTCTCTCTCTCTCTCTCTCCATCTCTCTCTCTCTCTCTCTCCTCTCTCTCTCTCTTCTCTCTCTCTCTCTCTCTCCCCCCTCCACCTCTATCTCTCTTTCTCTCTCCCTCCATCTCTCTCTCTCTTTTTCTTTCTCCATCCCTCAATCTCTCTCTCCTCTCTCTCCCTCCATCTCTCTCTCTCTTTTTCCTTTCTCCATCCCTCCATCTCTCTCTCTCTTTTTCTTTCTCCATCCCTCCATCTCTTTCTCTCTCTCTCTCTCTCTCTCTCTCTCCATCTCTCTCTCTCTCTCTCTCTCTCTCCTCTCTCTCTCCTCTCTCTCTCTCTCTCTCTCTCTCTTCCCCCCCCCTCCATCTCTATCTCTCTTTCTCTCTCCCTCCATCTCTCTCTCTCTTTTTCTTTCTCCATCCCTCAATCTCTCTCTCTCTCTCTTCCTCCATCTCTCTCTCTTTTTCTTTCTCCATCTCTCCATCTCTCTCTCTCTTCCTCCATCTCTCTCTCTCTTTTTCTTTCTCCATCCCTCCATCTCTTTTTTTCTCTCTCCCTCCATCTCTCTCCCTCTCTCTCTCTCTCCCTCCATCTCTCTCTTTCTCTCTCCCTCCATCTCTCTTTTTCTTTCTCCATCCCTCCATCTCTTTCTTTCTCTCTCCCTCCATCTCTCTTTCTCTCTCCCTCTCTTTCTCCATCCCTCCATCTCCCCCTCTGCTCTCTCCAAAGTTCTGATGACTCTACAAAGAATGAATTGTACTTCTCCCTCAACACTTCCAGTGAAGGATCGGTCACACCCTGGATTTGTCTACAGGACAATCATTTCATAATAATAATAATAATAATAATAATGGTAACATAATAACTATCTTGGCGAGGAATTAAGTTATTAAAATAAAATCTAAACGAAAGCCCCGAAGAGGTGGAAGTCGTCTAAAGACTTGTATTGGTCGGATTGTGTATATCAGTCTCCCTAGTAGATGATCGCAGATGATAGGGATTATAGAAACTCATTTATAACAATACAGGCACACACATAGAGATAAGAATTGTATAGAAATGTTATAGACCCAGGAGATGATAAATAATTCTAGCAGATTGGTCAGACCCGGTAATGGTGATCGCACAGAGCCGGTGACAGGCGATCCAGGTCGGACACGTGTCTGAATACAAATACAACAATGAAGAAGACATCTGTTTCCTTGTCTAAGTGATAGGAGAAGCCCTGTGTGTGTCTATTGTGGGCTGCAGAGCGCACAGATTGATGAGGACATAATATGACGAATGTGGCCGGTTATCGTGACACATCTGATGATCGGATCTGGGAGCTTTCCAATGTGATCGCACAGCGACCGATCTGCCGTGCTGCCTGCCGGCCAAGTGTGCGCAGCAAGCAGGTCTATGGGTGCCCTCTAGCGGTAACTGCTCTGTACTACACAAGGAACTATGTACCCATTAGGAGGGGTGCTGGTCTCCTCTCTACAAATGTTTTTATTGCTGAAATTCTGGGCACTTTTCTGTGTCAAATTGTCATTACGTAGAAATCAAGTTAATTCTTCCATTTTCAAAATGTATAATTTATAATTATATATTTGTTATATGTATATATATATAATATATATATATAATTTCAGTAGATTTCAACAGTTTACATAGGTAACATCTCCAGTGTTAAATATTGTAAAGAAAATTATACATATGTAAAATAAATATCCGAAAAAACAAAATAGAAACAAACAGAATCAAGAAGACAAAAACAAAAAAGTTCAAAGTATATTCATACCTAATAGAGGAACAGATATCATGGATGTGATCTAACATAAGGCTATTCATATCTGATAGTGATAATGAATATATCATAGCTGTGATCTACTATAGGTGTATTAATATCTGATGGATAGTAACTATATCATGAACATGATCTTTCAATCATAGGTACATTCATATCTGATAGTGACAGTAAATATATCATGGAAGTGAGAAGTGATCTATTAGGGCTTTTATATCCAATACTGAATATATCATAGATGTGTTATATCATAGCTATACTAATATACAATATATAGATGTAATCTATCAGAGGTACAGTAATATTTGATAGATAATAGTGAAAAAAACCACACATATGTGTATATATACATATATATATATATATATATATATACATACATATATATACACACACGCACACATATATATATATTATACCATATATTTATAAAATACACTGTATATAATGGATGTGAAAAAAAGAAATAAATAAATAAATAAATATATATATATATATATATATATATATATATATATATATATATATATATATAATGGATGTGATCTATCATTGGTATAATAATGCAGTATATAATAGATAGTGATAGTGAAGATATCATGGATGTGATCCATCATAGGTAAATTCAGAGACCTGGTGATCATGGGTGATATCAGTTTAATTAGGTAAAGTGTTAGAATATATATTGGTTATCTTAAATATCAGTCAGTTATACAGTGCCTTATTCTAAAATAATTTATTTATTTTTTGATAACCATTTCCTTTTCTCTATAAAAGAAATGAATTTATGTTATTGAACGATTCACAAAGGGAAGATGTTTTTTTGTTGTTGTTGTTTTTTTCATTACCTGTAGATTACATGTTCAGCCCATTGAAATAAAATAATAAAAGTTTTAGCCCTCTTTTTAAGTTTTTATTAAAGCCAAACCAAGGAGCAGTAATAGATTTTCGGGGGGGGGGGGGGGGGGTGAAGTTAGCAAGTATGATTAACAATGGGGACATACACATTTATTGTATTCCAAAATAAATAGATGTCAGGACAGTAGACCCATGTGTAAATTTAACTTGGCATCTCCAACACAAAAGACTAGAGAAATAATAATATGCTGTAAAAAGTCGTCAGTGGTGGCAACTTACATAATATCCTGTACTGAGTTTCTTGAGACCGGTAGTTGCAAATCAGAATGTTTCCTAATGATGGTATAGATCTAATAGGTTCGTTTCTAGTGCATCCTCACTAAAGATTGCTTAGACTATTGTTCTTAAATGAGGATTTGACTGTGATTTTTAATTTGCTATTTATAAATAAATAATTTTCATAGTTAGTGGTGGACCACATCTTGACCAGCTTCTATTGATAAGTGCAAAAATATCTGGTCTCCTTATGGTGTTGTATGAGAGTGGTGGAATCAACTCGTTCATATTTCTATCTTTCCTTACTGTACAGGCACAAGTGTTCTGAGTTGGTGGTTTGCCAACCGATGTTTTAAAGGTCAAAATTCCAAAAGGATTTATTGTTTATGAAAGTATTGGGTGTTCCATGAAATAATCATTGCTATGAGTGTAGCTCTATAATAGTCATAAAGATGTGAAGGTTTCAGGCCTCTAACTTTTTTCATGCTATTTAGAAAATATTGCAATTAAATCTTTTACCTTTTGTTTATTCCATTTGAAAATAAATCTAACAATAGCAAGTTCAGTCTTAAAAAAAAAAGTTTGGGGGATTTTATTTAGCACTGTTTGTAGCTGATGCATTTTGGGGATTAATATAATCCCATTATTTTTACCTCCCAAGGAGGACTATTTTGAAAATTCTTCTGTGACAGTCTCTACTAATTTTAAATAGTTTTGAGAGGTTATTAGGTAAGAAAATCCCAGATACCTGATATGTTCCTAGGAGAAGTAAGCTTATATGGCTCCAAATGTTGCCTTTTTATATTTAAATTTAATAACTCAAACTTTGACAAATTTTAGGTTAGATTCCCAAATAAATTGGTTAAAAAAATAACAGGTTCTGATCAAAAAGCAGATCAATATTCGTACATTCTGATAGTTTGAAATGATGGTAATTTATTTTAATCCTAACAATTTTGGATTTTTTCAGATTTTTTAAATAAACATTTCTAAAGTCATCGTGAAAAACACTGATGAGAGCAGATAGCCCTGTCTTGTACAATATCTAATTCCAGTGTTTTCAGAGATTGCAGCATTAATTTTGATGCAACCTTGCCAATAATATCTTAATTTTTCAAATGTAGTTTTCGGAAATATGCAATCAATGCTATCAAATGCCTTTGTCCAATAAAAGGTGTAAAGATTTATTATTTTGATTTCTATTTGGAGATATGAGGATCGAAACTTTGATTGTATTATCTTAGGTGACCAGGTATAAATCCAGTCTGATATAAATTGATCAAGATTGGTAATGTGTTCTTTAATTCCATGGAAATTAAATTCAGTGATATTGTAATTAAAGAGTGAGATTGACCGATAACTCTCACATATTTTGGAATTTTTGCTTTTTTTTTTTAGAAATGAGAAAAATATTTGCCATTGATGTCTCTGCAGGGAAAGCATTGTCTACATTTATGGAGTAGCATGTATTTCTCCTTCTTCTTTCCTTTCTATCCCATTATCTCGCTCTCCTTTTTTCATTCTCTATCACTTTGGACCTGTGTTAATGGGCTTTTGTTCAAAGGGGTGGATTTACTAAAGGAAAATAGACTGTGCACTTTGCAAGGGCATTTGCTCCAGAGTTTAGTAAACAAGCTGAAGCTTCATTTTGCCAAGAATATCCAATCACATGCAGGGAAATAAAAAAAAAAATAGCATTTGCGCCTGCAGACAATTGGATGATGGAAGGCAACAGAGCTTCCCTGTATATTCTCTAAGCTCTGAAGCAAATGTCCTTGCAGAGTGTAACTTGCAACACTTGCAAAGTGCACAGCCTATTTGCCTTTATTAAATCAACCCCATAGTGTTTCTCTCTCCCATACATGTCTTTGGGAATGCAAAGGCAGTTTACATTTCACATTTTCCAGAAAATATCGTATGCCCTCAAGAGACGCCAATAGGTATTAGAAAAACTGACATTTTTAAAATGTGGACCGCCCTTCCCCTGTGTTTGTTGCCTCGTTGGTAGGATGGGAAAACTGTAGTTTTTCACTCCTGTATTGCTTGGAGTGAGCGTTCAATGGGTTTCATATCCTAGCAATATGGCAGGCTGTGGGGATGACTAACTGGGGGTTTTTCAGCCAGGCTTCCCAAGAGGTGGAGGGGCCAAATGGCCTATAGAAATGGCCTTACATAGCTGTGCAGCTGAGAGTTCTCAACTTACAGTCAATCGTGGCTGTTGGTCTATGATGCATGAAGGTTACTACTGAATAGGCTGGATGCCCCTCTGGAGGTCCACAGACAAGTAATGCAAAGGAAGCATTGGCAGCGCCCAAGAGTAAGTATAATCAAGCAAAATATTCAATTCCAAGAGGCAGCTCTCTAAACTTACATGATTTTCGTATGGGTCCCCAGAGTGGTCCAAAGAAAATGTAAAGGATAAGAGTGCCAAAGGTTTATTATAAGTCCAGTATACATTTGTTAGACTTGGTAAAAGGACAAAAGGCAAAGCCAATGCATTTTGAGGGCTTACCTCCTACATCAGGGCATGATGGATTGAAGAAAACATTGCATCATAAAAAGTCAAGGATTGGCATAACAGGGAGTTAGCTGCCAGACCCGCATTCACATTACCTGTTATGCTAATAAGAGATTCATAACAATAAGAACCATCTTTGCAGTAAACCTTAAAGCCCAAATCCTGACTCAGCCCTACACACCCCCCAATATTCCATAATCCCCCCCCCCCCCCCCCCCGGAACAATGTAGTGGGAGAGCTTACCGGATTGGATATAAATTTAATGGTTTATTTAGGTAGGCCTTCACATTACAAAGTTGTTGGTCAACCCAAAGGATATTGTGCAAGCAAAAGGCTATGTGTGTGGCCAGTTTTAGATTACACTGAACAACAATACAATAGATAATGCTTAACTAAACACACTTTTGTTTCAAAATGGGATATTGTGACATATACCGCAGTCTCACGTGTATACAGTGCACTTATTTCCTACTTACATATACACTGTAACTGGACTGGAAGGTTTTCCAGTCCGCCTGTCTTTCCCACAATCCCACAAGACCTGGTGTATGAGTGTGAGGCCGTGGCCAAATTCCTTCTTTACCATTTACTGGAAATCTAGCCCTCTGTGGCTTCCAGCTTTGAAGAAAACAAGCTGATGCCGTCTCATCGGCTTACATGATACGAAGTGGATTTACAGGAGAAAGTTTTTCTCAACAGCTTTTTTTTTTTTATCTCTGATTAGGCTTTGGAAACAGAGGTAGACACTACAAGCGATGGAAAAAAAAAATGTTCTTACCAATATATATTATGTAGCGTAGAGAAGGCTGAGCATATTTCATGGATTAACTCTTAACAATAGCTGTGTGGTTACCATGCATAAATGGGAAACTTGATAGAATGTATTTGTTAACAAGGAGGCACCAAGTATATCTCCTCTTCTTGGCCATAACTAAGGGATGAGTCCATCCCTCCACCACTACAACTTCACATGGAGTAGGTCTCTTTTTCCATGCAAAAGTCTCTAGCTGCTAAGAAGGCCTTGGAAATGTCTGATCGTCATTATACAGCCAAGGTGATTGAAAGATGTCGGCCTATATCAGGCTCTCTCAACCAGGCATCCATGGAGCCCTAGGGTTCCTCCAGAGATTGCTAGGGGTTCCTTGAACAAGGAGCAATTTCTGGCTTTCAGATAAATTCCCATTGACACTAATGATCTTTTTAGCTATCTGTAATGTGTGTGTGATTCTACCTCCTGACCATAAACATAAGGAGCATTTGTCCCTTTTACCATCCCACTAATGTACCATGAGCTGTAGATATAGTAAATGTAAGCCAGGGTTCCTTGAGACCAAAAAGTTATTTCAAGGGTCCCTCCACGTTTAAAAGCTTGTGATAGACTGGCCTATAGATTGCATGAGCACAATAATAGTGCAGCCAAGGACGTCACTTTTGTTCATTTTCTTCATTATATAGAGGGTGAATGCTGGGTAGTGTTAACGGCAATACTAAAACCAGGGCCGGGACAAGGAGTAGGTAGAAGGGGCAGCTGCCCTGGGCACAATGGTTTACTGTAGGGATGGGGACGCCTTCCTTTTGTTACAAGGCTGACAAGAGTAATGACAACGGCATCACTACACTTGTCAGCCAACGCTGGGAGCAGCAAGAAGAGGAGGAGAGAGCTGGGAGAAGGTGCGGGCTGTGTTCTTTCTCCCCCTCCTCCTTCCTGCCAGTGCAGTGCTCCTGTATTAACAAGCAGGTGGCGGTGTTCACAGACTCACAGGAGCTTCAATAGCAGGAAGGATGAGTAAGGGAGAGAGTACAGCTTGCACCACCGAGCGCAGAGGTGTCCAGAAGAGAGCCACAAGTGGAGGAGAGAGCCATCAACACAAGCTTATGCTCAATGTTAAAACTGAGCTGCACAGTCATTTTGACAAGCAATTGACAGCTGGGCGTAGGATCCCCTAAGCTTGCACATTATGAATGGGGGGGGGGGCACAGTTTGCCATCTTTGCCCTCGTCACTGGATGACCTTGTCCCGGCTCTACTCAAAACACAAAAGTTATGTCTTAACACATGACTAAAAATATTATTAATAAGTAGCAATGCTAAAAATTACACTATAATAGTTTGGTGTTGCTATGAGGACGTCTGAGCAAAAACACTAATCTTTCAGTAATCTTGTAGGCAAGAAAAATTTTGAGTTTGGCAACCCTGAAGCCATTGGCCGTTTGGAAAATTGGATGGAAATTGGAGATCTTGTCTTGCAGGAATATATGGAGTGTAACTTTGAGCTTAATAAGTAGTGCTCCAGTTTACCATTATGACCCCCAGGTCATTTGGCACAGTTTGTCAAACCCTTGATTATAGCCTCTTATAATACCCTATATAGCACCCTGGGCGCAACTGGGGCCAATCAGGTACCCTACGGGTAGATATGCTGCAGCAGGGGAGAGCAGAGAGTTGGCTTCAACTGTTTGCCGCTGCCTTTTTTTCTGTTCAATCCCAAGTTGAGGGCAGGGAGGTGATCTAACTGTTCTGCTTACATGCAGCAGAGAAAAATGTGGTCCCTATGGTGACTATGCTGTTCGGCTGTGTAAATCTCAGGACTGGACAGACAGAAATATTAATCCTTTGGTAAACCTTTATAATGTACATGTTGTTAGGTGAATTTTCATCTTTCAGAAAAAATATATCAATTCACAGATATACGATTTGAAGATCTATTCAAGCAAATAGACCATAGAATTACCCCAAATGAAACACCCACAGTTCAAAAATTGCACAGCTAATGTCAATGGTTGCAAGTAATTTTCAGAACATGAGAATGTTCTTTTATATTGGATTGTAAAGATGTGCTCTTAGTAGAAAGACATTTAATGATGTGTTTATATGCTGGTGGAAGGCCACAAGACCACCCGTCCCCTTTTCTATGGTTTCAGGGGATAAGCTCTTGCCCATCCTAAACCCACTAATCCTTTTTTTTTTACGTTCATGGCCTTGTACAAAACTCTTCGTGCTCTGTCTTCCTGTCACTTAGCATGGCCCCGAGGCTCCATAGTCATTACAAAGAACAACCTGTGGAGCTGTGGACATGTGCTTCTTGTTCTGCATACATATGAAGCACATCCAGGAATAATTGTGCGCTTGGCGTTTCTAACAAAAAAAAAAACATTATTGTTTGAACTTTTGGTTTGTACCCAAGTTTAGAAAATTATAGACAAATCGTAGAACATATGTCACAGGATTAAAAACTAAACTTCTGATTTCTGGTAGAAAGAAACATGGTTCCTGTCTAGTTTGATGGGCCTTGTTTCTTCAAGGCTGGTAGGGTAGGGTGGTGGTTACCCAGCATGGCCCTGATCCTGCCACCCTGTAGAGTTTTATTTTGGAACAGAGCTGAGCAGGACTATTGAGTTCAACCCCCAACTAAAAGTTTAAAGTAATATAGAAAAAATTAGAAGAGCCAGCAATGATGGATCAATATAAAGAAAATAAAAGGTTGCGCTAATACTATTAAAACATATCAAATACTTAGCAGTGACAAAATAAGTGTAAATCAAAAAAATCAATATGCAGAACTCTACTGGTGAAAAAGCAAGTCCATAAATTAAACCTCAAGTCGGTGTTAAAGGAAGTCCAAAGAGTGAACATCAGTAAAGTGTTCACAAAGTGTCCAAATCACCAAAAAAATATATATATAAGTGTAAACAGCAAAAAATCAAAGTGATGAATATTTTTTGCTGTTTACACTTATATATATATTTTTTTGGTGATTTGGACACTTTGTGAACACTTTACTGATGTTCACTCTTTGGACTTCCTTTAACACCGACTTGAGGTTTAATTTATGGACTTGCTTTTTCACCAGTAGAGTTCTGCATATTGATTTTTTTGATTTACACTTATTTTGTCACTGCTAAGTATTTGATATGTTTTAATAGTATTAGCGCAACCTTTTATTTTCTTTATGCTCTTCTACAAATTGATGTTTTTGTGAGGGTTGCTGCTTTTCACTGTATTTACTTTAATATTTGGTTTCTAGCGCAGTTTCTTTTACTATTTTTACAATGATGGATCAATAGTTTTCTCCTCCTTTGGGAATAGGACCCATTTTATACATCACCATCTTCATGGGCCTGATGTATCAAACGAACAAGCCAATGGAGTTATTTCTTTACAGCCTCTAATTACCGTAGATCTATCCTTTTAGGAAAAACTTCAATCTGATCAGTTGTGTTTTTTAGATCTGGTCTTCTGTGACTTCAAGCTTTAGGTGTCCAATCAGTAAGAATTATGGAAAGAAATGCAGAGAAAGAAGCCAATAAATTTACTTAGCAAGATGGTTATGACTAACTCTGGGTAAATCTGTGATATTTGCATGTAAATGGGTATGTGACAACAGACTGTGCAGCTGCAAAATTTCCCTTTGTGAGTTAGGGGCCCATCTTTACTAGATGTGGGTACTTGAATCCCCCCCACACCCTTCATATTAGATTTTGTGTCTTAACACAACTTATTTCTATTTAGTTGTTAGTTGATAAACAGCAAAATTAGTGTGATTACTTGACCATTTATTAAATGGAGTTCTCAAAACCTGGTCTTGGTAACTGTGCCTACCACTAAATGACAATGTAAGTGCTATATAACTAATTACAACTGCAATGCCTCTCTCACCCCCTAATGCTGGCCCTCCTTTCAAAAATAAAGTGACCCACGTGGGCCTTTCCCTCTTTACCAGCCCTCCCTTGTATTTTAATTGCTAATCGCTTTCCTGAAATTATAAGGTAACACAGCTCCCAACATCACTGGACCCCAATCCCTCTGTCCTTCTTTCCTCCTCCTCCTAGTTTTTTTATGATTAAACATACAAAAAAGGCTTGATGAAAAAATGTTATTAATTATCTAAATTGCTTTAATAACGTTATTTTAACTGTATTTTTCTTCTTTTTATGATTTGATTATTATTATTTGTATATATTTAGAATTATCCACTTTTACTGTTTGTTATTTTAATATTTTGTTAATGATGTAAGTAACCTAAATTTCTATGTATAGTATGTAATCTATCTATCTATCTATCTATCTATCTATCTATCTATCTATCTATGAATAAATATATATTTTATATATATATATATATATATATATATATATATATATATATATATATATATATATATATATGTATACAGTATATATGTATAGAGATATATACATACATATATATAGAGAGAGATATATACATATATATATATATATATATATATATATATATATATATATATATATATATATATATATATATATATATATATATATATATATATATATAAATATATGTATTTATATACTGTATATATTATTTGGGCATCCCCATTTGCTCATTACATAGACAGATTCTGCTTCCTACTTTACAATGGTACACAATGATTGTGCTTTACTGCTCCTTCTCACAATGAAAGTCTATGGGGTTTAAGGAGTAGACCTTGCAAATATTATTTTTAGAGTAGCAAAGTGAAGCTGCATTCACATTGAATAACCAGGCATGCTTGAAATGAATGCATCTTGCAAGTTATAATTTTCCCTGCCTTTAATAAATCAACACCATTGAGTCAGTTAACTCATTAAAAACAATACACTCCCTGTGTGGCTTGAAACAGGGCTAAGGTCAAACATTGACTTTGCCCCCCAATGACCCAATACCTCTGTCCAGGAGTCAGACAGGCATAGAGGCATAAATGCCTAGGCATAGGCTTGGATGTGTAGGCTCCAAATGACTCCCTTGGCTTGTGTAGGTGGAGGTCAGAAGATAATACTGCATGGTTTTCCTGTAGGACAGGCAGGGTATATAAACACGTCTAGTTGCACCCATTGACCCTCTGGGGTTGAAAATAGACTGTTCACTTTGCAAAGTACAGTTGCACGCTGCAAGTGCAGGTGCTCCAGAGCTTAGTAGATGAGTAGAAGCTCTGCTGACTTCCATCACCCAATCACATGCAAGCAAAGATGCCATTTTTTTTTGTTTTTTTTTTTCCTTGACGTGATTGAGAATTCTTTGCAAAGTGAAGCTTTACCTCATTTACTAAGCTCTGGAGCAACTGCACTTTCCAACGTGAACATTCCATTTGCCTTTAGTAAATCAACCCCTCTGTCTTTCCGAATGTCCACACTTGTTTCAGCCATATCATTGGGAAATTATAGCATTTGGCCCAGAAGATTGCTCCTAAATAGTTGACTTGCAAAGTTGGTTGGCCAAAGTGGGGGCTGCATAGATCAGGTGTGACCCCCTATCCATATAGATGTTCCCTGATGTAACCAGAATGAGTGGCCATATGATGTCCATGGCTACCTTTACTCCAGAAACATGGTGGAACTGATTTGCTGTGGGCAGCACAACTATTCCTCTAAACAAGTAGCAATGTGTTATTTGTGGTTTTGTATATCCTTTTTTCCTGCTGAGGTCTGCCTTTCTGTGTGTCCGCTATTTCATGAACATGTTTCTTCTGCACTATGGATGGTGTGTGTGTTATATCTCTATCAGTGTATGGAGAGCGTGTGAGGGATTGGAAAGGGGGAAGTCTGACATTTAGGGCTAAAAAATTGAGTTACTGTGAATGATCAACTCCAAAAAGATCTTTATTATACCTGAGCCTGGCATACATCTCAGACCATATCTTCTCTGGCTACAGCCCTCAGATAGGACAACAATAAAGAAACGGCTACAAAGTTCCAATTCTGCTAACCCAGACATTTGTCCAAAGCTGGCCATAGGCAGCTCGGATTTCAGCTGATTATTGCTGAATTGGTCAAAATTTACCCCGCAAGACACCATCCTGCTCAACGAAAGTCGTGTTAAAAGTGAGTGAGCTGGGTAAAAAATGATTGGCAAAAGCGATCAATAGAACAAACCTCATTAACCACCAAAACCAAACTCAGGAAGGTATCCTATCAGGTAGCCCGTCTTGAATACAGTAGCTGGCAGTGAAGATCCCTCCATCTAACTGTTGGCCTGGATGGGGGACTTTGAATCTCTCTCGTTCAGGACAAGAGAATATATACTATATTACCAAAAGTATTGGGACACCTGCCTTTACATGCACATGAACTTTAATGGCATCCCAGTCTTAGTCCGTAGGGTTCAATATTGCTGGGATAGTCCCATTTTGGCCATGCTGGGACTTGCAGTCTTACATTAGCAGCCATGCTAGGATTTGTAGTCCAATTTTAGCCATGCTGGGACTTGCAGCCCTACATTAGCCAGGCTGGGATTTGTAGTCCTACATTATTAAGTGCTAAGACTTGCAGTCTTACAATAGAAGCTATGCTGGAACTTATGCTCTTATATGACCCATGCTGCTACTTACAATCTTACATTGACCATTCTGGGACCTGCAGTCCCATGTTAGCCAAGCTGAGACGTGCAGGTCCTACATTAGTAGCCATGCTGGGACCTACAGTCTTTAGCGGGCCATACATTATACAACTTCCTTATGATTTACCTTCAACTATGAACTATGTAGTGCAAATAGGGCTGCTGTTAGTAATCACAGGGCCCGTATAGCCTACCTGACAGCACCCCCCCACCTTTGAAAAAATCAAATGATATTTTTGCGAAAATGCACATGGGGGTGGTTGAGTTGGGTTGAACAGCAAGGGGGTGGTGGCACAGATACCAATCCCCCTGCACTACAGGGTGTGCCACAAGAGTCGGCAATAAGGCAGTACAGCCGCCCCCCTTTTGAACTGATGGGGCCTGGGCCCAGTACAGGAGGGCTGGCTTTACTGCCTTATCAGCAGCCCTGAGTGCAAGGGCCTGCCTGATTGCAAATTGAAAGTGTTTAGGTTTGACCTCATATTATATGGTTTTGATAAATAATCTAAAGGATAATTGTACAAGAGAATTGTATAATGTATAGCCAGCCTTACATTAGCCAAGCTGGGAGTTGCAGTCCTATATTATCCATGCTGGGAGTTGCAGTCCCACATTGATAGCCATGCTGGGTGCACCTATAATAGCCATGCTGGGAGTCTCAGTCCTACATTAGCCATGCTGGGACTGTCAGTCCTACATTAGCCATGCTGGGAGTTGCAGTCCTACATTAGCCACGCTGGGAGTGTCAGTCCTACATTAGCCATGCTGGGAGTTGCAGTCCTACATTAACCATGCTGGGAGTTGCAGTCCTACATTAACCATGCTGGGAGTTGCAGTCCTACATTAACCATGCTGGGAGTTGCAGTCCCACATTAGCCATGCTCGGAGTTGCAGTCCTATATTATCCATGCTGGGAGTTGCAGTCCTATAATAGCCATGCTGGGAGTTGCAGTCCCACATTAGCCATGCTGGGAGTTGCAGTCCTATATTAGCCATGCTGGGAGTTTCAGTCCTACATTAACTATGCTGGGAGTTGCAGTCCTATAATAGCCATGCTGGGAGTTGCAGTTCTATATTAGCCATGCTGGGAGTTGCAGTCCTACATTACCCATGCTGGGAGTTGCAGTCCTACATTAACCATGCTGGGAGTTGCAGTCCCACATTAGCCATGCTGGGAGTTGCAGTCCTACATTAGCCATGCTGGGAGTGTCAGTCCTATATTAGCCATGCTGGGAGTTGCAGTCATACATTAGCCATGCTGGGAGTTGCAGTCCTATATTAGCCATGCTGGGAGTTTCAGTCCTACATTAACTATGCTGGGAGTTGCAGTCCTATAATAGCCATGCTGGGAGTTGCAGTCCCACATTAGCCATGCTGGGAGTGTCAGTCCTATATTAGCCATGCTGGGAGTTGCAGTCATACATTAGCCATGCTAGGAGTGTCAGTCCTATAATAGCCATGCTGGGAGTTGCAGTCATACATTAGCCATGCTGGGAGTTGCAGTCCCACATTAGCCATGCTGGGAGTTGCAGTCCTACATTAGCCATGCTGGGAGTGTCAGTCCTATATTAGCCATGCTGGGAGTTGCAGTCATACATTAGCCATGCTGGGAGTTGCAGTCCCACATTAGCCATGCTGGGAGTTGCAGTCCTATGATAGCCATGCTGGGAGTGTCAGTCCTATATTAGCCATGCTGGGAGTGTCAGTCCTATATTAGCCATGCTGGGAGTTGCAGTCATACATTAGCCATGCTGGGAGTTGCAGTCCCACATTAGTCATGCTGGGAGTGTCAGTCCTACATTAGCTATGCTAGGAGTGTCAGTCCTACATTAGCCATGCTGGGACTTGTAGTCCCCCCAGCTGTCACACACAGCCCTGCAGCGCCCGGCCTCCCCATTGACACTCACAGTAGCTCAGTGCCAGCAGCAGCTCCCGGGGACTACAGCCACGCCCCTCTTGCCCAGAGACGCCCCGCCATTGGCCAGCCAGCCCCCCCCCCCCCTCCATGCAAATGAGTGTGACATTCCTCCGGACTTGTTACTGTAAAAGCGAATAGATTTGCAGGCGGCTCATTGATAGAGCGGAGGGCGCTGCGGAGGGACGGAGCCGGCTCTGCACTCAGCTCTGCACTCAGATCCTCCATCAGGAAGAAGAAACTTCTCTCCAGCCTGTAACAACTTGCTGCTCCTCCAAGCCCAGGAAACTCATCACCGCCAGCCCTGACTCACCATCAGCCGCCTGCATTGTCTCCTCACTTATTATTGTGTGTAGCCAGAAACCACAGAGCAAGCCACAAGAGAGCCACCAGAAAACCCCAACCTCACCCTCTGCGGCAAGGTGGCTGGCTTGGGGTTGTCCAGAAGGCAGAGCAAAGCAAGGAAGCCATCAGAGATGTCTACCAGGACTTGACAGGAGCAAACCACTGACTTGCTTCTTGCTCTTCTTCCCCCTTTGCTTTGATGGATTGTGATGGGCTGCTGGGGGGCTAAGTAAGCCATAGGACTCAAGTGGTCTCCTTCTTCAAGGGGGAGTCCGCTTCTACAAAAGAGGTGACCTCTTCTTCAAGGGGGAGTCCACTTCTTCAAAGAGGTGTCTTGTTCTTCAAAGGGGTGCCCATTTCTTCAAGGAGGTGGCCTCTTCTTCAAGCTGAGCTCAATTGGGACTACCATAAACCAGGTCCTAGGATGTCCCCAGTCCTTGTCTAGACTTCCCCCACCACCCACCCAAGGTTGTCAAGTGTGACTGTTTAAAAAAAAAAACTTTTGGAAGAGTTTGTGATTGATCTGTGGACTGTTGATCCCCAAGGTTGGGGGGTATTTTTGTGCTTGTTATCTGGTTGCTGCTGATCTTCTACTTCTTCTTCTTACCCCCCCCCCCCCCCCCCCCACCTCTGTGTTAAAAAGAGTAGATTTACTCACAAGGGTTGTTGTAATGCGTATCCCCGTAGATACCAGCACCAGCCGCCGCTTCACGCCGCCTTCCACCACCCTGAGCCCGGGGAAGATGACCGAGCCCATGCCGCTGAGCGCCCCGGATGGCAGCAGCAGCGCCGCCCTGGTGAGCAAGTTGAGGAACGCGGATCGGAACATGGTGGAGGTGCTG